>CM055118.1:692222916-693422916 GCA_029206835.1 Rana muscosa | reverse complement strand
TCCGACTTCAATGATATTCAATGGGCTGAAGTAGGATCAAAGTCGGACAGAAGTAGTACAGGGAGCATTTTTAATGTCGGACCGACTTGTGTCGGACCAGTTAAGACGGCTCTCATAGGGATTCATTGATTTTCACACGTCATGCGACATGAGCTCCCAATGTCGGAGCGTTTGTCGGACAAGTGTGAACCAGGCCATACACTCATTTCAGCTTACAAGCTGACAGCCTGTACAGAGTTATAGGCTGATTGCGAGTGTAATACCTTGCAGGCTCCTATTTAAAAAAAAAAAAAAATGCACATTTTTTAACCTGAAAAATGTGTGTGTTTATTATTTTTGTAATAGGTGATCTTATCCCTTATGGCTTTTCTATCACATGCAAGGGTACGGAGTCCCCCTTCCCCTCTGCTAATGCATGCCATAGAATGGGTGTACTGCCATTCATTCTCTGTCTTTTTTGTTTTGATTGCCCTTGGTTGCCATAGAGTATGCACTGCACATGCATGGCCAGTCACTTGCTTTATAGCAGCCAGAAGAAAGTTGTGCATGCACGGTGTGTTTTTTGTGTCAGCGGCAGACAGATAGATGGAGAGTTGGCATGTTGGAGCACAGTGTGACAGCAGTAGCTGTCAGAGCAGATATGAAGTCACAGCCCACTGGTTTCCAGCAGCTGATCTAGAGTCTGTATGTGGTAAGTGGGTACCCCTCCCCCCCACTGCCTACACCTATGTCCATGCCCTGATCCAGTATACACATATAGGAACATCCATCGCTCAATCCAATAGTAATTTAAACAGTGAATTTACACTAGAGAAAAAAAGACCGCTGCTTACAGGTGATACAATCGGTAACACTCCAATGTTGCTTGAGGCGGGTGCACACCCTGTTACTTCAGCAGAAAATATGGAACAGAGAACAGAGAATGGAACAGAGAATCTTCGGATCGGCATCACAGCCGCACAGAGAGTAAAGTAGAAAGTCTTTATTAAAGCATAAATATTAAAAGCACTGGATGAGTACAGGCAGGGGAAATGCAGGTAGGTTTTGACAAAGCACTTCCATAGTGTGAAACGCATCAACCTACCTGCATTTCCCCTGCCTGTACTCATCCAGTGCTTTTAATATTTATGCTTTAATAAAGACTTTCTGCTTAACTCTCTGTGTGGGTGTGCTGCCGATCTGAAGATTCTCTGTTCCATGTGAATTTACACTAAACACTTAGGGGGTCAAGTTTTAAATGTTTTCACACAGCTTTCAGAGTTTGCACATTTTGGGTCAAAGTTGAGCAAGTCTTGTTTTAAAACATTTATGAATACACCTTTATGGACTTACTGTTATCATAATGGTGCATTGCATGGAAAATTATATCAACAATAATAACAACATACCGTATATACTCGAGTATAAGCCGAGTTTTTCAGCCCTTTTTTTGGGCTGAAAATGACCCCCTCGGCTTATACTGGAGTCAGCGTACCTGAGTCCATTGCCGCCTGACCTCACCGTGCCCATTGCAGAATCCGATCTGTGTACCCGAGTCCATGACATATTCGGATGGCGGCCATGCAGTATTAAAAACTCGCTCTCCTCCTTGTGCTGTTCCGTGATAGGCGGAACACTCGGCTTCCCAGCATACACTGTGTTCAGTGTTCCGCCTATCAGGGATGCCCTCTCGTCCGTGATAGACGAGAGGGCGTCCCTGATAGGCGGAACACTGAACACAGTGTTTGCTGGCAAGCCGAGTGTTCTGCCTATCACGGAACAGCACAAGTAGGAGCGCAAGTTTTTAATACTGCATGGCCGCCATCCGAATATGTCATGGACTCAGGGTACACAGATCGGATACTGCAATGGGCACGGTGAGGTTAGTCTGCACATTACAATGGGTGCTATGGTAACGGGACCTGCCGGGGGAACCAACTGGATCCTGCCATACTACGAGGATGGTCGAGTTGAAGAGCTGCAATGGGCACAGTGAGGTCAGGCTGCAAATGGGCACAGTGAATATGCAAATGGGCACAGTGAGGCGTGCAAATGGGCATTGTTGACCCTCTTTCGGCTTACAGTAGCTGCTGCATTTCCCACCCTCGGCTTATACTCGAGTCAATAAGTTTTCCCATTTTTTTGTGGTAAAATTAGGTCCTTGGCTTATATTCGGGTCGGCTTATACTCGAGTATATACAGTATTTACCTCTAGAGACCCGCGCTATAGCCGAATGACGGCTACAGCGCGGACCTAGAATGCCGGGAGGGCGTCTATTGACGTCCTCCCCTTTCCTCGTTCCCCGCACTCGCTCCCGAGCGCGCATCGGGGAACTTCTGTGCCCGCCGCGTCACGCGGGTGCCGATGCGCGTGCCTGGCGGCCGCGATGTCCGCCAGGTACCTGCGATCGCCATTTACAGAGACAGGGACGTGGATCTCTGTGTGTAAACACAGAGTTCCACGTCCTGAAAGGGAGAGGAGACCGATGGTGTGTCCCTTGTACATAGGGACAACCATCGGTCACCTCCCCCAGTCAGTCCCCTCCCCCCACAGTAAGAAACACTCCCTTAGGTACACTTAACCCCTTCAGCGCCCCTAGTGGTTAACCCCTTCACTGCCGGTGTCATTTTTACAGTAACCAGTGCATTTTTATAGCACTGGTCGCTGTAAAAATGACAATGGTCCCAAAATAGTGTCAAAAGTGTCTGATGTGTCCGCCGTAATGTCGCAGTCACAATAAAAATCGCTGATCGCCGCCATTACTAGTAAAAAAAATAATAATAATAAAAATGCTATAAAACTATGCCCTATTTTGTAGACGCCATAACTTCTGTGCAAACCAATCAATAAACGCTTATTGCGTTTTTTTTTACCAAAAATATTTAGAAGAATACGTATCGGCCTAAACTGAGAAAAAAAAATTTTTTTTTTTAAATTGGGATATTTATTATAGCAAAAAGTAAAAGATATTGGGGCTGATTTACCAAACGTTTGCGCCATGAGTATTGGCGCATCTGCGTGCGCAATGGCTGTTTTGGTATTTACAAAACATTAGCGCCTGTAGCGCAGCCCTATTTACCATTTACTATAGTGTTGTCGGCGGACGGGAGGAGGCGCTCAGTGCGCCACTATGGACCTGGCGCACGGCATGTAAAAATCTAAATATAAAGAAGCTGTAAGTGAGAAAATATTGGGGGTGACATGGGGTGATGTGAGGAAGTGTAGTGACACTTGCCCAAATAACAAACATGGCCAAAATTGAGTGATAAAGTAACTTTTTCAAAACCACCCCGCTGCGCCGGCAAGTACGATTCGAGCTGCGGGAGGTTTTTTTGAGCTCAGCGCGGGAATTTCAATGGTTTAAATGCGCCGGTTCACTGCGCCGGCAAAATCTTAGTAAATGTCAAGTCACGTAACTCAATTTGCATAAGTTGAACAGGCGCAGCTCTGAAATTGCCATTACGCCTGCAAAATGTAATTTCTAAAGGAAAAAAAAAACATTTAAAAGCAGCTGCGGCTATAATGAATTGTCGGCTCCCGGCAATATAGAGAAAAGTCTTTGAAAGTGTTTGCTAACCAAAAAAAAAAGCGTGGGGGTCCCCCCAAGTTTCATAACCAGGCCCTTCAGGTCTGGAATGGATATTAAGGGGAACCCCGCTGCAAATAAAAAAAAAAATGACATGCAGGTTCCCCCCAAATATCCAAACCAGGCCCTTCAGATCTGGCATGGATTTTAAGGGGAACTCCACCCCAAATTTAAAAAAAAAATGGCGTGGAGTCCCCCTAAAAATCCACACCAGACCCTTATCCGAGCACATAACCTGGCCGGCCGCAGGGGAGGAGGGGGGGACGAGAGCGGCCCCCCTCCCTCCTGAACCGTACCAGGCCACATGCCCTCAACATGGGGAGGATGTCCCCATGTTGATGGGGACAAGGGCCTCATCCCCACAACCCTTGCCCGGTGGTTGTGGGGGTCTGCGGGCGGGGGGCTTATCGGAATCTGGAAGACCCCTTTAACAAAGGGGACCCCCAGATCCCGCCCCCCCTGTGTGAAATGGTAATGGGGTACAATTGTACCCCTACCATTTCACAAGGAAAGTGTCAAAAATGTAAAAAATTACAAGAGCCGGTTTTTGACAATTCCTTTATTAATGTCTTTTCTTTTCTTCCATCTTCTTCCTTCTTCTTCTTCTTCCATCTTCTTCTTTTCTCCATTCGGGTTTCTTCCTCCATCTTCATCTTCCTCTTCATCTTTATCTTCATCTTCATCTTCCTTCTTCCTTCGGTGTTCTCGTCCATTATCTTGCCCCGGCGTCTTCCCTTCTTCTTTCTTCTACGGCCGCTCCGTTTGAATTGGAGGTTCCCGCTGTGCGACGCTTCAGTTCTCCACTTGGTTCACTTGCACCCGGTGGCTCCGCCCCCCTCTGTCACCACGGGGAAAGTCCCCATGAAATCCATGTGCGTCAGAGGGGGGCGGGGTCACGGGTGTAAGCGGACCCAGAGGTGAACTGAAGCGTCGCACAGCGGGAACCTCCAATTCAAACGGAGCGGCCGGAGAAGAAAGAAGGGAAGACACCGGAGCAAGATGCTGGACGAGAACACCGAAGGAAGAAGGAAGATGAAGATGAAGATGAAGAGGAAGATGAAGATGGAGGAAGAAACCCGAATGGAGAAAAGAAGAAGATGGAAGAAGAATAAGGAAGAAGAAGGTGGAAGAAAAGAAAACACATTAATAAAGGAATTGTCAAAAACCGGCTCTTGTAATTTTTTACATTTTTGACACTTTCCTTGTGAAATGGTAGGGGTACATTTGTACCCCATTACCATTTCACACAGGGGGGGGGGGGATCTGGGGGTCCCCTTTGTTAAAGGGGTCTTCCAGATTCCGATAAGCCCCCCGCCCGCAGACCCCCACAACCACCGGGCAAGGGTTGTGGGGATGAGGCCCTTGTCCCCATCAACATGGGGACATCCTCCCCATGTTGAGGGCATGTGGCCTGGTACGTTCAGGAGGGAGGGGGGCCGCTCTCTCGTCCCCCCCTCTTCCCCTGCGGCCGGCCAGGTTATGTGCTCGGATAAAGGGTCTGGTGTGGATTTTTAGGGGGACTCCACGCCATTTTTTTTTAAATTTGGGGTGGAGTTCCCCTTAAAATCCATGCCAGATCTGAAGGGCCTGGTTTGGATATCTGGGGGGAACCCGCACGTCATTTTTTTTTTAAAATTTGCAGCGGGGTTCCCCTTAATATCCATTCCAGACCTGAAGGGCCTGGTTATGGAATTTGGGGGAACCCCCACGCATTTTTTTTTGGTTAGCAAAGACTTTCAATGACTTTTATCTGTATTGACAGGAACCAGCAATTCATTACAGCCGCAAGGACTTTTAAATGACTATTATTTTACTTTAGAAATGTCATTTTGCTCTCCAACTGTTATAAACATGGAAAACATGTGCTACTTTACAGGCATACTATAGACACCCCCCGGGTATGATATTTAGGGCCAGTTCACACCGGATGCAATGCAGTGCGTTTTTTTGATGCCTGAAAAACGCAAAGAAAGTTGATCACATTAATGCCAATGGCATAGTTCACACCACTGCAGTCCGTTCCAGTGCATTTCAGAAAGACAAAAAATAATTGGTCATGCTGCATTTTTTAGGTACAAAACTGTACTGGACCCCAGTAAAACGCATCAAAAACGCAACGGAACGTACCAAAAATGCACTGGAATGCACCGCAACGCACCTAAATGCACCAAAGACGCACTGCAACACACTTGTCCTAAGTGAAAAGAGGCGGAAAAAAACACTGGACTGCATCAAAAACGCCTCAAAAATGCACTGGAATGTGTCAAAAACGCGCATGCAGAAAAGCACCTGGAACGCATCCAGACTGCGTTTCTATGGTGTGAACTAGGGCCAGTTCACACCATAGAAACACAATCCGGATGCGTTCCAGGTGCTTTTCTGCATGCACGTTTTTCATGCGTTCCGGTGCATTTTTGGTAAGTTTTTGATGCAGTCCAGTGCTTTGTTTTCACCCCTCTTTTTTATTAACCATAGATAAGGACAAGTGTGTTCCAGTGCGTTGTTGGTGCATTTGGGTGTGTTCCTGTGCGTTCCAGTGCGTTTATGATGCGTTTTGATGCGTTCCAGTACAGTCCAGTGCAGGTAAAATGCAGCATGTTCTACTTTTTTGGTGGAACTGGAACGCACTGGAACAAACACTGCCATTTAGAACCATATAACCAACTTTCCATGCATTTTGGATGCATAAAAAACGCAATGGACTGTATGTGGTGTGAAATGGCCCTTAAGCAATTTGGCATATTTAAAGGCACTTCTCCTTGTTTTGTTTTTGGTGTTTTCCAAATTGGTGACATTGATATATGTCCCTTAGGGTGGGACCTGGGCCCCCATTTTAAGGTCAATATAGATAAGCCAGCCAAGTGGGGACTAGCAAAATTAACAAGTCAGTTCCCATAGACTGCAATGGGATTTGTTGGTGGGGGGGGAGGGGTGATTGTCCCATCTCTAATTTTGTAGCATGCTGGATGATGTGCTTAATTTTGGACAGGGGGTGGGGGGGGGGTTATTTTTTGCTAGCTGCATTGGTGTTGTTCTGCACATGCCCAGCCAGTTATTTTTTTTTGGCGTGCTTTTTGTGTGTGAACAGCGCATGGATATTTCTGGGCATGCTCACTCAGAGTGTTTTGATGGGTTAGAAATTGAAGGACATCTTAACAGGTGTGCCCACTTTGAATTTCAGTCTCTACATTGGGAGAACTTGCATTCTGGGTGTTTCATGGACTGTGCATGTGTTTTCAATTGCCTCATTAGCACACAAACATATGTTATATAAAGCTCACAGAGCATTCGTCGATTGCCTTAAGAAGAGGTGTGTGTGTGTGTGTGTGTGTGTGTGTGTGTGTGTGTGTGTGTGTGTGTGTGTGTGTGTGTGTGTGTGTGTGTGTGTGTGTGTGTGTGTGTGTGTGTGTGTGTGTGTGTGTGTGTGTGTGTGTGTGTGTGTGTGTGTCCTTATCGCGTTTGTAACACATGTATTTTATTTGTTATGTCTTTGCAAAACAAGTGATTGGTTAGTTTATGTGGATTGTATATTTTTGGTGTGGGGGAGATATGTTCCCCTGAAATAATTCTGATGTTGTTATTGTGTGTTGTTTGTTCACTTTGATTTAATTGTCTGTGCTGCATTTTTTTGGCCAAAAATTGCTCAAGATGTTGAGTCTGTAACTGTTTCACATTGACCATGTTTTTTATTTTGCCTTCCCTTTTGTTTTGTTGAACAATAAAATTAGATGGAAAGTTTTGATGTTTGTTTTGTGTTTTCTTTGCAACAAATGTGACAGCTGATTGGCATGTCAAAACAAAACAGGTGTGATTTGTCTAATCTGGTGCCTTCATGGTAGTATATGCATGGATTGTGTGCTGCCATGGAAAGTCACCAGGAAATGAAAAATACAGAGTGGTAAGTATTCAATTTTCCTTTTTTTTACTGCAGTGGTTCTCAGCCTCAGTCCTGAAGTACCCCCAACAGGACATGTTTTGTGAATTTATCTTATCGAGAATTGCTGTCCAAAAATCAAAACCATTGACTGTGATTTAAAGCACATGTGCAAGATGAAGGAAAACCTGCAAACATGGCCTTTTGGGGGTACTTGAGAAGCACTGATTTAGAGCACTGCACTTAAAAATAGCTCAAGGCCATACAATTCTAATTGTGGGCATTTTGAGGGAAACAAAGTGTTAGAACCCCTGCGTGTGTTTTTTTTTTTTTGTAGTTTGGCCTTTGTCTCCTTTTCTTAACATTGGCTTCACTTCCTGTCACACAGCTAAACAGGAAGTGAAGGTAAAACCCTACCAATGGCTTTTCTTGGGGACACACAGATCAATCTAACTAGTGTCCCCATTAAGCACTCTAGCACTTTGTTGTGTACACCCCAAATCATTGGGTAGTTTGGGGTTTAGTAAAGACAAATCCGCTCTGCAGTAAAAGTGTAGCTGCTGAAAATCTGAGGGAAAGTACTGGTGATTGGATGTTACAATCATGTAAAAGCAAAGATGTTTTTTTTTTTTGCTTGCATGTCCCCCTCAGATATACAGCAAGTGCACTTGTAGTGCAAAGTAGATTTGCCTTTAGTAAATAAACCCCACAGTCCAAACTACCTAATAATAATTTGTGGTGTACCCCGCAATATGCTCGAGTGCAATGTGCATAATGGGGAAAGTATTTAGACTGACCCGTGTGTCCCCAAGGAAAGACATTGTTAGGGATTTTCCCTCACTTCCTTTGTGGCTATGTGACAGGAAGTGAATTATTTGGAAGGATAAAGTGGGAAAATGATTTAGTTTAACTTTTCAAAGACTCATTCCTAAGTTGAATTGTGATGCATGGCAATGGCCCATTTTGACCCTCTTTAATCACTTGAGATCAGCGCTATAAGGCCCCTTTCACACTGGGGCGGTTTGCAGGCGCTATTTTGCTAAAAATAGCGCCTGCAAACCGAGCCTAAACAGCGGCTCCTTTCTCTCCAATGTGAAAGCCCTGAGGGCTTTCACACTGGAGCGGTGCGCTAGCAGGACGGTAAAAAAAGTCCTGCTAGCCGCATCTTTGGAGCGGTGAGAGGAGCGGTGTGTTTACCGCTCCTACACCGCTCCTTCCCATTGAAATGCATGGGATACCGTGGTAATACATGCCCTTTACCATGTGATCAGCTGTCAGCAAATGACAGCTGATCATGTGATGTAAACAAAAGCTGGGTAATGGTTTTTGTTTTCTCCTTGTGCGACAGCGTGAGCATAAAAAAAAGGCAATCACCGGCTTATGTGCAAGGGACATAGGGCCTGAAGAGGAAGAGGCAATTCTGCATCATCTGTGACAATTAGTAGCCCCTGCCAGTGCCACCTATCAATACCCACCACTGGTGCCAATCAGTGGCACCTAGCAGTGCTGCCAGTGCCTATCAGTGCCCATCACTGCCAACTATCATTGCCACCTAGCAGTGCCACTTCTCACTGCCCACCAGTGCTAAATAGCAATGCCACCTCTCAGTGCCCACCCTTGCCACCTTATCGGTGCCCATCAGTGTAGTCTCATCAGTGTACATCAATGAAGAAGAAAAATTGCCTTTTTAAAAAATATTAACCAGTTTCCTACCACCCACCGTCAAATGACATCCTTGGCTTTGGGCGGTGACATCTGAATGATGTCTGCAGTTGCAGGCATCATTCAGATATCATTCTTTTCAGCCGGCGATTCTGTGCACAATAAAAATGATCATAGTGGCAGTTCCGCCGCTTGATCGTTCTTATAGGCGGGGGGAGGGGACGTCCCCCCCTCTCTTGCCGCCATCCGGTGCTTCTCCGGGCTCTCCCGTGCCATCTGGGGCTCGGAGAACGATTTGGAGATGACTGGTGACCAGATGGTCATCAGTCATCTCTATGACCATTGGAGGCGCGGGCACGACTTTATGACATCATGCCGTGTTCCCGTATGTTAACCAAGCCGTGATCTTGGCTGTCAGCATGAGATTGGTGATTTTTTTGGAACAATATCATGCTTTCCAGCCTGGAGGAGAGATGCGGGGTCTTATTGACCCTGCATCTCTCCATAAAGAGGACCTGTCACACACATTCCTTGTAATAGGAATAAAAGAGATCCCAAAAAATAAAAAAAATTAAAAAAGAGTAAGAAATACAAAAAAGTCAAAAAACAAAAACAAAAATAAGAAAAAACGCCCATGTCCCCGGTAGCTCGCGCTCAGAAGCGAACACACATGTAAGTCCCGCCCACATATGTAAACGCCGTTCAAACCACACATGTGAGTTATTGCTGCGTGCGTTAGAACGAGTGCAGCAATTCTAGCACTAGACCCCCTCTGTAATGCCAAAATGGTAACGTGTAAAAAAAATGTAAGCACCCTATGTGAATGGTGGAATGGTGAATGGTGGAAAAAAATTGCAATAAAAAAACCACACAGCTTTTTAAAGTATTTTATTGCACAGCTCGGGGGTCTTCTTCCGACTTCGGTGGTCTCCGGTGTCGTCGCCGCGCTCTCCGGTTTTCTTCTGCCGGGCCACCGCTAACTTCTTTAGCTCTTTTGCTAGCTGAGGCCGGTCCTCTCCGTCGCCTTCTCCCCTCTTCTCTCCGGTTCTTCCTTTCTTCTGCCGGGCCTCCGCTAACTTCTTTTGCTAGCGGAGGCCCGGTCTTCTCCGTCGCCTTCTTCTTCTCCCGCTATCCGGTTCTTCTCCCGCATCTTTCTTCTGCCGGGCCTCCGCTAACTTCTTTTAGCTCTTTTGCTAGCGGAGGCCCGGTCTTCTCCGTCGCCTTCTTCTTCTCCCGCTATCCGGTTCTTCTCCCGGTTCTTCTCCCGCTTCTTTCTTCTGCCGGCCCCTCCACTAACTTCTTTAGCTCTTTTGCTAGTGGAGGGGCCGGTCTTCTCCGTCGTCACCGTCGGCGTCTTCTTCTCTCTTCTCCTCCTCGATGTTGACTCGTCGCTTCCTCTCGCAGTAATGCTAAATTTTCGGTCCGCAGAGATTAATATAGGCTTCTCATGACGTCACAGTCACATGTTCCAGGGCACATGGCCCCGGAGCATGTGAGTGTGACGTCATGGGAAGACGGCGACGATGGAGAAGACCGGCCCCTCCACTAGCAAAAGAGCTAAAGAAGTTAGTGGAGGGGCCGGCAGAAGAAAGAAGCGGGAGAAGAACCGGGAGAAGAACCAGATAGCGGGAGAAGAAGAAGGCGACGGAGAAGACCGGGCCTCCACTAGCAAAAGAGCTAAAAGAAGTTAGCGGAGGCCCGGCAGAAGAAAGGAAGAACCGGAGAGGAGAAGAGGACGGAGAAGACCGGGCCTCCGCTAGCAAAAGAGCTAAAGAAGTTAGCGGTGGCCCGGCAGAAGAAAACCGGAGAGCGGCGGCGACGACACCGGAGACCCCTGAAGTCGGAAGAAGACCCCCGGAGCTGTGCAATAAAATACTTTAAAAAGCTGTGTGGTTTTTTTATTGCAATTTTTTTCCACCAGGTGAATGGGTAGGGGTACGATGTACCCCATACTCATTCACATAGGGTGGGGGGGCCGGCATCTGGGGGCCCCCTTTTTAAAGGGGGCGCCCTGATTCCGAAAAGCCCCCCGCCTGCATAGCCTGACAACCAACAGCCAGGGTTGTCGGGAAGAGGCCCTTGTCCCCATCAACATGGGGACAGGGTGCTTTGGGGTGTGGAGGCCGCAGGTCGCCCCCCTGCCCCGAAGTACCAAACCCCCCATGTTGAGGGCATGTGGCCTGGTACGGTTCAGGAGGGAGGGGGGCCGCTCTCGTCCCCCCCTTTTCCCCTGCGCCCTGCCAGGTTGCGTGCTCGGATAAGGGTCTGGTTTGGATTTTGGGGGGACCCCCACGCCGTTTTTCGGCTTAGGGGGTTCACCTTAGAATCCAGACCAGACCTAAGGGCCTGGTATGCTCCTGAAGGGGAACCCATGCCGGTTTTTTCATAAAAATTTGGCCTGGAGTTCTCCTTCATGATTCATACCAAACATGGGACAGCGAGGCTGCCGAGGACCAGCGTGATGACATCGTGCTGGACACATTCTCGGCCGGCTAGTCAGCTCTTTTGCTAGTGGAGTGGCCGGTCTTCTCCGTCGGCGTCTTCTTCTCTCTTCTCCTCCTCGATGTTGACTCGTCGCTTCCTCTCGCAGTAATGCTAAATTTTCGGTCCGCAGAGATTAATATAGGCTTCTTATGACGTCACAGTCACATGTTCCAGGGCACATGGCCCCGGAGCATGTGAGTGTGACGTCATGGGAACATGTGACTGTGACGTCATGAGAAGCCTATATTAATCTCTGCGGACCGAAAATTTAGCATTACTGCGAGAAGAAGCGACGAGTCAACATCGAGGAGGAGAAGAGAGAAGAAGACGGCGACGACGGAGAAGACCGGCCCCTCCACTAGCAAAAGAGCTAAAGAAGTTAGTGGAGGGGCCGGCAGAAGAAAGAAGCGGGAGAAGAACCAGATAGCGGGAGAAGAAGAAGGCGACGGAGAAGACCGGGCCTCCACTAGCAAAAGAGCTAAAAGAAGTTAGCGGAGGCCCGGCAGAAGAAAGGAAGAACCGGAGAGGAGAAGAGGGCGGAGAAGACCGGGCCTCCGCTAGCAAAAGAGCTAAAGAAGTTAGCGGTGGCCCGGCAGAAGAAAACCGGAGAGCGGCGGCGACGACACCGGAGACCCCCGAAGTCGGAAGAAGACCCCCGGAGCTGTGCAATAAAATACTTTAAAAAGCTGTGTGGTTTTTTTATTGCAATTTTTTTCCACCAGGTGAATGGGTAGGGGTACGATGTACCCCATACTCATTCACATAGGTTGGGGGGCCGGCATCTGGGGGCCCCCTTTTTAAAGGGGGCGCCCTGATTCCAAAAAGCCCCCCGCCTGCATAGCCCGACAACCAACAGCCAGGGTTGTCGGGAAGAGGCCCTTGTCCCCATCAACATGGGGACAGGGTGCTTTGGGGTGTGGGGGCCGCAGGTCGCCCCCCTGCCCCGAAGTACCAAACCCCCCATGTTGAGGGCATGTGGCCTGGTACGGTTCAGGAGGGAGGGGGGCCGCTCTCGTCCCCCCCTTTTCCCCTGCGCCCTGCCAGGTTGCGTGCTCGGATAAGGGTCTGGTTTGGATTTTGGGGGGACCCCCACGCCGGTTTTCAGCTTGAGGGGTTCACCTTAAAACCCAGACCAGACCTAAGGGTCTGGTTTGGATTTTGGGGGGACCCCCACGCCGTTTTTCGGCTTAGGGGGTTCACCTTAGAATCCAGACCAGACCTAAGGGCCTGGTATGCTCCTGAAGGGGAACCCATGCCGGTTTTTTCATAAAAATTTGGCCTGGAGTTCCCCTTCATGATTCATACCAAACATGGGACAGCGAGGCTGCCGAGGACCAGCGTGATGACATCGTGCTGGACACATTCTCGGCCGGCTAGTCACCTCTAGGACACGACTTGAGCGGCTGCTGCACGCTCAGGTCGTGTCCAGGTCACCTCGCAGAGTCGCGCTGTCCCTGTGTCAGCCGGCACACGAGTCGCCCGCAAGTCGGATCCGACTTCCCGGGCGACCTCTATTCAAATCAATGGGCTTCCATAGGGAACCATTCATTTTCAATAGAGCGCAGCTGACATTTCTATTTACTATAACAGTGCGCCGCTGCTTCCTGCGCCCAGTGAAGGAGTTATCCGGCGCACCAATTAAGGTTAGAACCAGCGCAGCGCACTGTTATTAGTAAATCAGCCCCATTGTGTTTTTTTCAAAATCGTCACTCTTTTTTTGTTTATAGCGCAAAAAAGAAAAACGGCAGAGGTGATCAAATACCACCAAAAGAAAGCTCTATTTGTGGGAAAAAAAGGACGTCAATTTTGTTTGGGAGCCACGTCGCACGACCGCGCAATTGTCATTCAAAGCGTGACAGTGCTGAAAGCTGAAAATTGGCCCGGGCAGGAAGGGGGTTTAAGTGCCCAGTAAGCAAGTGGTTAAAGCTAATATTTATCACACTGTAGTGGCTGTGGGGCACATATGTAAACTTTCCATCCCAGCTTTTGTCAGTAGGATACTCCTCGGATGTATTTTGCAATGGGAGAGGAGTTGCTGTATTTGTACCTCTTGCGATACCTTAAAGTGGTTGTATACCCGCTGACAGTTTTTTTTTTGTTCTACCTGTAAGGCTCATTATGAAATACTTACCTTAGAACGAGGCATCGGTAACTTACCTGGTCCACACTGAGGGAGATGACATGTTGCCTCGACGTGTCTTCCGGCTATCGCGGCTCCAGCGATGTGAGTGGATGAAGCCACGATGTCGTCTCTCCCGCGCATGCGCGCATGAGACTTTTTTACGGCAAAGTCCGGCGTCTGCCGGGCTTTCAGCCGAAAATCCCCAATGCAAATGCGCCGCTGAAGTCAGCGGCACATTGCAAGGGGAATATCTCCTAAACCGTACAGGTTTAGGAGATATTCTTTTTACCTACAGGTAAGCCTTATTATAAGCTTATCTGTAGGTAAAAGTCACATTTTTGACTATACAACCGCTTTAAACATTATGGAATAAAAATGGCTTCACACAATCACAGCATTGCATCATTTATTGACTGTAGTCTATGGATACAGGCAACTATTGTTTTGTGAATTTTCAGTATGCAGGCTGAGTGCCTGGGGATAGAAAGTTTTGTTATGCAATAGTGGGGGCTGCTAGCTAGTAGGGCACTGGTACAGATTTCTTTAAGCTATTAGGAGGCACCTAGTGAATCCACCAACTCATAGAATGTACAACTCTGCAAATCCTTTCTGAATTCTAGCATTCACAAAGTCTGCAGGGTGGCAGGTGTGCTGTGTACTAAAAGAGTGATTGTGTTTTTTCAGTTCTTGTGGTAAAAAAGGAATAACCTCACTGTATCAATGAACATTATAAAGTAATGATGCACATCAAGCCAATGTGAACTGTAAGGGCACTTGTATTATACCATTCTAATGTTGGATTCTCTGTGCAGTGGACTGTATAGCTAATTCTGGGAAATGATTTTCAACCCTTTTTCACATTTCTTCCTAGGGATATTAATACACATACAATGCATATGCATACAAGTCTATATTAAGTCTCTGCATATGACCATATAAAACAGTATTCCAGTACTGTAAATATTTAAAAAAAATTCCATGTGAAAAGATGGCAATATATATATAGATGTTTGAAACACTCAATGGAAGCTGTAATGTGTGTAGCGCACCCACCCCAGCTTTTACCTGCTTTTCTTCTATTTGGCTGCTTCGCAGGAAAAGATTGAGTGAGGCACACCGCACCACAAGCCCGTACCCTCCTGGATGGGGAGATTGAGCGGTGTTAGTTTCTCGGGCCTGCCTGCAGCCAGTGTTTGAAAACCTCCAGAGCTGACATTGTTTCTGGGGTAGCCAGAAGCAAGTCCTTAGTTCTCCCCAGTAAGCAACTGTCCACACCAACTGAAAAGTCCAACTTCTTATTTATTCTTAAGGGCAATAAATAGTCTCTTTGAGAGCAGACAGGTTGAGACAAACACAGGTCAGATAAGGTGGGAGGAGGTCCAGGCACAAACTTAATTTTGGGTTTCTCCTGTTCTGGTTTGCACGAACAGGCTTGGCGCATGATCCCTGCCACGGACCATGAGGTTGGTCACTGCCACTGACCTGGTGAATAGTTGGTAGTCACTGCCACTGACCTGGTGTGTGTAGAGTCACTGCCACTGTGACAGAGAGAACCCGCACTTCCTTCTTTGAGTAACTTGGCCCCTTTTTTTAGGATAAGAACATCCCTCCGGAGAGTTACCAGAGGCCCCCTCTGTCACCAGGACTCTGCGCTAGGGCACCCGGAGGCAATTGACTGTATGTTCGGTTCGGATCCGGTGTTCGGCGATGTAATGGCACATTTCTAAAAGCTACAGGGCAGCCAATAAACTTTAGTTTAACTGGTGTGCCCTTAGAAGCCATCACAGCCATGCCTAATAATGGCATGGCTGTGATTGGCCAGTGCAGCATGTGACCCAGCCTCTATATAAGCTAGAGGCACACAGCACAGCACGTCACTCTGCATTAGACAGTATAGGGAAAGGATCCTGGTTGCTGTTGCTGTGAGGGAGAGAATGAAATGATAGGAGTAAGGCCTCGTACACACGACCGTTTTTCTCGTCCAAAACAGTCAAGAAAAGTGCCGCGAGAGGTTTTTTGTCTAGAAAAACGTTCGTGTGTATGGTTTTACGACGAGAAAATTGCCGAGAATCTCGACGAGAAAATAGAGAACCTGCTCTCTAGTTTCTCGTCAGGATTCCAGATTTCCTCGTCGTGTTTCTCGTCGGCCTGTTTTGTGACGAGAAAATGGTTCGTGTGTATGCTTTTACGACTCTTCCAAAAGCGCGCATGCTCACAAGCAACTATGAGACGGGAGCGCATCTTCTGGTAAAACAAGCCTTCGTAATGGAGAGAGCACATTCGTCACGCTCAAAAATATTTCATTGTTTAAATGTTCTGCATTGAAATCTTCGTTAGAATGTTACATTAATCAAAACGAGTGACCTTCTTTTGCTGCTGATATTCACACAGAGTTATGCCTTATTTTTAACCTTTTTCATGCTGCTCTTTATAAGATTTATGTGTATTATATCGTGCAAGTTTTTAGGAATAATTTAAATGGTTAGATTTTTCAAAATGATGTTAATTATAATTTCACAATGTTTTGATAGTGATCTCCCATTTAATTTTGGAATCTATATTATTTAAATTTCCCACCATGTTTTTGTGCTAATCAGATTTAGTTATTCTTTTGGGGGGGTGATATCTGTGCCTTTTATTGTCAGTCAAATGTATCTGCTTACTCCAAAGCTTGATTTTGTTTATTTAAAAATACACATAGTCAAGTATGAACTTAAACAAAAATCACATTTATTCATGTTTATAAATTAAATAAAGAGAAGGCAGCGCTGGAGAAGCTGCTGCCATTTGTGCATCCCAGGGACCCCAGAGCACACAACAACCCTGTGTGGACACTAAAATTGGGAGCTTGAGAAGGCCAACATTTCTGAACACAATCTGATGCTGGCCTCCCAGAGGTCAGGAACAGCAGCAGGTGATATATATGTCCCAAGTGTGTGGTACTACAACAGGCTGCCTTCTGTCCGACCACAATGAAGCAAGGCCATCACTTCCTCTTCTTCCTGGCAACCTTCCCTGCAGCCTTTCCTGAAGCCTTCCCTGCAGCCTTTCCTGAAGCCTTCCCTGCAGCCTTCCTTCTTCGTTTGGCTGGAGGCTGGCCCACTGGAGTGGTACTCCTGTCAGGAGGAGGAGGTGGAGGTGTAGCAGAAGGGGGTGGGGCAGAAGAAGAAGGTGGAGGTGTAGCAGAAGGGGGTGGGGCAGAAGAAGAAGGTGGAGGTGTACCAGAAGGGGGTGGGGCAGAAGGTGGAGGTGTAGCAGAAGGGGGTGGGGCAGAAGAAGAAGGTGGAGGTGTAGCAGAAGGGGGTGGGGCAGAAGGTGGAGGTGTAGCAGAAGGGGGTGGGGCAGAAGGTGGAGGTGTAGCAGAATGGGGTGGGGTAGAAGGTGGAGGTGTAGCAGAAGGGGGTGGGGCAGAAGGTGGAGGTGTAGCAGAAGGGGGTGGGGCAGAAGAAGAAGGTGGAGGTGTAGCAGAAGTGGGTGGGGCAGAAGAAGAAGGTGGAGGTGGAGGTTGAGGTTGGGTCAGTTGGGCCACCTCACATATGGCGGTATTAAGTGTAATTTTCTCCATCACCCCCTTGTTGAGCAAGGTGATGAGCAGGGGCTCGCATAGGAGGCGTTGCTCCATGCTCATCACCTTGAACTTAGCCTCCACTAGGCCGGCAATGGCCTCTTCAGGGGATGTGGGCTCCTTGAGGGTGGCATGGGCCTCTTTAATAAGGGCCATTGCTGCCTCACTGGTGGTCCTGTCCCTCCTGCCTCTTTTGTGAAGCCGGATGGGAGGCACCTGGGATCTGGTGCTTCTCCTTTGCCCTGCCACCTCCTGTCTGCCACTGGGCCCTGCCACCTCCTGTCTGCCACTGGGCCCTGCCACCTTCTGGCTGCCACTGGGCCCTGCCACCTCCTGGCTGCCACTGGGCCCTTCCTCCTCCTGCCTGACAGTTTCCAGACCCTCCTCCTGGCTGATTTCATCCTGTGTATGAAAAAGGAACATAGTTTAATATGTTGGTTTAATCTTTGCATCAAACTTTGTAATCCTGATTGAAGCAATTAGAATGTAAATGCATAAATCCTTGCTTTAAATTTACCACTACATCAGATTGACTATTTAGCACCCAATTAAGTGCAGAATAATGTCTACAGATCTTGATTTCACTTGTGGAATCCAAAATAATGTATGTTTCTCATCCTGACATATTTGTCAAACATTAATTTTATCCCAATACATTTTCAGTTAATACTATACCTGGCTCCAGATGGCCAAATCAGGATCATCCAGGATGGCTGCCTCCTCTTGCTCCAGAGAAGGCTCAGGTTGGCTGCAGGGAAGTCTGGGGGGAAGAGTGGAGAGTGATGGCCTTGTGTCAATGTGGTCATCCAGGAAGGACATCCTGTTGTAGTACCACAAAATCGGGACATAAACATCATCTGCTGCTGCTCCTGACCTCTGAGAAGCCAGCACCTTAGAGCGTTCAGTCCTGTAGGTACCTCTCAAGCTCCCAATTTTAGTGTCCACTTGTTTTGCTGTGGCTGTGGGCACCTTGGTATACACAAATGGGAGCAGCTTCTCCAGCGCTGCTTTTCTCACCCCTTTTTTTTATGGATGGGGTTTTTTGTCTCCCACAGAGCCGGCAGCTCCCTTACCCGGTCAATAAATTCCGCCAGGAACTCTTTGTCGCTAATAAAGACATTCATATTGTATCTGCAAGTTAAATAAATTATATTTAACTAATGTGAGGCAAACAGTCTAACCTCCTTAACATCCTAGTCACCATATATATCCTCCAACAATCTCAAGACAGTATAGGCCAACAATTTTTGCAAGTCACAAAATCACATACCTTCGTTCGCACGTCCGTCACTTGAACTCCTCTCTCCGCACACCGAACGTACTATAGTCACATGTGTGTTTGCTATATACACACCACGCATGCGTCAAAATTCGAACACGTCGCTTCACACACGTCACCCGCCCATGACGTTCTAACTAACATCGTTTCCCCGCCCCTTCTCTTTCGGCGCGCAGACAGATATGGCGGAGTTACAGCAGGTGTCTGATAATTCCGCAACTAATGAGGAGACAAGCCCGGAGACCGAGGACACGTCACGATCAAGGAGGAGATTCAAGGCATCGAATATGTCTTTGGCGGAGATGGCGGAGATGGTGGACATCTTGGTCAAGGCTGATTATGATGCCAAGAATGGGCCGTATAGCAAACCAAATAGAAGGAAGGCCAAAATCCTCACTAAAGTTGTGAAGAGTCTGAGGGCGAAGTTCGTGGTGAAACGCTCAAAAGAGCAGCTCAGAAAGAGGTGGTCAGACCTCAAACTGAGGGAGCCAGACCAGTTGAGGAGCATAAAGAGGATGCTCGCTAAAAGTAAGTAAAATGTCGACTTTTCTGCTATTAATCTTTTTATAAACTGACATGTTTTTTTTTTTTCTCATATTGGACTCCCTTCCAAAATGTAATATTTTGAACTTGGTTGGGCACAGTAATCGTTCGTTACGTTACCGACACTTCGTTCGGCCACTATCCGCGGTTTTGGCTTATTTTAGAGCCACAAAAGTAATTAGACATCTGCCATTTTTGATCAACTATTGTGGATAATTTTTTTAGTCTAGATGATGTGTTTGTAAAGAGAATGAAATGCAAACTTTTATCAGTGTAAAGGAGAGGACACTCAGCAGCTGCTTCCACATCTGTACTTTGGAGCACTATAGTGTGGGCCACCAGACCCGCCTTTTTTGGGTGTCCCACACAGGTGCATCAGAGAATTTTTGTGGTGCCTCCATGTCAAAAAAATTACATCCAAATGTGAATACTAAACATATTTGGGGTCATAAATAATGCATTCTTCTTTAAATTCCGCACAAACACACACTTGTACCCCACTTCCAAGCAATTTAGCCTGTTTTTATTTTAACAATGAGATTTACAGTGTGATAAATAGACCTTTGGTTTTATTCTCATAGGGGAGAGAAGACTGGGAGGAGGACACTCCAGGGAGCACATGCACCCCACAACTTCCAAGCAACCCCAAACTCCCAAAGACCCACAACCGAAAGATGTGCAGGAAGTTGAGGTGGAGGAAGGAGAAGTGCAGTAAGGAGAGGTGGATGACGTTGTGGATCTGGTCACCACAACAGGTCAGTATCTGTCACCACAGCTTCAGGTAAGCGAGGTAGGCCTGCAGAGTTATAATACATTTTTTTTTTGGTTTTTAGGGGATGTAAATGTTGTGAAGGATAGTACACGGTTCTCTGCTGACAGTGCCCTCCGCCTCATCCAGCAAGTGATGGAATGTAGCACGGAACTGGACCTTATTAAACAAAGAATCCATGTGATGGAACAAAAATTTAAAGACATTCTCGATGTTTTGGGGAGAATTCAATAAGCCATCCAAACACATTTGTTTTTACATGTTTGTTTTTGTAATTTTTTGAATTTTTTTGACTATCAAACCAGCCAAAAATTGAATATGCACACAGTGTGTCAACATGTGCTATCTGCCATCAGGGGATATCCATGTACGTCTTTTGTGGGTGCAACCCCTTCCTCGTATCAAAAGTCGGTGAACTGAGGAAGGGGATGCACCCCAAAAACACGTCCATTGATCACCCCTGATGGCAGATAGCACATGTTGACAATAGGGATCAGGATTGTAAACTTCCTATATGAAAAAAAACACAAATGTGTGCATATTCAATTTTTGGCTGGCCAAGGTGTAGCAGGACCCCATATTAGGACGGGCACATAGAGACATAGTTTGTGTAAGTGAATGTCTCTGATTGCTCAGAGGTATCCAATGTTGTAATTTTTGAAATGCAACTGTTATTTTTGTATTTTCATAAGCAAAAAATTGCCGGGTTGGGGCCAGGCCAACCCCAAAGTAAAAAAAAAAAAAAAAATGAAGAGAATGTGCACAGAGTAAAATATTTGACCACAAACAACGTGTAGCTTCTTTTTATAATACCCTCTAAGCTTATTTGGTTCTTTTGTAAGGTTACATAGTGAAATGGTTGTTATTTACTAAAGTAAAATACACTTGCCACTACAAATGCACAAAGACAAACTAGGAGACAGGAAAGAACAAATAATTAAAGGTTTAAACAAGCTTTTTATTGGGATACTTAGACATAGGCTGGCATAGGAATTGCCCCCCTACCCGTGAAATACTCCATGTATTTGTCCCGAACCACACGGGCATTTTGGGGGGGCAAGCCAAGACGGGCAGATTCCAGGCCCGGAAGGGGATTTGCAGGGGAAAGTCCAGCCTCTGGCAAAACTGAGGCCATATATGAATTAGATTTGCGGCAAAGAAAATTGTGTAGCACACAGCAGCATAACACTACATAGTTTATTTTGTAGTCCGCCAAGTGGATGGAAGTCATAAAAAGGCGTAACCGGCTGGCCATTATGCCGAAGGCATTTTCAACGACTCTTCGGCCCCTGGCCAGCCGGTAATTGAACACCCTCTTCTCTGGGGTCAGGGTCCTCTGTGGAAATGGCCTCATAAGATGCCGTCCGAGTCCGAAGGCTTCATCAGCCAAAAAAACAAAGGGAAGTCCTTCAATATTCCCTGCATCCGGTGGCAATGCAAGGTCGTCACTCTGGAGACGGAGGGCAAACTCCGTCTGGATGAAGGATCCCCCATCGGACATCCGGCCATTCTTCCCTACATCAACATAGAGGAATTCATACTGTGCTGACACCACCGCCATCAGCACAATGCTATAAAACCCCTTGTAGTTGTAGTAGTAGGACCCAGAACGGGGTGGCGGCACGATGCGGACGTGCTTCCCGTCTATGGCACCACCGCAGTTGGGGAAGTCCCACCGCGTGGCAAACTCCGATGCCACAGTCTGCCATTCCTGTGGCGTGGAAGGAAGCTGTGGAGTGAAACAAGATGAAATAATATTAGAAAAACAAAGTCATACATTACAAGGAAATTCTATCCCAAAAAATTAGAGGCCAACATCAATCAAATTATACGTTTATTAAGGTGTGTAAAAAAAGGATAATGGAAGGCTCATTTATCATATTCATCACCCCCTCTGATGGGCCATTACTAAATTATTTTGGGGGGGGGGAGATGTGTTTGGCCACAGGATAGCATTGCAGTGGCGGTGCGTCCAGAGTGGGGGCTGGAGCACTGCCCCCTCTCTCCTGTGCCCATCACTCAGAACAATACATAGGTTCATGCATTGCATGAACCTATGTATTGTCTATGCCGCACACTATTCAGGTGGATGGCCTCTTGTAAAGCGACCGACATATGAATCATTGCGGCATTTAGGGGGTTAAAATTGCATAGCAGAAACAGGTAGTAAAATAGTCTTGCAAATGACAACCTGAGGGATGTAATTGGCTTCCTAAAAGAAAAATCGGGGACGCAGGGGGGGGGGCATTCCTTGGGTAAACACTGACAGGCTGCTCTGCCAATCATGTTCACCAAGTCTGTTTAATGGTAACATGATTGGCTGATGCAACATGAAGGGAAGGAGAAGACATCAAGGACAGAAGAAGGATGGCGCTGACCACAAGAAGGTAAGTGCAGGGCTGGGGGGAAACTGGCTGCATTAGAGGGGACTAAATGGCTGCATTTGAGGGAACAAAATGGCTGCATTGGAGGGGACAACTGGGGGCGTTTAATAGGCACCAGAGCAAAAAAGGAGGAAGTTTATTTCCTAAATTGGGGTTTGAACCCCCAAACATTTGGAGCAACAGGCGCCCCTGCTGGAAAAGTTAGTGAAGGGAAATATTTAGGGAGGAGAAAAAAGGGGCAATCTAAAGCTTCCAACATGCATGGGGACAAAGGGGACATTCTCAGCATATTACAATCATGGTAATTAGGGAAGGATGAAAGAAATACAATACATTAGCATACATGTAATACATAAAATGTGATGTTAAGGGAGCAAACTTACCCTAATATAGTCCTCCTGCAGGACTTAGATGATGGCAGAACAGGTGTCTGGGATTATGAGGCCCAGAGCCTGGGGGGAGATGCCTGTGGTGAACTTCAAGTCCTGAAGACTTCTCCCTGTCGCCAGGTAACGCAACGTGGCAATGAGCCTCTGCTCAGCACTGATGGCTTCCCGCATAACGGTGTCCTTCCTGGTAATATAGGGGGACACCAAAGCCAACAGTTCCTGAAAAACGGGGTCAGACATCCTCAGAAAATTCCTGTAGTCCTCAGGATTATTCTCGACGATCTCCCGCAGCAGAGGCATGTGGCAGAATTGGTCCCGCTGGAGCAACCAATTCTTGGTCCATGAACTCCTCCTCACACCATTCATGGACTGGTCTTGGTCCAAAACAAGCAGACCAACACCAAGCGCACGCACAGCACGAACTCGACGTTCGAGAACGTCCAGGCGACATGGCTAGGAAACGGTCGTCTAATCAGAACGTACAGAACAGAACGCACTTTAGAACAGCAAACTGAAAATCAGAAACGAACAGGCAAGAACGCACTGTAAAACAGATACGACCTGCCTAGACGCCCTGAAAGTCAAGATACGAACCCACAAGCACAAACTGAACGGCAGAAAACGATCTGAAAAGTACGAAGACTGAAAAGCGCGAATCGTCTCTTCCCAAACTTTTACTTCACACGCGGTAACACGAGATCAGCAAAAGCAGCCCAAGGGGTGGCGCCAAGAAAAAAGATCTTCCCCTTTATAGTGCCGTCGTACGTGCTGGACGTGAGCGCGGAGAACAACGAGGAAATTGGGAAATGACAGTGTGTACGCATAGAAAGCTTGACGAGAAAATCGACAAGCTTAACAAGAATCTCGTCGAAAAAAACGACGTGTTTTTTACGATGAGAAACTCGGTCGTGTGTACGAAGGCCTCAGTCCTGATTCTGCAATCTACTGAGAGAAAAGATAGAGACAGTGTAGGGCAAGGTTCCTGTTGCTGCTTTCAGGGAGAGAGATTTATCTAGGAGTCCAGATTCAGAGATCCAATAATTCAGCGATCTGCATAGATTTACCTGGTTGGGTTACAGTGCACAGTCTTTTTACACTGCCATGAGCCCAGTGCCAGAGAAAATCTAACTTTTATCTGCAAGCTCAGTGCACCAGCACTGCATATGTTACGTTGAGATACACCCTGTACATACTGTGGGTGTATTCTGCTCTTCCAAAAACACCCATTTAGGGCAACAACAAAAAAATTTGCAGTGTTTTTGTGAGATAAACAATTTATATATTTTTCTTCTATTGTGCTATTCTAAAAAAATAATTTTAGGACAAAAACATTTTTTTTGAATAGCATTTTCTGCAGTTCTGTAGGTGTGAGATACACCGTTTACATACTGTGGGTGTATTCTGCTCCTCCAAAAACACCCATTTAGGGCAAAAAAAAAATTAAAAATTTGCAGTGTTTTTGTGAGATAAACAATTTATATATTTTTCTTCTATTGTGCTATTTAAAAAAATATATATTTTAGGACAAAAACATTTTTTTTGAATAGCATTTTCTGCAATTCTGTAGGTGTGAGATACACCTTTTACATACTGTGGGTGTGTTCTGCATTTCCAAAAACACCCATTTAGGGCCACAAAAAATATTTTTCAGTGTTTTCTGCATATCTGGAGGTGTGTGAGATAAACAATTTACATATTTTTCTTCTATTGTGCTATTCTAAAAAAATAATTTTAGGACTAAAACATTTTTTTTGAATAGCATTTTCTGCAGTTCTGTAGGTGTGAGATACACCGTTTACATACTGTGGGTGTATTCTGCTCTTCCAAAAACACCCATTTAGGGCAAGATCCTAAATTTGGAAAATATGTGGAGAACGTCAAAGGGACGTTGCCCCGGTCGTGGTGCTGCTGGTGGAGCTCCTGTTGCAGGGAGAGGACGTGGTCGATCTGTGCCAGCTACACGCACAAAGTGAAACACCTTCCTCAGGTGCGAGTAGGTGACAGAGCCTGCAGCGGTATTTTGTCGTGCCTAATGAGGCTGTACGAATGTTGACGCCACGACAAGTACAGGCGATAGTAGATTGGGTTGCTGACAGTGCCTCCGGTTCCTTCACATTGTCTCCCACCCAGTCTTCTGATGAAAGATCAGAGTTGGCACCTGCTGACGATGTCCATCAGTCTTTCACCTCACCCCCTTGCAAATCAGCCAAGCAGTCTGAGCCCCAAATCATGCAGCAGTCTCTTCTGCTTTTCGATGACTCTGTTAGCAGGGTTTCCCAGGGCTATCCACCTAGCCCTGCCCCAGAAGTGGAAGAGATTGAGTGCACCGATGCCCAACCACTTATGTTTCATGATGAGTACATGGGAGGACCATCGCAGCACATCTTGGATGATGACGAAACATAGGTGCCAACTGCTGCTGCTTTCGCAATTGTGCAGACCGACAAGGAGGGCAGGGGTGAAGACTGGGTGGAAGATGATGTGGAGGATGATGAGGTCCTCGACTCCTCATGGAATCAACGTCATGCAGGTGACCTGTGTAGTTCGGAGGAAGAGGCGGTGGTCGCACAGAGCCACCAGCACAGCAGAAGAGGGAGCAGGGTGCAAAAGTGGAGCGTCCATCCCCTAGACAGTACGTCTGCTACTGCCCAACGCAGCAAGGGACCGAGCACACCAAAGCCAGGTCCAAGGAGTTCCCTAGTGTGGCAGTTCTTCAGACAATGTGCTGATGACAAGACACGAGTGGTTTGCACGCTGTGCAATCAGAGCCTGAAGCGAGACATAAACGTTCTCAACCTGAGCACAACCTGCATGACCAGGCATCTAAGGGCAAAGCACGAGCTGCAGTGGAGTAGACACCTCAAAAACAAAGAAAGGTCTCTGGCTCCTCCTGCTTCCTCTTCTGCTGCAGTCTCGGCCTCTTCATCCACCTCTGTAGTCACAGTAGCACCTGCCAACCCGCAAACAGAGAATCTGCCAGCAACACTACCACCTGGGTCACCAACCATCTCCACAATGTCCCATGGAAGTGTTCAGCTCTCTATCTCCCAAACACTGGAGCGGAAGAGGAAGTACCCCCCTAGCCACCCGCGATCCCTGGCCCTGAATGCCAGCATTTCAAAATTCCTCGCCTTTGAAATGCTGTCATTCCGTCTGGTGGAGACGCAGAGTTTTAAAAGCCTGATGGCATTGGCTGTCCCACAGTACGTCATGCCCAGCCACCACTACTTTTCCAGGCGAGCCATCCCTTCCCTGCACAACCAAGTGGGGGACAAAATCAGGTGTGCACTGCGCAATGCCATCTGTGGCAAGGTCCACCTAACTACGGATACGTGGACCAGTAAGCACGGTCAGGGACGTTATAACTCCCTAACAGCACACTGGGTAAATGCAGTGGCGGCTGGGCCTGAGGCAGATAGCAGTTTGGCGCATGTCCTTCCACCACGAGGATTGCAGGGCGCTTCAGTTTGCCTCCTGTTGCTAACTCCTCCTACTCCGCTTCCTCGTCCTCTACCGCCTCCTCATCCGGTCAGCGTGACACCTTCACCACCAACTTCAGCACAGCCTGGTGTAAACGACAGCAGGCAGTTTTAAAATGTAACTGTTTGGGGGAAAAACCCCAAACCGCGCAGGAGTTGTGGAGGGACATGGAACAACAGACCGATGAGTGGTTGGTGGCAGTGAGCCTCAAGCCCGGCCTGGTGGTGTGCGATAATGGGCGAAATCTTGTAGCAGCTCTGGACCTAGCCGGTTTGACGTACATCCCTTGCCTGGCACATGTGCTGAACTTGGTGGTCCCGAGGTTCCTGAAAAATTACCCCAATATGCCAGAGCTGCTGCAGAAAGTGCGGGCCGTCTGTGCGCACTTTCGGCGTTCTCACCCTGCTGCTGCTCGCCTGTCAGCGCTGCAGCGTAACTTCGGCCTTCCCGCTTACCGCCTCATATGTGACGTGCCCACAAGGTGGAACTCCACCTTGCACATGCTGGCCAGACTGTGCGAGCAGCAGCAGGCGATAGTGGAGTTTCAGCTGCAGCAATCACGCGTGAGTCGCTCTGCGGAACAGCATCACTTCACCACCAATAACTGAGCCTTCATGCGAGACCTGTGTGCCTTGTTGTGCTGTTTCGAGTACTCCACCAACATGGCCAGTGCCGATGACGCCGTTCTCAGCATTACTATCCCAGTTCTATGCCTCCTTGAAAAAACGCTTCGGGCAATGATGGAAGAGGATGTGGCACAGGAGGAGGAGGAGGAGGAAGCGGGATCATTTCAAAGGCTTTCAGGGCAGTCTTTCACAAGTGGCTACGAGGGTGGGTTCCTGCACCAACAAACGGCAGGTACACAATTGTCCGGCAGCAAGGGCACAGTTCTGGAGGATGATGAGGTGGAGGATGAGGAACCATGTTCACAGCAGGGAGGCACCCAGACCAGCTCATGGCCATCACTGGTGCATGGCTGGGGGGATACAGAGGACACAGACGATACACCTCCCACAGAGGACAGCTTTTCGTTGCCTCCGGGCAGCCTGGCACACACGAGCGAATACATGCTGCAGTGTCTCTGCAACGACCGCCGAGTTGCCCACATTCTAACTGGTGCTGATTACTGGGTGGCCACCCTGCTGGATCCCCGTTACAAGGACAACGTACCGTCCTTAATTCCCTCACTGGAGCGGGATCGTAAGATGCGCGAGTACAAGCGCATGCTGGTAGACTCACTGCTGGTGGCATTCCCACCTGACAGCGGGGGTACGGTTGAAGCACAAGGCGAAGGCAGAGGAGGAGGAAGAGGTCGCCAATGCAGCCGGGGCACCGCCAGCACCTCAGAAGGCAGGGTTAGCATGGCTGAAATGTGGAAAAGCTTTGTCAGCACGCCACAACAACCAGCACCACCAGCTGAGATGGAACGTCTTAGCAGGAGGCAGCATTTCACCAACATGGTTGAGCAGTATGTGTTCACAGGCCTACACGTACTGAATGACGTGTCTGCCCCCTTCAACTTCTGGGTCTCCAAATTGGGCACATGGACTGAGCTTGCCCTTTACGCCATGGAGGTGCTGGCCTGCCCTGCAGCAAGTGTATTCTCTGAACGTGTATTTAGCACGGCAGGGGGCGTTATCACAGACAAGCGCAGCCGCCTGTCCAGAGCCAATGTGGACAAGCTCACGTTCATTAAAATGAACCAGGCATGGATCCCACAGGACTTGTCCATACCTTGTGCAGAATAGACATGTATACAGGTGTTCTGACAAAAACTGTCCGGCCATCGGATAGTGTCCGTCCCGTACTGCGCAGGTGCAGCGCTTGCGCAGTATGGAGGACAAGGAGATTCACAAAATCTCCGAAGATGAACGGCGCCTGCGCAGTAAGTGCAGGTTCAAGCCCCACCATCCAAGTGGACATACGGTAGAACATAGTAACAGGGCCCCTCACGGGCTCGCTTCGCTCGCCATGCTTCGGGCACGGCCTCGCTTGGCACGGCTTGAATCACGGATGGTGTGGCTTGAACCTGGACTCACCGCGCAGGCACCGTTTGTCTTCGGAGATTTTCGAAATCCCCTTGTCCTACGTACTGAGGGCGGACACTATCCGACGAGAGACAGAATTTGACACATCACCGGCCTTACCCAGCCATTGTTGTATTTTTGAACCAGTGTTGGCTACCTCGTCCTCCTCCACCGCTGCTTCCACCTACACAGCCACATCCACCGCCACCTCAACCTCCTACTCCATATGGACCTCGTCCTCCTAGGTCAAGATTATATATTTTTTTTTTATTTCAAAGTATTTTATTTTCCCACTAGCTTATATACATGTGCACACTGAAATATTTCGTTTCGGAATTTCGTTTTCGTCCGAAAAATAAATTTATTTAGTTACTCCCGAAATTCGTTTTTATTTATTTCGTTTTTCGTTAGAAATTGCATTCGTCCGAAAATCTGAATTAATTAAGGTCGAATCTGTCATTGAAGGCTTATGGTGTCTGTCGAATGTTCAAAGAAGATTCGACGGAGCAGTGAAACTGTACGACGCTGCAATCATACATTTCCGGTCGAATGTTCCGCCCACAAGCTATAGAAGAATTCTAATGTTGTATGACTAGTAATAATTATATTTATTCATTACTATTACTAGTCAACCAACATTAGAATTCTTCTATAGCCTATGGGAGGATGCATTTGACCGGAAATGTACGATTGCAGCGGTGTACAGTTTTGCTGCACCGTCGAATCTTCTAACTTTCGATGCTTTGTCGAATCTTCGTCATTCTAGCTATTTTACTGCTCCTCCTCTTTGGTTACAATCAGCCAATAACATTCATCATCAACTTTATTTTTATTTTACTTCCCCCACCCAATTCCAGCAGTGATCTTTTCTCTCTATGTCGAATCTTTTCTCTCTATAATAACAAATCCTTTCTCGCCTATGTTGAATCTTTTCTCTCCTATGTCGAATCTTTTCTCTCCTATGTCGAATCTTTTCTCTCCTATGTCGAATCTTTTCTCTCCTATGTCGAATCTTTCTCTCCTATGTCGAATCTTTTCTCTCTATAATGTCAAATCTTTTCTCTCCTATGTAGAATAATCTTGGACTAATAGAGTTAAGGTTAGGCACATTCGACCACAGGTTCGATAGACACAGATTGTTATTGTCAGCGTCACGTCGAATCTCCTATCTATATCGAACTGTTGTAGCAACGAAAACAAAAATAAAGCATTTGTTTATGTCGGATCTTTCGGTTTTCGGATTCTGTGCTTTCGTTTTTGTTTGTTAAAACGATAACGAAAATAGCTGAAATTCGGACGAAAATGCATTCGGACGAAAACGAATGCACATGTCTACTAGCTTATCCATTAAATTGAATTTTTTTTTCCAGAAAAGTCGTATTCTGGGGCATTCCCACCATATGTGTGGCATCGTGCCGTTGAGTTTCTGAGGTTCTTAATGACTTCCTGTACCTCTTCTGCTGAGAAGGGGGCCTTTTTTTTAAATGTTATTTTAAGTTATTTCCCTATCCACATTTGTTTGCAGAGCACTTGCATGCTCTTAACAATATGTGGCTGCCATTTTCAGCCCTCTAGCCCTTTCCATTACTTTTTTAGAGCCATTTTAGTCCTCAGAAGTTCGGGTCTACATTGACTTCAATGGGGTTCGGGTTCGGGGTCAAGTTCGGGTCAAGTTCGGTCCCGAACTCGAACTTTTTTCCGAAGTTCGGCCTAACCCGTCGAACCCGAACATCCAGGTGTCTGCTCAACTCTGTTTGTTACTAATCAACTATTAAGTAATAAATTGTTTTTCACTTTGTCATAGAATAAAGACAATATTATAGTAATATTATGAATATTTCTAAAAGCTACCAAGCTAATAATTATTAAAAGGCAATAAGGCTTCAATGCTGTTAATGTATGTGGAATTCTCATTTTAAGGAGACACAGATGCCTATTTGCTAAGAACAAATAGGCATTTCACTTTGCAAGGGAAGTAGCGCTATGCAGAGGGATTTTCCCCAGAGCTTAGTGGATGTGGCGACATTTCACTGTGCAAAGAATACCCAATTGTGTACAAGGAAAAAAAAAAAAAAAAAACGCATTGTTGCTTGCACATGATAGAATGATGAAGTCAGCAGAGCTTCACTTCATTCACTAAGCTCTGCACCATACAAGTTTCTTTGAAAGTGAACAGTCTATTTGCCTCTAGTAAATTAGCCTCACTGTCACTTTGCCTATTCAGAGCAATGAACACAGAGATCACTGGTCTGGGGAGTGTGCCCAGGACACTTGTAAATGTTCCCGGAAACACTTCTTTAATAGTTCAGTGTGACAGTAGACCAGCCGGGGAGTGTGTGTGTGTGTGTGTGTGGGGGGGTGTATCAAACTCAGGCGTGCTTTAGTTTATCCTTGCATCCTTACTATACACTATGTTTTTAAACCCCCTGCGTAACATAGTGTTTCGTGGCACTTTCGTCAGTGTCACAACAGAGATCCCTCAGTATTGGAAGTAGTGGGCATAGAGAGATATGTTCCACACTGGAGAAGGGACAACCTGAAACGTCAAATTTCACGCAGAGAGACTCGGTGGATTTTTGATATGCAGTGTTATAGCCCTTGGGGCCTTAACATCGAATGGGATATAAACTGCTACATTAACAACAGTTGATTTTTTATTATTTTTTATTGGTCCCATCAAAACCACCTGCCCCATTTACAGTGTCTCCTTTTTGGCCACTGCTTTGCCTCTCTATATTAATTTTAAAAAAAATTCTCTCTTTCTCCCACCCAAATCCCCTTCAGTCCCTCCCCCCTTCTCCCCCCCCCCCCTTTTTTTGTATTTTTTTGTACTTTTTTGTACTTAGATGTACAATTGGTTCCATCCAGGGGGGTCTTGTGGGGTGATATATACATGATAGGTGATACATCCTTTTGGGCGATTAAAATGTATATTTTTAATTGTATACTGACAGTTTGGGTCATTCTCAGTATATATATGGTTTGATTTTATATGTTGTGAGGGGGTTAGCTCGGCAGCGGGTGTGTGTGACCCCCGGGATGGGCTCCCCACACAAAAACAGGCCCAGCAAACGGAGGTTGTGGTTTTCAAAATCAAAAAAAAAGGTGCGGTTTATTTTCTATTTACAGTGACAAAACACAGCAAAGCCAAAAGAAACATATAAACAAAATAAATCCTGGTCAACTTGACCTCTGACTAAACATACAGGTTTCCTAACTAACAACTGGGATCAGCCTAGTGCTGTCCTAGTCCCTAAGTCCCTGGTTTTAAATGTCCAAGCAAATAGCCACACAGGATTTTGTCTCACCGCACAGGGGTTCACTCTCCCTAGACAGTCCACACAGGTCTGGGTCCAGGCATGAGCTAACACCTAATGAATCTGGGAGTTTTTATAGAGGCCTTAAACGAACTGACAGGCTTCAGCTGGCCTCATCAACTCCCTGCCTGCACGACGCCCAGCCCTCTCCCTAGAGGTATGAGTCATCCATGAGCCCACTAGCCTTAGCTGGGCTTATACAACTCTCCACCTAGTTGTATAAGTCGGCGTAAAGCCTGAATCTGGGCGAAATATATCTACCCCCCTGGATGCAACCAGGTGACTTTACCTTCCTGCTGTCACATACCCCCCCTCTTGTTTTAACCTCGGGGTTGGAACACCAGCAATCAGGCATTCATGTACTCGAGACAAAGCATCCACATTCCCCATTTGAACGCCAGGGCGATGCTTTACTGTGAAGTTGAATTCCTGGAGGGCCAGGAACCACCTATTCACTCTTCTATTTGTTTCCTTGTTTTGAGCCATCCACTTTAACGGAGCGTGATCCGTAACCATGTCAAAGTGCCTACCTAGCAGGTAGTACCGAAGGGAATCTAGAGCCCACTTCACCGCTAAACACTCCTTTTCAACGGTGGCGTAATTTACCTCATGGGACTTCAACTTCCTGCTGAGGTAAATGACTGGGTGCTCTTCCCCGTTCCAGACCTGGGACAATACTGCTCCTAACCCCACATCTGATGCATCACTTTGTACGACAAAGTCTTTAGAGAAGTCGGGTGAGTACAACACTGGCTGGCTACATAAGGCTTGTTTCAAGAATTGGAATGCTGCCTCAGCCTCGGGGGTCCATTTAATCATGACCGACCCTTTCCCCTTCGTTAGGTTGGTTAGGGGCACAGCCTTAGAAGCAAAGTGGGGAATGAATCGCCGATAATACCCAGCGATTCCCAGAAAGGCTCGTACCTGCTTCTTGCTGTTGGGACGTGGCCAACTCTGGATGGCCTCGACTTTGTTGAGTTGGGGTTTTATTACTCCCCTCCCAATGGTGTACCCAAGATATTTGGCCTCCTCCTGCCCAATGGTACACTTCTTGGGGTTAGCCGTAAACCCCGCTTCCCGAACAGAGTCCAGGACTGCTTGCACTTTTGGCAGATGTGAGGCCCAATCTGTGCTATGGACAATTACGTCATCCAGGTAAGCCGCAGCATACTTCCGATGGGGCCTCAGCATCTGGTCCATTTTCCGCTGGAATGTGGCCGGCGCATTCTGTAACCCGAACGGCATTCTTTTATATTGGAACGCCCCGTCTGGGGTTACAAATGCGGTTTTCTCTTTGGCCAATTTGGCCAGGGGGATTTGCCAATACCCTTTTGTGAGGTCAAGAGTCGTCATGTATCGGGCTGTTCCCAGCCGGTCGATCAACTCATCTATACGTGGCATGGGGTAGGTGTCAAATTTTGTAACTTTGTTCAACTGACGAAAATCGTTACAAAATCGCCAGCTCCCATCCGGTTTAGGCACCAACACAATGGGACTAGACCAATCACTTTGGGACTCCTTTATCACCCCTAAGTTCAGCATTTTCTGTACTTCCTCCCGTATTGCCTCCCGTCGGGCCTCTGGGATCCGATAGGGTTTTAACTTCACCCTTTCACCGGGCGGGGTAATGATGTCATGCTCTACCCCAAATGTTTGTCCCGGCAGCTCAGAGAATACCTCCTTGTTGCGAAGCACAAACTCCTTAACCTCCTGTTGTTGGGGTTGTGACAAGGTGGCTGCTATTCCAACCTCAGGAATCACGCAACCAGTTTGAGCTGGTGACCAAGTGTCTGCGACTAGGGACTCTCTATCCCTCCAGGCTTTCAACAGATTAACGTGATAGATCTGTTCGGGCTTTCGCCTTCCTGGTTGTCTGACCTTGTAATTCACTTCGCTCACTTTTTCCATTATCTCGTAGGGGCCTTGCCATTTGGCAAGGAATTTACTTTCAACCGTAGGGACAAGTACCAGTATCCTATCCCCCGGGGAAAAGGTACGGGTCTTGGCTCCACGGTTGTACACTCTCTGCTGTGCTAACTGCGCTTGGGCCAAATGTTCCTTCACGATGGGCATTACCTGTGCAATTCGGTCTTGCATCAGGGCGACATGCTCAATCACACTCCTGTGGGGAGAACTCTCACTTTCCCAAGTTTCCTTGGCAATATCCAACAGCCCTCTTGGGTGTCTCCCATACAGTAACTCAAAGGGGGAGAATCCCGTAGAGGATTGGGGCACCTCCATAATAGCAAACATCAGATAAGGAAGTAGACAGTCCCAATCCTTTCCATCTCTATCCACCACTTTCTTCAACATTTGTTTTAGGGTTTTGTTGAATCTTTCAACCAGCCCATCGGTTTGGGGGTGATACACAGATGTACGTAATTGCGTCACTTTGAACAATTTACACAGCTCCTTCATAACCCGGGACATAAAGGGTGTACCTTGGTCCGTAAGCAGTTCTTTACAAATACCCACCCGGCTAAACACAAGAGATAGCTCTTTGGCTATGGTTTTGGCCGAGGTATTTCGGAGAGGGATCGCTTCTGGATAACGGGTGGCATAGTCCATGATAACTAATATGTACTGGTGCCCCCTAGCGGACTTGATTATAGGACCTACCAAATCCATGGCGATCCTCTCAAACGGGACCTCAATGATGGGTAGAGGGACCAGCGGGCTACGGAAATGTGGCATCGGGGCCGACCTCTGACACACAGGGCAGGAGGAACAATAATTTTCTATGTCCTTCATCACCCCCGGCCAATAGAATCTCTGTAATACCCTCTCTCGGGTTTTCTCTGTCCCCAGATGACCTCCAAGAATGTGCCCATGGGCCAACTCCAACACCAACTTCCTGTAAGGTTTGGGCACCACAAGCTGCTCAACGGTTTCTTCTGCCCTTTTTGCCACCCGATACAGTAGGTCCTTCTCTACGCTGAAGTATGGGTAAGTGCAGGTATTATCTGGGTTCACTAACTCGCCATCTATTTTCACTACGTTTTCGCGTGCCTTTATTAGGGCGGGGTCTTTCAACTGTTCTGTGGCAAAGTTTTCCCTGTGAACCTCAAGATCAGAAAACTCCACAGACGGTAGGTTTTCGTCTGAGGAGGTGGGCTCCTCTCCAGTTTCTTGAGTCTCCCCTGCCAATACTGATAAGGGAAATTCCGGAGAGTCCTCACCACTCTCAGGGGAGTTCTGGCTATCACATTCCTGGTACATAGGGGCACCAGTGGGGGGCTCAGGATCATCCCACAGTTCCCAGAACTTCGGAAAATCCCTTCCCACAATGGCGTCATACGGTAACTGAGATACTAAGCCCACTGGATGAGAGAGGGTACCTTTGGGGGTCTCGAAACACACTGTAGTCACTGGATACTCTCGGGTGTCCCCATGCACACAAATAACAGCTACCTTGCTATTCCCAGAGACCTCTGTTTTAACTAACTCAGCCTTTATCAGGGTCACAAGGCTACCTGAATCCAGCAATACCACAACATTTCTACCATTAACACACATTTTGCATAAATGTTTCTCAATTCCTCGAATGGCAGTGCATGCGACTGTCGCACACAGCGACTGACGTCTGCCCGTCAGAAAGTCACACTGCATGGGTTCCTCCACAACCGGGCAATTGGCTGCAATATGTCCCGCTTGCCGGCAGCGGTAGCAAACTATCCTTCTTGCCGCCTCTTGAGCCGCTGATTTCCCAGGCTGTTCTCGCCAAACTTGGGGTAGAGCTCCCACCCTCTCACTCTCTCCACCCTTACCCCTTGGAATCCTCTTATCCGCCCCTGGGGATGGTCTGGTCTTAGGGTGGAAAGTCCGAGTGTCTCTGGAAGAGGCCGTCAGGTTCTCTGTAGCCAAGTATTTCTCCACACGATCCACAAGACCATCGGCCGTCTCTGGGTCTCCATGGCTTACCCACTTTTGGATGGCAGTAGGAAGAGCTCTCAAAAACCGATCCATTACAACACGTTCCACAATCTTTGGTGCGGACAAAGTCTCTGGCTGTAGCCACTTTCTGCTCAGGTGAATGAGATCATACATTTGAGACCTGGGGGGTTTTCCAAGCTGGAAAGTCCAGTTATGCACACGCTGAGCCCGGACAGCCTGGGTGACACCCAGCCTTGCCAATATCTCAGCTTTTAGCATCACATAGTCTTTTGCTTGGTCAGGCTCTAGGTCATAGTAAGCCTTCTGCGATTCACCAGTTAACAGAGGAGCCACCAGTCCAGCCCACTGCTCCTCAGGCCACTTTTCTCTTTCAGCAGTCCTTTCAAATGTGGTCAAAAATACCTCTGGATCATCCTCTCCAGTCATTTTTGTCAATAAACGACTCACCCCAAAGGACGCGGTATTAGTGGGACGGCTTTCCTCACTGGTCTGCGGACGTTGCTGCATTACTGCTTCCATTTGTTGTAGTCTCTGCTCTTGCTTCTGTAACAGGTCTATGAAGCGGGCCTCAGATTGCTGCTGGGCTTGTTGCTGAGCTTCCAGACTCTGTTGGTGAGCTTGCTGCTGGGCTGCAAGGCTCTGTTGATGAGCTTGCTGCTGGGCTGCGAAGTTCTGTTGTTGAGCTGCAAGGCTCTTTTGCAAACCTGCATTTGTCTGCTGTTGATTGGCATTTGCTAGAGCCAGCTGCTTCAGTATCTCCTCCATGCTGGCTTAAAAAAAACTGCCACTGGTTCTCCACCAACTGTGAGGGGGTTAGCTCGGCAGCGGGTGTGTGTGACCCCCGGGATGGGCTCCCCACACAAAAACAGGCCCAGCAAACGGAGGTTGTGGTTTTCAAAATCAAAAAAAAAGGTGCGGTTTATTTTCTATTTACAGTGACAAAACACAGCAAAGCCAAAAGAAACATATAAACAAAATAAATCCTGGTCAACTTGACCTCTGACTAAACATACAGGTTTCCTAACTAACAACTGGGATCAGCCTAGTGCTGTCCTAGTCCCTAAGTCCCTGGTTTTAAATGTCCAAGCAAATAGCCACACAGGCTTTTGTCTCACCGCACAGGGGTTCACTCTCCCTAGACAGTCCACACAGGTCTGGGTCCAGGCATGAGCTAACACCTAATGAATCTGGGAGTTTTTATAGAGGCCTTAAACGAACTGACAGGCTTCAGCTGGCCTCATCAACTCCCTGCCTGCACGACGCCCAGCCCTCTCCCTAGAGGTATGAGTCATCCATGAGCCCACTAGCCTTAGCTGGGCTTATACAACTCTCCACCTAGTTGTATAAGTCGGCGTAAAGCCTGAATCTGGGCGAAATATATCTACCCCCCTGGATGCAACCAGGTGACTTTACCTTCCTGCTGTCACAATGTATATGTTATTGTATAACCCTTCCAGTGCCCGTTTGTATTACTGACACTGGCAGGGTGAGCAGGTAGGAATTTGATTACATTTTGAATTCTTCCCGTTTTATAATATCATTTTTAATAATGTTTTTTAATGATATATCCATATTTTAAATCAGATTTTTATCTTGAGTATGGTTGTAATAAATTTAATGGGTATTGGTATATGTATTTGTCACATTTGTCCTTTTTTTCAGCCAGCATGGTGATAAACATCCTCTGAATATAGATTGACATTTGTACTTATGTATATCCATGCTAGATAAGACACACATAGTCAGCATATATTGCGGTTTTGTTGTTCCGTTGTATGCTTACTGTGCTTGAGGTCTTGTGCGCCGCGGAGCAGAGGAGCTGATAGCTCTATCGGGTTTCCGGTGTCACTCTCCTGCTCTTCCTATATAAAGCGTGGTGAGTGACGTCTTGATCCAGCCTCCTTTCCCAGTCGACGCCTCTTACGGAGAAACGCAGCGTAGGGTGGAGCTCAGGATCCTAACGTCACCACACCCCCAGCTGATTGGCTCGAGCCGCGGCGGGGTTCAGTGCTGTTTTGAAAGTTTTGTTTTACCTTCTTGTGTATGTCAGCCTACCCATTTTTTAACAATAAAGGGTACTCGTTTTTTTTACCAAATTTACTGCACCATGAAGTTCTTTTATTTCTCCCTCTGAACCTGGTACTTACCACGCTACACGAGCGTTCCCACTGACGGAAGGTGCACTGATAGCCTCAGAGCGGTGAGCGGAGTGAGGACTCAGATGATCACATTGCTGACACCCGGATCTGGTGTATGTGCTGAGCTCGTTTGGTCTCCGTGACAGGGACCCATCTGCTCTGGTAAGCGGCCTTTTTGTACATTTCTGCTGAACCGAAGTTTGCATTGAAGATCTACAATCTCCTGTCATATATTGATTGTCTGCTTCATCAATGGACACTTCTCTGCCTATGTGAAATTATATATTTTTTTTGTGATTAAAATCCGGCAGTGGAAGTGAATGGACTTCCTGCTTTTTACACATTCACTTATTTTGTTATTCACCTGGATGTGAATTCAGAGGATTTGTATATATATTGTTAACTTTCAAGTATATATATATATATATATATATATATATATATATATATATAGTCATGCTCGAAATTGTTGGCACCCCACAAATGTTTCCAGAAAATCAAGTATTTCTCACAGAAAAGTACTGCAGAAACACATGTTTTGCTATACACATGTTTATTCCCTTTGTGTGTATTGGAACAAATCAAAAAAAGGGAGGAAAAAAAGCAAATTGGACATAATGTCACACAAAACTTCAAAAATGGGCTGCTCAAAATTCTTGGCACCCTTTAAAAATTGTGTATAAATAAGATTGTTTCAAGCATGTGATGCTCCTTTAAACTCACCTGGGGCAAGTAACAGGTGTGGGCAATATAAAAATCACACCTGAAAGCAGATAAAAAGGAGAGAAGTTCACTTAGTCTTTGCATTGTGTGTCTGTGTGTGCCACACTAAGCATGGACAACAGAAAGAGGAGAAGAGAACTGTCTGAAGACTTGAGAACCAAAATTGTGAAAAAATATCAACAATCTCAAGGTTACAAGTCCATCTCCGGAGATCTAGATTTGCCTTTGTCCACAGTGCGCAACATTATCAAGAAGTTTGCACCCCATGGCACTGTAGCTAATCTCTCTGGGCGTGGACGGAAGAGAACAATTGATGAAAGGTTGCAACACAGGATAGTCGGGATGGTGGATAAGCAGCCCCAAACAAGTTCCAAAGAAATTCAAGCTGTCCTACAGGCTCAGGGAACATCAGTGTCAGCGCAAACTATCCGTCGACATTTAAATGAAATGAAAGGCTATGGCAGGATACCCAGGAGGACCCCACTGCTGACAGAGAGACATAAAAAAGCAAGACTACAGTTTGCCAAAATGTACTTTAGTAAGCCAAAATCCTTCTGGGAAAACGTCTTGTGGACAGAGGAGACCAAGATGGAGCTTTTTGGTAAAGCACATCATTCTACTGTTTACCAAAAACAGAATGAGGCCTACAAAGAAAAGAACACGGTACCTACAGTGAAATATGGTGGAGGTTCATTGAAGTTTTGGGGTTGTTTTGCTGCCTCTGGCACTGGGTGCCTTGAATGTGTGCAAGGCATCATGAAATCTGAGGATTACCAAAGGATTTTGGGTGGCACTGTAGAGCCCAGTGTCAGAAAGCTGGGTTTGCGTCCGAGATCTTGGGTCTTCCAGCAGGACAATGACCCCAAACATACGTCAAAAAGCACCCAGAAATGGATGGCAACAAAGCGATGGAGAGCTCTAAAGTGGCCAGCAATGAGTCCAGATCTAAATCCCATTGAACACCTGTGGAGAGATCTTAAAATTGCTGTTGGGAAAAGGCGCCCTTCCAATAAGAGCGACCTGGAGCAGTTTGCAAAGGAAGAGTGGTCCAAAATTCCGGGTGAGAGGTGTAAGAAGCTTATTGATGGTTATAGGAAGCGACTGATTTCAGTTATTTTTTCCAAAGGGTGTGCAACCAAATATTAAGTTCAGGGTGCCAAGAATTTTGAGCAGCCCATTTTTGAAGTTTTGTGTGACATTATGTCCAATTTGCTTTTTTTCCTCCCTTTTTTTGTTTTGTTCCAATACACACAAAGGGAATAAACATGTGTATAGCAAAACATGTGTTACTGCAATACTTTTCTGTGAGAAATACTTGATTTTCTGGAAAAATTTCTGGGGTGCCAACAATTTCAAGCATGACTGTATATATATATATATATATATATATATATAATTGCTTCTGGCACGTTGTTTGCTATTCACAGGGTTGCACATTTATTATTATTTTTCACATGTGTTTCTAGCTGAATATTCCAGCTATTTTTTTATTTGCAATTCCAGCTATTTTTTTATTTGCAACACCATCACTTTTCTTGTCATAAATATATGCGCCATAGCCTCTTTTGATGACTAGCATATATATACACTTATTTGATATATTCAATTAATGTTTTGTTGGCTAAGTGTGTTTGCACTTGTGTATTGATACAGCCTAGGGAGGTAGCGCGGATTAACCACATTATTGGTAATAATCAGTTGGAGGAATATCAAATTCCAGTTGTAGGGCTTGAAAGGTCTTGAGGGCAGGCCCTATCAAAAGGTCGTCCACTGCTAGGTCCGTTTTGGAACTCCAATGTGTCAGAGAGATATCAGGGATTAGATGGGATATAGCAGATATAGGAAATTTCAGTGGGGTAAGTTTTGTACTGGGGAAATTCTGTGTCGTCAGTGACCGCCATGCTTCAAGAGAGGCTTGTATGGTCGGTCCCACATCGTTAGGGTATGAAGGCATGAAGGAGCTGGCTAAGAGAAAGTTGTATAGGTTTCGACTGGGAATCTGATGTTGCTCAATAAGAGTCCATAAGGTGGGTGTAAAGGGACAGAACCAGTTTTTTAGTTGGGCTAATATAGCAGCCGTGTAATAGTCTCTAATGTATACATGTCCTATGCCTCCCATCTTCCTGAGTTTAATAAGTTTGCTAAACGCACAGCGGGCCCTCTTACCCCCCCAAATGTATGTATTAATGATGGATTGTGCAGAGGAAAAGAAGGAGGGAGGGACTGGAATAGGGAGGGTTCTAAAGATATATATTAGTTGTGGGAGAATTTTCATTTTAAAGGCCGCCAATCTTCCCGACCAAGATAGTTCAAATTTTGCCAATTTGTTAAGTTTGGAGTGGAGTAATTTAAGCATTGGGGTATAGTTTTCTTTAACTAGGTCTGAGGAGTTTGGGGTGAGTGTGATACCAAGATCAGTTTTCTATTTACTTTGACAGGGCGATAGTGCTATTTGTTTCTTAATGAAATCGAGCAACAGCATTGTTGGAGTGATCTTAGATGGGCATGTCGTTTTTATATGATTTTAAAGTTGAACTTTAGTCAGAAAATTAAGTCCTGATATATCACTTCTGGCTGGCCCTTTTTTTAGGTATAGTTAAGTAAAACATTAAAAATAAGTGCCTCTACTGTTTCAAATCCAGTAAGGCACTGTCTCGCCCTGCTCTGCAAAACCTCAGTTGTCCTGAAATCTCAGCACTGTGCCAATAATCAGTGAATGTTTAGAGGCCAATCTGTTGAAAGCCTCAAGATTTACTGCTGCTGAGGGGGGAGACAGAATGACAGACTGTGCCAAGGAAGGGACAGATTAGAGAAAGAGAAAAGAAAAGCAGGAGAGGTGAGAGGACAAACTCTGCCGCCAGGGTGAAACAAAAGAGCAGAGGCGGCTCTAGGCTTTGTGAGGCCTTAGGCAAAATCTAGACATGAGGCCCCACTCACGCCCATAATGGAAAAAATAATTAAATTGATAAAAAAAATGAACTATAAATTGCATATATTAAGAGCTTTAAAGTGCTGGTGTCAGTTCTCTATATCTCAGTGCTGGTGGCAGTGCTCTCTATCTCGGGGCTGGTGGCAGTGCTCTCTATCTCGGGGCTGGTGGCAGTGCTCTCTATCTCGGGGCTGGTGGCAGTGCTCTCTATCTCAGTGCTGGTGTCAGTGCTCTCCATCTCAGTGCTCTCTATCTTATTACTCTCTATCTCAGCCCTGGTGGTCTCTAACTTATTGTTGCACTCAGTGACCTCTCTCTGTGCTGGTGTCACATAGAGCTCCTTGAACTTAGCCTTGTAGAAGAGAATGGGCTGTGTGAGTTTCACCACCTCAGAGGTCTCCTCATCTCTTTTGGCAGCAGTAGGTTCCTTAGGACTCCCTGTAGGGGAAGAGCTGCTAGTGGGAAATAGCAGTGGAGAAGCCGATCAGCAGCCATAGTAGGATGCGGAGCGCCCGGCCCACCATGGCTGAGAAACAGCACTGGACTGGGCTGGGACCTCCCAACCCCATACAGTAGAGCCCTGCATAGGTGGGGATGAGGGCAGGGCAGGGTGGAGGGAGGGGTCAGGGGCTGTCAATCACAGGTGGGTACACTGGGACACTGGCAGAGGACTGAGCTGTCCTTACAGTTTGTGGCACTGATAATCAGAAGGAAAGGAGTGGAGGGGATGGGACAGGGGGTGGATATGAATGCCAGTAGTTGAGGGAGGCTGGATACTGGAGGAGCAGTGATGGGGCCTGGCTCTCGCTCATTCTGGTGGTTGCTGGCTGCAGAAAGGGGTTGTGGCATAGTAGCTGTGTGTCTCCCTATAGCTGAAGCCCCAGACCCCCCGCCCTGATTGACAGCCCCGGAGAAGGGCAGCCCGGACACCTCTTCTCTCCTACCTCCCCCTTTGGGATCCATCGGCTCCATCCAGCCCTGGCGGGATCTCCTCCCCGGGACCCTCCTCTTCCCCTCCTCGCCACTGCTTTCCAGAAGCTGGGATGCCTCCTCCGTGTGTGCGGGTATGGCTCCACGAAGCACTCCAGTGGGGAGGTTGGTTGATGGGGGGCAATCTGCGGCTCTGGGTGCAGTGAGGATATTTAAGTCTCCTCCACTTCTCCTCCTCCCCCGGACATCACAGCGCTGGCCCCACCTCCTCCTCAAGACACAGCCACGACTCTGTCCCCTCTCTCCATTGCCTGGCAATGGAGCTCGCAGGCAGCATTAACCCTCTGCAGGCCGGAGAACAGCACCGCAACGGCAGCATTTTTGCCAGCCACGGTCCTGAATACCCTTTTTTTTTACTAGTAATGGCGCTGATCATCGATTTTTAGCGGGGCTGCATCATTGCGGCAGACAGATCAGACACCTTTGACACTTTTTTGGGACCATTGACATTTATACAGCCATCAGTGCTATAAAAATGCACTGATTACTGTGTAAATGTCACTGACAGGAAAGGGGTTAACACTAGGGGGAGATCAAGGGGTTAAATGCATTACCTGGGAGGTGTTTCTAACTGTGGGGGGATGGGACTGACTGGAGGAGGAGAGAGGTCCTAATCACTAGGAACAGCAGATCTCTCTCCTCTGTCAGAACCGGGATCTGTCTGTTTACATTGACATATCCCCGTTCTGGCTTTATGTGGAGCGATCACGGGTGGCTGGCGGACATCGCAGCTGTCGGCCACGCACATTGGCTTCAGCGTCAAGCCGGGGGTGCGCGTGCGCCTCCAATAGCTCTTGAAACGGCCAAAATACAATGATGGCGGTTCGCGCAACAGTGCCAACCTGCCGCAGTACAACTGCGGCTGGTCGTCAAGTTGTTGAGTGGAATTACACTTTATCTGAGCACCACAAACCAGAAATGCTATTTAATTCATTTTTAATATTCAAAGCAAACTCCCCCATCCATCCATGTCTCCATGCTTTATTTTGCTGAGAAATCTCTTTGAAAAACACCCCATAGCATTTCTGGCCGTGGCCATCTTGAGTAAGGGCAAATGATTCATGTAGCATTTACTTCCTGGACTACACCTGCACTTAGCTCAGGTTTGCAAGCAGTAGAGGGTGTGCTTAGCTGAGAAAACCCCTCCTCCCCTACTGAAGACTCCTTGAATGTATGACATAATTTGCCTAGGCCTGGAAACCAGGAAGTAACTGAAGAAATGAAAAAAAAAAGTTTAAAACAAGCTAATACGATATAAAATTCCATCCATTTACCAAGGCTAGCAGCATAAGGATTAAAAAGAGTCAATGCTGATTGAGAGAGTGAAATTCCAGCTTTAACCCCTTGGCGCCAGCCCCACCCCAATATGTGGCCCCTCGATGCCTAGTGCTTGGTGCAGAGGGGCCGCATATTTGCATGAATTGCTGCCCAAACAGCTGTGCGGTGAGTGTGTGCGCTACACGCTCCCGACACAGTTACTGGCGCCTTTTCGAATCACGTGACCGCTGTGACAGCCAATCACGGCAGTTACATGCTCCTAAGCCCTGCCTCCCAGCATCATAAACTGCTGCGAGACGCTGGTGTGAAGGGGTTAAGCAACCCTTAAGTCTGTAATATGATGTTAAAGTGGAGCTCCAGTCATTTAAGTGAAAATTAAAAACTGTTGCTGCTGACTTTTAATAAACAGATACTCACCTGTCCCTTGATCCAGTGGTGTTCTCGCCCAACTCATGTTCTCCCTGTGTCCTCCCTTGCCGACACCTTTACTATGGGCACCCGGCTGTGACAGCTTGCGGCTTCACAGCCGGGTGCCCACTGCACATGCGTTAGCGGCGCTGCGCTCTGTGACTGGTCCCGCAGACTTCCGGGACCTGTCATGTGTCCCAGAAGACTTTGGGAGGGAGGGGGGTAGGAGAACTTCCGCTTCCAATTGCCTAAGGCGACCTGAACGAAAGTGGGAGTGGGTACCTGTCAAAATTAGGTACCCGCCCCCCCAAAAGCTCCATTTCACAAAAAGGAGCCAGGGAGGAGGCCATAAAGCGGAACTTTTTTAGGGTGGAACTCTGCTTTATTATACTTGTTAGAGTACACTGTTTGTTGTATAGCATTTGCACATTTTCTAATGTGGTTTTTAAAATGGAAGACAGTTACTTTTCATCTAGACTTTTTGTCAAAACCTGTCAGAAATTATTTATGCTCTATAATAAAAACGCTTGCACATAATTGTAAACAGTGGAGAACAATGTATTTCATGTAAACATTATAGGTTCAGGGTGGTTGAAAAAGCAGTATGGAATGGAATACTCAGCAGTGAGATGATAGTAATTATGAATACTAACAAAGTGCTATAACAACAAATCAAAACTATCAATGTAAGTCTAGCAGCTGGCAAAACATCAGGGGTGCTTGCATAAATAATTAAGCAATATCAAATAGAAGCAGATGATGTCAGACAACTATATCACTGCTTTATAGTCACATCTGTATTATTCTCTCTCTTTTCAATCATAATCACAAAGACCTTGAAGAAAAGATTGTGAAAAACTATTTTCAATAACCTTGCTCTGTAGGTCCTGCAGACACAAACATTTGGGATGCTAGTACTGTCAATCTTGTTTATTCACTATTAGTTCATATGGGAGTTTAAAGTATATTTAATTAGTAAATATATGCATGTTCACAAACAGATTGATTTAGGTAGTGGGTGTAGGTTTCTCTATAACCTAATTATAACTGCGTAGGGCAGCTTCAGACTATACTGTTCATGTAACAAATGCCTAATGTTAAAGCTTGTCACATACATCAAATTTGCATTTCCTTTTCTTCTTCATTAATTTTTCTGTTATTTGGTAGTTCATTGTTTTGACTTACTACATGTGTGTATCAGTGGCAGTGTTAATTTCGTCTACTAAAATGACTAAAACATTTTAGTCGACTAAATGAATACTATTTTAGTTGACTAAAATACAACTAAAACTAAAACAACTGAGATGACTAAAATACGACTAAATCTAAAACTAAATTAAAAATTTACTTCAAAATTAACTCTGGTCTGTAGTGCATGTTCATACCTCAATACCATACATAATAACATATTCGATTTTTCACTCTAGCAGTATATAATGAGTTTGGAAATTGTAGAGAAATGTTAACTAATGCATTACAATTTAATTACACCCATTCGATTTTAGACGACTAAAATTTGTCTTAAGCCTCGTACACACGGTCGGACTTCCATCGGACTTTTCCGTGGTTTTTTGTCCGAATGGAGTTGGTTGGGAACACCCATAGCATACACACGCTCGGATTTTTCTGCAAATTTTCTTAAAACTTCTTACAACATCGCGTGTTTTTTCTGCTCTTTTCTGCTCTTTACTGACACCCTTTGGTCAACTTCTGCTATTGTTGGTTGATTTTAACATTAGTTGTTTTGTCCATCGGACTAAAGTCCGATGGTTATCTGTACACACGGTCGGACTTTGCTCCATCGGACTTTTGTTGGGCAAAAGTTTGTCTGTTTGCAGACCCAACTTTTGTCCGATGAAATCCAAAACCAAACGAAAAAAGTTTGTCCGATGGAGCGTACACACGGTCGGATTGTTGGTCCAACTTGCTTAAAACGAAGTTTGTTGGGCAAAAGTCCGACCGTGTGTACGGGGCTTTAGTCAACTAAAATGTACTAAAAAGTAGGAAGTTTTAGTCGACTAAAATGTACTGGACATTTAGTCGACTAAATACGACTAAACCTAAAACAATTGCAGAAGACTAAAATGGGACTAAAATGCCAAAATTAACACTGATCAGTGGTCTATTTAGGTTTTGTGCTGCCCTAGGCCTGACTAAACTCGTGCACCCCCTAATTTAAATATGAACCGCCCCTTTCTGTCACAGCCACTTCCCTTCCTGTTTAAGACTCACCCAGTCATCTGTAAATCACTGTGTTATCCCAGCAGGGATGTCTCCCTGCGTCCCCCCCCCCAGCCTGGTAAACATGATGGCTCCACAGTCAGTGTTGATGGGGGAATCAAGCAATTTTATTTTCTGCAACCCATGGTTGCAAGAAAGAAAATTGCATAATCTATGGCCTGCTTAAGAGTCCTTTCACACCAGGTGCAGTGGGACTGTGTTTTGTGGCTATTCCCATGCAGCCCCAAAGCACCCCCAACACAAAACCAGAAAAAATGATGACCTGCGCTGTGGTCACTGCATGACAGCTGATAGAACTCTATAAATGTGACAATTCAATTAAGTTTTTTTGTAAAAAAAGAACAGTGCACTGCACTGGTATCTGTGCATCAACACTGCACTGGTCCTGCTGGACCTCCCTATACCACACGCAGTGTGAATGGACCCTAAGCCCCTGTGTTGAGAGGCTTTTTCTTGCTTCATGTAGGTTTTCCATACCTATTCAAGTCTATTGGAATGGAAAATCAGCATGAAGCACAGGTAAATGCCTCTTCAGATTTGTCAGTGAGAATGCAAAGAGACAAAACCCTCTGCTGCCATACCCTCTTCTCTTCTCTTTGCTATTGACACAGAGAGCCCTGGGAGGAAATTACATTACATATTGTAACTTCCTCCCAAGGATGCCACAGAGGATGGTAGGCAGAGAATTAGGCTGCTAAGGTCTGATGGCAGTACCAGACTTACTAGTATTGGCGGCCCCCAGTTGTATTAAGTGCGGCTGCCGGTCTGTCCGAACGTCAAGCCAGCCGCTGCCGGCGGGTATTATCACACTTGCAGCAGTGCAGCCACTTTATAAGGGGGCCAGACTGATTTGCCTCCTGGACCCTGCCACCTGGCCCAGTCCTCCCCATAAGACTGCAAAAGCTGGCGGGGCAGGGTCCAGATAGCGCAAGGCAATGGGGACTCTTTTGGTGCGGGCGGAGGCTGTTTTTTTTTGTGCGAGGGATTTTGAAAAAGTGCCACCCTAGGCCTGGGCCTTGTCGGCCTAGGCCAAGATACAGCATTGGTGTGTATGTTGGTCTCGTTGAACTGTATTTAGGTGATGTTCATAAATATGTTTTTCATTTAGTAAGTTTTTTTATATGCTGTAAAAGATAGAATGGATAAAAAAATTGTTAATTATAGCACTTGTGTGCCAATAGTGTTCAAAGAGAATGCAAAGAGACAAAACCCTCTGCTGCCATACCCTCTTCTCTTCTCTTTGCTATTGACACAGAGAGCCCTGGGAGGAAATTACATTACATATTGTAACTTCCTCCCAAGGATGCCACAGAGGATGGTAGGCAGAGAATTAGGCTGCTAAGGTCTGATGGCAGTACCACACTTACTAGTATTGGCGGCCCCCAGTTGTATTAAGTGCGGCTGCCGGTCTGTCCGAACGTCAAGCCAGCCGCTGCCGGCGGGTATTATCACACTTGCAGCAGTGCAGCCTGTATATTATTGTTATACAGGATTTATCGAGCGCTAACAGTTTGCTCAGCGCTTTACAAATTGAAGGCAGACATTACAGTTACAATACAAATTGATACAAGAGGAATCAGAGGGTCCTGCTCCTTGGAGTATACAATCTAAGAATTGAAAATTGTTAATTGTCACATTTTCAGATTGCATGTTAAGAAAATTGGCTTAAAGTGATCAAAACCATTTTCAAACACCTCAATTTTCCACATATGATCAGATCAAAATAATGATAATAAAAATTAAATAAAAAGCACATTGCCATGGTGAAATGAAAGATTATGCTTTTATTAAAAAGAATAATCCATAAAATGCACACCCTGACCAGCAGTGGGGAAGCAGACAGAACTCCTCTGTGTGCTCAATGTGCCAGGTCATGGTAAATTGTTCTCATACCTTTAAAGGAAGTGTTTGAGAATTCACTGTGTAGGAAGGACCACAAGCTCTTTTTTTAATAGAAATCAGAAAATATAACAAAAAAGGATTAATCTTAACAGGAACATGTACGACAACCTATTTGATTTAATGTGTGGATTTATATACACTTTAAAATGAATGGCAAATGTTGCATGCATATTACTTTTTTTTTTTGTATATTTTCACCCAAAAATAATTTGAATAGATGAATTATGTAATGATTAGGAAGCAACTTTGTGGTTTGTGGACTGTTATAAAGATTCCAATGCAGGCAATGTGGTTACTAATAATAACAAGCATGGGTTTGAAGGTTTTTTACATATTTTTAAGCTGTCAGACTTTTATATAATAAATTCAACCACTAAATGATGTTTCTTGTGCATTCCATATTGTTAAGTTATACAGTAATTACAATGAAAACAAAAATAAAGATACAAACTTTATCTTAATATTAGATTTTTATTTTTTTCTCTTAAAATGAATCTATATTTAATAATTCAGTTCATAAAAAAAACATGCGTCATGAATAATAACTGCAACATTTTTTAGGTTTGTGTTAATGCAAGTTAGCCAAAACAAATGTATTTTTTGCATTAAAATCAACTTAAGCAATTTCAAAAATGGATCCTTTAATGGTATTTAAATGGCCAAAGCAGCTTAATATATTACCTTGTTTGCTTAGCAGCTATATTTTATAAAATCTAAATGGTGTTTAAATGAGAAATCCTGCAGATTTCATGGGAAAATGTGCACATTTTCCACAAAAAGCATGCAAAATGTGTGGTTATTGTGCCGTATATATTCTATGTCGGTTCTCATTTTTTTTTTTACATTGCTAAATGAACACAGTATGCTTTATTGCCATTAGAACACTTTGCTTTTACAGTGTAACTACAAAAAGAGCTCTATAATGATTTGGGTTACATAAAGCTTCAGTTTATGTAAAATTATCATTATTTGCATATATCTAAAACATTCTCTTCTTCTCTGGATATTTCAGATCTGCTTTTCAAATGGTTTCAGTGTATTTTAGCCATAAATATAATAAAGGGAAAAAATAATCATATTCATGTCCTTAAAACGAATCTCTTCCCAAGAAAGAGACAGCAGTTCAATACATTTGTAAAATTATGCTATCTTTTCACACTCATTTTATAATGTAAGAGCTGGTACTTTTGGAGCAGTTGTTGAGAGCCTTTCTGAGAAATAATCTTGCAGAGATATACCTAAAATATTCCAAGTTGCTCAGCAGCCTCCTTTTTGTGAGATTATTAAGCACTCTCTGAACCTCATGCAAGTCTATAGAAGAGAATATTTAGTAACACTTTATTGAGACTGCTGCTCTATGCAAAAGTGTGAGCTTGGTCAGGTAAACCCACCTGTATGTTAACTGCTAGAGAAATCAATGTAAGTCAAGTTTCAGCATGGGGAACAACTCTTTGGTCTTTAGGACTGGTCAGGGCCAAATTTCCATAAATGGAGCCCATGAGTACACAATCTTTGGCACCTAAAGCAATATGTCTCGGTGATAGGTTCACCTCTTTCACAAAGAACCCTTTCTTTGTTTCACCTATCCTCACATATTTTAGGATATTGTGACAATGTGTAAATAAGTATATATGGGATTGCTGTATTTTTTTACCAATGTTATAAAAAATATGTGGCCAATAATTATAGGAAAATGGGTCTATTTTTTCCTGCTGCCTATACTGTATGCACAGGTCTGCTGTGCCTAATATTAAATCTGGTTGTAAAGAGTGATCTCTGTGTTACCAGCTTTCTGCTCATGCTGCTGATGCAAGCACCAATGAACAAATACCAAATGTTGTAAAATTCTCAGCACCTGGCCTAATGAACTATTACGTTGTATTTAGCAGCTGTAGATATAACAGGATGAAAAGTTGTTAAAGTAATTCTTAAATTTTCCAGAACGTTCCTTACTAGAAGCACCTATTGTAAAGGATAGTTAATACAGGTTATATGCATGTTTTGAGAAAAAAAAAAATATGCACACTCTATTTAAAATTAGGATAATCCAGTTATCCCAAGATTAATGAGTAATGTGTACCCAAGTTGGTATATGGAATGGGTCATGTGCTCATATGTCATGTGAGTGTTTGTAGATGAATTTATTGGGACATCCCGTACATATTATAGATAGTTGTTACAGGTTTTGTATTTTTTTACCCTGGGTTATTGAAGGAGACATCTTTGTATAATCATTTAATTTGCGTTAAGTAATACTAATTGAGATAAGTGACGCACTAAGTGTTGTGAAAAATTTTAAATAGGCTAATTAGAGTATTAGTTAAGGTAATTTACAGCTTCAAGTGACATATTTATCTTACTGGAAATAGAAACATTTTGGAACATTACTGAAGTGAAAGAAATATATTACTTCACCTTATTTGAGTCTTTGTCCTCTTATGGTAATTATGGCACATACTTTGGCTTTTGTAAATGTTTCTGGGTCCTTTTGTACAGCAATATATATTGCGAATTAAGACACTGCTCATTAAATGATCAAATCATTAAACAAAAAATAAAATAAAAATTAACTATACACAATGGTGGTAATATCCTACTTTTAGTTTTATTAAGAGTGTACATGGGCTACGTGTTTTGCTGCTGACTTGCCTGTGTGAAACATTTTTGAAGGAAATTGAGCACAGTGTTTAAATTATTTGCTGGCTCTTATTGTTTTTTTTTTAGTATTCACTCAATTTTACTGCTTACTGTATTTTCTCTCTTAAATCAGATATCCCAAATCCCATTCCATCACAAATTTCTACCATGTTATGATACTGTATACTTTACTGCTTTGTTACCTTGTACTTTGTATTTCGCTAGGTTGTTACTTTTCATCTGGTATCTTGCTGCTTTATCTTGTTTAATATCTTTGTTTTGTTTCATCTGCCATGTTACTGTGCACCTTTTACTTTCTTAAGATTTGTCTCTGTCAAAATTTTTTATAATTGCATTGTGTCTTAGGCAAGCCATACATTATATTACATTTATTAATATATTATACATTATTATACATTTTTTACCCCATGCACGCATTCGAGGTGTATGGGGGAATCACTCCCGCTGTACTATTGTGTACTTTTCTCGTGGCGGGGAGCCTTCCCTGCCCTGAAAACACAATTATGAGTGCTGCATGAGTGCAATAGCCAGCAGCACTGATCGTTTGGCAAAAAACCAACAGGATGGTTGTACAGAAGTTGATCGATAGACCCTGTACTACCAGGGTGCCCATACATGAATCAGAATTCGTCTGGTCCCTGCTGAATTGGACACATTTTGATAAATTTTTGACCATATCCTTAGTTACTGACTAGTTGTTATCATCAGCAAGCATCAGAGTCGCTTGCAACACAATTCCATTCCTCATAACTAGAGGCTCTGGCGAAGGTTAGGTACTTTCAGGTTCTGTCCCTAATGATGGATGTTCCTTTCACCTTCTGGCAATATGACTTTCTGTTTTGCAGTCTTAAAGAAAACCCATAATAAGAGAAAAATAAAGGTTGCAGTTTTTAGTTAACACTCCTTATTTTAATTCTTTGTTCAGGCCAGCCCTTAAAAAAATGAATGAATGAAAAAATTTATATTTTAGAAAACATTGGAATCTGGTTAACATTGTCCCCTTTCTGTGACGGATATCAGACAGCCACCCTAGGGGTTAATTTTATTTCAAAACAAGACCATATAATAAATGCTAATGTACCGTATATACTCGAGTATAAGCCGAGTTTTTCAGCACAATTTTTTGTGCTGAAAATGCCCCCCTCGGTTTATACTCAAGTCTGTGTCCATCTTCAACTTTGTGCACCTGATCCCGGCCAGCCGTAGGTCCCCTGGACCCCAACCCTAGCACTCATATAGCCCCACTCTTCCTCTACAAGTGTGAAAAGTTTGTTGTCCGGGGGACCTCTGGCCGGGGAGCACCGATTTTTCAAAGCCGGGCACCCATTCCATAGACTCCAATGTTAAACGGTAATTTCTCTGGTAAATTTGGGGACCCGGTACCGGCCGGCCCTAGATTCCCAGGACCCCAAACGTGGCACACATGTAGCCCCACTCTTCATCTATATGTGTGCAAAGTTTGTTGTCCAGAGGACCTACGGACGGGGAGCACCAATTTTTCAAACCCGGGAACCCCTTCCATAGACTCCTATGTTAAAAGTCAGTCTAGTCACACAGCGCCGGAGATCAGGTAGGGAGATTGGGCACAGTGAGGCATGGGCACAGTGAGGCATGGGCACAGTGAGGCATGGGCACAGTGAGGCATGGCCACAGTAAGGCACTGTGAGGCATGGCCACAGTAAGGCACTGTGAGGCATGGACACAGTGAGGCACAGTGAGGCATGCACATGGACACAGTGAAGCAAAGTGAGGCACAGTGAGGCATGCAGATGGACACCCTAGGCTTATACTCTAGTCAATAAGTTTTCCCATTTTTTTTGTGGTAAAATTAGGTGCCTCGGCTTATATTCGGGTCGGCTTATACTCGAGTATATACAGTAATTCACATCCTTGACCCCAGATATAAACAGAAAACACAGAAAAACAAGACCTTATTATACCTTTGGCCTAAAATTATGCAATTGTTTCATCTATACCAGGGATATGCAATTAGCGGACCTCCAGCTGTTGCCAAACTACAATTCCCATGAGGCATAGCGAGACTCTGACAGCAGCAAGCATGACACCCAGAAGCAGAGGCATGATGGGACTTGTAGTTTTGCAACAGCTGGAGGTCCGCTAATTGCATATCCATGATCTATACCATGCAATGTTTTCACTTTCTCCCTCAATTTGCTTCTTTTTTAATTAAAAACTTTCAGTAAGGCTGAAACCACAGGATGCTCTCCATGGGTAGGAGAGAGAAATCCTTCCTAAAAGTGAGCTATTCACACTAATGTCAGCTGGAAATGCTGGAATTCTTTATTTATAGTTCGAGCTTTAACAATCTTTTACTCTGAAACATATTCATTAAAATAGTACCTTATGCATATACTGAGCATGATGGGTTAAAGTACTGTATATGAAAAAATAACCATTAAATCTGCTTTCATTGTATTAATATCTTGTGATACTGTTTTGATGGTCCTTGTTCAGGCACTTCTTGTGTATAGGATGACAATGTTCTGTCCATGTCCCCCAGTTGTGCTCCTGTGTTGTTATCCTGTCACACGCTTTCTCAATGGATACAAGAGACTGTGTGGGCACACATTGCACAGGCACTGCTACTCTGTTGTTACACACCCTGAGAATGTAAAGGTATTTTGACTTAAGATGCATACATGTAGCATTTTAACACACTACACTGCACATTACATCAGCTTTGTTGTGCGAACAGGACACAAAACAATAGTTTTCTCTGTGTCCATGTAGTGACCTGTGTTCTTCCAGTGCAGTAAAATGCAGGTCATTGCAGTATGTGTGAACAGGGTCTTTAATGTATTTGTTTTCATGTGTTTATGTGCATTTATGTGCATTTAGATGCAATTAGAGTATCTAATCTGTCCCTGAACACACAGAATGTGTTTCCTTCTAAACACAGCTAAGCTGAAACACAGGTCAACTCACAGTATGTATCACTTAAAATCATTGCATGCATATATAGTATAGCGATGGGTTGCTATGTGTTACAACATCCACACATTTCACCCTGCTCCCAGAGCTCCATTAGACATACTTTTCAGTCAATGAACAGTCTTTTGCTTGTTTTTGTTGTTTTTATTAGGGGATTGAACTTGGTTGGGGAAAGGGACATGTGTTGCCCATAGGATAAATTAGTACTTTGTAGAATAATGTAACTGCGTCACACTTCTCAGCAGAACAAGATGGCTGACCCTAAACTTGACAGACTTTTACCTCAGAAACATTTCTTCCTCAGCACATACCTTGACAGACTGTTAACTCAGAACACTTCTTCCTCCAGCACACTACTTTACTGTCCAAGTCTTAGTAATCCTGTCACGCCATCAGAACATGACTAGGTCTCACTCTGAAAAAGTCCCAGTGTAATTACTTGATGACCTTTTGTAGGCAGGGCCTAAAGTACCCCTTTATGGCAGCAACTGATTTACTGGAGAAGAATAAAAGGTGATGGACTACTGATCCCAGCAAGTCCGACTTGCAGATCCTGCCCGCCCTCATGGCTGCATCGATTTGACACAAAACTCCCACAGTCTCGCCCCCTGGCTCTACATCCAGCTCCTCTGGAATGTCTCTTCCAGATCTCTCCACTGTGCTTTCCACTCACCGTCATCTGCCCTGGATCCTTCCTGAATGACTTACTCCGGATGTGCGGACCAACTGTTTCCTCCAGCTCCTGTTCCAGGACACCTCTCCATGACCATGTAAGGAGAGGCTCCCGAGCTCCCCGCCTGAGGTACACCCCCCCAGAAAGGAGGTTCCCTCAGGCACGACAGTCTAACACTCCATCATCCAGTTCACCCTGCCGAAAACTCCCCCCAGCAGGCTGACCATGGGTATATGTAGAAGGCCTGCCCCCTGCCAATCCTAGTTGGGAATTGGTCAGAGCTCCTCACATGCACCCCATGTCACTCCAGCTCTCTGCCCTGCCCCCTTTCCAGAACATTCTCACTGGAAACAGAGGAGGCGTCCGAGAGCTGAAGTACATGTCAGTCACCTACTGCTTCACTAAATCACTCCTCTGCCCCCAGATCAAAACAAACAGGCCTAGGTCACATCATAGGCCTGCTTAAATTGACATGTGCTGGCAGCTTACACAAAAACCTCACTATCACCTACCTATCTAAGGGAGAGTGTGCTACACTAGTAAATGGATATCATTGCCAGTATGATTAAGACCTAACTGAATGGCATTTAATTTTCTAAAGCACTGTGCATCATAAACAATGAAATTTTTTATAAAACAAAATATTGTTTTTGTTGCATATCAATTTTTTTCCTTACATAACGTGTTATAGCATGCTGTCACATGATGTAATGCATTGCATGCATTCAGCATGTTCAATTGTCATCCAGCACACACCACTGTAGTGGAAATGTTGGGATATTTGGGTGAATAAAAATCTGTACCCTACACCAACTCCTCACTGCTATGACTAAGCTCAGTCCAAGGTGAAACACATGTGAGGAGAAGAAGCAGGGTTTAGTAAGGAAGCATTTGATGTACAGGTATGTGCTTCTTCAATACAGGATGGAAATATGTTTATTGTAAGTTAAAAAATATTTATTTGGTAGTAGCGCTGCTTTTAATGTTGTGACTTTTGGGAGGGGAATGGACCATATGAATGCCAGTACTATTTGTACTTGGTTTACATACAGTGGAAATACCCCAATCTGCCACTAGCCAATTTCCATCAAAAGCTCACTGAGAATTAAAAGACCACAGATGATAAAGCAGTATAAAAATTGGTCAGCCACAGGACAGTTTTATGTGGAGACACAAGGCACAGGCAAGTGTCTTCCTACAAGAATTAAGAGAGTCAAGGGTTAGGGCTGTGTAAAATTGGCAAGCAGCTAGACAGTTATTCAGGGAGATTAGGCATAAACAGTATATGTGTTTTGTTTTTTTTTACCGTGGTTATAGGGTGATAGACTTTGAATTAGAGATATAAAATGTAAGGTTGTTTAGCTGAAAACTTTTTCTGCACCTAGTTTCTTTTATGTCAAATAATGCAGCGGCATGCTGTGAACAAAAGGCAGCTCTAGATGATTGCTGTGCTTTCAAGCACCAGATTTAAAAAGGACCCTATAAACAATAAATAAAACCCATTATACCCCCATAAAGAATGAAGACTTCACAATACAAAATACCCCTTCTTTGAAATAAAAGGGATGGGGAGTCTTACAGAAAAAAAACAGTTTGCTATGTCTGGGTCAAGGGTCAAACATGACCAATGCTCTCAAATTAGCCACAAACAACATTTAAAGACAATATGATAAAAAAAGTAAGGCAGTGAAGAGAGTGATTGCCCAAGAGCCCAAGGCCTGAATGGAGGAAACAAAAAGGTGCCACCTCCCCATGTTCTACCAGGGACTAGCGGTGAAAGAGTGAGTATACCCTGAGAGGAGTATTGAGGAGTAAAGGAGATGCCTGTGCTTGAGAGATTCTGGTCCACGTGCTACAAGGAGCTGCTGTCAATGTGTGTTCCAGAGTGTTTTACTTGTTCCAGAGAGTCCTGAGCTCTCAAATGTTTCATTTGTTCCAGAGTTCTCCAGTTGTTCAGTACTTTGTTTTGCTAAGATACTTATCCCTACAGGTTCGGGGACAGGGCTGGAAGCGGTGAATGTGTGCAGAGACAAATGGCGTGGAACCTACTGGTGCAAGTTATAGTGATAGTTGCCTGGAGCCCAGAGGATACGGGAGATGAAGAGTGTGTGGCTGCTTGGGCTGCTGTAGAGAGTCCAAAGCCATGTGTTGCTTATCACCAGGAAGAACTTTGTTGCCGGGACCATGTGACACTGAGTCCATTCTGGGGTCAGTGTTCTGAAACCTCCCCCCTCCCCAGGGCCAAGTGGCCTTTTCCTGTACCACGGCTGCTGTTTTGATCCTGTTTCTACTGCTGTGCTCTCGAGACTTTTGGAATACATTGAGTGAGGAGTCTGAAGACCAACTGCCATAGCTGCTTGATGACAGCTAGAAAGGGGAACCTTTTGCTGCACACAACAGGGATGCCAGAGATCCAGGTCATGCTGATTGTTAGAGACTCTTAATCACCGGCTTCACTTAAACTTTTTTTGTTGTTTGCTGCCCACTTTGGGATATCCCTAGTTTGAGTACCGTATTTGCCGGCGTATAAGGCGACTGGGCGTATAAGGCGACCACTTAATTTTCCAGCTAAAACGTTGAGATATACTCGCCGTATAAGATGACCCCCTGCAGGTGCTTCAGATGGAGGGTCAGATGCCAGATGGAGGGTCAGATGCCAGATGGAGGGTCAGGTGCTTCAAACCAAAGCTCCGGCGGTGGATGGCGAGGTGGCAGTGGAAGGAAGAGGAGCCGAGTGGTAGCCGCATTCGGTAACATACTGTATACAGTATACCTCGCTGAGCCAATCACGACAAGCGATGTATTGTATTAATGAATACAAAGCCTGCTCGGATTGGCTTTGAGATTCAGAGAGGCGCAGGCTGATGATATTACAACCTCTGCCAATCCGAGCAGGCTTTGTATTCATTAATAGAATACATTGCTCGCCATGATTGGCAGAGGTTAGAACATCATCAGCCCACGCCTCTCTGACTCTCAAAGCCAATCCGAGCAGGCATTGTATTCATTAATAGAATACATCGCTCGCCGTGATTGGCTCAGTGGACATTAATGCACATCCAGTGGGCTGACATCCATATACCGGCATATAAGACGACCCCCAATTTTTGGGGGATTTTTTTAATTATAAAACGTCGTCTTATACGCCGGAAAATACGGTACACATCTTTTACTAACTGTTAAGGCTTGGGACTGTTCGACAGGCTACAAGTGTTGTAAATTGTGCTTACAGTTGTACCTTTCATTTAAACAGGGCTTTACTTTTCCATAAAGCCCATTCAAAACATACATGTATGTCATGGTGTCAGGTAAGAGTCGGTCATCAATCACTAGTGCAGGGCAGAATGGATCAAAACAATAAAATGGTTCCTCTGGGGCATTATTCTGAAGCTATAGCTATTAATCTGGATTTTAGATTATCTGGGGTGAGAATTTAATTGGTATACCATATGTGCATAGTGTTTGCTGGTTGGACAATTGATGTTCGTTTATGTTCATTTTTACTGCTGGGTGGTTGGACATATTAAGTGGTTTCATCATTAATAGAGGTTCGTTTTTTACTTATTCCTGATTTTTGGTTTATTATGATGTATAATATTTGATATTGAACTGTGGGATTTGACAGTTCTGACAGATATATGTTTAGCCAGGGTAGATGGAGACGCCCTTTGTCAGATCTGATCTGTTATTGTATTATGAAGTAAAGGGTAGCTTACCAAGTAAATTTTAGAAATAGTTCACAGTCCTTGTGTTTTTTAGGTATAAGTACCAAATCCCTTTTTTATATAGGTTTTATTATTTTATTTATGTGAATACATTTTAGTCTATTTTATCTATTGCCATTTTTTATTTTTAGAAGGCTTTGTAGCTGTTTGTTTACTTTTGAGTCTCCATGTCGGCTGAATGAGCTTGATCCATACTGACTGTGGTCTGTTTGTCATTGACAGTGTGGATTATATACTGTTTGTTTAAAATTTTCTTTTTTAGCAGAGATGCCCCGGCCCGCGCTGTTTGCAGTCAATTAGACAGTAAGGCCCCATGCACACGAGACGCAGGTGCAAACTCTGCTGAACACACGTTTTTAAATGCTGAAACCGGCGTTTATAAACGCGCGTTTTGCCGCGTTTGCGGCCGCGTTTAGCGGCGTTTAACCGCGTTTGCGTTTATAAGCGTTTCATCATAGACCCTCCCTAAGCTCAAAAAACAGTAAATTTTAACCATTTCAGCCAGTTTGTGAGACCAGAGTGAGTAGCAGCAGCTGAGAGAGCAGCAGTGTACTTGTATTTAGCGTATCACTTGCCACATCATCTGCCACAAGTTGTGGATTGTCCACTTGCCACGTCACCTGCCACGTCACCTGGCCACATCACCTGGCCACGTCACCTGGCCACGTCACCTGCCACAAGTTGTGGATTGTCCACTTGCCACGTCACCTTGCCACATCACGTGCCACGTCACCTGCCACAAGTTGTGGATTGTCCACTTGCCACGTTACCTGGCCACGTCACCTGGCCATGTTACCTGCCACGTCACCTGGCCACGTTACCTGCCACGTCAGCTGGCCACGTCACCTGCCACAAGCTGTGGATTGTCCACTTGCCACGTCACCTGGCCACGTCACCTGGCCACATCACCTGACACAAGTTGTTGATTGTCCACTTGCCACTTTACCTGCCACAAGTTGTGGATTGTCCACAATGCGATGCAAGCAATTACAGTTTTCTTTTATATTTTTTAATAGTTTTTCATCATTTGCCATCATTTTTGAGATTTCTAATGTTAAAAAATAGGTCACCTTTAAAAACGCTTATAAACGCAAACGCGGCAAAACGCCGGTACCGCGTTTAGCCGCGTTTAGCCGCGTTTAGCAGCGTTTAGCGTCTGAAACGTGAAAACTTTTGCGTCTGAACCCATTTTTTTGCTTCTGGAAAAACGAGGTTAAACGCAACTGCTTGTAAACGCCAAAAAACGAGAGTGTGTGCATGGACACATAGGATAACATTGAATGGGTTCAGGAGCAGTTGAAAAAAGCGTCCAACTGCCTCTGAACGCGCGTTCAACAGCAAATAACAGCGTCTCGTGTGCATGGGGCCTTACAGTGTGGATCTTATATTGTGTTGCAATATTTTTTATTTTTTGTGGCTTGGGTGCACCAGTTCATACTGTCTGCTGTATGTTGGACAGTGACAGGGTGAACCTATTGTATGCTGTCAAATAGGCAGTAGCCGTGTGGATCTTATAGTGTTGTGCACCGTTATTAACTGTTTGGCTGGAGTATATCGGTCCGGTCCAGTTGCTAAGGAGATGTTAGTTGTTGTCTATATAAGTCGTTGTGCTTGGTTGCTTGGCTTACTTCCTGACAAAGCCATTTGGGTGGGTGGCGTAACCCCTGGAGCTAGAGCCAAGTGACATTATCTTCGATCTGGAGGTCGATGCCAGATAAATACTGCTTGCATGTTTTTTAATCTTTTGTAACTCACCTGGAATGTGAGTACATTTTAGCTGTGCTATCTTCAATAATAAATAAGACATACTACACTATTGGCGGCTTCTCCCTCTATTTTATGGTGAGCACTATAGAGATGCTGCTCCTTATAGGAATAATCTAGAGACACAGAGGATCCATGTGGATGGTCAATCCCAACGATTGGAAGCCTTAAAGAGAATCTGTTGATTAAAGCGCTGTAGACCTATATACTGTACTGTATGTATATGGGTCCACAAACAAGGTGAGGCGTCATTCAGCTGATGATGGCACACTGGTGAATTGATGGTGGAATACGAAGTATGTTAATAAACAAGCACAGAAAAACACTGTTTTATCATCACTGCTGAACTTTTCTCTGGGGACTTTTTTCCACCTTTATAACATTAGTTTTAGCACTTTTGTTTTTTTTATGGGAAAGTGTCATCACAATTGTGTTTAGCACACATTTATGCTGTGGATACTGTATTTGGTTGTTTAATATCAAAATGTTTTGTTTTAGATAATGCATATTTCTATATTGGCTTACTAGTTGAATATTTATTACGTTTTTTGGTTGAATCATCATCTCTGAACACTGAATTTTTATATCTATCTACATTTTTCTTGACTAAGTTATAGTTGCATGTACCATTCAGAACTTTATTGGGTATAAGCAGCGCAATCAAATTTTTATGATGCTTATACTCCTCCTCCAGGGCACTACACACACATTTTTTTTCTCTTCAATTGAAATGCAAAGTACACGCTAAATACTGAAGCCTGGAAAGATATTCGATATAGTCCAGCTGTCATAAATCCTAGATTTAATGCTTATAATGTACTGAGGGCAATTATTCACAGCCTGGACATTGAAACAGTTAAGATAAATTATTAACCACGCTCTCACAACCCCATAACAACAAAACATACATATAAATAATGTCCATGAGAATTATTTCAAATGAAGTGCTCAGTGCAGATAAATCCAAAAATGTAAATTCCAGAAGTGAAAATGTGACACCAAAAAAAATAAAAATTGTGCTCTTCCTCTCCACCAAAATCTGGTGAATAGGCTGCACACCTAAAAATTAATGACCCCTATTACAGGAAGTCATACAGCACCGTATTTGTCCCCAACTGGCAGGTTCTCACATCCGGCTCTGGAATCCAGCTCTCTATTTCATCCAATAACCTCTTATAGTGTAGTATGTTAAATTTAATGAGTAAAGAGCTTAAAATTGCACTTATATTAAATAAAATAGCTCAGACATTAAACTGAAAGTAAAAACTGTGCTCCAAACAGCGGAAGTGACGTGTCCTGGAAGTCCACCCAACGTGTTTCATTAGCAACATCTGATGTCATCAGAGGACTCCTGATGATGTCAGATATTAAACCATTTGACTTTTCTGCATGTAGGATATTTTGTTGTTGAAGCTGCAGCTAGCATAAACAGGATGCCTGCCTTGTTAATTGCTGACAACTACAATATAAATATTTTAATGCAAATTTTTAAGAAATAACCAGTTTTTCTTCAAAATAGAAATTTTGGAACTGGAGGAAAAAGAGTTTAGAAAAATATTTAGAATCCTGTCTTAGTGACCACCTTCACTTGGACAACAACAAAGACCTTTCTGCACTCCTCATTAAAACCCTATAATTTACAAAAAAAAAAAACCCTAGTGTTCTATGTCTTCACCACTCTATAACAAAGGAAATGTTTAGCTTGAATTTCAGCCAGCCTTACATTTTATCTATATCAAGCTGTTGTTTACTTTTCTATTATTTTATTATAAAATAAAATATGTTTTCACATTTACAATCCTATCAGAGATTTTATTAATAAAGAAATCTAATGTTTTTTAGATATTCTTCAAAAACTGCATGCTCAGATAAATACCAGAGAGTATGCTAAATACTCTGCCAAAATAAATTTCATTCATTAGGGAAGTGGATTTTTATGCAATGCTTATTTAAATGAAGCAAAAAGATTAATGCTGCACATGGACTGTAAATTAATTTGCTACTGTTCCCCTTTGAAATTAAAAGACATAAATAATGTTGATTTTAAAGACATAGTTATTTTGGTATGTCAATATATTTATCTCAGTAAAAATTGCATAGTAAAATACAGCCCTATGCATAGTTAGCAAAAGCGATTAATAAAATTTTCTTCTTAAGAGCTCATTAGTAAATTGTTGAACAGACTACATTTTGGAAGCATTGATAATACAACAAAGATTCCAAAAATGCTAAAATGGTAAACAGTCCCTAATTCTACAAGTCAGATTATCTCTTAAAAATAGAAATTTATAAGAGCCACTTATGTTAAAGTGTGTGTTTTAATACAAAACTTTAACATTGATACAGTGGGCTCAATTCATGAAACGTTATCTACCGCTTTAAAGTGGTTGTAAACCCACTTTTTAAACAAAGACCTACAGGTAAGCCTAGATTAAGGCTTACCTGTAGGTGCAAGAAATATCTCCTTAACCTACACGGTTAAGGAGATATTTGTATGTAAATGTGGCGACGCTGACGTCACCCCATTCACAAATTCGGCTAGGTCGCAACATTCGACGACGTAGCCGAATTTGACAGCTCATGCGCGGAGTCACGTCTTCGCCGCTCCGGCCAATCACAGCGCCGGAGCGGCGCTGTGATTGGCTGCAGCGGCGATACCCGGAAGTAACATTCTGGCTATCGCCGCAGCGATGGATGCGGCTAGAGGAGGGACACGGACGACTTCAGGGGCCCCGATCGAAGGTAAGTGGTACATAATGAGCTAGTATGCTAGTCATACTAGCTCATTATAGCTTTGTCTTGCAGGTTAGAAAAAAGAAAAAAAAAACACAAAAGGGTTTACAACCACTTTAAGATCAGTGGTAAAATAGCTCATAGCGTTTTTCAATTGTTTTTGTGCAACTCACTAAAAAACACTACTAAAATACTGCATGCCCTATTTCTTGAAGTGATGTGGTATTTTAGTGAAAACGTGTGGTATTTTAACGCCAACACCCGCTGGCATCCTTAACAACTAGTTAGTAGCTGGTACCTGCCACATCCTTAACAATTATGACAGGGATTTCCCACTGACAGCAGAATGTAAAAAAAAAAAAAAACAGCATTTCAAAATGTTTTAAAAAAGCATAGAGTTCCGCCCAATCCATGGCAGGTGCTTCGGTCTCATCTTAGGGGCCAGAGTGTGCTGGGTCGATGATGTCACAAGGGGGCATGGTCACCCAATGACCTCACCGGATGATCCCGCCCCTTAGTTTATTTAGCGGTGGGTGGGAAGCGGAGCTTTCAGTTGATGGGAGCCAAGGTCAGACGTGGATGTTTTTTTCCTCATACAGGTCAGCGGGCAGCGTTCATTGTAATTGACAATGTAGTTTAATGGACATTTATTATTTTTTTTTCCTTTCATTTACTCATTCACATGGGGGGCCAGGATCTGGGGGCCCCCCTTTTAAACCCCAGCATGCCCACAACCACCGAGCCAGGGTTGTGGGGAAGAGGCCCTTTTTTTCGTCAACATGGGGACAGGGTGTTTTGGGGGGAGGAGTTCCCGGTAAAAACCCCCTTATGTTGAGGGCATTTGGCCTGGTATGGTTGGGGGGTGCTCGCTCACCCCCCCTTTTTTGGCATGTCAGGATGCATGCTCGGATAAGGGTCTGGTATGGATTTTGGGGGAGACCACATGCCCTCATTTTATTTTTTGTCACGAGGTTCCCTCCAAAATACATACCAGACCTGAAGGGCGAAGAAACATTCTTTCTTTATGAATCAGTTGATACATTTTAATTGTTACAATCATGTACTGTATTAAAACTTTTTGATATATTTATATCATATATATTTAAATATTGGAGTATTGTGTAAGTTGTGCTTCAAAAACCCCGCCTCAAAGCTTTTTAGTATTCGGTGATTATTAACCACTTGCTGACCAGCCGCCGTCATTATACAGCGGCAGGTCGGCAAGATCCCGCGAACCGCCGTAGCTGTACGTCGGTCCCTTTAAGCGGGATAGCAAGTGCGCACGCGCTGCATCGCAGGGGTGCAGATGCTTTTGACCGGTGGTCACAATGACCGCCGGCCGTGAGCGATCGCGGGCACGAGAGGCAGAACAGGGATGTGTGTGTGTAAACACACACACATCCCTGTTCTGTTCAGTGAGGAAAGACAGATCGTGTGTTTCTAATAGATAGGAATCACAATATGCCCCTAGTGTTAACCCCTTCCCTGCCAGTGAAATTTTTACAGTAATCAGTGCATTTTTATAGCACTGATCGCTGTATAAATGCCAATGGTCCCAAAAATGTGTCAAAAGTGTCTGATGTGCCCGCCATAATGTCGCAGTCCCGATTAAAAATCGCAGATCGCCGCCATTACTAGTAAAAAAAAAATGCTATAAATCTTTCCCCTATTTTGTAGACGCTATAACTTTTGCACAAACCAATAAATAAACGCTTATTGCGATTTTACTACCAAAAATATGTAGAAGAATACATATCCTAAAGCCTAAACTGAGAACAAATTTGGGGACATTTATTATAGCAAAAAGTACAAAATATTGTGTTTTTCAAAATTGTTGCTTTTTTTTTTGTTTATATTCGCAAAGATGATCAAATACCACCAAAAGAAATCTCTATTTGTGGGAAAAAAAGGACGTCAATTTTGTTTGGGTACAGCGTCGCACGACAAAGCAATTGTCAGTTAAAGCGACGCAGTGCCGAATCGCAAAAAATGGCCTGGTCATTGAGCAGCCAATTCTTCTGGGGCTGAAGTGGTTAATATATAAGGGGAGCACCACAGTTTTAAAGCCAACATAGCATAGTTTTGTTGCCAAAAAATTAGAAGTACACAGTCGTCTAAGATGTCTTTGTATCATTAGCAGTACACTTCACTGGAAACATCTAAAGAGCCATTGACATACTTTCAGCCATATAGTATATGTTATTATAGTAAACTTGAAGCCAATTGTACAAAATAATCCAAACCAATTGAGAAAGGTGAGATGGTGTAATTTTTTTTCTGGGTAGAGTTGTTACACAGAAACAAATTGCATCCTTCAAATTTAACCACTTCAATACCAGGCACTTATACACCTTCCTGCCCAAGCCAATTTTGAGCTTTCAGTGCTGTCGCAATTTGAATGACAATGGCGCGGTCATGCTACACTGTACCCAAACAAATTTTTCATCATTTTTTTCCCACAAATAGAGCTTTCTTTCGGTGGTATTTGATCGCCTCTGCGATTTTTCTTTTTTGCACAACAAATATAAAAAGAGCGAAAATTTTGAAAAAATATGTTTTTCTTTGTTTCTGTTATTTTTTTGTAAATAAGTACCTTTTCTACTTCAATGACGGGCACTGATAAGGCGGCACTGACGGGCACTGATAAGGCGACACTGATGGGCACCGATGAGGTGGCACCAATGAGGTGGCACTGATGAGGTGGCACTGATGGGCACTGATGATGGGCACTGATAGGCGGCACTGATGGGCACTGATAGGCAGCACTGATGGGCACTGATATGTGGCACTGGTATGTGGCACCGATGGGCACTTATAGGCGGCACTGATGGGCACTCATAGGCGGCACTGATGTGCACTTATAGGCGGCACTGATGGGCACTTATGGGTGGCACTGATAGGTGGCACAGACGGGCACTGATAGGTGGGCACTTATGGGCACAGATGGGCATGGATGGGCACTGATAGGTGGCACTGATGGACACTAGTAGGTGGCACTGATGACACTGATGCCCAGCAATGCCAGCCACCACACATTGTGGTCGTGCCATGATGGTGCCAGTCAGTGCCCATTTGTGGGCACTGATTGGCATATGTTGTGTATGTTTTTGTACATGTGGATGGCCATGGGGGACTTACCTGGCCATCCACATGCTTGGGGCTTCCCTGGTGGTCCTGGGGGGCTTCCCTGGTGGTCCAGTGTGGGTATCTGAGGGGGGGCTGCGCTGATAAACAATCAGCGCGAACCCGCCCTGTCAGGAGAGCCGCCGATCGGCTCTTCTCTACTCGCGTCTGTCAGACGCGAGTGAGGAAGAGCCGATCAACGGCTCTTCCTGTTTACATCGTGATCAGCCGTAATTGGACACGGCTGATCACGTGGTAAAAAGCCTCTGCCAGAGGCTCTTTACCGAGATCAGTGTAGCGATGGGTCAGACTGACACACCGCTCCACCGATCGCCGCGATCAATAGACGTCCAGTGTGGATAACAGAACCACTTCCCGGACTTCAATCTACTATTGACTGGGCGGGAAGTGGTTAAAGGTAAAATGATTTTTCTTTCACTAAATTTTGATTAAAATTTACAATAGATACAGAAATACTGTAAACCAATAATGACATACGACAAATGCGAGTTTCAGTGTTTCACAGATATGCTGCAACACAACACAGGTTGAAGGTAGTTCAGGCATTGGGTAAGAAAGAAGGGGAAAGAGAGTATGTGGATGGTGGAGGGGGTGTAGGGGATGGAGTGATTGTCATAAAAGAGTAACAGGAGAGGCACAGTGAAAGATCTCAAGGGGAGGGCTGTGTGGGGGGGGGGGGTGGCTTAGGGGCTACAGTGCCTTGAAAAAGTATTCATACCCTTTAAGATTTTCCACATTTTGTCATGTTACAACCAAAAACGTAAATGTATTTTATTGGGATTTTATGTGTTGGACCAACACAACGTGGCACATAATTGTGAAGTGGAAGGAAAATGATAAATGGTCTTCAATTTATTTTTACAAATAAATATGTGAAAAGTGGCGTGCACTTGTATTCAGCCCCCCTTAGTCAATACTTTGTAGAACTGCCTTTTGCTGCAAGTCTTTTTGGGGATGTCTACCAGCTTTGCACATCTAGAGAGTGACATTTTTGCCCATTCTTCTTTGCAAAATAGCTCAAGCTCTGTCAGATTGGATGGAGATCGTCTGTGAACAGCAATTTTCAAGTCTTGCCACAGATTCTCATTTGGATTTAGGTCTGGACTTTGACTTCTAACACATGAATATGCTTTGATCTAAACCATTCCATTGTAGGTCTGGCTGTATGTTTAGGGTCGTTGTCCTGCTGGAAGGTGAACCTCCACCCCAGTCTCAAGTCTTTTGCTGACTCTAGCAGGTTTTCTTCTAAGATTGCCCTGTATTTGGCTTCATCCATCTTTCCATCAGCTCTGACCAGCTTCCCTGTCCCTGCTGAAGAAAAGCATCCCCACAGCATGATGCTGCCACCACCATGTTTCACGGTGGGGATGGTGTGTTCAGCGTGATGTGCAGTGTTAGTTTTCCACCACACAAAGCGTGTTGCTTTTGGGCCAAAAAGTTCAATTTTGGTCTCATCTTACCAGAGCACCTTCTTCCACATGTTTGCTGTGTCCCCCACATGGCTTCTCATAAACTGCAAATTTTAAGGGGTATGAATACTTTTTTGATCTGGAAATTAAAGGCCGGTGGAAAAAAATTCTATCCATTTTTTCCAAGTTTGGTTGAATTTGTCTAGTTTGTTTCCCTGAAATACAGTTAATATCTCAAAAACATTGTTTGAGTGTTCCATATTTTTAGCTCACTAGAGGATATTTAGGTTGTCTTCCAAGCTTTGACAATAATTCTCAGGATTACTAGGCAAGGATCTACCAAAGACTGCTTTAATCGCATCAAAAGTTTTCAGCAAGAATATCTGGACTATTTGCCAATCTCACCAGATATGGCAATGAGTCATGAGAAACATCTCTAAAACAAATAGGGGGATAATGTGGAAGTGTTTTTCAAAATTATAAAGAATAAAGGTACCAAGGAAGCAAATGCTTATATGTGGTAAAGTTGATTTTTAAACATAATTTTACATCTGCTATCTAGGAATAATCAAAGAACTATGCCAGATAGGGAAGCAGGGAGCAATTAAGAGCTTTCAACTGGCCCTATGCACAATTAGTGTTAGATGAATAAACTGGATCACTTTAAACTGATGAAGGAAAAAATGTATTTACAAAGGCCTGTTTTATTTTATTGATAATATTATTGCCTTTTTAAAAATGTGGCTACAGATGTGTCCCTCATTGGGATTAGTAAGCAGGTACATAGCCGTGTATATGGTAATAAAACGTTACCTCATATATTTTTATTGTTATTATTTTTTTATACCATTATAAGTTGACAGTAGCTCAATATATTGCTAACTTTCTCAGTGTCTAAAACACGCTAACATTGTAATGTTTTAGAAAAATTGGTACCTACTTTATGTCATGTAAAAGTACAAATGTGTGCAGAAATAAAAATGAACACACTTAAAGTTTTGAGGTCTACTTTGCAAGTACGCATGAATAACTTTACAGGTACAGGTATGCATGAATAAATGTCACAATATGCAGCAACATTAAAAAAAAAAAATTTTAAGCTGTACCTTTTTATCATTAACCACTTGACCTCCGGAAGATTTACTCCCCCCCCCCTTCCTGACCAGGCCATTTTTTGTGATACGGCGCTGCATTATTTTTATTGCGTAGTCATGCGATACTGTACCCAAAAAAAATGTATGTCTTATTTTCTCAAAAGTTATACAGTCTACAAACTATGGGATATTTTTTAAATTTTTTTACCAGTAATGGTGGTCAACAGCAGCTTACTGTGATGGACATTCTGACACTAATTTACATTTTGACACTTTTGAGGACCAGTGACACTAATACAGTGATAAGTGCTAAAAAGTATTCACTGTCACTGTACTAATGACACTGGCTGGAAAGGGGTTAACATCAGGGCCAATCAAAGGGTTAACTGTTTGCCTAGCTGGTGTTTCTGTGCACTATGGGAGGTGCTTTTACTAGGGGAAGACAGGGATCCATGTCCCTGCTTTCCCTACAGACAAAACGGCAATCTGCCTTGTTTACATAGGCAGACTGCTGTTCTGCCTGTGTAACGAATGATCGGTGGGTGCGGACATCGAGTCCACTGTACCTGCTGATCGACTCCCACTGTGTATAATCACAGTGGGTGCCTCACCCTGTAGCAGTAAAACTGCTATGGGGCGTACAGCAAGTGGTTAAAAAAAGCAGACCCTGAGCTCCTCTCTCTCTCCTCATCAGGCAGTGGCTCCCGTGTCCTCTACTTGCTTCCGCCGTATGTCTTCTCCCCTCCTCCTAGATGTCCAATAGGATTGCCTGTCCTTTCAGCCAATCGGGTGACAGGTCTTAAGACCCGCTTCCTGATTGGCCGGGAGGAGGATCAGTGTTAAAATAGTGAATGAATATTCGCTATTGTAACACACCTGGGTGTGCTCGGTTCACATTCTCTGCGCCCCAAGCCCACAAAAAACTGGGAAAACCTATTGGCTCGAGTATAAGCCTAGGGTGTCCATCTGCATGCCTCGCTTTGCCTCACTGTGTCCATGTCCATGCCTCACTGTGTCCATGCCTCACTGTGCCCATGACTAGACTGACGTTTAACATGGGAGTCTATGGAAGGGGTGCCCGGCTTTGAAAAATCGGTGCTCCCCAGCTGTAGGTCCCCCAGACAAAAAACATTGCACACTTGTAGAAGAAGAGTGAGGCTCTACGACCGGCCGGTACTGGCCGGTACCGGGTCCCCAAAGTCACCGGAGAAATTACCGTTTAACATGGGAGTCTATGGAAGGGGTGCCAGGGTTTGAAAAATCGGTGCTCCCCGGCCGTAGGTCCCCCGGACAACAAACTTTGCACACTTATAGAAGAAGAGGCTACATGTGTGCCAAGTTTGGGGTCCAGGGGACCTACGGCCGGCCGGTACCGGGTCCCCAAATTTCGGGAGATCAGGTGCAAAAAGGTGACTCGAGTATAAGCCGAGGGGGGCATTTACTTTGCAGTATTGGTCTAGAAATGCACAAGAACAGCTTAGATTAAAAGGAATAGTATGCACATGCGCCTCCATTAAATGGCAAACTGCTCAGGTGACAGGTTCATTTGAAATGCTTCTTTTTTGTATTTCTATTTATTTCAACTGAAATTTACCATCTCCATTAAAGTAGTTAGAATGTTACAGTTAAGGAAATATCTATGTAGTTTATAAAGCCAAAAATTTAAACACACACATTGATGATTATGAGTGTTGGGAAAACGACTCAGTACCATTAGAGGCAATGTTCATTGCATAAATGAAAAGCAACTAATCTGGACATTAACTATTTTCAATTCTGTTTGTTTTGTTGGATTTCGTACAGCTTGTTAAAATCATTTTGTAGGGTGAAATGCTTTTCTGAGCAAATAGGTGGCAGTATAAGATAGCTAAACATTGCAGATATCATTGCCAGAACTGCAGCTGAAAAGTTGCACTAAAGAGGCTTTACAAAATATACAATAAAAGTGGCATGCACTAATATGTAAATTGTAATCTAAAATCTAAATCACTTGGAAAAGTATAATGTATTTTTAATTAGTAACTTTTCACCTATCTTAAAAAAAAATGTAACATAGGTTGATTTGATAGAGTTACTGATACATCAAAATATATTAGTAAATGTGTACCGTTTTGTTCTAAAAGTGTACATGCATCAGCATAATGGTTAGCAACGTGTTCTGATTCTATATTTCTATTTCTGACATCTTTTAAATGTGTTTGTGGAATGATTTAAAATGTATACACTCTAGGTATGACTTTCTAAAGGTGAACTTGTGTTTGGGAAGGGGTAATAGTATTAACTCTCCCTTGTTGTTGTTGTCAGAGGAAAATATCAAAGATGGAAAATAGGGGCTAATATTTGCCAATATAGAAAAAAAGGAAGTAAAAAAGATTTATATTTTTTTATAATAGGAATAGCCATAACATTCATAGCTAAAAAATATTAAACAGATATAAAATAGATATCTTCAAATACATAACAAGAGATTTTTATAATAAATGCTAACAACATTTTCTGGTTGTAATATTAGTAATTTACAATTAACAGTTTTAATTGTCTGATAAAACTGGTGTGATATAGAACATTTGCATTCAGATAGATAATCTTTTTTTGGCAGATGCTGGAGGTCTAAATCACCTAATAATATCTTATATGATATACGGTATGTCAGGGACTCCTGTGCAGATATTTTCGTGTTTCATTTTCTAGGTCTGAACACCTGCCAAATCAGTTATTAGGGGGTAGTTCCAACCTCCTTGTTGCAGTTATCAATTATTTTGCGGAAAACTCAAAAAACAGGAGTGGACGCCAGAACAGCAAGGGAGGAAGGAACTGAGCCAAGAACTTCCGCAGGTAGGTCGCACTGCTGAAGCTCCTAAAAATATAAGAAATCTTTGGGTGATGTGGCCTTCTAGCCCATTGTAGCTTTAAGGGATTTTTGGGAGGACTGACTCTTTTGTCTAACTGCTCCTCAGTTATCATGAGAACCTCAGCTCATTTATTTTTTTGGGACAAGATCATAGCTCCCTGCAAGATCTTGGCACAGGACTGACAGATTGTGTGCCATTTCTATGGGGTCCGATGCAGTAGATATGGTTCTTATAGGTGAGTATTTGGGATCAGTCTAAGAGCTTGGTTAGGGGTAAGGGTTTGCAGGTTATTATTAAGGCTTATGTCGCGTACACACGATCGGACATTCCGACAACAAAACCGTGGATTTTTTTCCGACGGATGTTCGCTCAAACTTGTCTTGCATACACACGGTCACACAAATGTTGTCGGAAATTCCGATCGGCAAGAACGCGGTGACGTACAACACTACAACAAGCCGAGAAAATTTAAGTTCAATGATTCCGAGCATGCGTCAAATTGATTCCGAGCATGCGTAGGATTATTGTGCGTTGGAATTGGATACACACAATCGGAATTTCCGACCACAACTTTTGTGGTCGGAAAAATTGAGAACCAGCTCTCAAACATTTGTTGTCGGAAATTCTGACAGCAAATGTCCGATGGAGCCTACACACGGTCGGAATATCCGACCAAAAGCTCACATCGAACATTTGTTGTCGGAAATTCCAATCGTGTGTACGCGACATTAGAGTTACAGTTAGGATTGGACATTTAAGCCCTGTACACACGATCGGTTTTACCGATGAAAACAGTCCGATGGACTGTTTTCATCGGACGAAACGATCGTGTATGGGCCCCATCGGTCTTTTTTCCATCGGTGTGAAAAAATAGAACATGTTTTAAATTTATCCGATGGGAAAAAAAACTATAGCAAAATCCAATCGCATGCTCAGAATCAAGTCGACGCATGCTCAGAAGCATTGAACTTAATTTTTCTCAGCTCATCGGAGTGTTTTACGTCACCGCGTTTGAAACGGTCCGTTTTTTGACTGATGGTGTGTGGGCAAGACTGATGGAAGACAGTTTCATCGGATTTCCGATGGAAAAAAACATTGGATTAGAATCCATAGGATATCCGATCGTGTGTACAGGGCTTTAGTGTTTGAAAAACAGTTTATATGTTAACAGTTAACTTTGGAGGTTGGGTTAAGTCATAAAGTTAGATGTATCCTTTTTTGGCCACTGTTGAGGTTGTGTGTGGGCTTAGTGTTTAAAATAACTGTGCCAAGGGCTAACTTACCGCTATCATATTGGTGTCATGTTTTGAAAATGTTTTAGGTGTATACTGGTAAGCTCATTAGCTCACAAGCACGCATTTTTTTGGGTGAACTGATTTTTTTTTCTCATTATAGTGTTCTTAAGTTCAACTTTTGAAGCAATGCCCAGAATGGTTCAGCAACACTCCTGACCACCGCTTTCATTTTACTGTGAATAAATAGAGCTGAGCTTTAAAAACCCCCAAAAAGTGCCTAAATATAAATGTTATAAATCTACACAAATAATAAATATTATCCAAGTGACTTCAGTCACCATGCAATAAAATTATTTATGAAGTACACACAGTCCACACATAAGTGTTAAAGTTCCACAAAGTTCCACAAAGTCCATGCTCCAGTGTTTCAATCCAGGTGCCAATGCAATCCACAATTCTCAATGTGCTCAGTGCAGTGTTTCAGATGAAACGTGCCCCATATGAAATGAAAACTCACCAGAGCCTCTAACCCTTTAATCATATATGGGTCAAAATACGCTCCTCCATTCCTGAAGGCAGATGTTCACTGTACTTCTCTTAGCAGGAAGATGTCAGAGCCACAGACCAGGAAATAATATGAAACAACCATCATTGCGCAACATGTATGTGTAATTAAAACTGGCATATAAAAAACCATCAAAAAATTATGCAACTCACTTTAAAAGGTGCCTGATATGTCCAGCTCATATCACCCATCGCTCAACGTGTTTTACCCTCACACAGGCGTTTTCAGGAAGCTCCCTGAAGATGCCCGTGAATGGGCTAAAGGCATTGAGGCGAACTTTTGGACGTTTTGGACTTCTGGTTTTGGCATTTCCTCCCTGCGCAACGCACGCTGTGGTGGTTCAGAAAAGTGGCGGTGGGGTAGTTATATGTGCTGGACATATCAAGTATCGAGTGACACCTTTTAATGTGAGTTACATCAGCTTTTTTTTTTGTTTAATATATATCAGTTCTAATTAAACATACATTTTGCACGATTATGGTTGTGTTTCCTATTATTCCTTGGTCTGTGGTTCTGAGATCTTCCTTCTGAGAGGAGTAAAGTGAACATCTGCCTGGAGAAACAGCATTGCCTATAAATATAAAGCATATTTTGACCAATTTATGATTTAAGGGTCTTAGGCTCTGATGAGTTTTCATTTTATATGGGGCACGTTTTATCTGGACCACTGCTCTGAGAATTATGGATTGCATTAGCAACTGGTTCGAAGCACTGGAGCACGGACTGTGTTAAAATGTAACACTTATGTGTGCACTGTATAAATAATTTAATTGCATGGTTTACCAATATAAAACGAGTCACTTGGATGATGTTTATTATTTTGTGTAGGTTTATAACATTTATATTCAAGCACTTTTTTTGCAGTTTTAAAGTTCAGCTCTATTGATTCACTGTATATTGTATTACATGCAGAAAGGGTGAGCACTTTAGAGAGCAGCAGCTGGGTTTATTAGTAAATAACTTTTTCATAGTGCTACTGTTATTTTGGTAATTTTTCCACTGCTTTCATTTTACCAAGTAAGGGCCAGTTCACACCAGACCCAGTTCCATTCAGTTCCGTGTGCTTTTTTTCTGCACAAAATGCATGCACAGTGTTTTCCATTTATTTCAATGGCTCTAGTTGGCTCTAGTTCACACTATGCAGTCAGTTTCCGGTCAGTTTCTGCACCGGAAACTGACTGCATGGTGTGAACTAGAGCCAACAAGAGCCATTGGAATACATGGAAAACACTGTGCATGCATTTTTAATGCAGAAAAAATGCGCACAAAACTGTACGGAACTGCATTGGGTGTGAACTGGCCCTTACAGTATGTGTTTGTCTAATAATACTTTGTTTGACCTACGATATAATTAGAAACATGGTTATCTTCACATTTATTTCCACAACTAAAAGATACCATACACAATAATTTTTATTTTGGGTGGGTATTGATGGTGTACCATGCAGATAGATAAAAATAACTGTATAATTTTTCAGGTGATCTCTGTGTCTTGTGTAATTTTGTCTGGAGGATTGCTCTCAATATTTATTTACCAAGACAAATGTTTTACAAGACATACTTAAATATGTTTATAAGATAATTAGTAACATTTGCATGTATGGTTTTCCATTATTTTGCTTAGTTGAAACCAGTGGCACAGGCAGACTACATTTGTGTTTACTGTGTCAGCAATTAAACTTGTCACACACTTATTTATAAATATATTTAATTGTTATAGCTCTTATTTTGTACAGGTCCTTCTCAAAAAATTAGCATATTGTGATAAAGTTCATTATTTTCTGTAATGTACTGATAAACATTAGACTTTCATATATTTTAGATTCATTACACACAACTGAAGTAGTTCAAGCCTTTTCTTGTTTTAATATTGATGATTTTGGCATACAGCTCATGAAAACCCAAAAATCCTATCTCAAAAAATTAGCATATCATGAAAAGGTTCTCTAAACGAGAGCTATTAACCTAATCATCTGAATCAACTAATTAACTCTAAACACCTGCAAAAGATTCCTGAGGCTTTTAAAAACTCCCAGCCTGGTTCATTACTCAAAACCGCAATCATGGGTAAGACTGACGACCTGACTGCTGTCCAGAAGGCCATCATTGACACCCTCAAGCAAGAGGGTAAGACACAGAAAGAAATTTCTGAACGAATAGGCTGTTCCCAGAGTGCTGTATCAAGGCACCTCAGTGGGAAGTCTGTGGGAAGGAAAAAGTGTGGCAGAAAACGCTGCACAACGAGAAGAGGTGACCGGACCCTGAAGAAGATTGTAGAGAAGGACCGATTCCAGACCTTGGAGGACCTGCGGAAGCAGTGGACTGAGTCTGGAGTAGAAACATCCAGAGCCACCGTGAACAGGCGTGTGCAGGAAATGGGCTACAGGTGCCGCATTCCCCAGGTCAAGCCACTTTTGAACCAGAAACAGCGGCAGAAGCGCCTGACCTGGGCTACAGAGAAGCAGCACTGGACTGTTGCTCAGTGGTCCAAAGTACATTCGGAAATCAAGGTGCCAGAGTCTGGAGGAAGACTGGGGAGAGGGAAATGCCAAAATGCCTGAAGTCCAGTGTCAAGTACCCACAGTCAGTGATGGTCTGGGGTGCCATGTCAGCTGCTGGTGTTGGTCCACTGTGTTTTATCAAGGGCAGGGTCAATGCAGCTAGCTATCAGGAGATTTTGGAGCACTTCATGCTTCCATCTGCTGAAAAGCTTTATGGAGATGAAGATTTCATTTTTCAGCACGACCTGGCACCTGCTCACAGTGCCAAAACCACTGGTAAATGGTTTACTGACCATGGTATTACTGTGCTCAATTGGCCTGCCAACTCTCCTGACCTGAACCCCATAGAGAATCTGTGGGATATTGGGAAGAGAAAGTTGAGAGACGCAAGACCCAACACTCTGGATGAGCTTAAGGCCGCTATCGAAGCATCCTGGGCCTCCATAACACCTCAGCAGTGCCACAGGCTGGTTGCCTCCATGCCATGCCGCATTGAAGCAGTCATTTCTGCAAAAGGATTCCCGACCAAGTATTGAGTGCATAACTGAACATAATTATTTGAAGGTTGACTTTTTTTGTATTAAAAACACTTTTCTTTTATTGGTCGGATGAAATATGCTAATTTTTTGAGATAGGATTTTTGGGTTTTCATGAGCTGTATGCCAAAATCATCAATATTAAAACAAGAAAAGGCTTGAACTACTTCAGTTGTGTGTAATGAATCTAAAATATATGAAAGTCTAATGTTTATCAGTACATTACAGAAAATAATGAACTTTATCACAATATGCTAATTTTTTGAGAAGGACCTGTATTTTTGTTATTTTCTGAAGATATGATCCAGATTTTGAAATCTCTATTCAACTGTATCCTCAATTTGGTTGACACTCCAGTCATTTTCTAGCTAAGGCTTATTCACACATGATAGCTTTTAGTGTTATTTGCATTAAAAATAGAACAAATGTCTTTCAATACTGTAATTTACAGTATAGCATTCTGAACTGTTATTGCTGCTTTAAAATTTTAGAATGTACCATGTTCTATTTTTCATATGTTGGTATGCATTTTCACATTTATATAGCTCAGAGGAATATTGTTAAAAACATATTGTGAATGCATTTTAAATGGGTCAACATTATGTTCTTTTATAAAACACTTTTCTTAAGACATGGCATTTATTGGTACTACAATAATATTTATGGCATGTAAATCATTCTCTACAATTGTTTAGTCTGTATAGTAATTTAGGGAATGTAAAAAATATAGACAGCAGTATCCAAATAATAAGTGACTTATTTTTCAGAACAACAACAAATGACATTATACTGCAAACATTTCTATTTTATTAGGATTGGAGCAGCCGTAATCTGGAGCAGCTTTTCAAGCCAACCAATCAGCTATAATGCTTTCTATACATGGAATGAAGCACTGTATAGTTTTTTGAAAAGTGTGCCCAAGCACTTACATATTCATAAGATCACTGCTGTTGGCTCCCAATCCCTAAGTGCAGCTTCCCTTAAATTTACTGTTGGGAGAGCGTGCTCTGTGTAGCAAGCCATAATATACATCAATTGTCCATCTATTGGTTTAGCTGAGGAAGCATGCGGGAGCAGCGGCTTGGCTTGCTTGTAGTCATATTATAGGTTCTATGTGTGTGGTCTCTGTATAGAATTGGTCAACATTCAGATTACAAAAAATATTTGTCTCACAAACTACAACTGACCATCTGTTTATAAATATAGTATATATTGAACCCTTAGTGCCCGTTCACACTACCGCGACTTGGGATCCGACTTGTGTCGCCCCAAGTCGCCCGACATGAGAAATTACATTAAAGTGAATGAGAGCCGTCTTAATGCACACTACTGAAGTTGCTCCGACTTCAGAAAAGGTTCCTGTACTACTTCAAGGCAACTTCTAGGCGACTTGTACCCATTGATTTCAATGGAAGTCGCCTCCAAAGTCGGATCAGTGTCTTAACTGAAGCAACTTTACAGGAAGAGAAAGTAGTTTTCTCAGGCAAACCCCTCCCTCCCACAGAGTTGATTATTGTTTGATTGGCCACTGGCAAAGTCGCCTGTCCTGGAGGCGCCTCGAAGTTGCCTTGAAGTTGCCTCAAAGTTGCCTCGAAGTTGCCTCGCAAAGTCGTGCCGACTTTCATGTCGCTGTAGTGTGAACCGGCACTTAAAGTGGTTCTAAAGCCATAAGGTTTTCTACCTTAATACATTCTCTACATTAAGGTAAAAAACCTTCCAGTATATCAGCCCTCCCCGGCCCCCTTAACCCCTTAGAGCTAGCGCCTGCCAACCCTTTAAGCGGCATACCAGGAAGCGGGGCAGGCTTACAGTCATGTGACCGCTGTTATTGGCTGACACGGTGGTCACATGATCAAAAAGCTCCCGAGTGCAAGCTGCGAATGGGAGATTTCAGTTAGCCGCTGGTAACTGTGTCAGGAGCACGTTCTCTGCATAGCTCTACCGGCGCTATTACGCACAAATATGCAGCCGCTCGATGCCAAGGCCCGGCTGCTGAGAGGCCGCATACTTGGGTGTGCTCAGCGCCAAGGAGTTAAACACTTACCTGCCCCTTCTTTCTATTTTCATCTTGTGCTCATCTGCAGCAATGCTTCTCTCTCTCCCTCTTCTCACAGGACACAGAGGCAGCAGTGAGAGCCAATGGCTCCTGCTGCTGTCAATCAAATCCTGCGAGGAAGTGGGAGGCGTGACTGAGTCACACTGTGTGGGTCTGTGAATGAAAACAGCCCGACTTGGGAGCGTCCCTGATTGAGTGCCCCCATAACACAAAGTGTGTTATGAGGGCACTCAGAGAAGAGAAGGAGCGGAGAGCATCAGCAGAGAGCCAAGAAGAGAAAGTAAGGAGCTGCTCTGTGCAATACCATTGCATAGACCAGGTCAGTATATTATGTTATTTTTATTTTAAGAAAAAAATGATGCCTTTAAAACTGCTTTAGTAAATGATTCAAAAAATTATTTCAACAGAATTTCCCTTTAAAAATTGTTTATTTGTACAAAAACAATTAAAACACCATAGTACAGTTTAAAATCACAGCTAAAAGCTCCACATATTACAAATACTATGCACATCCTCCGCTAAGACACCATAAATAATATCTCCTAATAGATTACAAATTCTGAGTAAACCCAAAAGAAAACAACTTCCAGTGTGTGAGCGAGCTGTTGAGGGTGTTTTAAACCTCAATGTTTATAATAGGTTTACTATTCACAATTAGTGTATCTATATTATTGGAAGTATATACTGTATATATAGTATATGTATAATGCCCTCTCTCCCTCAGGCCTGTTTAATAATATTGATATATTAATATCCTGTGTATTAAAGTACATATACCGTATCTACATAATGTGGAGAGACTATGTTCTATGGCTCCCCTCTGAAGGAGAGCTTTCCTCTCTCTCACAGCTTCACTGATTGGAAAAATGTCCCTAAAGATCGAATTCATTAAGTGTGGAAGCATGTAAGAAGCAGAGCATTGCTTCTGTTTAGTGTATATAGGCATCCCTGCATTATCTCTATGCTGTGCTTATGTGTTACACTTTAAACATAGGCCCTGGCTTCTATATGACCTATGAATATGATTATGTGCTGTTTCAGGTTAATCTGTACAGCTTCACCTATACTTTATTGACTTCATTAATAAGAGGTGAACACACTATATAATATTGTTTTGAAGACAATAAGATAGATTAACTAAGATGAATAGGGCGTTAACATTGCAGGGAAAATTTTATTTTGCAAGCGATTTTTTCCTTAGGTGAGGTGAAGCTTTGCTGACTTCCATCATCCAATCATGTGCAAGCAAACATATTTTTTTATTTTTCTTGCATATGATTGGGAATTTTTTTGGTAAGTGATTTTCTTACCACATTCACTATGCTAAGGGAAAATTCCCTTACAAAGTGATGGATTCCCTTAAAGATGGATGAACATAGTATATATTTTAACAAGGGGAGGGAAAGAGCTGTATTGGGAAAGAGAGGAACATGCCAGACAAGTTCCAGCACATGAATCACTTCAATACGGGGTACTTTCACCCTTTTCCTGCCCAGGCCAATTTTCAGCTATCAGCGATGTTGCACTTTGAATGACAATTGCGCAGTCATGCAACACTGTAATCAAATTCCGTTTATTTAAAAAAAAAAAAATGGGGGATATTTATTATAGCAAAAAGATAAAAATATTTTTTTTTTTCAAAATTGTCGCTTTTTTTGTTTATAGCACAAAAAATAAAAACCGCAGAGGTGATTAAATACCTCCAAAAGAAAGCTCTATTTGGGGAAAAAAAAGGATGGCAATTTTGTTTGGGTACAGTGTTTTTTTTTTTACATACTATCATAAGTGCAGTACAGCATCATCATATAACTGCTGTGGCGTTGACCAGGGACACTGACTGGTGGCAGTATGTAAAAATGTCACTTTTTATTTACATTTTTTTTAAAGATTTTTTGTTAAAACACTATGAGCAGAGCAATACAGTGTTACCATAGTAACACTGTACTTCTCTGAGAAAGTGATCAGGATTTTTTCTTTACACATTATTATTGCTTATACCAGTGAATTTTACTGGTATAAACAACCCTTTTTACTAAATGAAATTGATTAATTTGGTGTTTACTATTGTGGTTAGCTGTGATTGTCCACAGCTAATCACATGATACAGATGGGCTGTCATTGACCTTGTCTGTACCATGTGATCACTGTGACAATCACAGCTAGAAACACAGTAGTACACAATGAATGGCATGAATCACAGCCATTCGTTGTTTACAATTGCCATGTGATCTGCTGTGATTGGTCGCCACAATCACCTGGTACTGGCAGCGGGTAGGTACACTGGTGGATACAAACAGTGACAAATTGCGCTGCAGCACAGCCCTAAGGCCACGCGTGAGGCTCATTCTGGGAGGACATCGTATGACGTCCACCTGGAACAACAAAAGTTATAAATATAAATAGACTGTGAACAGTTGCGTTCATTTCTTGCAGAGCTTAGTGAGTGTGGTAAAGCTTCACGTTGTAAAGAATACCCAATCAGGTGCAAAGGAAATTAAAAAAAAATGAATATTTGCTTGCTCATGATTGGATATTGGAAATTAGCAGAGCTTTACCACATTCACTAAGTTCTGGGTACAATTGCACTTGCAAAGTGTACATTCTCTTTGCCTTTAGTAAAAATAAAAAAAATACCAATGCAGCCCTGGTGCAAATAGCCACTATACTGTATGTGCCTTCTTTTATGTGTTTATACCATAAATGCTTGCGAAACCATAAAACAATAAATACATAAATAAATATCAAAATGTATTTTGCTTGTATCTAAAATCATAAAACCATGTGCATTTTAATACTTCTAACCCTGCTCATTAATAAAGTGCACATAACATACAGGCTTTTATACTAAAACTAAAGAGTGCAAAATCTGGTGTAGCTCTGCATAGAAACCAATCAGCTTCCAGTGCAAAAAAGGTATAGATTTCCCACTAACAAAGGGTTTTACATGTGCCTAACAATGGGAGACTTAAAAAACAACAAACATTAGGCATCACCCAGTACCGTTTTTAGAGGTGTTGATCGGCTTTCTTGTGATAACAACCGATGTGGCTAAGGAGCTGCTCGATTGTTATCACAAGCAGCAGGAGAGGATTTCCCCCCTCCTGCAGCCTTCTGCCACTCTGCTCAGGCTCTCCTGTCCCACCGAGCGACCAGCTGGTACATCCTCCGGCTGGCCGGAGACCCAAACTAAGCCGGAATCAGCTTTGATTGGGTCTCATATCTAGTAACCCGAAAGCGATGTCACTTCTGGTTTACTGGAGCCTTGAAGGCGCCAAATTTAAATACATTTCAGTATTCAATTCAGCCAAACTTGACGTTTTTAATGCTTTTAAGTGCAAAGGAGGGATTTCCCTCCAAAAAGATGTTTACATCCCTTGTGACAGCAATAAAAGTGATCTCTTTTTTTTTTAAAGGAACAGTGAAAAAAAAAAAAAAAAAAGAAGAAAAAAAAAAGTAAAGTGTCCCAGCGCTCTGTGCTCGCACGCAGAAGCAAACGCATACGTAAGTCGTGGCCGCAAATGTAAACAGTTTCCAAACCACACATGTGAGGTATTTCCGCAATCATTGAAGCAAGTGCAATAATTCTAGCACTAGCCCTCTTTTGTATTTTGAAACTGTTAACTGTTAAATGTTTTTAAAGCGTCGCCTATGGAGATTTTTAAGCACTGTAGTTTGTCGCCATTCCACGAGTGTGCACAATTTTAAAGCATGACATGTTAGGTATCTATTACTCAGCGTAACATCATCTTTCACATTATACAAAATAAAATTGGGCTAACTTTACTGTATAATACAATATACAAATATATATAATGTTTGGGGTACTAGATAATTTTCTAGCAAAAAATCCTGATTTAACTTGTAAGCAACAAGTGTCAGAAAAAGGACTTGTCTTTAAGTGGTTAATAAAATATTTATTATTATTTAGGTACTTATATAGCGCCGTCAGGTTATGCAACGCTTTACATATACATTGTACATTCACATCTGTCCCTACTAGGGATGAGCTTCGTGTTCGAGTCGAACATACGTTCGACTCGAACATCGGCTGTTCGATCGTTCGACGAAGATCGAACGATTTGGGCCGTTCGCGCCAAATTCGAGTGACGCGAACGGCCCACAATGCACTACGCCATCGCAGTGTCATCCAGGCGCTGTGATTGGCCAAGCATGCACTGTGACCCCGCATGCTTGGCCAATCACAGCGCCGGCAGCGAGGAGAGCAATGATTGGCCACAGGCAGGATGCCTGTGGCAAATTATTGCTGAGGGTGTTTAGTACACGCCCCACACTATAAAAGGCCGCCAGCACGGCGGCCTAGTGTAGTGTGTTCCGGAGCAGGGATAGAGCAGCATAGGCAGGGACAGTGACTTTTATTTCTTTCTTGCTTAACCTGGATTCCTTTAGTTTAGGGAAAGAGAAGGATAGGTAGGGAGAGTGTCAGTGTGTTTTGTGCTTGTGCTATAGTGTGCTTAAAAAAAACATTTTTTCTAGGGACAGAAAACTGTAGGTAGGGAGAGTGTCAGTTTCTTTCACTGTGCAAGTCCTTGTTTCTAGGGACCTGGAAGGACAGTGAGTGAATTCTCCTTGTGCTATATTGTGCTTAAAAAAAAAATTTTTTCTAGGGACAGAAAACTGTAGGTAGGGAGAGTGTCAGTTTCTTTCACTGTGCAAGTCCTTGTTTCCAGGGACCTGGAAGGACAGTGAGTGAATTCTCCTTGTGCTATATTGTGCTTAAAAAAAACATTTTTTCTAGGGACAGAAAACTGTAGGTAGGGAGAGTGTCAGTTTCTTTCACTGTGCAAGTCCTTGTTTCTAGGGACCTGGAAGGACAGTGAGTGAATTCTCCTTGTGCTATATTGTGCTTAAAAAAAACATTTTTTCTAGGGACAGAAAACTGTAGGTAGGGAGAGTGTCAGTTTCTTTCACTGTGCAAGTCCTTGTTTCCAGGGACCTGGAAGGACAGTGAGTGAATTCTCCTTGTGCTATATTGTGCTTAAAAAAAACATTTTTTCTAGGGACAGAAAACTGTAGGTAGGGAGAGTGTCAGTTTCTTTCACTGTGCAAGTCCTTGTTTCCAGGGACCTGGAAGGACAGTGAGTGAATTCTCCTTGTGCTATATTGTGCTTAAAAAAAACATTTTTTCTAGGGACAGAAAACTGTAGGTAGGGAGAGTGTCAGTTTCTTTCACTGTGCAAGTCCTTGTTTCCAGGGACCTGGAAGGACAGTGAGTGAATTCTCCTTGTGCTATATTGTGCTTAAAAAAAACATTTTTTCTAGGGACAGAAAACTGTAGGTAGGGAGAGTGTCAGTTTCTTTCACTGTGCAAGTCCTTGTTTCCAGGGACCTGGAAGGACAGTGAGTGAATTCTCCTTGTGCTATATTGTGCTTAAAAAAAACATTTTTTTCTAGGGACAGAAAACTGTAGGTAGGGAGAGTGTCAGTTTCTTTCACTGTGCAAGTCCTTGTTTCAAGGGACAGAGAAGGACACCTGAAGGTAGCCCTTATTGCTTTTTTCCCATCTCCCTGCAGGCCATTTTTTAGAATGTCTGGAAGGCAAACAAGGAGAGGCAGACAGTCAGGAGGCAATAAAAGAGGGCAAGCAGGCTCTGTGTCTGGGGGCAACAGTGATGGTCGTGGACGCGGTGCATTGTCATCAGCACATGGCCATGGGACACGCTTGTCCTTCTTTTCGGCAGCTGGACATGTTGAGCCACATCATGCCGAAGACTTGGTAGAGTGGATGACCAAGCCCTCCTCCTCCTCCTCATCCTCTCTCACTCAGGCTCAGGGTACTGGCAAAGCAGCTGCCAAAGCGTCCTCTTCCCTGGTATCAATGTCAGACTCATCATCAGTCACTCCTTCCCTAGACCCACCATGTCCTCCTCCTGAGGAGTCCCCCGAACTGTTTGAGCACAGTGTTGGGTACATGCTCCAGGAGGATGCCCAGCGTTTCGAAGGGTCTGATGATGAAACCCAGCTACAGGAAGGCAGTAGGGTGAGAGCAGACAGAGGGGATGCTCAAGAAGGACACCAATCTGGCAGTCATGTTCCAGCAGCTGCAGCATACTGTCAGATTGGCTCCAGTGATGAGGAGGGAGGGGATGATGAGGTCACTGACTCCACGTGGGTGCCTAATAGGAGAGAGGAGGAGGAGGATGAGGAGGAGGCACATCTCCAACGAGACAGGATGCCCTTTGGTGGCCAGCGTAAGGGCAGTACACCGACGGAATCACACCGCAGAGCTCCGCCTGTGCAGGGCGCTGCCTCTGCCCGTCATTCAAAAAGTTCCTTGGTGTGGGCCTTTTTTGAGGCTAGTGCATCAGATCGCACAGCTGCTGTTTGCAACATATGTCTCAAGCGTATATCGCGTGGCCAAAACATCAGCCGCTTGGGTACCACATGCCTGACCAGACATATGTTGACCTGCCATGCAGCTCGTTGGCAAGCCTACCTCAAAGACCCACACCAAAGAACAAAGCGGACCTCTCCTTGCACCGCATCAGCTGGGATCTCCAACCCCACTATAACTTCAGTCCTCTCTGAAACATGCACTGAGAGGAATGAAGGTGTAGAATTAGGCGTGTCACAGCCAAGTACTTGCGGCCACTCTGCTAGCAGTACACCGACGTCCGATTCTAGCAGGCAAATTTCCCTGCCCCAGCTGCTGGACCGTCGAAAGAAGTTCACTCCCAGCCATCCACATGCCCAGCGGTTGAATGCTAGCTTGGCTAAATTGCTAGCGCTTCAACTGCTGCCTTTTCAGTTGGTAGACTCGGCCCCCTTCCGTGAGTTTGTGCAATGTGCGGTTCCTCAGTGGCAGGTTCCCAAACGCCACTTTTTCTCACGGAAGGCTATTCCGGCTCTCTACCGGCATGTGGAAGGCAATGTCTTGGCCTCGCTGGACAGGGCGGTCAGCGGTAAGGTGCATATTACCGCTGACTCATGGTCCAGCAGGCATGGACAGGGACGTTACCTTTCTTTCACGGCCCATTGGGTCACTCTTTTGGCAGCTGGGAAGGATGCAGGACAAGGTGCAGTAGTGTTGGAGGTTGTCCCACCGCCACGCCTCCAAAATGCTACTACTGGTTGTGACACACCTCTCTCCTCCACCCCCTCCTCTTCTTCTTCCTCCATGGCCTCTTCCTGTGGTTTGTCCTATGAACCAGCGGTGCTCCGTAGCCGTTCACGGGGCTACGCAAGTACGCAGGCAAAAAGATGCCATGCCGTGCTTGCGCTGGTGTGTTTGGGGGACAGAAGCCACACTGGGGCAGAGGTCCTGTCTGCTCTGCAGGGCCAGGCCGAGAGGTGGTTGACGCCACGCCAGCTTAAGCCAGGAATGGTGGTTTGCGACAATGGCACCAACCTCCTCTCCGCCCTCCGACAGGGACAACTGACCCATGTGCCCTGTGTGGCTCACGTCCTTAACCTGGTGGTGCAGCGGTTCTTGGGCAGGTACCCGGGCTTACAGGATGTCCTGAGGCAGGCCAGGAAAGTCTGTGTGCATTTCCGCAGATCTTATAATGCCAGTGCTCGCCTGGCTGAGCTGCAAAAGGAGTTGAACCTGCCCAAGAACCGCCTTATATGTGACATGCCCACCAGGTGGAACTCAACGTTGGCCATGCTGCAGCGGCTGCACACGCAGCAGAGGGCCATCAATGAGTACCTGTGCGACTACGGCACCAGGACAGGGTCAGGGGAGCTTGGTTTTTTTTCTCCACGCCAGTGGGGCATGATCAGGGATGCATGCACTGTCCTGGCACCATTTGAGGAGGCCACGAGGATGGTGAGCAGTGACAGTGCATGCATCAGTGACACTGTACCTCTTGTCCACCTGTTGGAGCACACGCTGCGTGGAATAATGGACAGGGCACTTGAGGCAGAACAGAGGCAGGAAGAGGAGGACTTCCTTGCCTCTCAAGGCCCCCTTTACCCAGACAGTGTTCCTTCTGTCCCACCCATCGCACAGGAAGAGGAAGAGGAGGAGGAGGAGGATTGTGTCAGCATGGAGGTGGAGGCTGGCACTCAGCATCATCAGCAGCAGTCTTTTAGGGATGATTTACAGTCCCAAGAAACCAGTGGACTTGTACGTGGCTGGGAGGAGGTGACTGCGGATCATGTCGTCCTTAGTGACCCAGAGGACTCCGGAGCGAATGCCTCAGCAAACCTACGCTGCATGGCCTCCCTGATCCTGCAAAGTCTGCGGAAGGATCCTCGTATTCTTCGGATCAAGGAGAGGGACCATTACTGGCTGGCCACTCTCCTTGATCCACGGTACAAGGGTAAGATTGCGGACCTTATGTTACCGTCGCAGAGGGAGCAGAGGATGAGACAACTCCGGGAGGCCTTGCAGAAAGGTCTGTGCAACGCGTTCCCAGAGACTGGGAGGTTACAAACTCCTGGTCCAGGACAACGAGTTGCTGAGGCTTCGGCCAGTCAAAGAAGGAGCGGTGGGGAAGGTGGCCGTCTGACCGATGCGTTCAGACAATTCTTTAGTCCGCAGCCCCAAAGTATGATTGGTTCCAGCAACCATCGCCAGCGTCTGATAAACATGGTGCAGGAATATCTAGGGGCAAGGTCAGACTTGGACACCTTCCCCACCGAAAATCCTCTGGCTTACTGGGTCTTGAGGATGGATCACTGGCCAGAGCTTGCACAGTATGCAATTGAGCTACTGGCCTGTCCTGCATCCAGCGTTCTTTCGGAACGCACATTCAGTGCTGCTGGAGGATTTGTCACGGATCACAGGGTGCGCCTGTCCACCGACTCGGTTGATCGACTGACTTTCATCAAGATGAACCAGTCTTGGATCACCACCAGCTACCACACACCTGATGCTGATATAACAGACTAATTGATTTTAACATGTCACGTCCCTTCAAGACTGATGCTGATGCTGAGTGCCTGTGCTGTTATGTTGACTGGCTATCCTCCTCCTCCGAGTCCTCAATGATACGATTGATGATGATAGCTTGGAAGATCATTTTTGTTTATGGGTGCCGCCACCAGTGGCTAAGGCCCAATTTTTCAGCCCCTGTTTTACAGGGGCGTGTACTTACAATTTTTTTAGCAATAATTTGCCATAGGGCTCATTGCTGTGCTCCAAGTACAGTATCTGTGAGGGGTTGTAGTGTTGTGCCACCAGTGCCTAAGGCCCAATTTTTCAGCCCCTGTTCAACAGGGGCATGCAATTACAATTCTTGATGTAATAATTCACAGCAGGGCCCATTCCTGCACCCACCAAGAGTAAGTCTGAGGGCTTACAGTGTTGTGGCAACGCCACCACCACCACCACCACGAAAGGCCCAATTTTTCAGCCCCTGTTCAAAAGGGGCATGTAATTACAATTCTTGATCTAATAATTCACAGCAGGGCCCATTCCTGCACCCACCAAGAGTAACTCTGAGGGCTTACAGTGTTGTGGCAACACCACCACCACCACCACCACCACGAAAAGCCCAATTTTTCAGCCCCTGTTCAACAGGGGCATGCAATTACAATTCTTGATCTAATAATTCACAGCAGGGCCCATTGCTGCACCCACCAAGAGTAACTGTCAGGGCTTACAGTGTTGTGGCACCAGCACCACCATCAAAGCCCCAATTTTTACTACCACTGTTCAAGAATTATATGTAATTAAAATTCCTGATATAATAGTTGACAGCAGGGCGTTCCAGCACCAACCAAGAGTAACTGTGAGTGCTTACAGTGTTGTGCCAACACCAACAACTAAGGGGCCTATTTCTGCAGAGTATATACGGCAGGTCCCTACTTTCAAACATCCAACTTACAAACGACTCCTACTTGCAAACGAAAGAAGACAACAGGAAGTGAGAGGAAATCTACCCCTAGGAAGGAAAATTCTCTCCTGTAAGAATAAATATGGGAGAAAGGTGTCTCCTCTGTACTGATGCTTTATCAGCAATCCTTGTTTCAAGAAAAACACCACATTTCAAAAACAGTTGTCATTGGGACGGAAAGTGAGGTGAAATGTTCTGAACAGGGGCACAGACAGCAAAACAAATGTTACAGGGGTGATAACCCTTACCTATGTTTCCCAAAAAGTTTAAAAATAGATTTTTGGGCTGGAGCTACACTTCAACAATGTACCTGTTCAAAATTACAAACACATTCTACATAAGAACAAACCTACAGTCCCTGTCTTGTATGCACCGCCTGTATACGGCTGTTCAGAGTATATAGGGCCTTTTTTATTTTATGTGCGGGGTTCCCCTTAATATCCATACAAGACCCAAAGGGGCTGGTAATGGGCTGGGGTAGGGGGGGGGGTCATGGGGTAGCTATGCCATTTTTCTTAAAGATTTTCATCCATATTACCGGGACCAGACATTACATTAAAGCCGCAAGAAGTTTTAAATGGCTTTTTTTTCCTTTAGAAGTGTCATTTTGTGCAGGGACAGTTCTAAACACGGGAAACACGTGGCACTTCACAGGCATACTTTAGACACCCCCCAGGTACGATATTTAAAGGAATATTTGACTTTTTTTTTCCACTTTATGCATCATTAAAATGACTGCTCCCGAAAAACGACCGTTTTTAAAACTTCTTTTTGCATTGATACATGTCCCCTGGTGCAGAACCCGGGTTCCCAAACCCTTTTTAGGACAATAACATGCATAATAGTTGTTATAATTAGCACTTTAGAATTCGAACGTTCGCATCCATTGTATTTAATAGGGTTCTAATGTTCGTACGAACTTTCGGTCCGTTCGCGGGTTCTGGTGCGAACCGAACCCGGGGGTGTTCGGCTCATCACTAGTCCCTACCCTCAAGGAGCTTACAATCTAAGTTCCCTAACTCACATTCATATGCTAGGGCCAATTTAGACAGAAGCCAATTACCCTACCAGCATGTCTTTGGAGTATGGGAGGAAACCCAAGCAGGCACAGGGTGAACATGCAAACTCCAGGCATACAGTGTCGTGGTTGGGGTTGAGATTCGAACCAGCGACCCTTTTTTACTGCTAGGCGAGAGTGCTACCCACTACACCATTGTGCCATTTATTTATTATTTATTTTTTCATTCAATTATAGAAAAACCAGGGAGTGACGATCCACAGGGGTGCTACTAATATGCTTGGCCCGAGGCCAGAGATAAGTCCACAATGTAAGATGCATAAAAAACAAAAAGTGTAGCGCAACACCACTCAAAAATTTTTTGTATAAAGATATGTAACTATTAATCGTCTAATATCAAACCCCACAAAATATTTCATAGAAACGTGATGATAACCCCCATAAAATATACGCAGAAACCATCAAATTATAAATCGCAACACAAAAAATATATTGTAATATATGAATGTGCCAAAAAAAATTATGAAAAGGGTGTAAGAATAAATTCAATAAAACAAAGTCCACACCAATTTGAAATGAATGACCTGCGTTAAAATTGCATGCGTGCCAAAAAAACAAAAGTGTCCAAATGAAGAACGTGCTCCAAATCTCATGTGCAGAAAAACAGCATATTATACAGGAGTGCTCCACCTCTGTGTATCCACCACCAGTCTCATCTGCCTCTTATTTCTATGGCCGACCTACACAATGGTAAGGTCAACCAAAGATGTTTCAGACACCGGTGTGTATAATGCTGCAGCAATCCTCCAAAGGGTAGTGAGACCAACTCTCTAAACAATGCCTCAGGAAACGTACCACTCAGCAGGTAAAATGAAATAAACATAGTGTAATAAGTGCAAAAAAAAAAAAAGTTCCGGAAGAGATTAAAAAGTACTCACAAACACAGTGCACTATGAATCCAGTGCACAAGATATAATCACCAATATGTATTACATATTAGACATGTGCACACTGAAATATTTTGTTTCGGAATTTCGTTTTCGTTCGAAAAATAAATTTATTTAGTTACTCCCGAAATTCGTTTTTATTTATTTCGTTTTTCGTTAGAAATTGCATTCGTCCGAAAATCTGAATTAATTAAGGTCGAATCTGTCATTGAAGGCTTTTGGTGTCTGTCGAATGTTCAAAGAATATTCGACGGAGCAGCGAAACTGTACGACGCCGCAATTGTACATTTCCGGTCGAATGTTCTGCCTACAAGCTAGCTATAGTAGAATTATAATGTTGAAAATGGGGGAAATGGGGGAAGGGGAAACTTGGGACTTTAAATGAGGTGGTGACCGTGTAAGGTCGGTTGCCTCCATCCCTATCTAGGTTAAAGAAGAACGACTAAAGGTCGGGACTTTAAATGAAGCAGGCAGGTGTAGGTAATTAAATTTATTGGAAATCGATGAAAGGTTGCATGAAGGTAATCATGAGAACAAAGAAACCAATAATTCATGGTGGATATACATACAGCAATAACAATTGGCCACACAATGATAAAATTTCACAAATCACATGGTACAGGTGATCATAAGGTAAAACATATAGTGGGCATAAAAGCATGGCATATAGTAGCTCTATGCATTTCGTGGATTCATCCACTCTTTAGGAGCATGCGCATGGAAAACTGAAAGCTGTTGTATAATGGTAATAGAAATATCTGTAAGGTCTGACCCTGTCACGGAAAAATTAAAGTACTGTAAAATGGGTAATTAGGGATAATATTGCCTAGGATAGACCCCCCCAAAACCACATTCAACCATACTTACATTGTCTGTGTCTAAGCAGTAGCATGGTACCATATGAATGAGAAAACCCCCTAGGGGTGTCGCTGGTGGGAGCTGAGGTGCTGATGGCAGACAGGACTCAAAAACAGGGATGGTTTCCAAAGAAGGGTTCCAAAGGTAGGGTCAAGAATGACCACAAGTGCTAGAAACAAAAGTGAGATAAGAAAATAGACTAAAAAGCACATACTATGTAATATAATGAGTCATCAGCCCTAAACCTGGTAAGGGATAGGGTAATAAGATGCTAATGAGTGTATAGGTATGGTTAACTTAGTGAGAGTAAAGCCCTGTACACACGATCGGATAACCTATGGATTTTCGTCCGATGGATTTGTCCATCGGAAATCCGATGAAACTGTTTTTCATCAGTCTTGCCCACACACCATCAGTCAAAAAACCGACCGTTCCAAACGCGGTGACGTAAAACACTCCGATGAGCCGAGTTTAATGCTTCTGAGCATGCGTCGACTTGATTCTGAGCATGCATGGGTTTTTGATCCGATGGACTTGCCCATAGATGATCGGAGTTTTCGATCGGTTTTTTATCCATCGGAAAAATTTAAAACATGTTCTATTTTTTAAAACCGATGGAAAAAAGACCGATGGGTCCCATACACGATCGGTTGGTCTGATGAAAACCATCCATCGGACGGTTTTCATCAGTCAAACCGATCGTGTGTACAGGGCTTAAGAAGTAAATTGATAGGAAGGTGAAAAGCATAGAAAATTGAAGACCCAAGTTACCCAAGAGAGTAAAAGAGATCAGATGAAAGTTCAATGTAAATAAGTGATAAAAAAGGGTAAAATAAAGTTACCTAATAACCACTTGTATGTACCCTAAACCTGGTAAGGGATAGGGTAATGAGATGCTAATGAGTGTATAGGTATGGTTAACATAGTGAGAGTAAGAGGTAAATAGATAGAAAGGTGAAAAGCATAGAAAATTGAAGAACCAAGTTACCCATGAGAGTAAAATAGATCAGATAAAGGTTCAATGTAAATAAGTGATGAAAAAAGTAAAATAAAGTTACCTAATAAACACTTCAAATGTGAAAGATCAGCAAGATGTGCAGATAAGACGCTTGGACCACCATGTGAGTCAACCGCCTCAGAATGGCTTATAAGGGCTGGTCAGCCACACCCACCAACATCACGTAGGCGTGCACTTATGGAGAGTAGGCAACTGCAGCTGGGGAAACCGCCCCCAGACAATGAGTGCCAAAAAGTCCCTCCACCTGGCTGCTAAATGTAAAAAGCGATGGAAGGCAACGGCGCCAAGGGCATGGCACAAACATTCCATCGCATGATGCGTGATGTCGATGCGTAGTGGGGGCGGTCCATCCACCCTGTAAATGAGGGGGGGGGGGAAGGAGCACTCGCAGTACGCGTCGTTTTGTTGTATGACTAGTAATAATTATATTTATTAATTATTATTACTAGTCAACCAACATTAGAATTTTTCTATAGCCTATGGGCAGAGTATTTGACTGGAAATGTACGATTGCAGCGTCGTACGGTTTATCTGCTCCGTCGAATCTTCTTAGAACTTTCAACAGACACCATAAGCCTTCAATGACAGATTAGACGTTTGTATGTTTTTCGATGCTTTGTCGAATCTTCGTCGTTCACGTTGAATTGTCAAGTTAGTTCTAGCTATTTTACTGCTGCTCCTCTTTGGTTACAATCAACCAATAACATTCATCATCATCATTATTTTTATTTTACTTCCCCCACCCAATTCCAGCAGCGATCTTTTCTCTCTATGTCGAATCTTTTCTCTCTATAATGTCGAATCTTTTCTCTCTATAATGTCGAATCTTTTCTCTCTATGTAGAATAATCTTGGACTAATAGAGTTAAGGTTAGGCACATTCGACCACAATTTCGATGGACACAGATTGTTATTGTCAGCCTCATGTCGAATCTCCTATCTATATTGAACTGTTGTTGCAACGAAAACGAAAATTAAGCATTTGTTTATGTCAGATCTTTCGGTTTTCGGATTCTGCATTTTCGTTTTCGTTTGTTAAAACGATAATGAAAATACCTGAAATTCGGACGAAAATGCATTCGGACGAAAACGAATGCACATGTCTATTACATATACATTTCCCTCTTAAGCATGGGCATCTGGAGAATGAATAAAGGGGTCACATTATGGGGCCACTTTCCTGAGATTGCGGCCTCCCTAGCACAAATTTAAAAGGTAAATTATTAAGTTAGGTTTAGCTGCATTAGTACAGTGGGGTTAGGGGCCCCGCCCCTTTTTGGGGCCGGTCCACAAGGAAGCAAGAAGAGCCAATCAGGTTTCAGGGAACTTTCTGGATTTTTGGGATTGCTTATAAAAGGGCCAGCAGGCACAGGGTTCTGCCTCTTTTCAGCTGAACAAGCAGGAAGATTTGAGCTCTCACCTTACACAGAACATCTTACATGATGGAAGCGCTGGTGATGCAGCTATTAGAAAAAGCTGGCAGCTCAGGAGGAGAGGCATGGCTTAGACGCTGCCTGGAGTCAGCCCCGGAGGAAGAAGGACGGCTGCTGGAGCAAGAGGGAGGAGACTTGGTAGCGAGCGGCGAGAGGAGGAATGACACTGACATTGTGCAGGGAGTTCCTGAACCAGATCCGCCTGCAAGAGCGAGGAGACGCGCACCGCCGGAGAGGGAAGGAGGGGCTTCCGCAGAAGTTACAGACACCCGTGCGCCGCTAGTGATGCCGAGAGAAGATGGCAGCGGCTTGACGTCACGAGGCCGCCGCGGAGGTCAGAAGAGGCGGACCTGTTCGCAGTCTCCGGCTGGAAGAGGAGGACGGTGCGGCCAGCCACAGCAGGCCGCACAGGACAGTCGGGGGAGACAGCGCGCGCAGCTGTCTCCCGGGAACCAGCGCTTAGAGTGTCAGCAAGGCACTCAGAACACAGACATGCCACAGCATGCACCAGGTGAGCAGATGCTACAGGTGCAAGACCCCCCTTCAATGCTGGAGCAGGTGGCTCAGCAGCAGGTGTTGCAGGCTCCAGCTGGTGGTGAGTTAAACCAATTGCATGTACTATCTGGTTTGGTAGGCTCTTTGTCTTCCATAATACAATCACTGTCTAAAGTGTCAGCTCCTGCTGTGTCTGCTGCTTCTATTTCTGTTAACCCTTCTGTGTCATCTCTTACTCCAGTACTGTCTAATCTGCCTGTCAGCTTACTATCTCAGCTAGATAAAGTTTCTGCTATGCAGTCTGACAAATCAGCTCCTGAGCTCTTGCAGACAGCTGGGCAAAGGTTACTGGTCCCTGAGATATATATGAAAGATTCCATGCCATGTGAAATGTCCCCTTTAGGATACCATTTAAGTGTAAATGTTAAGGAAAAGATCTGGAAAGGGGAATATGTTGACATTCTTTCTCTCCTGCCTGCGCATAAAGAATTTGTTAGAACAGAAAGGAGGGGGAGGACAGAAGCGAGGAAGAAAGGCGCAGGGCAATCCCTAGGTCATTTAACAATTGGCTTCAAGCCTTTTGTATTTATTCTGGCATATTGGCGGAGAAGCACCCGGAAAGGTGTGGGGGGCTTTTCCAGCATCTAGATCACATCTTGGAAGCCTATAAAAATTTTGGGGGCCTGGGGTGGTTTTTCTATGACGAATCCTTTCGTCAGAAATTGTCCATTCACCCGTCTCTAAGGTGGGGTATGAAAGATGTGGGCTTGTGGCTCAATTTGATTGTGCCACAAAAGTAGGTAGTGCCTAGACAACCCACTGCGACAGGGTCCACAGCGGCCTTTAGGAAAGGCTGCTGTTTTGCATTTAATGACAGCCAATGCCGCTGGAATAATTTGTGTAAATACAGACACGAATGTTCCATTTGTGCGGGGACGCACCCAGCGGCAAAATGTTTTAAGCGGAATGCAGTGACAGGAGCTAGCCCGGTCCAGCATATTTTTCCCAAAAGCCTGCATGCCAGTGAGGCTGGAAAAAATGCGCCCGTGGCTGGACATCTACCCAAACAGGGAGAAGGCTTGTTTGCTCAGTAAGGGTTTTGATCAGGGTTTCCCGTTGCCTTCCTTTTCGGGGGAGGGGTGTAAATTGGTAGGTAATTTGAAATCTGTAGATCAATTTCCCCAGGTGGTAAGGGATAAGTTATGTAAAGAACTAAAGGAAGGTAGAATTGCTGGCCCTTTTGAACACCCCCCCTTCTATAATTTTCGGATTTCCCCTTTGGGGGTAGTGCCAAAACGGGAACCCAATGAATTTCGTATTATACACCATCTATCCTTTCCAAAAGGTGACTCCTTGAACGATGAGATTGACGAGAGCCTATGCTCAGTGTCGTATGCCACATTCGAAGAAGCGATTGGTAAGATCAGGAGGTTTGGCCCTGGGGCCTTGTTGGCAAAGGCTGACATAAAATCTGCGTTTCGCCTCTTGCCCGTCTCCCCGGAGGCTTTCAACTCGTTGGGGTTTTATTTTGAGGGTCAATACTTTTTTGACATGTGTCTCCCAATGGGGTGTTCGTTGTCTTGTTCCTACTTTGAATCATTCTCTACATTTCTCCACTGGGTACTTGGCATCCGATCTGGGCTGGATGGTGCGGTGCACTATTTAGATGATTTTGTTGGCCCAGCAGACTCTAGTTTTTGTTCTGACTTGTTGCTGTCATTTCAGGCCATGGCTTTTGAGTTTGGAGTACCGTTGGCTGAGGAAAAAACTTGCTTGCCAAGCACTTCATTGGAGTTTTTGGGCATAGAGATAGATACTTGCGGTATGGAATTTCGTTTGCTGGAAAAAAAATTGAGTAAATTAAAATGGTTAATCACGACGATGTTGCAAAAAAAGAAGGTACGCTTGAAAGAAATACAGTCACTGCTGGGGGTTCTGGCATTTGCGTGCAGAATCATGCCTGTTGGCAGAATATTTTCGCGTCGGCTTTACCTGGCGATTTCAGGCTTGAAATCTCCTTTGGATCATGTTAGAATAACGGCCCCCATTAAGGAAGATCTTTTGGTTTGGGCCAACTTTCTTGACGGATATAACGGTAGGTCCTTTTTTCAGGCGGAATTTGTTGTGGCGAAGGATTTTTGTTTATTTACGGATGCAGCTGGCTCCAAAGGTTTCGGTGCCATCTGGAGATCGCACTGGTGTTGCGCGGCTTGGCCAGAGTCTTGGGTGAGTTCGGGAGTGACCAAGAACGTGGTATTGCTAGAATTATTTCCAATATTAGTGGCATTGGAGTTGTGGGGCTCAGAGTTCGCTAATAGGCGCATCTTGGTGGAAACGGATAACAAGGGATGTATTATATGCAGTGAACTGTCTTTCATCCAGTTCTTTGCCGGTAATCAAAATCTTGCGTCAGGTGGTCTTCAGATGCCTCAAATTTAATATTTGGTTGAAGGCTAGGTATACCCCGGGGATATTGAATAATATAGCTGATTCTCTATCTCGTTTTCAGGAGGAGCGTTTTCGGAGTCTGCTGCCGGAGGCGGACGCAGTTGGCAACCCATGCCCGGCCTATCTGTGGGAGATGATCTGAGTACTGTGACGGATGCTATAAAAAGCTCTTTAGCTCCTAGAACCTGGTCGAGTTACTCGGCAGCCTGGAGCAGCTGGATATCCTTTGCAAGTGCTGAAGGTTGTCAGTTTGATAAGCCTTCGGAAGGTACCATTTTGGCTTTTCTGTCAAGTTTAATGTGGCAGCAACTTTCGCATAGTTATGTGACAAGAACGCTGGCCGGTATGTCCTTTTTCTTCCGTTTATTGGGTCTGAGACCTTGTTCTTCTTATTTTTCTGTAAAACAGGCACTGAAGGGATACAAGAGATTGACGTTTGTCATAGATGATAGGAGACCGATTTCTCTTGACATTCTCGGTGGCCTTTGCAGAATGACTTCAGTGGTTTGTTTTTCCTCTTACGAGGCCTTATTATTCAGGACAGCTTTTGTGCTTGCATTTTTTGGGGCATTTCGCATCTCGGAATTAATTCCAGTGAGCAAACAAGGTGGTTCGGGTGTGCGATTTGACCAGGTGCTAGTTGATCAATCGGGTGTTCATGTGTGGCTGCAGTATTCCAAAACAGACCAATATGGTAAGGGTAGATGGGTTCATCTAAAAGAACAAAATGAGAGCTTATTGTGCCCGGTAGCCTTGGTTAAACAATTTATGGGGCTTAGGCCTCCCGGGGAGGGAATTTTTCTCATTCATGCTAATTTATTGCCCCTGACGAAATACCAATTCGATGCAGTTTTAAAAAAGAGTTTGGGTGCCATGGGTTTAAGTCATTTTAAGTTTTCCTTCCACTCCTTTCGGATTGGCGCAGCTTCGGAGGCGGCCCGATCGGGCGTCTCCGAATCAGATGTCAAGGCATTGGGTAGGTGGAAGTCAAAATGTTTTAAGTTGTATGTTCGTCCTAATTTGTTTATTTAATTTTAGGTACCCAGCACACAGTGTGGATTTTGGGGCATTCATTTATTTATTGGGCACAAAAAAGAGCGGCTCAACGCAACTATTCATCAAATTTATCCTTGCACCCGGACTCATTTAGTTTGTTCTGGAAAGGTATAAGAGGCCTTCAATGGCCGCAACTGGATTTGCATGTGTCTAGGTTATGTCAGCTGTGGCCATTGCCATCCATACTGATAATTCATTTGGGAGGTAACGATTTGGGAAATGTTAACACTTTAGACTTATTATTTATGATTAAGCGTGACCTGCATCGCTTCAGTACGACTTTCCCAGGTACAACCTTAGTTTTTTCAGAAGTGGTTCCTCGTCTTTCATGGCTCTCCTCTGCGCAGAGGAGGGTGATGGAAAAAATGAGGAAGAGAGTCAATAGGGCTCTCGAAAAGTTCATGCCCCAAGTTAGGGGACTGTCTTATAGGCACATGGACTTGGAAGGGGGATATCCAGGTCTGTACAGACTGGATGGGGTGCACTTATCAGAAGTAGGAAATAACATTTTTAATGTGGGTCTGCAGAACATGATCGAAAAGGCCACGACGATTGGGGTCTGCCGGTCTTGATGCTCAAGACCGGCGTGTGGGGACTTTTATTTATCTTTGAAGTTGTGCTACTGCTCGAGTTCTAACAACTGAGCAGGTAGAAATATGTTATTGGATGATTTATGAAGTTTGGAATGATAATAAAGATTTATGGAAAATTATTTGTGAAAAACCAATAAAGGTGTCGCGATTTAAAAAATGTGTTCAGTTATTTATTTTAGTTAAGTTGTATCTGGGGAAGTTTTGGTTTGGGCGGGTGGGGCCTGCAATCTCATGAATAAAGGGGTCACATTATGGGGCCACTTTCCTGAGATTGCGGCCTCCCTAGCACAAATTTAAAAGGTAAATTATTAAGTTAGGTTTAGCTGCATTAGTACAGTGGGGTTAGGGGCCCCGCCCCTTTTTGGGGCCGGTCCACAAGGAAGCAAGAAGAGCCAATCAGGTTTCAGGGAACTTTCTGGATTTTTGGGATTGCTTATAAAAGGGCCAGCAGGCGCAGGGTTCTGCCTCTTTTCAGCTGAACAAGCAGGAAGATTTGAGCTCCCTCCCTCCCGCCCCAGTCGTGTACACTTTTATGTGGTGGGTCACCCTGGATCCAGGGGGGACTTTTATTTATCTTTGAAGTTGTGCTACTGCTCGAGTTCTAACAACTGAGCAGGTAGAAATATGTTATTGGATGATTTATGAAGTTTGGAATGATAATAAAGATTTATGGAAAATTATTTGTGAAAAACCAATAAAGGTGTCGCGGCCAAGTTTTTGCCATTTAAAAAATTTGTTCAGTTATTTATTTTAGCTAAGTTGTATCTGGGGAAGTTCTGGTTTGGGCGGGTGGGGCCTGCAATCTCATGTATGATGTATGATGATTCACCATGGATAAACCACAAGTGGCATACATAACCAGTAGTGCATTTAGGTTTGGTGCTGCCCTAGGCCTGCCTAAACTCGTGCACCCCCTAATTTAAATATGACCCACCCCTTCCCATCAAGGTCACGCCCCTTTATGTTTACCTGCCCTTTCTGTTGACCCGCCCTGAAATTTTCGAATGGGGACACTAGTTCTGAGGGCCTGCGGGGGGGCAATGGATTTGCTTAATTTGCATAGATTCCTCTCACTTCCTGTTTGGCTATGGGGCAGGAAGTGAAGGGAAATCTCTGCAATGGGACACGGATGGTTAAAAAAATAAACTGACAGGGGCTATAACCCTCCCTTACTCTAACCAAAATGAAAAAAAAGTGTTGCCTATACCTCTACAGTAAGCACAAATCTCTGATAATTTTATTGAGCAGACTAATGCCGCGTACACGCGATCATTTTTCCCGTCGGGAAAAATTACATTTTTTCCTTTGGACGAGAAAAACGATCGTCTGTGGGCTTTTTGCCATTTTTCCCGACGGGAAAAACGGCAATAATCACGATGAGAAAAATTAGAACATGTTCTAATTTTTCTCATCGTTTTTTCCAGCATTTTTTTCCGCGGCAGTTTTCCCATAGGGAAACACTGCCACGGAGCCCACACATGGTCGTTTTTCTCGACAAAGAAAAAAATGACGGGAAAAACGGTCGTGTGTGGGGGAACATGCCATTCCCTTGTTTTTCATTTTTTTTCATGTCGTGATTCACGGCGGTGTTTTCACCGCCGTGAATCACGATCGTGTGTACGCGGCATAAGAAGATATAACCATGTCAATGGTGCAGCAGAAAACATTAAGCACAGTGAGGAAGGTTTGTGGTCCAGGGTGTTAGGACAGTCAAAACGTAGAAGCAGCGCCCCCCCCCACAGTTGCGGAAAGCTGACCACCCGCTTAACGGAAGCAGTGCGACCGCTTTATGGGGGCACTAAACAAATTTTGCCTCTCAGCCCAGTCCTCCCCATAAGACTGGCGCTACACTAATAGTGTAGCGCAAGCCGGTGGGGACTCTTTACGTGCTGCCCCCCTGCAAAGTGCTGCCCTAGGCCTGGGCCAGGATACAGCCCTGTACATAATGGTGGAAGGCCCCCCAGAAAGAAAATTGGGGGAAACAAAACAACATACAAGCTGAAAGATTGACCAATACCCCCCCATGAAGCTGGACATATTTATTAAAAGTTCTCAACCACATACCCACCTTACTCTACAAAGCAAAGGTGGAGGGAAGATCAAACTGCTATCTTATAACACATCTCCCAGGTGGTATGGTAAATTTGGAGATCTATTGGCAAAAAATTGCAAATACAATACATTTAACATACAAATTAACTGTTCCACAAGGAACAACTGCTAGAGCTAAAGTATTTAACTGATAATAAAAATATTTAAATAATGCCTATGCCTTTAAAAGGGTATAGAATGTCAGCCTAAGCGCTGAATTAATTAGCCTTGATAACATAATATAATATATTTATTCGATTTTAGCACCACTACTAGAAAATTAGTACTGAAAAAATACTGAATAATTAGGATTTGCACTATTAAACAGTTACACAAATGAGCTTGTAATGGATTTATTTAAAAATGTTAATTGCTCTTTTCACTTGTACTTTGCTTGTAATCTTCATCTGATTTCCCTAAGTAATTTTTTTCCATGAGGCAAATGACCTTGAGACAAGTCTGCTACTGATTACCTTTGTTTGTACTTACTGAGAAGCCAATGTTTAGGACTTTCACTTGATAATAGAAATCAGATACGGGAACCATTTTGCAATGGTTTGTTAAATCACCTCAGCAGAAAGTGAGCAGTAAAGTTTTAGTGGAGTGTAGTCAATCTGTATAGCATCCAATTATCACTGTAGGCTGGTCATTTCTGAAAATAAAGCAATTTCTGCAATGCATCATATTTATGCAGGCAAAATCCAAGAATAGCTCAGTTATATCTACACTGATGCAAAGCAGCTTCATTTAAATTAGCCATTCACTTTCAGTTAAAGGTTTATTAACCTGAAATTGTTCTTTCAGGATGTGTAATTAGTGATGAGTGAATCAATAAAAAAATCTAAAAATCAGGCAAACTGATATTTTTTGTTTCACCTGACTACATAGCATATTTGTCAAATCTTCAGAGAATTATAAAATTTATTAATTATGACTGCCTAATATGATTCTCAACAGATCAGGCAGATCTGAGTTCAAAAATACACAACGGGTAAAATAAGGTGCTATTGACATGAAATGTTCACCACATGTCAGTAACAACCCATGCAACCCTTACATACAAAGAAACCAAAACAAATAGGTTCAGAAATTTAGTTATGTGTAATAAAATGGAATGACACAGGAAAAAAAGTATTGAACACATGAAGAAAGAAAGGTGCAAAAAGGCATGCAAAGCCAAGACACCAGCTTAAATCTATCAACAAATAGAAAGCAATCCTTTGTCAGTGCAAATTAATATCAGCTGGTTCAGTCTCAACTGATGGCCTATAGAAACATCTCATGATGGGTAAAAGCAGAGAGCTCTGATTGAGGAAGTTTAGGTCGCACGATGTTAGCACTCTTCCCAAAAAGTTTCTTTTTTGTATTATAATACAGCTGCCTGTTATGATGTTCCACATGATGTTCCACATTCTAACCTTTTAATTGTATGACAAACTTCAATAAAAATCATTGAAAAGTAAAAGCAGAGAGCTCTCTCAAGACCTTCACAGCCTTCTTGTTGCAAAACCTACTGATGACATTGGTTACAGAGGGATTTCTAAACTTTTGAATGTTCCAGTGACCACTGTTGGGACAATAATCGATAAGTGGAAAGAACATAATTTCATCATAAACCCGCTGTATTATTTTCTACTACTAGTACAATTTATTTAGCTCAAGTGTAGGCAACCATGGAGAGGTGGAGAGCTACTTGAACAGCTTTGAATAGATCAAAGATCACCAGACTGGCACATTTTTTATGAGATAACCTGGCAAGGCCCTATTCAAAAATAAGGAAGGTTTGAAGAGTTTAGGGTTCAGTAGTAAGCAATGCCAAGTTTAGGGGTTATGAGTAAGTAAAACACAGTTCAGAGGTCAGTAGTAAATATCACAGAGTGCAGGGGTAAGAAGTAATTAATGCAGAGTTCAGAGGGCAGTATGTAACACAGAGTGCAGGAAACAGGAGTGAGTAATATAGACTTCAGAGGTCAGTAGTCGATATTGCACAGTGCAGTAGTACAAGCACACAGTTCAGAAGTCAGGAGTAACTAACATACATCTTCTCCCACATGCAAAAATTCCTTGCAAACTTCTAGTACAAACACCTAGCAACTTAAGTTAACTGCTTCAGCCCCAGAAGATTTTACCCCCTTCCTGACCAGACCACTTTTTACAATTTGGCGTTTCTCGTTCAACGCTTTACCCAAACAAAATTTTAGTCTCTTTTTTCCCACAAGTAGAGTTTTCTTTTGGTGGTATTTGACCACCTCTGCGGTTTTTATTTTTTGCGCTATAAACAAAAAAAGAGTGACAATTTTGAAAAAAAAACTATATTTTTTACTTTTTGCTATAATAAATATCCCCAAAAGTTTAAAAAAAAAAAACGAATTTCTTCATCAGTTTAGGCCAATATATATTCTTCTACATATTTTTGGTAAAAAAAATTCAATAAGCGTATATTGATTGGTTTGTGCAAAATTTATAGCGTCTGCAAACTATGGGAAATATTTATGCCATTTTTATGCCATTTTTATTATTATTATTATTTTTTTACTAGTAATGGCGGTGATCTGCGATTTTTAGCGGTTCTGCGTCATTGCGACGGGAAGATCGGAGACTTTGACACTTTTTTGGGACACAAAATTGAAGGGACAAGAGGTCACAAACCTCAGGACTTTTAAGGTGTTAAATGTAGGGATAGAGAATCACTGGTACAACATATAAAATGAAGAAGTTTTATTACAAAGGTAAAAAACATGAGAACAGTTTTACATTCATATTAAAAAATAACTTGTTCCATTGAAGCATATTGAACAGACACTACCAATCTCAACATGTTTCGCTCAGCAGAGCTTCCTCAGGAGATTCCGGTGTGGCGTTTTATATACTATAGACAACAAAAAGTGAAACGAATACTCATGTTGAAATTGGTTTACACAGAAACACACAGATTGGCATATATACAGTATGCAAATGTATTGAGAAAGATATACAAAATATCAAATACAGGGCATAGAATAAATTATATATGGGTACAGGAAAAATGAACCTTACCAAAGCTTCTCTATATCAATGTATCACTTGTGATTAAGATAGAAAAATACAAGTTTCATGCGGGCACAGGACACCCCGCTTCTTTGCATAAATTCTCCCAAAGTTTGCAGAAGAGGACAAAAAATCTCATAAGGATTTTTTATTCTGAAGAAAAAACAACAAAAAATAAAGTGTATAGATATATAAAAATCGCAACCACATTCTAAAATTTTGAAATAGGGAAACCCATTTGTCCACGGTTAGGAGAAAAGTGTAATTACCTTGAATAAATGAAAAAGGTTGAATCAATTTCATGCTCATGGATCCTGCTGGTGAAATTTGCTGACCAGCAAAGTGAATAAATATTCGTCCAGGGGATTTTATATTTAGGAGGGGAACAGTCTGTCTAAGTACCCCAAGATGGAAAAGGGGGGGGGGGGCGACTGGTCCATAGGCTGACGCTCCCAAAATAAAAACCTAAAGGAACATATGGGGGGTCGTCAATATAGGACAATATTCCAATCTTCTCAATCATATAGAGCAGTGTCCATGAAAATGGCAAAGTCAATGGTAGCATAAAAAGAAAGCTGATCTTACGGGTATTTGGAAAAGCAAAGAAATGAAGGGGAATCTGGAGAGAGATTGTCTCCCCTTCTTCCTCTGTGTCTCTGACAGAGGGTAGCGGGGAGAACCCACCGTTTAACCCCTTCCTTACTGGGCACATATACCCCCTTCCTGCCCAGGCGAAATTTCAGCTTTCAGCACTGTCACGCTTTGAATGACAATTGCGCGGTCGTGCGACGTGGCTCCCAAACAAAATTGACGTCCTTTTTTTCGCACAAATAGAGCTTTCTTTTGGTGGTATTTGATCACCTCGGCAGTTTTTATTTTTTGCGCTATAAACAAAAATAGAGCGACAATTTTGAAAAAAAAACAATATTTTTTGATTTTTGCTATAATAAATATCCCAATTTTTTTTTATATATATTTTTTTCCTCAGTTTAGGCCGATACGTATTCTTCTACATATTTTTGGTAAAAAAAAATCGCAATCAGCGTTTATTGATTGGTTTGCGCAAAAGTTATAGCGTTTACAAAATAGGGGGTAGTTTTATGGCATTTTTATATATATTTTTTTTTTATTAGTAATGGCGGCGATCAGTGATTTTTTTCGTGACTGCGACATTATGGCGGACACATCGGACACTTTTGACACTAATTTGGGACCATTCACATTTATACAGCGAACAGTGCACTGATTACTCTATAAATGTGACTGGCAGGGAAGGGGTTAACACTAGGGGGCGAGGAAGGGGTTAAATGTGTTCCCTATGTGTGATTGTTACTGTGGGGGGAGGGGACTGACTGGGGGAGGTGACCGATCTGTGTCCCTATGTACAAGGGACACAGCATCGGTCCCCTCTCTCTGACAGGACATGGATCTGTGTGTTTACACACACAGATCCATGTCCTTGTCTCTGTAACCGCCAGGCACGCGCATCGGCATCTCAGTAATGCGCCGGGCGCGCGCGCGCGCCGCCGGCGGCGCTCACGCGCCCCCCAGTGGCCAAATAGCGGAGGCCGTATATTAACGGCCTCCCGGCATTTGACAACCACCTTGCGGCCGTATATTCTCGTACGGCGGGCGCGAGGTGGTTAAATCCTCTTCCGACACGGCGGCTTCTGACGTCACAGCCGTGTCGTGGACATTACAAGGGAAATGCTAATGCGCATGCGCCGAAGTTTAATGATGGTGCATAGGTGACGCTATGACAGGTCCAACCTATGGCAGCCATGTTAGAAAATCTAATGCCCACACAGGATGGAAACGATGGGACACAGCCGAAGTGAGCAAAAAAGGAAAAATGCAGACAAGTCTGCATGTACCGATCCGACAGACATGGCGAAAAAAAAGATGGCAAATAACATGATAAACTGGGGTTACAAGAGCCGGCATCCCTAATCAGGCTCAAAATGGGTCAGGATATTGATTGAAAAGCTGACCAATAAGTCCCCCGGGCGTCCGTACAAACAGAAAGGGATAGAATGAAGACAAAAGAGGCGGGGGAAGGGATTGTGCATACAGAATAATTTTGCAGCAAATAAGTTTGAGATAGTTTAATGAAAACATGGGCATTAAAATGATTGGGAAAAATTATTAAACCCAATCCTTAACCACTTGCCGACCGCGCCATGGACAAAAGACGTCCACAGCGCGGTCGAGTTATCCAGGGTGGACGTCCCAGGGACGTCCTCCCAGAATCTTGCTCCCGCGCGCCCCCTGGGGCGCGCTCCAGGAAATGTCCGTGACCGCCGGGTCCGGAAGACCCGGCGCATCACGGATCACGGTAGATGGCCGCTAATCGCGGCCGTTTACCACGTGATCGCTCCGTCAAATGACGGAGCGATCACTTGTAGACAGACCGGCGTCATGTGATGACGCCGGTTCCTCCCTCCCCTCTCTGTACCGATCGGTACAGTGTGAGAGGAGAGGGGAGGGAGCGGATCATGTCAGCTCCCTCCCCCATGTCAGATCATGTCAGCTGTGGGCTGGATCTGTGACAATTGTAGTCACAGATCGAGCCATCCATCCATCCCTGCTCAGCCATCCCTGTGCAATACCCTGCCAATACACTGCAATACACCCTGCCAATACTCTGCAATACCCTGTACAATACCCTGTGCAATACTCTGCAATACCCTGTGCAATACTCTGCAATACCCTGCCCATACTGTGCAATACCCTGCCAATACTATGCAATACACCCTGCCAATACTCTGCAATACCCTGTACAATACCCTGTGCAATACTCTGCAATACCCTGTGCAATACTCTGCAATACCCTGCCCATACTGTGCAATACCCTGCCCATACTCTGCCCATACTGTGCAATACCCTGCCCATACTCTGCCCATACTCTGCCCATACTCTGCCATATTCCGCAATACCCTGCCATACTCCTCAATACTCCTCAATACCCTGCAATACTCCTCAATACCCCGCAATACCCGGCAATACTCTGCAATACCCGGCAATACTCTGCAATACCCGGCAATACTCCGCAATACCCGGCAATACTCAATACCCGGCAATACTCAATACCCGGCAATACTCCTCAATACCCGGCAATACTCCTCAATACCCTGCAATACTCCTCAATACCCTGCAATACTCCTCAATACTCAGCAATACCCCGCAATACCTGGCAATACTCGGCAATACCCGGCAATACCCGGCAATACTCGGCAATACCCGGCAATACTCCTCAATACCCGGCAATACTCCTCAATACCCTGCAATACTCCTCAATACCCCGCAATACCCGGCAATACTCGGCAATACTCGGCAATACCCGGCAATACCCAGCAATACTCCTCAATACCCTGCAATACCCGGCAATACTCCGCAATACCCGGCAATACTCCGCAATAACCACTTCCCGCCCGCCGGCCGTCATATGACGTCCTTGACTTTGTGCGGGGATATCTGAATGATGGGAGCAGCTACAGGCATCATTCAGATATTCGCTTTTTTAGCCGGCGATTCCCTACACCATAAGAACGATCATAGCGGCTGTTCCACCGCTTCATCGTTCTTACGCGAGGTGAGAGGGGATTCCCCCCCTCCCGCTGCCCTCCGGTGCTTCTACCGACTCACCGCTACGATCAAAGCCAAGATTGTTTTTTTTTTTGTTTTTTTTCAGGCTTCCCAGCCTAGAGGTGAGATGTGGGGTCTTATTGACCCCATATCTCACTGTAAAGAGGACCTGTCATGCCATATTCCTATTACAAGGGATGTTTACATTCCTTGTAATAGGAATAAAAGTGATCAAAAAAAAATTTGGGGCGGAAAAACATGTCAAACTAAAATAAATAAAGTAAAATGAACAATAAAATATATATTTTTTTAAAGCGCCCCTGCCCCCGCGAGCTTGCATGCAGAAGTGAACGCATACGTAAGCCCCGCCCACATATGAAAACGGTGGTCAATCCACACATGTGAGGTATCGCCGCGAACGTAAGAGCGAGAGCAATAATTTTGGCCCTAGACCTCCTCTGTAACTCAAAACATGTAACCAGTAAAAATATTTAAAATCGTTGCCTATGGGGATTTTTAAGTAGCGAAGTTTGGCGCCATTCCACGAGCGTGTGCAATTTTGAAGGGTGACATGTTAGGTATCTATTTACTCGGCGTAACTTCATCTTTCACATTATGCAAAAACATTGGGCTAATTTTACTGTTTTTTTTTCTTTTAAGCACAAAACAGTTTTTTTCCATAAAAAACGCGTTAGAAAAATTTCTGCGCAAATACCGTGCAAGATAAAAAGTTGCAACGACCACCATTATATTCTCTAAGGTCTTTTCTAAAAAAACATATATAATGTTTTGGGGTTCTATGTAATTTTCTAGCAAACAAATGATGATTTTTACATGTAGGAGAGAAATGTCAGAATTGGCCTGGGTGCTCCAGAACGCCTGAAGTTGCTCCCTGCATGTTGGGCCTCTGTATGTGGCCACGCTGTGTAAAAGTCTCACACATGTGGTATCGCCATACTCGGGAGTAATAGCAGAATGTGTTTTGGGGTGTAATTTGTGGTATGCATATGCTGGGTGTGAGAAATAACCTGCTAATATGACAATTTTGTGAAAAAAAAAAAAAGAAAAAAAAATCTTGATTTTGCAAAGAATTGTGGGAAAAAATGACAACTTCAAAAAACTCACAATGCCTCTTTCTAAATACCTTGGAATGTCTTATTTCCAAAAAGGGGTCATTTGGGGGGTATTTGTACTTTTCTGGCATGTTAGGGTCTCAAGAAATGAGATAGGCCGTCAGTACTTCAGGTGTGATCAATTTTTAGATATTGGCACCATAGCTTGTGGACTCTATAACTTTCACAAAGACCAAAAAATATGCACCAATTTGTACTTATTTTTACCAAAGATATGTAGCAGTATAAATTGTGGCCAAAATTTATGAAGAAAAAATACTAATTTGCAAAATTTTATAACGGAAACAAAGAAAAATTCATTTTTTTACAAAATTTTCAGTCTTTTTTCTCTTATAGCACAAAAAATAAAAAACCTAACGGTGATTAAATACCACCAAAAGAAAGCTCTATTTGTGTGAAAAAAAGGAAAAAAAATTCATATGGGTACAGTGTTGTATGACTGAGTAATTGTCATTCAAAATGTGAGAGCACCGAAAGCTGAAAATTCGTCTGGTTAGGAAGGGGGTTTAAGTGCCCAGTTGTCAAGTGGTTAAGATAGCAATCCACTGGAAAGGTTCATTATATACCTGTTAGCCATAAAATATACAACCATGCAGCACATACAGCAACATTGTTCAATTTACAATATCCCTGGTGATTTGACATAGTCACCAGGACACATATGAATTAAACTTTTGGTCCAATCGACAAAAAAGAATAAGCTTAAAAAAAAAAAAAAGAACAAGAAGAAAAAAATGAATAAAGAGAAAAAAGAAAAAAGAAAGAAGAAGAAACAAAAAGGCAACAAAATAAAATAAAACAAAATGAAAAGAGATAAATCTTCAAAATTGACCACAACTGACCTTATAGAAATGGCTTGAAGCTAAAGACATCATTTAGCCCAGGGTGCCTAAGAACACACAAATTAGAGGTCCATCTGGCCTCACGTTGTAATAAGATTTTATCATTGTCACTCCCTTTCTCACTGTTCTCATGTTTTTTACCTTTGTAATAAAATTTCTTCATTTTATATGTTGAACCAGTGATTCTCTATCCCTACATATAACACCTTAAAAGTCCAGAGGTTTGTGACCTCTTGTCCCTTAAATTTTTTGTTTATCCATTGGGGTGTGATGTTTAATTTGGATTCTCTGTCTTACCTTGTCTAAACTTTTTTGGGACCATTGGCATTTATACAGCGATCAGTGCTATAAAAATTTACTGATTACTGTGTAAATGTCACTGGCAGGTAAGGGGTTAATACTAGGGGCGATCAAGGGGTTAAATGTGTGTTCCCTCAACATGTTCTAACTGTGTGGGCATGTGAGTGACTAGGAGAGAAGCCATATGGTTTTTCCTACTTAGTAGGAAGGAACAATATGGCTCCTCTCCTCTGACAGCCCAGGGATTTGTGTGTTTACACACACAAATCCTCGTGCTGGTGTTCGTGCACGCAATCGTGTCCCCCACCGTGCAGCGAGGAGAGCCATTGTGCCGCAGTATATCTGCGTTACACAGTTGGCAAGTGGTTAAATAATCAACCACAGCACATCTCCCCACCCTGTAAAATTCAGTCAATAGGCCTCAGATGCATTGGTGCCTGCCAAACTGAGAGAAGTCCTCCTAGGTCTCTCACTCTGTGGTCTCCTATGACACCTATGCAATGCCCTTTGCCAATCTGATCTGAGATTGAGAAGTTGCAGGTAAGGCCAGGATAGCTGAGATCACCCAGTAGATTGCAATCAATCTGCTGCCAACCCTCATGTTTCTTTTTAAGGAATGCTATAAAATCCCATCTTAAAAGTAAAAAAGAATATGCCAAACATAGAAGTACATTTTACTGGTGTTTTATTTACATGCTGTTTTATTTACATGTAGAACCAAAGGCAACCATACTCCCCCACTGGAGGTTGACATTGAACACCACGCAAACAAAACAGCAGTACACTTTAGGTTTGGTGTGTGCCACATTTTTCTTTATTTTAATATATATATATATACTTTATGTACTGTATGTATATATGTATACATATATGCCTGCATCCACATTGATATCTTGTAATGTGACCATGAAATTCATAGGTTTCAAAGGAAATTTATGAAAAATAATAAAAAAACAAAAAAAAAACTATTTTATAAAGATTAGTAGGGCTGCCAAAAGAATGCAGAGGAACATGAAACTCTCATGATTTAAAATGATACTCCAAACAAGACTGACAATACTGTTTGATTAGACACTGATAGGATGACGTATCCACTTTTGACACTTTCTGATGTTTCTGCTTCATAAGTGTATTCTCTATGATGTTACTGAACGAATTGGCTAAACTCACTTGTGAATACAATTTGTATTAAAAACAAATGGTTTGATTAATAATAAAAACAAAAAACAAAGTCAAAACAGATACATTTAATGTCATAGACAAATAAAATATAGAACAGTGTAATAATTTAATGCTCACATTGACCTGTGTCATTCACTGTGCTAAAGTAAGGGCAATTCTAGGTGGTGCATTAATCAAAATGAAATTCCAGCAGTATGATCATCCTGTTGAAATACCCAGCATGCCGTGTTCTCCAACCTGTACCACCTTTACAGCCTTGGTTGAGGCATGTCATTACAAGGTCAAAGCAGATACCTTTTAATGTCATATATAAATAAAATATAGAATGGTGTAAAAATTGTGATGCACACATCTCTGCTGACTTGCATCATCCAATCATGTGCTAGCAAAAATCGTTTTTTTTCCTTGCACGTGGTTAGGTACTCTTTGTAAAGTGAAGCCTTACCTAATTTGCAAAGCTCTGGAGCAACTGCACAGTCTATTTGCTTTTAGTAAATCAACCCTAAAATGTGCCCAGGTGCACAGTTATGCGCAAGCACATAATTCACATGATCCGCGCTCATGCATGTGCTCCTGCGCATGTGCGTGCACACATGCACATGCCAGGGCGCACATCAGTGTACTCTAACTGGCACCAAGTGGCTATTTAAACAGTAATTGAACCTTTTACCTTTTAATTAACAGCTATTTAAACCTTGCCTTATGGTCTACAACATTCATGCATATCTGTTACTCGTTCTGTATCTGATCTTCTTTTGCCGATCTGCCTTGACCACGCTTGAGCTTTATCTGTATCAACCCGTGGCTTGCATCTGCACTATATCTTTGCCTGCTCCCTCTGCCTACCTGCCTCACCATTACTGACTTTGGCCTGAACTTTGACTATTCTTCTGCCTGCTGCTTTACTCCTGATCTGCCCGCTAGTTCCTGACCTGGCTTGCCTGACCCTGCTATTCTCCCTGAACCCATGGTTATCTTCTGCATCTGCAGCCTGCCAAGTGCCTGTATTCTGAATGCCAGTGACCAGCTAACATGCCATTCCTGCTGTCCAGCGTCCACAGTCCAGCCTGCATTTGGGTACACACGGACGACATATCCGCATCTCACAACGCAGAACTGTCTGGTGCTCGTGCCACTCCAGGCTCTCGTTCCATCTGGTACTTTACCAGGGGTACTGAGCAGGAGGTGTAAGAGAACGCCTATCTCTCCACATCAGGCTCCATCACCAGGTACGTGACACATTCACTGTAGTAGAGTAAGGGCAATTCTTGGTGGTGTGTAATAAAAATATGCTCCTTGAAATTCCAGCAGTATGACCTGGCTGCACCACATTTACAGCTTTAGTTGAGGCATGTCATCATTGTTTCTGTTGGATTGTTAATATAAATAAATTGAAACGAATTATAGTTTGGGTGATCTGGGGTAGGGTATTTATTAAAGCAAAACTAACTAAAGGTGAAGCTGTCCTTTAAAGAGTCATTAAACCTAGACTATGAAAATCTCTCATTACATGCTATATAACTCGATCGTAAAAATGCATATAAAGGCAAATGAGAAGGCCTCATAAAATACAAGGCTGAGGGATCATCATCAGCATTCAAAATTTACAAAGAATGCAACAAGAAATTTAAGGGTGCAATTAGGGCGGCTAAGATAGAACACGAAAAGCACATAACGGAGGAGAGTAAAAAAAAATCCCAAGAAATTCTTTAAGTATATAAATAGTAAAAGAGAGAGGTCAGATCATATTGGCCCCATAAAGAATGATGAAGGGAATCTGATGGCTAAGAATGGAGAGATGGCAAAGGTATATAATTTGTTCTTCTGATCAGTCTTCACTAGGGATGAGCCGAACACCCCCCCCTCCACCGGTTCGGTTTGCACCAGAACATGCGAACAGGCAAAAAATTTGTTCGAAGACGCAAACACCGTTAAAGTCTATGGGACACGAACATGAAAAATCAAAAGTGGTCATTTTAAAGGTTAATATGCAAGTTATTGTCATAAAAAGTGTTTGGGGACCCGGGTCCTGCCCCAGAGGACATGTATCAATGCAAAAAAAGTTTTAAAAACGGCAGTTTTTTCGGGAGCAGTGATTTTAATAATGCTTAAAGTGAAACAATAAAAGTGAAATATTCCTTTAAATTTCGTACCTGGGGGTGTCTATAGTATGCCTGTAAAGTAGCGCATGTTTCCCATGTTTAGAACTGTCCCTGCACAAAATGTCATTTCTAAAGGAAAAAAAGTAATTTAAAACTACTCGCGGCTATTAATGAATTGTCGGGTCCAGGCAATACAGATAAAAGTAATTGAAAAAACGTCACAGGGCGGGGTCACCCGTCCACGTCATTGGGTAACCCCCGGGCTTTCTCCTTACGCAAGGAGAAAGCCCGGGGTTACCCAATGACGTGGACGGGTGACCCAGCCCCCTCTTATGCGTCAGGGGGTTTCGTTCCTTGCGGGAGAGTGGAGAGCATCGCTGGAGAATGGATCATCGCTGGACATAGAGAATGGAGTACAACGCTGGACATCAAGAGACTGGGTTACATTGCTGGAATGGTTTTTTATTTTTTATTTTTTTATTTTTAAATAAAGGACTTGTCCCAAGCCGACATCTGTAATTTTTAAAATTTTCACACTTTTTCTTTGTAAAAAGGTAGGGGTACAATGTACCCCATTACCAATTCACATAGGGGGGTCGGCATCTGGGGGTCCCCTTTGTTAAAGGGGGCTTCCAGATTCCGATAAGCCCCCCCCACCCGCAGACCCCCACAACCACCGGGCAAGGGTTGTGGGGATGAGGCCCTTGTCCCCATCAACATGTGGCCTGGTACGGTTCAGGAGGGGGGGCCCTCTCTCGTCCCCCCCTATTTTCCTGCGGCCTGCCAGGTTGCGTGCTCGGATAAGGGTCTGGTATGGATTTTTGGGGGGAAACCAAACGCCATTTTTTTATTTTGGTGTGGGGTTCCCCTTAAAATCCATACCAGACCTGAAGGGTCTGGTATGGATTTTTGGGGGGAACCCCACACCATTTTTTTTTAAAATGGTGCAGGGTTCCCCTTAATATCCATTCCAGACCTGAAGGGCCTGATATGGAATTTGGGGGGACCCCCACGCTTTTTAAAAAAAAATTGGGTTCGGGGTTCCCCTTAATATTCATACCAGACCCAAAGGGCCTGGTAATGGACTAAGGGGGGAACCCATGCTGTTTTTTTTCAATGACTTTTATCTGTATTGCCAGGACCCGACAATTCATTATAGCTGCGAGTGGTTTTAAATGACGTTTTTTCCTTTAGAAATGTCATTTTGTGCAGGGACTTTTCTAAGTACAGGAAACATGCGCTACATTACAGGCATACTATAGACACCCCCCAGATACGAAATTTAAAGGAATATTTCACTTTTATTGTTTCACTTTAAGCATTATTAAAATCACTGCTCCCGAAAAACTTTTTTGCATTGATATATGTCCCCTGGGGCAGGACCTAGGTCCCCAAACACTTTTTTTGACAATAACTTGCATATTAAGCTTTAAAATTAGCACTTTTGATTTCTCCCATAGACTTTTACAGGGTGTTCCGCGGCTTTTCGAATTTGCCGCGAACACCACCAAATTGTTTGCTGTTCGGCGAACGGGCGAACAGGCAATGTTCGAGTCGAACTCATGTTTGACTCGAACAGATAGCCCATCCCTAGTCTTCACGAGGGAAACAGGGGGCTTCAGTAACCAAAACTGCAATGTTTATCCTCATGACACATCACGGGAAGCACCCTCATGGCTAACAGAGGATAGAATTAGGAGTAGACTTGAAAAACTTAACATTAATAAGTCACCGGGGCCAGATGACTTGCACCCGAGGGTCCTTAAGGAACTCAGTCAAGTAATTGCCAGACCATTGTTCCTAATTTTTGCGAACAGTCTACTGACTGATATGGTACCAGAAGATTGGAGAAAAGCCAATGTAGCATCTATATTTAAAAAAGGACCAAGATATATCCCTGGGAACTACAGACCAGTTAGCCTAACATCAATAGTTTGCAGGCTCTTGGAGGCGATGATATGACTATATACAAGATTTTAGTAATGAAAACGGTATCATTAGCAGTAATCAGCATGGATTCATGAAGAATCTCTTTTGCCAAACCAATCTATTAACCTTCTATGAGGAGGTGAGCTGCCATCTAGATAAAGGAAGGCCCGTATACGTGGTGTATCTGGATTTTGCAAAAGCATTTGATACAGTTCCTCATACACGTTTACTGTACAAACTAAGGTCTGTCAGCATGGACCAAATGGTGAGTACATGGATTGAAAACTGGCAACAGGGGCAAGTTCAGAGGGTAGTGATAAATGGGGAATATTCGGAATGGTCCGGTGTGGAAAGTGGGGTCCCCCAGGGTTCTGCCCTGGGACCAATCCTATTTAATTTATTCATAACCGACCTGGAGGATGGGATAAACAGCTCAATATTAGTATTTGTGGACGATACTAAGCTAAGCAGGGCAATAATTTCCCTGTAGAATGTGGAAACCTTGCAAGAAGAACTGAACAAATCAATGGGGTGGGCAACTACATGGCAAATGAGGTTCAATGTAGAAAAATAAATAAGTTAAATAATGCATATGGGTGGCAAAAACATGAATGCAATCTACTCAGCAGAGGGTGAACCTCTGGAGGAATCTAGGATGGAAAAGGATCTGGGGGTCCTAGTAGATGACAGGCTCAGCAATTGTATGCAATGCCAAGCTGCTGCAAGCAAAACCAACAGAATATTAGCATGCATTAAAAAGGGGATTAACTCCAGAGATAAAACAATAATTCTCCCACTCTACAAGACTCTGGTCTGGCCGCTCTTGGAGTATGCCATTCAGTTTTGGGCACCAGTCCTTAGGAAGGATATGCTGGAACTGGAGAGAGTCCAGAGAAGGGCAACAAAGCTAATTAAGGGACTGGAGAACCTCAGCTACGGGGAAAGACTGCAAGCACTGAACGTATTCTCTCTGGAGTAGAGACGCTTGAGAGGGGATATAATTTCAATGTACAAATACTGTACTGGTGACCCCACATTAGTCATAAAACTCTTCCGCAAAAGGGAATTTAAAAAGAAATGCGGGCAGTGCCTTAAAATTAGAAGAGAAGCAGTTTCACCTTAAACTGCGTAGAGGGTTCTTTACTGTAAGAGCGGTAAGGATGTGGAATTCTCTTCCACAGACAGTGGTTTCAGCAGGGAGCATAGATAATAAAAAAAAACTATTACATAGGCACCTGAACGACCATAACATACAGGGATATACAATATAATACTGACATAAAAGCACACACACAGGTTGGACTTGATGGAATTGTGTCTTTTTTCAACCTCACTAACTATAAAAGAGAATCTTCATATTCACAAAGCCACTAAAGCATTTGTTTTGTGTACAGTGAAATATGCCGATTGACCCTGTCTTTAGCTTTTTTGGAAATCCCAGAAATGGGAGGGTGTGTGCATGGGACTATAACGGTGCTTGTATTGATTATACCAATGAATAGAATAGATAAAAAAGAAAATTGATAAAAAAATAACAATTTATTCATAGGTTACAATACATTTAAAAGATATTGAGGAGAAGTACAACGCAGTGCACTTTGTCCTTGTGAGTCACCAACATAACAGTCCTACATGTTTCGCCTAAACTAGGCTTCTTCAGGGACGTTTGGAGACTCTATGTCAATCTAAAAATGATATAAACAATTCATAGTTATATAATTTTTAAAAATCAAAGTTAAAGAAAAATTAATTACTCAAATAAAGTACATAATACATTGCTGGAGAATAAAGGTATATATAAGGCAGTACCTCTGAAATCCTGATGGCCCTTACAACCAGATAAGTGTCCCTGTGGTGGATCAAATATACTGGGAACACTATATGGAGTAGCCGGTATCTGTGTTAGGCAGTGTCCGGGTTCAAAACAGCCTGCACATAGGATCCACAAAATCCAAATAAGGGGATATTGGGTTAGCACCTAGGCTAGTCCAATCTAAAATATATATCAAGCTGTCTCTACTATCTTCTCTGTGCCTCCACGGAACGTTGAAATTGTGTAGACCAGCTGGTGTCCGCTACGAAGCAAGCTCGATTTCAGTTCACTTCTAAGTTCTTAATTTCCTCCTTTTTCTTATCTGTGCAGCCCACGTAACTATAGAGTCACACATGTAGGTGTATACAGTGGTAAATGACACTTCCCCCCTTCTCCTCCATGTCCTCCTATTGCTAAACACTATGGGGGCAGGATATCATATGCTGATTAATTATTATTAATGCTAATACCAGTGAAGTAAAAAAGGAGCCTTGGATGAGATGCTGTCTGAACAAAATGAAAGCTAGTGTCAGTCATCCCTGATAAAGATTTAGTGGGAGCTGTAAAACAGTTTTTTGATATCTATAATCTAGATTGAATCGCTCTTTTGAAACTTTTTTTTTTTTAGTCTGGCACAGCACCAATCAGGGCTGGCCAGACACAGACTCATACTGCGGAGAGCATACATCAGCAGAGTAATAAATGCCTCTTTCAAAGATCTTTCCCTGCAGATGCTGAAGAACAGGCAAAGATCATGGGACCACAAAACAGCGCTACGGGATCAAGGCATTTAGAGGATTAAAAAAAATACAGTGGCATGATATATATGATTTATGTAAATTAATTATGGCAATTAACACTTCTCTGTTTAGTATCTTTTTAAGTCTGTGGGTGATATTAGATTCACACCAGGAGTGATATTTAACAGTAAAGATGAAGCATACTAAGGTCTGTAAGTCTCTTTGAATGAACTTTCTGAATAGATGATGAGAAAAATATCTGCAAAAGATTTTCACTGGAAATCTGTAAAGAAGTCAAACTATATTGTAATAATCAATGGATGTATTCTTTAAAAGTTCTGAACTGCACCTGCTTTTAGTGCCCATTTGAATCACTTTGCTTTAAAAGAGGGTTTATAACAATTTCACCGGCAGATGGTTAATTTTCAGTTTCACATGAATCAGTGAATTTAAAATAAAACCTGATCACTTGAGCAGAATAAAGAAGGTCCTGGACATAATCACTAAAATCTGATTGTAAACGAGAATTACTTTATGCAGCATTTCTGCCAAATCATCTTCCTTGTGTAATTCCTTGCAAATGCCATACCCTTTCAGAATACTTTGTCAGACAGATCGGAAATACACATTGCTTGCAGAACAAAAAAAATGTTTAACACAATGTATTCGAAAGACCAAATTCCTTAAGCTATTTTTGTGATAATAGTCACTGCAGAGGAATGAAAAAGATCATGTTCTGTTAATGCATTCCGTGCCTAATTAAAATATATGCTCCCAGCCTTATGACAGAAGTGGTAGATTTTATATATAGTATAGTATAGTGTATTAGTATATTAGTATTTTTGAGTTTGGTTTATGTATTTAGGGGAAACCCAACATCACAGCAAACTGTAGTTAAGTGCTGGACCAAATGGTATAACTAGATTTGGTAAAAATGCTCTTCATTGAATATTATAGCCATGTTCCTGTTTTAGATTATCTTTGAGGAAATGTGTTTTTATTTTTAAGGGTTATGGCTTTCTTAGTTGAAATTAATTTCTATGGGCTGTAATGGCATAAATGATAAAAAGCAAAGGAGTGGCAAAATGACTCAATTGGCATTTAATGAGTTTTCACATGGGATTGTAGACCCCACAAGCACTCCTTTAACCAAATGATAACAAAACCACCTGAAATAGAAAAGTTAACTAAATTAAACAACAAATAACAAACATTTTGGAAAATATTAGACCATGGCCATTTATTGGGGTTAAAAACATATAAGTAAAATCATTAATCTTTCTTTAAACTTCATAACCATGAACAAACCAATAATTAATTTGAATTACAACACTAAATCACCAAGACTCGAGTTGAACATAACAGTCCAATAAAGTCTTTAATATCCATGACAAAGGAAAGGGAAGGCAGGAGAGCTTGTCTTGATTGAAGGTCTAATTGCTGACAAACACCACAGGGAGAAGATATTTAACGGGGAGTGTGAATTTAACACAGAGTGCTAGGGGATCGCAAGCTCATGGGGCTACTGTGTAATACTTGTGGCCCTGACATGATGTTTTGCACCACTAAAAAGCCTCCCCTGCTCTCTCCTACGTCTTGATGCTTCCCCACAACTTTTTATTAGAAATATGTGAATGCGTCTGGGCTTGAATTGAGGGCTGCACGATTATCAAAACCCATCACGAAGGAAGAAAATTGCAAACCTGTTTGAAGTCTATAGATGTGAATTTTGAAAATCATTTCTGGCCATTTTCAAAGCTATTATTATCCTTATTATTATTATTGTACAGGATTTATTTAGTGCCAACCATTTGTGCAGCTCTCTACAAAATAGAGGGAGACAGTACAGTTACAATACAATTAATTTCAAGAGGGATCAGAGGGCACTGCTTGTTAAAGCTTACAATCCAAAATGCAAGGGATTGTCAAAAAAAAAAAAAAAAGAGCACGGGGAGATGGGCATTGCCAGGGGGGACATATACTGATACAAATACATTTAGATCCAAAAAATACCATAAAGTGGGTAGAGGGTTCCCCCTCTAATGTGACTTTGAGGGTGACATGGGTGTTGCATGCAGTTTGTGCTGTGGGGTCTGTATTAGGTGGGTCAGTCTGTGCTGGGGGAGTTTATACTGAGGGGTTTGTGCTGTGAGGTTCACATGTACTGATGGGTCTGCGTGGAGGGTGTCAGTTTGTGTTGGGAGTGGAGCCTGTACTGAGGGGTTTGTGCCCCCTGGGGGTGTTTCCTCTAAGGGGATAGGGTGGGAGGGGGGATTTAGGGATGCTAGGAGAGATCTGTATTGTGGGGGATAAGGGTTCGGGGGGTGATTTGTACTGGGGAGAAGGGCTAATTTTGGTTTTACTCCGGAAATTGGCCTGTGTGTTACACATTTCTGACTCCTACCTTATAGACACTTGGGGAAATTTATTAAAAAGGGTGCAGGCAGAATCTACAGCAGCTGTGATTCTAGATTAAATTTTCAAAGCTTAACTGAACAAGCTGAAGATAGAAGCTGATTGTTTGCCATGCACAGCTGCTCCAGATTCTGTCTGCTCATGTTTTGATAAATTCCTCTCACTGTACTTTATATTCCATACTACTGACTACTGCACTCTTAGTACATTACTCCTGAATTTCTTCTTAAAGTAGGCTGTGTGTAGAAAAGTATATGTGTGTTAGTCTCGCAATTATGGCACAGTCATTAAAACATATTCTGTAGGTAAAAGAACTGTGGCATATGTGGTCTGTATATAGGGAGAGTAGGCTCAGATTTTATTTAACTATGCCCTTTAAGCCCCTCCCACTGATTTGGCCACACTCAGAACAAAGTGTGGTGTGCTGTGCAGACTGCTTTGTTTCTTTTTTCTTTTTTTAAGGGTGGGAAAGTAAAAGAACATATCAGCCCCAGGTGCCAGATGTACCAGGTATGGCACTGCCTGGGTGAGCTTTGAAAATCACTTGCGATTTTTTTTATTTTTATATAGTGATGACTCACTGGCTGCAACCCACATATTTTTAGTGTTAATTTGCTGTTGTTGATCCTATAACATCTACCGTGTTGTTAACCCCTTCCAGACCGCCCCACGTACATTTACTGCGGCAGGGCGGCCCGGCTGTGCAAAATCACGTACCTGTACGTGATTTTGTACACACAGTTTAGGGGGTGCATGCGCCACCAGCGCGCTGCTCCTGCTGTGGTTGGACACAGCATGTTCACAGGAGAGACGGACCAGCCATCTGCCTGTGTAAACAAGGCAAACAGCGGATCTTTCAGGAAGAGAAAGAGAGATCTTGTGATTCAGTCAAGCTGAATCACGGTTCTCTCTTTTCCCGCAGTGTGACACTGCCGCACACAGTTAGTAAGCACCTCCCTAGGAAACATTTAACCCTTTGATCGCCCCTTCGCTGCCAGTGCCATTTATACAGTTTTCAGTGCATTTTTATAGCACTGATCACTGTATTGGTGTCACTGGTCCCCAAGAAGTGTCACTCAGTGTTAGATTTGTGCACCGCAATGTCGCAGTCAAGCTAAAAAAATCAAAAATCGCTACCATTACCAGTAAAAAAAATAAAAACGTAAATAAAAGTCTATTCCATAGTTTGTAGACGCTATAACTTTTGTGCAAACCAATCAATATACTCTTATTGGGATTTGTTTTACCAAAAATATGTAGAAGAATACATATTAGCCTAAATTGATAAAGAAATTTTTTTTTTACATAATTTTTGGGATATGTATTATAGCAGAAAGTGCAGAGGCGATCAAATACCAACAAAAGAAAGCTCTATTAGTGGGACATAAATTTTATTTGGGTACAGCATCTCACGACCGCGCAATTGTCAGTTAAAGCGACGCAGTGCCGTATCGCAAAAAATTGCCTGGTCAGGAAGTGGGTAAAACCTGCTAAAGTGGTTAAGTTACCATTTCACAAATACAAAGAAGTTCACAGTTTAACAATATATTTCTTGCAGTGTCTGTAAGTCAGATTGATTTTGGTATTTTTGGTGAAATCATTACCCGCACAAGTTGAAGCATAATATGTGCCAGTCAATCTATGGGCCACAAAAAAATAAAGTCCATTTTCTGCCGTGACATTAAAGAGACCCTAGAAGCAGACTATTCATTTTAAAAAACATCTTTCTGCAATATTATATGTGCATTTTACATATTGTATACATGTTAATTATCTGTAAAATTCTCCTTTGTCTAGGCATCAAGAAGCCCCAAGACTGCTGCTGGGTGCTGTCCAAAAACCCAGAGCTGTCACCCAAGTGATACTCTATAACAGTGATGGTGAACTTTGGCACCCCAGATGTTTTGGAACTACAATTCCCATGATGCTCAGCTACACTTCAGAGTGCATGAGCATCTTGGGAAACGTGGTTCCAAAACATCTGGGGTGCCAAGGTTCGCCATCACTAATCTATAGTATTCCCCTTCACTCCTTTCCTGGCAGCTACATAAAAGTTACATATAAAGGTAAAGGCAGACATAGAGAATTATTGAATTACATTTTATTTAAGTACTGTAGTTAAAGTATAACTAAAGGCAAAACTTTAGTTTTTAGTTGTGGATAGAGTGGAGAGGGATTAGAACATCTATTCGTTTTTTATTGCTTTCTGTGTCCTCATTAGGGAGATTCGCCCAGTCTATTTGTCCTGTTTTCCATTATCGTTGAAAACGAAAGTAACAGAAAATCTCAAATTTTGGGTTGTCTCCAGAAAAGTAAAAAGAGGAAAAAATATTCCAATTGGGAAACAATTTCTGGTGACCTAAGGGATTTCCTTAATCTGCAGGGTTTTCTTCTTGCTTTGGCTATGAGACAGGAAGTGTAGGTAAATCTGCCAAATAGGATAAGAAAATGAAGGGCGCTTCTGGCCATAGAAGGTGTCCCCAAACAGGGCAAGTGTGAATCTGGCTAATGGACGTCTAATCAGAACACTGAGGCAGCACTTCAAGAGGGAAGCACACACTGGTCTCCTGTCACATAGCTTCCCTCTGCTGGATACACAACACCATGCTGCTGACCTGACCATTCCAGGACTACCACCATTTCTGGACTCTTTTACATAAGATGAGCCTTTTTACCACAATCTTTTAGTAAGTGTTTTTAATTATTTTGGCCAATAAGGTCTTGGTGTTCTGCACTTAGAGGCGCCTTCCTTTTTATCTTAAATCTGCCAAATGGCATACAGAAAAGTTGACAGGGGTTATAGTCCTCCCTTACTCTATCCAAAATGAAAAAAATGTTTGCATATAGTTCTAGCAAGTTCAAAGGCACATTGAAGTGAATAAAAAAATTATTGTAATTATTTGTAAGAAAAAACACTTCAAGTAAGCAAATTGTTTTAATTGGTCTCTTTAAAAGGCAACAATTGTACTATGATCCTGTTGTTACAAAATAAATGTGCTTTTTTTTTATATATCATCTTAGATTGTCCTTAAAAAAGGCTCAGCCAATTAGGGTTGAACTTACACTGGCTTGTGATAAAATGCAGGAAAGACGGATGTACATTTCCATAAATGCGCATTTTAACACGTGTTGACTTTGTACGTTGGTGCACGTTTTGATGTGCGTTGATAGGTATTTTAGCATGCGTTAAAGTGCACTGAATTTTGCAGGATGTCTTGTGACATCACATCCCTTGAGTCACAAAATAAATCACAAAGCAAACTTTTTGGCCTTTACTTGCTTTGTGTTGAGTTGCTCTGTGTTGCTCTGCATTAAACTGCATTTTACATTCAATGACCTGTGTTGCATCAACGCAGCATTGTAGTGTGAACAGGACACCTAAAAAACCTATTGTGTTTTTTTTTAGGTGTCTTTGTATTGACCTGTGTTTTACAGCTGCACTAAAACAGAGATCAAAGCACTAGCTGTAAAGCATTGAATTTTACCACCCAACCTGTGGGCCTCACAGGGCATTCTACACTTCTTGCACTGGTTTACAGAAATAATAAAGTAAGGAAGTACACTTCTCAAGCAAAATAAAATAACAACCATACTCGAATATGCTGCCTTTTTGTTCATACACGTTTTATGACAAAATGTGTTCAGCACAAATTAAAGCATTTTATTTGCTTGCCAATCAGCACACAGAATACAATACATTTTCTGTAGCATTTTAGAGAAACTAAAATACAATTCTAAACAGTTAAAAGTAAAATAAATGAAGAATAATTATAATATTTATTATCTTTGGAGCAAAAGGTTTTTTTTTATTATTACCTTGGTTTGGCAAAAAAATTATTCCTGAATAAAAAAGAGCCTTTCACACTAGCTTGTGTTTCTTCTTCCTTACCATGCACCAATTAAAACCTTGAATTTGAATAAGTGGCATTTTAACCATTGCACAGATAATAGTTTTCCTGTAGATATATTTAAATGCAAAGCACCGTTTTCCACTAGCAGTTAAAAAGAGATAGAATGGTTGCACTATTATTCTTTTGTTGCAGGGCAAGAAATAATGAATCTGCTTTAGTTCATTACTGATTTTTTTTAAATTTAACATAGTTCTCATTTAAGCCTTTTATTTCACCTTCTATTCCGCCATACATTACTCCAGAAGAACAATCTTAAAAGCTACAATAGTTTACTTATCTAAAAGCCTAAAAACAAAATTACTGTTCTAGTTAGTTAGGAAATACCTGCTTCATTTGTAACAATTTTATTACACAAGCACAGAACTTCTATATGCATTAACCTAAGTACTGGTCTATGTGTATTTTGGGGAGCATCTGGCAATTTAAAAAGTTTAAGAAAAGCACCAGATACTGAAATATGACAATTTAGTGCTACAGTATTCCACAATGACATGCTGTGTTTGTAGCAGCAGTATTTACAGTATATCAGTAGCAAGAAACTTTTTTAGCCCATCAACATGTCACAATGACATAATTGTGCTGAACCATTAAACATGAAAACTATGCTGGTGTAGTGGTTCAAGGTCTTCCTAAAAATTAAGAAGCTATAATTGAATAGGGCAAAGGAATGTATAGTAGAACTCATGGAAATATGAAGGGGTTACCCTTCGAAGAAAGATGTGATGAGGATGTTAATAGAACTCTAAAATTCACACATCTAGTACTGTTGGGCAAAGTGGATAGCAAAAATAGCAAGGGCTTGCCTCTCTACCACAATGGGGAAACTTTTGAGAATAGGTACATATGCTTGTTAAGATATTACTTTATCAATGAGTAACATTGTAATTTTTATATTCAAGGTTTGAATGAGTAGTCTGTGCCCATTTTAGCAGATCACATTCTGCTTTAAAAGTCCCTTTGGCCTTGATGGACCAAAGCCAAACTATTTTAAAGTTATTTGGTTCTTGAACATTGGTTGGAATTCTCCCACATACTTAATCCAGCAAAACAATTCACATCATGGGTAAATTAAGGCTATGGGTAAATTAAGGCTTTCATTAACCACTTGCCTAAACCAAAGAAAAAACACAGAAAATGTTGAAAAATAAAAGTTTTTCATAGTTTGTTATAAAATATTGCAAACGGTAAATTTTCTCCCTCACTAATTTGCACTGATGAGGATCCTCTGATGGGCACTGATAGGCTGCACTGATGGGCACTGATGAGGCAGCACTGATGGGCACTAGTGTTGGGCGAACGGATTGGCCCGAGCACGAGTTCGGCCCGAACATTTGCCTGTTTGGTGGTTCCCTAATCGGAATCTGGTCTGGTGCATGCTGGGCCTGTGACATCACAAGGGGGCAGGGCCACTAGGTGACTTTGCCAGGTGGCCCCGCCCCTTACCTATATACAAACTGTCAAAGCACAGAGGAGGCATTCGACGGGAGGCCGTCCCAGGAGGCAGAGTGTTTTTTTTATTTTTTCGGGTCGGTGGAGCAGCAGGTGGCGTGATTGACAATTAATTTATATTGAGGGACTCAATTTTTTTTATTTTTTAATAAAGGATTTGTCAAAAGCTTGTCTCTTGTTTTCCTTACTTTTTAACACTTTTGGTGAATGGGGGATACTCATTCACATGGGGGCAGGATCTGGGGTCCCCCTTGTTAAAGGGGGCTTCCAGATTTCAATAAACCCCCCACCCGTAGACCCCCACAACCATCGGCCACAGTTGTAGGGATGAGGCCCTTGTTCTTGGCAAAGCACCCAACCCCCCATGTTGAGGGAATGTGGCCTGGTATTTTTCAGAAGAAGGGGGTCACTTGCCCCTCCTTTCCTGACCTTCAAAGCTTCATGCTCGAATAAGGGTCTGTTATGGATTTTAGGGGGGTCCCCACGTAATTTAAAAAAAAAATGTTGGCGTGGTGTTCCCCTTCAAATCCATACCAGTCCGAAGGTATTTTTATAACCGGCTGGTGTTTACTTCGTGATCAGCTGTCATTGGACACAGCTGATCACGTGGTAAAGGGCTGCTGTGATTGGCCCATTACCTCCATCTGTAAAAGCTGTGTCCGGAGGACACAACCATCACAGAGCATGCCCCACACACGCAGCAGGGAGTGCACGGGCAGCACAATCACAAGAGGACATCTATGGACGCCCTCCCAGCAAAGTAAGCTCGCACTATAGCCATCTTTCGGCTATAGTGCAAGCCGGAAATTGTTAAAGTGGAGGTTTACCCATAACAAGTTATAACAACTTCATAAAAAATAGTCTTCTTTAGCAAGGAACATACACATTAATTTTAATGCCAAAATTAGTGTGTACTGCATTGTTCCTCTTTCTTCTTGCTGGAGGCTGCCATTTTGCTGAAGCCCAGAACCCCTGAGCCGCAGTAAATCTTTAGGCTATCAGCAGATCAACCTCTAGTGGTTCTGATTTTTAGCACAGTGTTAGCAGCTGATCATGCGTAGAGCAAGGTGAAACATTGTATTACTGGATTTTAAACAGTATAGGCACTTATTTTTTATATTTTACATACCTGCAAGGGGGGCAGCATGAAGAGATCTTACAGGCTCTTACATTACTTAATTGTCTAAATAAAGTTCCACTTGTCATGGATATGCATTAATGTCTGTCTGCCATCTTACCTTCCTCCTCATGTGTTCATCTAGAGACCAGACCTCCTTCACCTGGCTTCCTTTATAATCTCCTCCCAGCCTGACTCCACCCCAGGCCCTATCACTGAACACTATATTAACCTGTGCACTGCAAGCCTGCTTTGCTGATCAACGTGTTTGTTAGGCATTGTGTGTTTGGGTTCCTGCCTGCCGTGTGCTACGTCTGTCTCTCTGTTACGTTATTGGCTTGTCCCCGACTATCCCTGTCTGCTCGTGACCCTTGACCTTCGGCTCGTTCTTCGTTATCCTTGTCTGCTTGTGGCCCCTGACCTTCAGCTTGTTATTCGGTTCTCTCTTCGTGTGCTGCTGCTTCCCCTCTTTTCCCCTTATCCTACGGGGCGTGAGCTAGGAAACTCCAGGGGCCGCGACCTGGTCCCAGCCTGCAGCTAACATCCTCACCACTAGAGGCCCTGGAGAAGACCAGCTGGGTCTTAGACTCCGCGCCCTGGGGAATCTTGGCTCTAGCTTCCGTTTGGATCCCGGTTGTGCTCCTCTGGTCCCGCTTTCCACAACCACCCAGTTCCCTATCCGCAGAAGCCAGCCATAGGGTTCACTACCTCGCAGTGCACTCCTGTCCCCCTACGGTGTGCATCTGTCACCTGGCCACAGGTGACCCTGACAGTTTGATCAGCCATGAACCCGGCTGACATCCCGCTTCCCGCGGATGATCCATTGCAGGGCATAGTTCGCAGACTTGAGACCCAGGAATCAAATCAGACTCAGGTGATACAATTCCTCCAGGATCTGGCTTCTCGATTCGAGCAGCTTCAGGTCTCCTTGGGAACCCCGAATCCGCAACCCCAAGTACAACCAGCGGCTGTACCTATCGCACCAGTCGCAGCCTCACACTCACTAAGATTGCCAGCTCCGTTCCGTTTCTCTGGGGACTCCAAGGCCTGCAGGGGGTTTCTCAGCCAATGCACAATTCATTTTGAGCTTCAGCCTCAAAGCTTCCTGTCTGACCGGGCTAAGGTAGCCTATATCATTTCCCTCCTCTCCGGTGAAGCTTTGGCCTGGGCTGCCCCCCTGTGGGAGAGGAACGATCCGGTGGTTTCCAGTCTGTCCGATTTCTTGAAGCTCTTTCGTAACATCTTCGAAGAGCCGGCTCGGGCTTCTTCAGCGGCTAGTGCTGTCTTACGTCTTCGCAAAGAATCTAGTTCAGTGGGGCAATATGCTCTTCAGTTTCGTATCCACACAGCTGAATTGAGCTGGAATAATGAGGCCCTGGTCGCTACCTTTTTACATGGCCTCTCTGACCGAGTGAAAGACGAATTAGCGGGAAGAGCCATTCCCGTCGGTCTGGACGATGTAATTTCATTATGCAACCAGATCGACATTCGTTTTCAAGAGAGGTCCTTAGAAAAAAAACGCCAGCACTCTCTGGGTCCTAGCCAGTCTGAGCTCCCCTCCCTTCATTCCGTGGAGCATCCTCTACCTGCTGAAGAACCTATGCAGCTGGCTCAGACCAGACTAACCCCCGAAGAACGTGCTAGGCGCAGAACTCTGGGCTTGTGCCTCTATTGTGGGGGCAAGGGTCATTTTCGTGACTCCTGCTCGCTTCGTCCGGGAAACGCTCGGGTCTAATACATTTGGAAGGTGGAGTATTGGACCCAGAAACATCACCTTCTCGCCTGCTCTTGCCGGTGTTCCTTCATGTAGGCACTTCTCCTCAGTCAACCCTTGCATACCTGGATTCCGGGGCTGCCGGCAATTTTATGGATTGGAGAACTGCTTCTTCTATGAAGCTTACCCTTTCACCTCTCACTACCCCATTGGTAGTCTCGGCAATTGATGGCACTGTTCTCCCAGGGGGCCCTTTTCGCTTCCAGACGCTACCCATTAGGATGTCGGTAGGGATTCTCCAGCAGGAGTGGATATCCTTTCTTATTCTACCCAAGGCCTCTACCCCAGTTGTATTGGGCCTCCCTTGGCTACAGCTCCACTCTCCACATGTGGACTGGGTCTCTGGGCAGATCCTGGCCTGGGGTTCCTCATGTTTCTCGTCGTGTCTTCTCAAGGTGACCCCCAAGGAGAGTCTTACGGTTGCTGCCACTTCTGTTTCTTCTGATCTTCCTGCTGCATACAGCGATTACCGGGATGTGTTCTGTAAGAAATCAGCTGAGGTGCTTCCTCCCCACAGGTCTTTTGACTGTGCTATTGATCTTGTCCCCGGAGCAACTCTACCCAGGGGTCGTACCTACCCTCTGTCCATCCCAGAGACCCAGGCCATGTCAGAGTATGTCGCAGAGAATCTGGAGAGAGGTTTCATCCGGAAATCCTCATCGCCTGCAGGGGCAGGGTTTTTTTTTGTTGCCAAAAAGGATGGTACCTTAAGACCCTGCATCGATTATCGGGGTTTAAATGCGGTTACTATTAAAAATCGATACCCCTTACCCTTAATATCTGAGCTATTCGATAGGTTGAAGGGGGCCTCCATTTTCACCAAGTTGGATCTCAGAGGCGCGTACAATCTCATTCGAATACGGGAGGGTGACGAATGGAAGACTGCATTCAACACTAGAGACGGGCATTACGAATATCTGGTGATGCCTTTTGGTCTGTGTAATGCTCCAGCCGTGTTTCAAAACTTTGTCAATGAAATCTTCAGAGATCTGCTGTACCAGTTTGTTGTCATCTATCTGGATGACATTCTGATCTTTTCTGAAAATCTGCTCGTCCACAGAAACCATGTCCGCACTGTACTTCAACGTCTTAGAGAGAACAATCTCTATGCCAAGCTAGAGAAATGTTCCTTTGAATGTTCTGAGGTCCTGTTTTTGGGGTGCTTCGTCTCATGTTCGGGTCTTCGTATGGACCCTGGGAAGGTCTTGGCTATCACCAACTGGCCTCTTCCTGCTAGCCTCAAGGCCACACAGCGCTTTCTTGGCTTCACTAATTATTATAGGCAGTTCATAAGGAATTACTCTTCCATTGCCGCGCCTATTATCACTTTGACCAAGAAGGGTGTGAATGCCAGAGACTGGCCTCCCGAAGCTGTCTCTGCATTTCACAACCTGAAACAGGCCTTTGTTTCTGGCCCCCTCTTGAGGAGACCAAATCTTGGGAATGCATTTTTTATTGAAGTGGACGCTTCCTCAATGGGGGTGGGAGCTGTGCTTCTTCAAATCTTTGAGAAGAGACGCCAACCATGTGCGTTCTTCTCCAAAAAAAATTCTCAGGCAGAGAGGAATTATGCCATCGGTGAACGGGAACTTCTCGCAATTAAATTGGCGTTAGAGGAGTGGCGTCATCTCTTGGAGGGTTCCCCTCACTCCATAACGATCTTTACCGATCACAAGAATTTACAGTATCTACAGAATGCTAAACGTCTGAATCCTAGACAGGCCAGGTGGAGTCTCTTCTTTGCCCGTTTTAATTTCACGATTACCTACAAACCTGGTTCCTGCAACGGTCGGGCTGATGCGCTCTCTAGGTCATTTGACACTTTGGACGAGGAGTCCGCCCCTGAACCTGAGCCGATCATTCCCACCTCATGCATTGTTGCCCACTCTACCACCCCGAAGTCAAAAATTCCGCCTGGTAAGACCTTTGTCCCCACTGAGCTAAGAGCTAAGATCCTTCGTTGGGGACATGATTCCAAGGTGGCAGGGCATTCTGGATTCCTCCGATCCTTCCTACTCATCAGTCGTCACTACTGGTGGCCTAATCTCCGCTCAGACGTCAAAGACTACGTTAAAGCTTGTCATGTCTGTGCTCAGTCCAAATCCTCCACACAAGCTCCTGCTGGTCTCCTCATGCCCTTGCCCATTCCTAAGGAACCCTGGGCCCATATTGCCATGGATTTTATCACCGATCTCCCACTGTCTGAGAATAATACAGTCATTTGGGTGGTAATCGATCGATTCTCCAAGATGGCTCATTTTGTTCCTCTTCCTGGTCTTCCTTCTGCCCCTGCCTTGGTTCCCATTTTCATTCGGGAAATTCTCCGCCTACATGGGGTCCCTTCTCATATTGTTTCCGACAGGGGAGTCCAATTCACGTCTCGTTTTTGGAGAGCCTTTTGCAAATCCCTCAATATTGTCTTGGATTTTTCTTCTTCTTACCATCCCCAATCCAATGGACAGACTGAGAGGGTTAATCAGGAGTTAGAGGTCTTTCTTCGCACCTTTGTGTCTTCTCACCATGACGATTGGTCCTCTCTACTCCCGTGGGCAGAATTCTCCCATAACAATCATGTGAATACCAGTTCGCAGAAGACACCCTTTTTCACAGTTTATGGAAAACACCCTCAACTTCCTCTTCCCATGATCTGTTCTCCAGACATTCCAGCTTTGGCTTCGGTTCAGGAGTCTCTCAATTCCGTTTGGGGTCACGTTCATGATTCCCTCCGGGCAGCTGCTGAAAAATTCAAAGGCTTTGCCGACCGCCGCAGGCGTAAACCGCCTTCTCTTCAGCCTGGGGACAAAGTCTGGCTCTCTACCAGGAACATCAAGCTCCGAGTTCCTTCTCTGAAGTTTTCTCCACGATTCATCGGTCCATACACGGTAACTGCTAAACTGAATCCGGTTTGTTTCAAACTCCAGATTCCTAAGAGCCTTAAAATCACTAACTCCTTTCATGTTGCTCTTCTAAAGCCTTTAGTCCTCAATAAATTCTCTCGTCCTCTCCCTACCGTGGCGCCTGTCTCTGAGGATAATCAGGAGTACGAGATCAGTCAAATTCTGGACTCCCGACTCTGTAAAGGCGTTCTTCAGTACCTCGTTCATTGGAAAGGGTTTGGTCCTGAGGAGAGGTCTTGGATCACTGCATCTGAGGTCTTTGCACCTCGTCTGTTAAAGGAGTTTCATCTGAAGTTTCCCTCTAAATCTGGGCCCAGGCGGGGAAGGGGGAGGCCTCGTAAGAGGGAGGGTACTGTCATGGATATGCATTAATGTCTGTCTGCCATCTTACCTTCCTCCTCATGTGTTCATCTAGAGACCAGACCTCCTTCACCTGGCTTCCTTTATAATCTCCTCCCAGCCTGACTCCACCCCAGGCCCTATCACTGAACACTATATTAACCTGTGCACTGCAAGCCTGCTTTGCTGATCAACGTGTTTGTTAGGCATTGTGTGTTTGGGTTCCTGCCTGCCGTGTGCTACGTCTGTCTCTCTGTTACGTTATTGGCTTGTCCCCGACTATCCCTGTCTGATCGTGACCCTTGACCTTCGGCTCGTTCTTCGTTATCCTTGTCTGCTTGTGGCCCCTGACCTTCAGCTTGTTATTCGGTTCTCTCTTCGTGTGCTGCTGCTTCCCCTCTTTTCCCCTTATCCTACGGGGTGTGAGCTAGGAAACTCCAGGGGCCGCGACCTGGTCCCAGCCTGCAGCTAACATCCTCACCACTAGAGGCCCTGGAGAAGACCAGCTGGGTCTTAGACTCCGCGCCCTGGGGAATCTTGGCTCTAGCTTCCGTTTGGATCCCAGTTGTGCTCCTCTGGTCCCGCTTTCCACAACCACCCAGTTCCCTATCCGCAGAAGCCAGCCATAGGGTTCACTACCTCGCGGTTCACTCCTGTCCCCCTACGGTGTGCATCTGTCACCTGGCCACAGGTGACCCTGACACCACTTTAATGTAATGTATCAATGCAAAAGTAGTCACTACAGGGTACCTACACACTGCATTATTTTCAATGGGCTACCCTAACGCAATGCACGTTAACACAAGTCATAACATGCATTAATGCAGGTGCACTAACACACTGCAAACATGTAAATGGACCCTAAGTCATTACCTGTGCATGAATCTGAAATACCCAGCATAAAAATAATGCAATTTGTAGCAAGAGGTTTGGCACCCATCCACTCCATATATCCAAATGTGTTGACAGAATGCTTCTAATCTTTAACTGAAACCATTGAGCTTGCCTGGGACCTTTGGTAAGTTTTATGGAGAAAAAGCTATATACATGCACCTTAGGTGCCTTTTTTTTTATAGCTTTTTTTGTTATATGAAGTTCATTTTAATGGCAGATCTACTTTATCATGAAACAAAAGCAAACACAAGAAAAATAAACAATTTCAATTGCTCTCAGAATAAAATTGCTTCCTTTCATAGAAATTACATTTTTGTATCACGCTAACAGCAATAATAAAACATCACATTAGTTCCCATTTGATGACTGATAAAAAGGCCAGATGGTTAGTACTGTATATGTGTTGCCAGGAATCACTGAAGGATTTTGCCAATGCACATCTGTAGCATTACTGTGAAATGCCAGCAAAAATAAAAGGGTATTTTTCTTTTCCTTCAAAATGTTCACCTGTGCTTGAATATTGAATTAGGTGTCCTAAGTGTACCGAGGCCCTAAAAAAAGTGCATCCGTGAATGACTTGGCGACTTTATTAAACAATTGTTGACCTTTAATATTAAGTTAATACGCAAATCAATAATAGGGAATATACCATTCTTGATTTAAACCCATATTATACTAACTGTAATAATGACACACATTCCAGGTCCAAAAAGTGTTAACATTGATCAGCCATAACATTATGACCACTAACAGGTTAAAATGTAACTCCACTTTTGTTGAGAAAAAAACATTCCCCTCTGGGTGATCTATGTACATTTCAAGGATTTTGACAAACTTTTGTTGCAGATTCCTACCTTTTGTTATTCTGAAGAAATCACTGTGTGAACCCATGTGCGAAAGTGAGTCTGCATGAGAGTGGTTTCAAAATTCTCAATCAGCTGCTGCACCTGCAAAGCTCTAATGAGGAAAATTACAGGGTCTGCATCCCTTTAGATGTGATTTTAGGAGTATCTTAAAAAAAATGTAATTTTTGTTGCAGGGGATGCCTGAAATCTTACTTGTATCTTAGTACAGACGTCTGGGAAAATCAGTGAGCCAATCACACAAGCAGGAAATTACATATCTTGGGGGCGTTCTGTACACATTCTGTGTACAGAAAACCTCCAGGTAGCCATATTGCATTGCATTTCACATAAAATTACAGAGCTGCAGATTGAAAAGGAAAAGTTCATTTTTAATAACATCCAATTACAACATGGCTTGTGTCACAATTGTATATGTTATGTTATTTATTTATTTTTATTTGATATTTCTTTGGAGTTACCCTTGAGAGCCAGTTCACATAGGGGCAACACAACTCTTTGGAGGCGAACTGGAAGCGACCTGGAAGCGACCTGAGCCTGCACCACAGCGCGACATGGGGCAACTTACAAGTCGCCTCCAGGACAGGAGTCATTCCAGTGGCCAATCAACCTTGAATCAGCTCTTTGGGAGGGAGGGGGGAGGGAGGGGTTTGCCCTAAAAACTATTTTCACTTCCTGAAAAGTCGATCCGACTTTTGAGGCAACTTCCATTGAAATCAATGGGTACAAGTCGCCTAGAAGTCGGATTGAAGTCGTACAGGAACCTTTTTTGAAGTCGGAGTGACTGCAGTCGTGTACATTAAGACTGCTCCATTCACTTCCATTCGTTTTAAAAACAGGGCGACTTGGGGCGACTTGAAGTCGGATCCCGAGTCGCCCCTGTGTAAACCGGCTCTTAAATGAATAACAATAATTATCTGGCTACAATGGCATCTTAAAGTTGGTAGGATATATTAGGCAGCAAATAAACATGTTGTCCCTGATTTTGTTGTGTTCAAAGCAGAAAAAATGGACAAGTATAAAGGTTTTTAGTGACTTTGACAAGGGCAAACTTGTAATGGCTAGATAAAATACAAACAATATTCGCGCTACTAACAAATGTGAGCAGCTACAATGCCTATGGAAAAAGCAAAAAACAAACAATATACAAAAAATGTAGCGCTATACATAAAAGTTATATACAAAACACCCAAGTGTAGTGCTCAAAACAAATAAATGTAAAAGAGTCCGTAAAAAGTCCAAAATGGACAAAATATATGTGTAAATAAAGTCTTTGATGACCATTCAAACGTGGATAGTCTTGAAATTTTCAAAACACAACTGGTGACTTTCAAAAAGCAAATGACTATAACGTGACCACCACCAAATGGAAAGGAGGCTTACCAGATGGAATGGACCCAGTAAACGTATGTCTAAAGGGTCAAACAGGCTTGGTACATGTATACTCGTAGGTCTAGAGTCCTGGCTGGCGTTGCACACATCAATGTCCAAAATCCAGGGTCTAGTGGTGTCACCAAATATCCGAACCCAGTATGATGATGGGATAGCTCACAATGGAACCATATTATAGGGAAGAAGGAGAGGGCACATAGCGTAATAACGTAGATACTATTTATTAAATGCAGGTAGATACACTTACATTCAAGCAGTAAACGTAGCGCTTTGCAAAACACTCAGTGGCAGCAGTGGAATCTCCCGACGCGTTTCGCAATACCTTGCATCGTCTGGGGTATGACTCCACTGTTGCCTGCATATTATTTATAAGTTTAAGGAACCTCCCCCTCATTAATCCATTATGCAATCACTTCCTGAATCTTTCAAAATGGCGTGTCGGCGTGCGTTCCACGCCTCTCTATGTAATCCCTGCATAGTGCGCTAATATATTCATCATATGGGAAGCTGTATGGAAAAAAGATGGGGGATAGATCCATGTTTGTGTGGAATAACCTCATCATACATGCTAGATACGGGGCATCACTAACCCAATACTTACAATACATCATAGATCTTAGTCTGGCGACTAACGTCGCGGCTGTGACGTCACGCGTAAACCATATGATAGACGCCATGTAATCGTCCGGCGACGTTACATGACGCGCGAACATCAATGTCCAATCAGACGGCGCCTGAACCATGTGACGGACGCCATGTGATCGTCCAGTGGCGTCACATGACGTCCATATCCAATCAGACGGCGCGACCGCGTCACGAGGAATCCCGCCATCATGTGACCATCACATGATGTCACATGACCCGCGAGCATCTTAATGAAAAGCGACGCGATCGCGTCATCGCATACAAGCGCCGCCCCCATCTGAGACACGCAGCCCGGATAGGACGTAGAGACGTCCGTATTGAGTCCGACAACGCAATCGCATAATCAAGCGATCACGGCGTGCTTCCCGGAAGTGGGCAACCCTGAAATGCTAATACATTGACTGTGCTCCACCGCCCCATAACGGCAAAAAATGTGAAACGCAGCCAAATGTGTACACACAGGACTCCAACTAATCTACAGGAATTATCTAGCATCGCCCAAATCGGGCGAAAAAAGGAAAAAATTCCCCGGGATAACAATGGTGAAGCTAGTAGCTGTAAGTCTAACTACCCATTAGCACAAAAATAGTTTTATTGTTATAAAAATAATAAAATCAGCTGAGCTGAGGTTAAATTACTAAATGTGTAAACAGATAATAAATATAAAAATAAAAATAAAAAATGAAAAATAAGAAATATCTTTTGGATAACAGATCAAGAAATATAGATGGTCCGCTCCAACTGTGCGAGACTAACGTCTCGCACATAGAGAGGACCATCAAGGTGGAAGAATGTAGGGACCTCAACCCATCATAACCAATGACGGAAGGAGGCCCACACACCCCAACAGGAGATTGCCCAATGGATGAATGAGGAGCAAATTCCATATAAATCCAAATTTGTCCCCAAACACAACCATACATAATATATTAAAAGTTGTGTAAAGAATATATAAAACCATATTGAATTGGTTAAAAATACAAGAAACACTAAACAACAAGAAAAAGCAGAAAACGGATCCATGATCGAAAGGCACCAACTAATGTTAGGACTGGTCGATGAAGGAATTGATATCCCATTCGACATTTAAACCAGACGGCCTGTGTGTCTGTAATTGGTATATCCAGTAAGTCTCCAGCTGGGACACACCCCTAATTCTGGGGGCACCTCTCCATGGGGGAATAAAACAATCAATGATCAAGAACTGTGTGCCAGCTGGATTCCTACTGTGATGTAACCTATAGTGTCTAGGGACCGTGTGATTCACATCACCCCCTAAAATTAATGTAACATGTTCCCCCACTCTAACTGAAAATGGCCTGATGGTGCGGCCCACATATTGTTTGCCACAAGGGCAGGTGATAAGATATACAATGTGTGTAGTAGAGCATGTACAAAAATGTTTAATTGGGTATGACTTCCCTGTACTGGTAGACCTAAACTCTAAGGTTTTACCTCTCCCGGATGTGTTATATTTACACACACTGCACTTTTTACAGGGATGATATCCCACCAATTGATGAAAAAAGGAAGGACGTACCGGGGGGTTAATGATGTTGGGTGCTATTTTACCCTGGAGAGTGGGTGCACCTCTGAAGACAACTTTGGCCTGTTCGGGTAAAACTGAGCCGAGGATATTGTCATTCCTCAAGATGTTCCAGTGCTTGGCTATAATAGCTTTCACTTGTTTATGTTGCATAGAGAAGGAGGTGAGCATTGCCCATTTGAAGCTGTTGTTGGATTCTACTTTGGGCTTAACTTCCAATAAGGAATGCCTGTCGGTCTCCAGTACTTGTTCGAGATCTCTATCGATCCTGACGGGGTCATACCCCTTATCAATGAATCGTTGTTTGAGAATCTCGGCTTGAGTCAGGAAGATATCGGTATCAGTACAGTTTCGCCTCAACCTCAGAAACTGACTACGTGGGACGGACCTCAACCAAGATTGGTGATGACAACTGTCCTGCGGAATGTATCCATTCCGATCAGTTTTCTTGAAGTGTGTCTGAAAGTGGAACTGTCGATCTTGGATGCTGATCTCCAAATCCAGAAACTGGATTCTTTCATGGCTGGCAGTATATGAGAGAGAAATGCCTCTGTCATTGGCATTAAGATGGTCCATAAAGATCTTAAGTGATGCCAGACTGCCACTCCATAGGAGGAGGATGTCGTCAATGTACCTAGCCCAAAACACTAAGTGTTGGGTGTCATAGGTATAGACGACATCCTCCTCCCATTTGGCCATGAAGAGATTCGCCAGGCTGGGGGCATACTTGGCCCCCATAGCCACACCTCTTAGTTGGAGGTAGAAATTGTCGTTGAACCAGAAGTAACTACTTCTGGTAGCAAACTCCAACAATTCCATAATGAATTCCCGTTGGAAGGGAGCTAGTGTTTCTTCCTTCTCTAGGTAATACTTAACAGCCTCTAACCCTTTGCCATGTGGGATACAAGTATATAGTGAGGCCACATCCGCTGTCACCATGATGTAATCACCTCCTATACTCGTATCCTGGAGTTTTCTAATAGTGGCCCCAGTATCCGCCAAATAGGATGGCACACGTCTGACCAAGGGCTGAAGATAATGGTCGATATAGCGGCCAATTCTGGATGTAACAGAATTAATCCCGCTCACAATGGGACGACCGGGGGGGTGTACCGGGTCTTTATGAACCTTCGGTAAATAATAAATAGTTGGTATCCTGGGGACCGCGGGAACCAGGAACGCCTTTTCCTTCTTGTTTAGAATGTCTCTAGAGAAGCCACTGTCAACCAAACTCTGAAGTTCAACTTTAAACCTAGAGGTAGGGTTGGTGGACATCCGTTGGTAGGTATTGGGTTCATTTAAAATCCTGACCATTTCTTGTTCATAGTCAGATTTGTCAAGGACCACTATACCTCCACCTTTGTCCGCTGGGCGGATCACCAAGTCCTTGTTTGAACACAAGGACTTGAGACCCACACTGGACACAGTTTGATAAGAGCCTCGTTTCTCTGGAATTTCTGACAAGTCCTTCAGTACTAAATCTCTGAAGATACTGACAGAGGGTGCTACGGGGACGGGGGGATTAAACAGAGACGGGTTAGATAGACCCGAGTGTACCGTCCCAAACGTAGCTGCCCTGGCCTCACTCACAATGGGACTAGTGATGAGGTACCGTTGTATGTTAACCTTTCGAACATACTTGTGTATGTCGATAAAGGTACCAAACTTATCGAGTTTCTTTGGAGGGGCAAATTTGAGGCCTTTATCCAAAACTGATAATTCCTCGGGGGTGAACTCCTTTGTACTTAGGTTGAAAACGCCTTGGCCTTTTATACTCTCCTTCTTTTTCCTCTTCTGAATTCTCTGCCCCCCTCTGGTCCCTCTTTTGGATCTGGCCCTCTTCGGCGTGTGTCTGGGACCTCGTGAAAATCCCGTGTATCGTGGCTTTGTTGATTGGGATAGCCAGGACTATAATAAGAGGATTCAGGAGGATATCTAGTACGTGTATGATGGCTATCATCACGCGTATCCTCTAGAGGGATATATCTATTGTGAGTAGTAACTGGTGGGGGACCATAATATGATAGATGGTCATAGTAAGATGACGGGGCAGCTCTCTGTCGAGCTGGAGAGACGTTATATGAATAATCGTCATACTCATAGTGACGTGGAGCACTATGATGATAGGGATGACCCCTAGATGAACCTCTGGTTGGATTTATATGGAATTTGCTCCTCATTCATCCATTGGGCAATCTCCTGTTGGGGTGTGTGGGCCTCCTTCCGTCATTGGTTATGATGGGTTGAGGTCCCTACATTCTTCCACCTTGATGGTCCTCTCTATGTGCGAGACGTTAGTCTCGCACAGTTGGAGCGGACCATCTATATTTCTTGATCTGTTATCCAAAAGATATTTCTTATTTTTCATTTTTTATTTTTATTTTTATATTTATTATCTGTTTACACATTTAGTAATTTAACCTCAGCTCAGCTGATTTTATTATTTTTATAACAATAAAACTATTTTTGTGCTAATGGGTAGTTAGACTTACAGCTACTAGCTTCACCATTGTTATCCCGGGGAATTTTTTCCTTTTTTCGCCCGATTTGGGCGATGCTAGATAATTCCTGTAGATTAGTTGGAGTCCTGTGTGTACACATTTGGCTGCGTTTCAAATTTTTTGCCGTTATGGGGCGGTGGAGCACAGTCAATGTATTAGCATTTCAGGGTTGCCCACTTCCGGGAAGCACGCCGTGATCGCTTGATTATGCGATTGCGTTGTCGGACTCAATACGGATGTCTCTACGTCCTATCCGGGCTGCGTGTCTCAGATGGGGGCGGCGCTTGTATGCGATGACGCGATCGCGTCGCTTTTCATTAAGATGCTTGCGGGTCATGTGACATCATGTGATGGTCACATGACGGCGGGATTCCTCGTGACGCGGTCGCGCCGTCTGATTGGATATGGACGTCATGTGACGCCACTGGACGATCACATGGCGTCCGTCACATGGTTCAGGCGCCGTCTGATTGGACATTGATGTTCGCGCGTCATGTAACGTCGCCGGACGATTACATGGCGTCTATCATATGGTTTACGCGTGACGTCACAGCCGCGACGTTAGTCGCCAGACTAAGATCTATGATGTATTGTAAGTATTGGGTTAGTGATGCCCCGTATCTAGCATGTATGATGAGGTTATTCCACACAAACATGGATCTATCCCCCCATCTTTTTTCCATACAGCTTCCCATATGATGAATATATTAGCGCACTATGCAGGGATTACATAGAGAGGCGTGGAACGCACGCCGACACGCCATTTTGAAAGATTCAGGAAGTGATTGCATAATGGATTAATGAGGGGGAGGTCCCTTAAACTTATAAATAATATGCAGGCAACAGTGGAGTCATACCCCAGACGATGCAAGGTATTGCGAAACGCGTCGGGAGATTCCACTGCTGCCACTGAGTGTTTTGCAAAGCGCTACGTTTACTGCTTGAATGTAAGTGTATCTACCTGCATTTAATAAATAGTATCTACGTTATTACGCTATGTGCCCTCTCCTTCTTCCCTATAATATGGTTCCATTGTGAGCTATCCCATCATCATACTGGGTTCGGATATTTGGTGACACCACTAGACCCTGGATTTTGGACATTGATGTGTGCAACGCCAGCCAGGACTCTAGACCTACGAGTATACATGTACCAAGCCTGTTTGACCCTTTAGACATACGTTTACTGGGTCCATTCCATCTGGTAAGCCTCCTTTCCATTTGGTGGTGGTCACGTTATAGTCATTTGCTTTTTGAAAGTCACCAGTTGTGTTTTGAAAATTTCAAGACTATCCACGTTTGAATGGTCATCAAAGACTTTATTTACACATATATTTTGTCCATTTTGGACTTTTTACGGACTCTTTTACATTTATTTGTTTTGAGCACTACACTTGGGTGTTTTGTATATAACTTTTATGTATAGCGTTACATTTTTTGTATATTGTTTGTTTTTTGCTTTTTCCATAGGCATTGTAGCTGCTCACATTTGTTAGTAGCGCGAATATTGTTTGTATTTTGTGCTATTTTTTGGTTTGAATATATTTGCTGCAGCTACTTACTCTGTTCATTACACATCTTGTTATGGATGTGTTTGATTACAGAGCTTCTCGCACTGTTAACACGGATGGTGTGTTTTCCACCACCAATAGTGATACAGAAATAGGAGGTTTATTTACCAGACTCAAAAATGTTATGTCTTCAGAATTACATCTGCAATGGGACTTACTGTTCTTGGAACAATACATATCAGACCGTATGGTTCCTAGAAGTCTCCGCTGGGAAGTTCAACCCCAACAGGGAGACCTAGAGATTGATTCCTGGTTCAATTATTTCAATGACGCCGGGATCAATTTTCTGGGAGTTCTGATCTCTAGGAAAAAGGTGAGACTGGCGGAATTAGACAGGGAAATTAAGGAACTCAAGGAGAAACTTTTCTCATACAAACAATCCCTTGAGTATCTTTCCCTCTCTGCCAGCCTACAAAACCACCTCGAAAAAGAGGATAGAGACCAGAAGCTAAAAAAGCATAAAAAATATTCAAGGGATGCCGGAGATTACAGGAATAATACTGTGTTTGGGTGGCAGAAATTATTTTTGACATCCTTTGGCGCAGAGATGGACTCTACCCCCTCTCAAACATCTGCAGCCAGTTCCACCCAGGCTTCCATAAGAGGTCCAGCACCTATTCAGATTGCAACCACATCTAGTGTCCCAACTCCTTCGTCTAACTCACAAGGGGGCCATTCTCGAGCACCCCCACCTAGAAACCCTCGTACCCCCATTCATCAACGGGGTAGGGGTAGGTCCAGAGGGGTTAGAGGGACCAGAGGTTCATCTAGGGGTCATCCCTATCATCATAGTGCTCCACGTCACTATGAGTATGACGATTATTCATATAACGTCTCTCCAGCTCGACAGAGAGCTGCCCCGTCATCTTACTATGACCATCTATCATATTATGGTCCCCCACCAGTTACTACTCACAATAGATATATCCCTCTAGAGGATACGCGTGATGATAGCCATCATACACGTACTAGATATCCTCCTGAATCCTCTTATTATAGTCCTGGCTATCCCAATCAACAAAGCCACGATACACGGGATTTTCACGAGGTCCCAGACACACGCCGAAGAGGGCCAGATCCAAAAGAGGGACCAGAGGGGGGCAGAGAATTCAGAAGAGGAAAAAGAAGGAGAGTATAAAAGGCCAAGGCGTTTTCAACCTAAGTACAAAGGAGTTCACCCCTGAGGAATTATCAGTTTTGGATAAAGGCTTCAAATTTGCCCCTCCAAAGAAACTCGATAAGTTTGGTACCTTTATCGACATACACAAGTATGTTCGGAAGGTTAACATACAACGGTACCTCATCACTAATCCCATTGTGAGTGAGGCCAGGGCAGCTACGTTTGGGACGGTACACTCGGGTCTATCTAACCCGTCTCTGTTTAATCCCCCCGTCCCCGTAGCACCCTCTGTCAGTATCTTCAGAGATTTAGTACTGAAGGACTTGTCAGAAATTCCAGAGAAACGAGGCTCTTATCAAACTGTGTCCAGTGTGGGTCTCAAGTCCTTGTGTTCAAACAAGGACTTGGTGATCCGCCCAGCGGACAAAGGTGGAGGTATAGTGGTCCTTGACAAATCTGACTATGAACAAGAAATGGTCAGGATTTTAAATGAACCCAATACCTACCAACGGATGTCCACCAACCCTACCTCTAGGTTTAAAGTTGAACTTCAGAGTTTGGTTGACAGTGGCTTCTCTAGAGACATTCTAAACAAGAAGGAAAAGGCGTTCCTGGTTCCCGCGGTCCCCAGGATACCAACTATTTATTATTTACCGAAGGTTCATAAAGACCCGGTACACCCCCCCGGTCGTCCCATTGTGAGCGGGATTAATTCTGTTACATCCAGAATTGGCCGCTATATCGACCATTATCTTCAGCCCTTGGTCAGACGTGTGCCATCCTATTTGGCGGATACTGGGGCCACTATTAGAAAACTCCAGGATACGAGTATAGGAGGTGATTACATCATGGTGACAGCCGATGTGGCCTCACTATATACTTGTATCCCACATGGCAAAGGGTTAGAGGCTGTTAAGTATTACCTAGAGAAGGAAGAAACACTAGCTCCCTTCCAACGGGAATTCATTATGGAATTGTTGGAGTTTGCTACCAGAAGTAGTTACTTCTGGTTCAACGACAATTTCTACCTCCAACTAAGAGGTGTGGCTATGGGGGCCAAGTATGCCCCCAGCCTGGCGAATCTCTTCATGGCCAAATGGGAGGAGGATGTCGTCTATACCTATGACACCCAACACTTAGTGTTTTGGGCTAGGTACATTGACGACATCCTCCTCCTATGGAGTGGCAGTCTGGCATCACTTAAGATCTTTATGGACCATCTTAATGCCAATGACAGAGGCATTTCTCTCTCATATACTGCCAGCCATGAAAGAATCCAGTTTCTGGATTTGGAGATCAGCATCCAAGATCGACAGTTCCACTTTCAGACACACTTCAAGAAAACTGATCGGAATGGATACATTCCGCAGGACAGTTGTCATCACCAATCTTGGTTGAGGTCCGTCCCACGTAGTCAGTTTCTGAGGTTGAGGCGAAACTGTACTGATACCGATATCTTCCTGACTCAAGCCGAGATTCTCAAACAACGATTCATTGATAAGGGGTATGACCCCGTCAGGATCGATTGAGATCTCGAACAAGTACTGGAGACCGACAGGCATTCCTTATTGGAAGTTAAGCCCAAAGTAGAATCCAACAACAGCTTCAAATGGGCAATGCTCACCTCCTTCTCTATGCAACATAAACAAGTGAAAGCTATTATAGCCAAGCACTGGAACATCTTGAGGAATGACAATATCCTCGGCTCAGTTTTACCCGAACAGGCCAAAGTTGTCTTCAGAGGTGCACCCACTCTCCAGGGTAAAATAGCACCCAACATCATTAACCCCCCGGTACGTCCTTCCTTTTTTCATCAATTGGTGGGATATCATCCCTGTAAAAAGTGCAGTGTGTGTAAATATAACACATCCGGGAGAGGTAAAACCTTAGAGTTTAGGTCTACCAGTACAGGGAAGTCATACCCAATTAAACATTTTTGTACATGCTCTACTACACACATTGTATATCTTATCACCTGCCCTTGTGGCAAACAATATGTGGGCCGCACCATCAGGCCATTTTCGGTTAGAGTGGGGGAACATGTTACATTAATTTTAGGGGGTGATGTGAATCACACGGTCCCTAGACACTATAGGTTACATCACAGTAGGAATCCAGCTGGCACACAGTTCTTGATCATTGATCGTTTTATTCCCCCATGGAGAGGTGCCCCCAGAATTAGGGGTGTGTCCCAGCTGGAGACTTACTGGATATACCAATTACAGACACACAGGCCGTCTGGTTTAAATGTCGAATGGGATATCAATTCCTTCATCGACCAGTCCTAACATTAGTTGGTGCCTTTCGATCATGGATCCGTTTTCTGCTTTTTCTTGTTGTTTAGTGTTTCTTGTATTTTTAACCAATTCAATATGGTTTTATATATTCTTTACACAACTTTTAATATATTATGTATGGTTGTGTTTGGGGACAAATTTGGATTTATATGGAATTTGCTCCTCATTCATCCATTGGGCAATCTCCTGTTGGGGTGTGTGGGCCTCCTTCCGTCATTGGTTATGATGGGTTGAGGTCCCTACATTCTTCCACCTTGATGGTCCTCTCTATGTGCGAGACGTTAGTCTCGCACAGTTGGAGCGGACCATCTATATTTCTTGATCTGTTATCCAAAAGATATTTCTTATTTTTCATTTTTTATTTTTATTTTTATATTTATTATCTGTTTACACATTTAGTAATTTAACCTCAGCTCAGCTGATTTTATTATTTTTATAACAATAAAACTATTTTTGTGCTAATGGGTAGTTAGACTTACAGCTACTAGCTTCACCATTGTTATCCCGGGGAATTTTTTCCTTTTTTCGCCCGATTTGGGCGATGCTAGATAATTCCTGTAGATTAGTTGGAGTCCTGTGTGTACACATTTGGCTGCGTTTCACATTTTTTGCCGTTATGGGGCGGTGGAGCACAGTCAATGTATTAGCATTTCAGGGTTGCCCACTTCCGGGAAGCACGCCGTGATCGCTTGATTATGCGATTGCGTTGTCGGACTCAATACGGACGTCTCTACGTCCTATCCGGGCTGCGTGTCTCAGATGGGGGCGGCGCTTGTATGCGATGACGCGATCGCGTCGCTTTTCATTAAGATGCTCGCGGGTCATGTGACATCATGTGATGGTCACATGACGGCGGGATTCCTCGTGACGCGGTCGCGCCGTCTGATTGGATATGGACGTCATGTGACGCCACTGGACGATCACATGGCGTCCGTCACATGGTTCAGGCGCCGTCTGATTGGACATTGATGTTCGCGCGTCATGTAACGTCGCCGGACGATTACATGGCGTCTATCATATGGTTTACGCGTGACGTCACAGCCGCGACGTTAGTCGCCAGACTAAGATCTATGATGTATTGTAAGTATTGGGTTAGTGATGCCCCGTATCTAGCATGTATGATGAGGTTATTCCACACAAACATGGATCTATCCCCCATCTTTTTTCCATACAGCTTCCCATATGATGAATATATTAGCGCACTATGCAGGGATTACATAGAGAGGCGTGGAACGCACGCCGACACGCCATTTTGAAAGATTCAGGAAGTGATTGCATAATGGATTAATGAGGGGGAGGTCCCTTAAACTTATAAATAATATGCAGGCAACAGTGGAGTCATACCCCAGACGATGCAAGGTATTGCGAAACGCGTCGGGAGATTCCACTGCTGCCACTGAGTGTTTTGCAAAGCGCTACGTTTACTGCTTGAATGTAAGTGTATCTACCTGCATTTAATAAATAGTATCTACGTTATTACGCTATGTGCCCTCTCCTTCTTCCCTATAATATGGTTCCATTGTGAGCTATCCCATCATCATACTGGGTTCGGATATTTGGTGACACCACTAGACCCTGGATTTTGGACATTGATGTGTGCAACGCCAGCCAGGACTCTAGACCTACGAGTATACATGTACCAAGCCTGTTTGACCCTTTAGACATACGTTTACTGGGTCCATTCCATCTGGTAAGCCTCCTTTCCATTTGGTGGTGGTCACGTTATAGTCATTTGCTTTTTGAAAGTCACCAGTTGTGTTTTGAAAATTTCAAGACTATCCACGTTTGAATGGTCATCAAAGACTTTATTTACACATATATTTTGTCCATTTTGGACTTTTTACGGACTCTTTTACATTTATTTGTTTTGAGCACTACACTTGGGTGTTTTGTATATAACTTTTATGTATAGCGCTACATTTTTTGTATATTGTTTGTAATGGCTAGATGACTGGATCAAAGCAACTCCAAAACTGCAACTCTTGTGGGATATCTCTGTTCTGCAGTGGTCAGGACCTACCAAAAGTGGTCTAAGGAAGGAAAATATGTGCACCGGCGACAGGGTCATGGGACACCAAGACTCATTAATGTCTGTGGGGAGCGAAGGCTGGCCTGTGTAGTTCGATCCAATAGAAGAGCTACTATAGCTCAAATTGCTGAAAAAGTTAATGCTGCTTTCAATAGAAAGGTGTCAGAACACACAGTACATGCAGCTTGTTGGGTAAGTGGCTGCGTAGCCTCAGACCAGTCAGGGTGCTCATGCTGATGTCCAAAGCCATTAGCACCTACAGTGGGCATGTGGGCATCAGAACTGAACCATGCAGCAATGGAAAAAGGTGGCCTGGTCTTTCTTTTACATCATATGGATGGCCGGGTGCATGTGCATTACTTACCTGGGGAAGAGATGGGACCTGTATGCACTATGGGAAGTAGGCAAGCCAGTGGAGGCAATGCGATGCTTTGTCCAGTGGAATCCATGCTTAAGAGGTCAGGGCTAATTTGCCAGCAAAAGAGGGACATACTCAAAATTAGGTGGGTGGTCATAATGTTATGGCTGATTAGTGTATACAGTTGTACTTTAATTGCATTCTAATGATATCCCAAATAGTACACTTGCCTAAATAAATATACAAAATAGGTAACTACGAATAGATTTTAATATGGATAAATATTTATTTATACATTAATTAATTCACTCCTTACAAATCAAAGGGACTTGCTTACACATTACCTTAGATGAGCAGCACAGTGGTGTAGTGGTTAGCACTTTCACCTAGCAGCAAAAAGGGTCACTGGTTCAAATCCTGACCATGACACCATCTGCCTGGAGTTTGCATGTTCTCCCTGTGTCTGCGTGGGTACTCCGTATTCCTCCCACACTCCAAAGACATGCTGGTAGGTTAATTGAATCTTGTCCAAATTGGCCCAGTATATATGTGTGTACGACTGTGTGTCCCAAGCATGTCAAGATCCTACAAGGTAAAATGACCGCACCAGCCAAGCAGACACTGGCTGCAAAAAGCGCCTACAGGTGATTTTGTTCGCATGTGAGCGCTATACAAGTCACTCATTCATTCATGAGTAGATCTTTCATCAAGAATGTTGCAGGGGGGGGGGGGTCAACAGCTGCTGCAAAAAAAAATTTCAACTGTGTTCAGATAGAAAGGCATCAAACGTACATAGTATGGCACACTTATGGCCTAGTGTGCCCTCCTCCAGCAAAGACAGGTTTGGACTCCAGTTGCAACTTCGTACCCGGTTGCAAACTCCTTCATTACTGCTTCTTGGTCCTGCAACACCCTCTTTGGTCATTGGGCAGTGACTGATGCTGTAACTCCTGCACGTTCACACAGGAGTCATATTTTTCCGAGCATCCACCTTAATTTTTGGAATGAAGCATCAACCTTCATCCTTGGAATCCCATAGACTGGGAGTGAGTCAGAACTGTACACTGCGCAGAACATGTGCCATGCAGTGTACATAACATTTCTAAAAAACTTTGCCTATGTGCAGGAGCTTCCTGTAATAAAGACATGTTAGTGCTGCTCTCTCCTTATGCAGGGTGACTGGTCTTGTATCTGCCCCTTCCTATAGTTTTCTGCAGGCAAACTGTAGTGGGTGTGACCTACTGGGTCCCTCCTACAGCTTTTCTCTCTGCATGGGCTGCATAGTGATGATGTCACTGCTACTTTGACAAAGTTATAATTGGGTTTGCAAAGACATTTGATGCGCACATGTCCTTTGCAGCTACTGAAGAATGTACTGTATCTAAAAGAAGGTTTTTGTGTCTGGAGCTCAGCTGTAAATTTTACAACAGCCACAAAAGCTGCTCAGCGGTCCTCAGTAAATTCTGGTAAAAAGACCCATTGCAAGTCAGGCTAAACTCCAATATTGTTGATTCCTTCTATTTTTGGGACCTCATGTAGAGTACTGCCAAAAAAAACCCTGATCTAAGCACCACTACACCAGTAACTTACCATTTGTTATGTTTATGGCCTACTATACACCTGATTTCGAACACTGATGGAACTCTTTCATTTTGGCTGAACTATTTAGTATTCGCCAAGATTTTATGTCTGTACTACAGAAAAAAAATGTGCAGTGGTTTATAAATAAATAAATAAATGCCCAACTAGAATGGCTTTCTGGCCTTCTCCCCCTTATACCTGGGATAGAAAACACCATACCATGGTCTTAGGGTACTGCCCAGTTTTACTTGCCCCAAGGCCACAGTTACAACTAACACAGGCTTCGGTCACTGGAAGTGAGTTTCTTTCTCTAGGACAACCTCTGCAATCCATAGACTGACTCACTCATTCCCTCTACACATATTGAGGTAATGCCTTGTCCATTAAATAAGGTATAGCCCATGAGTATAATCTTCGGCACTCAATTTACTATTTTCTAGATCACAGTGAACACCAGACCTTTCCAGCCCTTGCTGCGCAATTGGTCAGATTTTGCAGTGTTTTGTTTCTGCTTTATTTGGTATGGTATAAGCCTTTTGTAAAACTGTGCTTGGTCCTTGTGGAAGTACACAAAGCTTAAGATGTTACTTTTTGGCTCTGGAAACCCACCACAGTAGGTTTTGGAACAGGGCTTTGGTAAAACTGAATCCTTAGTGCAGGGTCAGGGGCATGTAACACACAGAGTGCAGGGGTTAAAAATAAAGCTCTGTACACACGATAGGTTTAACCGATGAAAACAGTCCGATGGACTTTTTTTATCGGACAAACCGATCGTGTATGGGCCCCATCAGTCTTTTTTCCATCGGTGTTAAAAATAGAACATGTTTTAAATTTATCCAATGGTTACTATCGTCTGTGGGGAACTCCATCGGATAAAAAACCTACGCATGCTCAGAATCAAGTCGACGCATGCTCAGAAGCATTGAACTTAATTTTTCTCGGCTCATCGGAGTGTTTTACGTCACAGCGTTTGGAACGGTCAGTTTTTTGACTGATGGTGTGTAGGCAAGACTGATGAAAGTCAGCTTCATCGGTTTTCCGATGAAAAAATCCATTGGTTAAAAAACCATAGGAAATCCGATTGTGTGTACATGGCTTAAGTAATGCACAGAGTGCAGTGGTCAGGAGTGTGTGCAGCATAGAGCGCAGGGGCAAGGACCTTGTACAGATTGCAGGGGTCATGTGTATGTACCACACGGAGTGTAGGGGTTAGGAGTATGTCATCCACAAAGTGGAGGGGTGCTTAATTCTTAGAGTGAATGGGACAGGAGTACATAATGCACCAAGTGCAGGAGATAGGGTGCATAATGTAAAGGCCAGCATGAATTACATACAGCACAGGGGTCAAAACTTAACCTTCCCCTTAGTATCCATCTCCCCCCAGTATACATGTCTTCCTTACCCAGTATACATCTCTCCCCCCTCCCATGTTGATATGTGCAATACATTTTTTTACTGACAAAGAGTTGTACAGATTACTACATTTAGTGTGTTGATGGAGTACAAATGTGATTTTTTTTAACTGGTGGATCAGGCTTTAGAAAATGGGACGTTATCTAAGAACACTTGAGATTTTCTGAAAATGCAATTTTCTGTAACACCTATCTTTTATATCCTCCCAAAGACTCACAAAAGTAAAATTCAACATCTTCTCAGAGGTAAAGCTGTTGCAGTAATTGGAGCAGGATGATTGATGACTGTTAGACAGTCCACATGGGCTTTGCTGCTTAAAGTGGAGTTCCACCCTGAAAAAAATTATTACACCAAAATGCAGCAAAAAAATAGAAAAAAAAAATAGAAAAAAACTAAATGTTTTACTCATCCGAAATAGCGGTTGCTATGCGGAAGTCCCTAATCTCCCTTTTCCTTATCCGCGGTGGGTCTCCTTACGTCATCTTCTAGTGAATGGGGCGCGCTGCCTTCTGGGAACTGTGTGTAATCCCAGAGAGCAGCCGCCCATTCACAAATCGGCGTGAGACTCGCGCATGCGATGCACAGTAGGAAACGGGCAGTGAAGCCGTAAGGCTTCACTGCCTGTTTCCCTTAGTGAGGATGGCATCGCGGGACCTGCGGTGATCGAGGGATCGGCATTGGGGGGGCCATCATCACGGGCGAGTAGGACAGGTAAGTGTCCTTATTAAAAGTCAGCAGCTACAGTGTTTGTAGCTGCTGACTTTAAAAAAAAAAATTGCGAGTGGAATCCCGCTTTAACTGCAAACAGGAAACATGAAACTTTATTATTAGAGAAAATACATAGTATTACCATAGATGCAGCTACAAACTTGTAAACACTGCCATCGACTGGCTGATGTATTCTAACAATGACCATCTGCGCCCACATGTTAGGAGGTTTCCCTCTTATTTAAAATATACAATAGATTTCCTAACAACCCTAGAATGATGGGGATGACGTGTTGCATGCAGACCTGTACCTCTGGGGGGTTTGTTTTCTTGTGATGAGGGCATTGATGTTTCTGGGACACGCATTGCTGTGACAACATCCTAATTTTATGAACTAACACTAGCCAACCGTTACAGGGTTTTCTGAGATTTTTGAACACAAAACATTATAATCAATTTTTTATGGTCAACATTTATGCCCATCAGTTGCCTTTCTGGGATCTTTTGATCACTATGGAAATAACTGAGACTATTGGGACCCCATTGTACAGGAAACCAACATTTGGAAATAGCATTTTACATGCTTGCAGCTTTGGAAGGCTTATAAATAATATTCCAAAAGGACAGTATTTATGTCTTAAATATAACTGCACCAAAAAAACGTTGAAATGGAGGCTGAGAAATTGAAGAGCCACTTACTGGCAGGTAACAGAGGTATAATTAAGAATAAAAATAATATATAAAAAAATGCACGACCTGGAAAAACCACTTAAGTAACTGATTAAAAATTACTGACACTGTCATAGCTGTTTCAACCTATCCCAATGTAATGTATATTGCATATCTGGTGCAGTCCATGTGACGAAACAAGAAAATAACAAAACAAGCAAATAATAACAGCTCGCGGGCATCTGCAGATGGTTAGGCGATTGCCGAGTGCAATTTGAAACAGGGACACTGATGCTGACGGTGCAGTGATGCGAGGGAACTGGAGTGACACAGCAAACTTAATGGAGCAGGAGGTGGCAACACAACGGAGGTGGTGAGATCCCCCTTGCACTCTGGCTAAACACATACCAGCACCCCAGCCTTGCTCTTGAGAACTACCCCCCCCTGTTTGGCACCTAAAGGCCAATCTGGCCAGTTATTAGGCATAATACGGCTCACGTACATGAGCATTTGCCTTTGTCTCCCCAACTACAAATAGGGCTCCTCAGGGAATTCTGCTTATCTGCCTGCCTGCGCCTGACACCATGCCCTATTGCACGCTCTGTTCTTGTCTGGATCCAGGTTACCTATATCTGAAGCTTGCTATTAGTGACCTATTTAAGCCCCATTTGCAATAATCGCAACTGAGAATCCGTGCAACTTTACTTTTAGGAATTCCATATTTTTGAGTGTGACTGGATGTGTGTATAGATGTATGCACAGCTGCGAGTCCTGTCTCTAGACAACGTTGAACTTTTTAACTGTGGTTGGTGAAAGTCTAATTCACTGGTCACACCAGGCCATTTTTTTGCGATACAGCACTGCATCACTTTAACTGACAATTGTGCGGTCATGCAACGTTGTACATAAACAACATTTATGTCCTTTTTTTCCCACAAATAGAGATTTCTTTTGGTGGTATTTGATCACCTCTGCGGTTTTTATTTTTTGCGCCATAAACAAAAAAAAGTGTCAATTTTGAAAAAACACCAATATTTTTAACTTTTTTCTATAATAATAAAAAAAACAAAAAAATAAAACGAACTTCTCTATCAGTTTAGGCCAATATGTATTCTTCTACATACTTTTGGTAAAAAAATCGCAATAAGCGTATATATTGATTGGTTTGCGCAAAAGTTATAGCGTCTTCAAAATAGGAGATATATTTATGCAATTTTTATTATACATAATTTTTTTACTGGCAATGCCGATGATCAGTGATTTTTAGTGGGACTGCGACATTGCGGCGGACAGATCGGACACTTTTGACACTTTTTTGGGACCATTGACATTTATACAGCAATCAGTGCTATAAAAATGAACTGATTACGATGTAAATGTCACTGGCAGGGAAGGGGGTCAACACTAGTGGGTGATCAAGGGGTTAAATGTGTTCCCTGGGAGATGTTTCTAACTGTGAGGGGAGTGTACTGACTGGAGAAGGTGTGAGATTGCTGTTCCTAATTACTAGGAACAGCAGATCTCTCTCTCTCCCCTGTCTGTTTACATTGACAACTCCCCATTCTTGCTCTCTGAGGAGCGATGGTGGGTGGCTGGCGGACATCGCGGCTGCCAGCCACGTGCATCGGCTCCGGCGTCACTCCGCAGGCACGTGCGCGCCTCCCACAGTTACTAAAGTGGCTGACGTAAACCTACGGTGGTTTGCACAGCCATGCCAACCTGCGGCCGTATAACAACGGCGGCTGGTCGGCAACAGGTTACCGTATATACTCGAGTATAAGCCGACCCGAATCTAAGCCGAGGCACCTAATTTTACCACAAAAAAATGGGAAAATGTATTGACTCGAATATAAGCCTAGGGTGCATGCCTCACTGTGCCTCACTTTGCCTCACTGTGTCCATGTGCATGCCTCACAGTGTCCATGCCTCACTGTGTCCATGCCTCACTGTGCCCATGCCTCACTGTGTTCATGCCTCACTGTGTCCATGCCTCACTGTGCCCATGCCTCACTGTGCCCATGCCTCACAGTGTCCATGCCTGATTGTGTCCATGACAAGACTGACGTTTAACATGGGAGTCTATGGAAGGGGTGCCCGGCTTTAAAAAATCGGTGATCCCCGTCCGTAGGTCTCCCAGACAACAAACTTTGCACATTTGTAGAGGAGAAATGGGGCTACATGTGTGCCAAGTTCTGGGTCCAGGGGACCTACGACCAGCCGTTACCGGGTCCTCAAAGTCACCGGAGAAATGACTGTTTAACATGGGAGTCTATAGAATGGGTGCCCAGGTTTGAAAAATCAGTGCTCCCCGGCCGTAGGTTCCTCGGACAAACAACCTTGCACACTTGTAGAGGAGTAATGGGGCTACATGTGTGCCAAGTTTGAAAATCTTTAAAACATGCTTAGAAGTGGGCTAAAAAAAAATTGAGACCGCTGCTGTTATATTAAAATAAACAATTGAAAATCTTGATAAAACACAAATCATTACACAGTTCAGCAACTAGAATATTTTCTTTCAAATGATTCTGTTTCTAAATGTATTGACCCATGTAATATTCATTCACATGGCACATTTAAATGTAGAGAATGTGCCCACTGTAAATATTTGTACTGAGAAAAATCGTATGTTACTAAATGGGCAATGATTTAACCTGGGACATTTTATAAACTGCCAAACTGTTGTCATGATTTATTTGCTCAGGTGTCCCTATGGAACCTATTACATCGGGAAGACAATACGTTCCCTCTAAAACAGAATACTTACACTATTGAAAATGGTAATTTGCAAACATTTTGTATTTTACCATAAATTTAAAACAGTCTTCTGTTTCTAGCACTGGATAGAATTCCCTAAAATTCATGAAGGGGAAGATTTAAATGAAGAGCTCCCCAGAGGGAAACTAAACGTATCTTGAATTTAAAGGTGAATATACCACCTGACTTAAATGAACAGTTATATTTTACACATTTTTTTGCAAGGAGGAAATAGAAATTTCAAGAGGTTTGCCCAGTACACAAACGGGGCGAACATTGGGAGACAGCGCCCAGTTAAAAAAAAAAATTCAGCCCGTGTTTATGACGGCTGTTCGGCTGGCTTCTGTCGGACGTGCATGCTGGAAAACCAGCAGCTTGCTGACTCCCGATCAACGCTTTCTGCTAATGGCAGAGAGCGCTGATCAGAGTGTTCTGGAGGAAGGGGTAGTCCCCCTGTCAGAACACAACAGCTTGCATGGTTAGCACAGTGACTTCGACCGGAGCTGTCAGTTTTTCTGGGTTGCACTAAAAAAAACTGTAGTGTGTATTAATGGTTGGCAGATTAACCTACTTGGGTTCCACAAGTATTTTTGTAGTGTAAAGTTTGCATTTAATCGCATACTTTGTTATTTAATTATACATAGGATGATATATTAAATCTTTATTAGGTGTAATGTCTTTAGATTATAGAAATACTACAGTATATTTGATCTAAGCATTAAGTGCACAATGGAAAAATAATAGTATGAATTTTCAGAAAACACCACCAACTCCTCTGTCAGTGTCTCTTTGAAACTCAAACAATGTTTGATCAATAGTCCCCTCTGATGGAACTTTGTATCACTCCTACTAGCACTGCATCCAGCTGGAACAAATAACAGTCCTTGGCCTTGCAACACTACAAGACTCTCTCTTTGCTCAAAGCCAAAATATATTATATCCACCTGGCGACCGCAATATGTATATATACATTGCGGTTTGCAAGTGGTTTACCGGGGTTATGGCTAAAGCTATTGCCGATGTTTCTTGGGCTTACCGTTTTTACCAGCGTGCCTGAGGAACGATCTGATGGTGCGGTGGGCTGGTCACAGAGGCAAACAGAGACCAGATTGCCTCTGACTGCCTCTATGACCTTGGAGAACCAGAGTGATGTCATGATGTCACTTTCGGTCTCAGGCGGAAGTAAACTATTTTTTTATTTTAAAGCAAAAGCTCAAACATTATTTTTGATCTTTTTAACGGTAAAGGAGAGATTTGGGGTCTTTTTGACTCCAGATCTCTCCATAAAGAGGACTTGTCATTCTTATTTCTATTACAAGGGATGTTTACATTCTTTGTAATAGGAATAAAAGTGAATTTATTTTTTTAAAGCACCCTCATCACTCCCTGCTCACGTGCATAAGAGAACACATACGTATGTCACGCACGCATATGTAAACTGTGTTCACACTACACATGTAAGGCATCACCGCGAATGTTAGAGTGAGAGCAATAATTCTAGCGCTAGACCTCCTCTGTAACTCTAAACAAGTAACCTGTAAAAAATGTTAAAGTGTCACCTATGGAGATTTTTAAGGATCGTAGTTCGTCGCCATTCCACGAGTGTGCGCAATTTTAAAGCTTGACATGTTAGGTATCTATTTACTCAGCGTAACATAATTTTTCAAATTTTACAAAACATTGAGGTAAATATTGTGTGTATTTTTTTTTAATTCATTAAAGTATATATATATTTTTTTAATTGTGTTTGAAAAACCGCTGCAAAAAATACTGTGTGACATAAAAACGATCGCCATTTTACCATTTTATTCCCTAGGGTCTCTGCTAAATATATTTCATTCTTATACTAAATATATATATATATATATGTAGCGGGGTCTTCAAAGTTAGTGGGATACACCTGGGGGTAGAGAGACCCAGGTGTGTAATTATGTCAGGGATTAGACCCCTTTTTGTTATTCGTGGAGGATTGGGTGGTGCAATATTCTCCTTGGCCTGTGGGTGGCGGGGTACCTACAGGATCGAGGTAGAATCACTACCACAGTGTTACCCTTTTTTTGTCCCTTCCTGGAGATGGTACGGCTGGGGCGGGGAACCCGCCGTGGTGTCGATGGGAGGAGATAAAAGGGGGAGACGCCCTCGCCACGAGGTCTGGTGGGGGGATCATCTCTTCACGCACCCAGGCACCTTTGGCCTGGGTGCGGGCGGTTCAAGGTTCCGGCCTAGGCGCCCTAGGCCTGGCCGGAATGAAGATGGAGTCCATCCCAGGCACCTTCAGCCTGGGGTGAGGTACTATTGAGGAGGCCTGGGACCCGGTGACTCCGACTGGGTCCCGCGAGGGTAAAGTTGCTCCAGGGCGCCCCTTGCGAGGGGACCCGCATCTGAGGTGAGGAGGCTGGGGAGGTCACCCGTCCGAAGACCCGGTGCAGTGTCAACCCGGTGACGGATGGGCCTTCGGTAACTCCCTTGGAGGACATCTTCCCCTGATAGGGGCTACAGCGCAGCGGAGGAGCTTTAATCAAGACTCCTGCAACCCCTGGTCATAGCACAGGGAGTGTAGGGACTAGGAACCGGTACAGTGCCTCGACCTGCTTCCCCATCGTATCATGCCGTTGCATTTGACTGTATGTGGAGATACGCAATAAACCTGAGTTTGGACTTTGATGGGTGTATGGATTCTGTTGATGGGAACAAAGGGAGATTCTGGCACGGAAGGACTGACCCTCGTAACCAGCACACATTTGGCCCGAGGAAAAGATTGGTACTGGCCTTCACCTCACCCACAGCCATGGGGAGGACATGGGCCGTAGCGCACCTCACTCTGTCGCTCGACATACCCCTAGCTAAAGAGGTCGGGGTGAGGCCGCTACACGTGGGGGCTCGTGATTCCGGGATGAAATGTGTGTTGACCCTGAGGTTTGGAACGGCTGTGTTTGAACTTTGCTGCCCGGAGGAGGTCCGAGCAGGTCGGCCATGTGATTGGCCAAAGTGCGTCCCTGTGCTCGAAGTCGTGGAAATTTCTCTGAAAAACCGGGAGAGGCCCATGCAGAAAGAGCGGGAAGAGGGAGGAGTCCAGCCGTGTGACGAACTACATGTGGGGACTTTTGCTGCACTGCGCCACGAGGCACCCCGTGACTGTACAATTCGTGGGCGGAGACTGAAGGAAGCCCGCGAAAACGTGCAAGTCGTGGGAGGAGTCTGGCCACGTGTGGAGATACACGTGGAGACTCCGGCGCGAGGTGAGCGCGTGATGGAACAGCAGGTGGTCGGGAAGGCCTCAAGCTCCCCGTGGATGCCGGTACCTTACCCCACGAAAATGACTGCATTTGCTGCGCCCATTACAGACACGGGGATAAGGCTCAGGCCCCGAGGACAGTTGGCTCTGTATTCATGCAGAGACACGGAGGCCCTCGGTGTGATCTGTCCCGGATGCTCGGGACTGGTGGTCCAACTAAAGCCATTCAGGCGATGTGAGGCATGCAAGGAGTTCCTTTTTGAGGTTGAACCACACACGGAAAGGCCCCGGGCCCTACGCCTCAACTGCATCACAGGAACCGCCACTCCGGAGGGAGAGATCAAAGCCTTTGCGGAGTTTCCCGTGCGCGCTGACCAGGGCGATGGGACTGCCCAATCAGAGACTGAGAGAGGAAAATCCGAAGACACTGTTTCGGTCACTACAGACTCCCTGCTCCCACCTCCGAAGAGAAAAGTCGGCCTGGTACAGGCATCCTATGGTCGTGGTCGAGCTTCACCCCGCCGCTTGCCTGGCCTGGATGGCGCCGGTAGAGAAGAGAGTCCCGGACATCCCAGTTCTTCAGAAGGTCCAGGTGAGCCAGGGGCTGGGACTGTGGTGTTGGTTGGAGGTGTCGGGGGTCCACCGTCGGTGGAGCCCGCAAGGGAGGGTAGCCTTCCGTCCACTAGAGACTACCTTCCCACGGAGATGTATGACACCTCCGACCTAGAGTCATTGTCAGACTGTGGGGATGACGGAGAGATAGACAAACTGTTTCACCGGAAGGGCTGGGACAGACGCCCACTACCTGTGCTGAGTAAACCGCAGGATTCCCCCATGTCCATAGAAGACAGTACGCTCCGGGTGAAGGCCCCGGAGTTCCCGAGGAAATCTAGTCCTCGGGCCAACTTTCCTCATTTAACTACATCACCCGCTCTGATGGTGGGGATGCAGCGTGCTTCGTTGTGGGCACCAAAGACAAAGCAACCCGAGATGGTGAAGGTACCTCGGCACCCGGAGGCCATCGTGCAGCCAGGAGAAGGTGAGCGAGATGTGATGCCGCCTCTAGCCAGGTTGCAGAGACTTTTCTCCCAGAGAGTCGCCCGTGAATATGGGTGGGAGTACCCCTACTTACCTCGGGACTTATTGTATGAAGTCGAGGTCCTGCGACCAAGGTGGTATGACGAGTTTGTATGGGAAAAGCTTAAAGTACCCCATGCCAGGCGATACCTGTCATGTTCGCCGCCTGTGTCTAAAAAGTTCAAGGACTGCAGAGCTGATTGGAGACTTGGGCGCCATATTCATGCCGATAAGGTGCTCATCTGCAGGAAAGAAGGAGAGGATGTCGAGTATTCGGTGGAAGTGTTTGACGGGCACCTGAAGCCCCTGTTTCTGCCGGATCCAAGGTTCTACTTATAGGAGAAGTGAGCTCCTATCTTGTTGCTGTTGAAACTTTCTGGAAGAGACATTCCCAGATGCCTAGAACTGTGCCCTACTTTTGTTTTGATTTGGGCTTTTCTTTTACTCACTGGAGACTTGGGAGCTGTTGTTTTTTTTCTCCCTTTTCTTCATGTGCCAAAGGCAGAGACTTTTGGGGTAGAGTCAGAGTAGGAAAGCAGGAAGAATGAAGATCTCACCAAGTGTCATTACCGCAGCGCCGTCACCAGGTGGCAGTGTTGTGCAACGGTTGTTTGAAATGTTCCACATGCATTACTTGCTTGTTGAAGTGAGTGGGTCTCTCGGCTGACGGACCCACTCATGCCAAGTTAACATAGAGTGTTAGGATGTGTTTTTTTTGTTTCCCTTCTGCAGGAGATTCGTCGGTCAAGACTACTGAGTATGGGGTGGTTCTTAGACAGTGACGGGAGGGATTGTATATGTGTACATGACAGATGTTTTATACAAAAGTTTTAATGTTTTATAGTTCCCTTTCCCTGGAGCAGGTCTTGGCACACACAGTATCCAAAATTTGAGGTATAGCCTCTGGGGCCCACTTCATGTCACCACTCCTTGGGAGACATGGGTGTGCACCTGACGCTGGGGACCAGCGTCAAATCACAGGGGGGAGTGTGTAGCGGGGTCTTCAAAGTTAGTGGGATACACCTGGGGGTAGAGAGACCCAGGTGTGTAATTATGTAATTATGATTAGACCCCTTTTTGTTATTCGTGGAGGATTGGGTGGTGCAATATTCTCCTTGGCCTGTGGGTGGCGGGGTACCTACAGGATCGAGGTAGAATCACTACCACAGTGTTACCCTTTTTTTGTCCCTTCCTGGAGATGGTACGGCTGGGGCGGGGAACCCGCCGTGGTGTCGATGGGAGGAGATAAAAGGGGGAGACGCCCTCGCCACGAGGTCTGGTGGGGGGATCATCTCTTCACGCACCCAGGCACCTTAGGCCTGGGTGCGGGCGGTTCAAGGTTCCGGCCTAGGCACCCTAGGCCTGGCCGGAATGAAGATGGAGTCCATCCCAGGCACCTTCAGCCTGGGGTGAGGTACTATTGAGGAGGCCTGGGACCCGGTGACTCCGACTGGGTCCCGCGAGGGTGAAGTTGCTCCAGGGCGCCCCTTGCGAGGGGACCCGCATCTGAGGTGAGGAGGCTGGGGAGGTCACCCGTCCGAAGACCCGGTGCAGTGTCAACCCGGTGACGGATGGGCCTTCGGTAACTCCCTTGGAGGACATCTTCCCCTGATAGGGGCTACAGCGCAGCGGAGGAGCTTTAATCAAGACTCCTGCAACCCCTGGTCATAGCACAGGGAGTGTAGGGACTAGGAACCGGTACAGTGCCTCGACCTGCTTCCCCATCGTATCATGCCGTTGCATTTGACTGTATGTGGAGATACGCAATAAACCTGAGTTTGGACTTTGATGGGTGTATGGACTCTGTTGATGGGAACAAAGGGAGATTCTGGCACGGAAGGACTGACCCTCGTAACCAGCACACATTTGGCCCGAGGAAAAGATTGGTACTGGCCTTCACCTCACCCACAGCCATGGGGAGGACATGGGCCGTAGCGCACCTCACTCTGTCGCTCGACATACCCCTAGCTAAAGAGGTCGGGGTGAGGCCGCTACATATATATATATATATATATATATATATATATATATATATATATATATTAGGGCTGTTACTGATGAAATTTTTTTTTCGATTAATCGATTTTTTTTTAAATCGATTAATCAACTAATTTCGATTAATTATAACGCACATACAGATCCAACTACTTTTAGCTGATCTCCTTGCAGGTCGATTCCCAGTGCAGCTACCAACCACTGGAAAAATGGATAGCAGGATACAAAAAACACACAAAGGCAGCGCTCGATGGGAATAGCATTAAAACTTTTATAGTCTTCAAGTAGGTAACAAAATAAATATTGCACTGGAGATAAAATCAATGTAGCTACATAAACTGTAAAAATGGTGTGAGTAATACCAAACGGTAGCAAAAGCAGTCATAAAAACATGTAGCTAAGTATGATACTGGTATAAAAATGTGTACAACGATACCACTGCTGAATCCAGATGAGGAGGGGTTAACATCAGTCCGTCAGCATGTAGATGTCCCGTGAAGGGAACTATCACAACTCCCAGTAGATGGCTGTAGAATCCCAGGTTGAGCAGGTAATAGATGATATCATAACGTGGTTACACAAGGAGACATAGGAATACTGGAGTGTATGCCATACTCGCAGAGAGAAGGTGGAGCTCAGAAGCTGGAAATTATGTTTCTGTTGAGTGGAGAAGGAATGTTGGGGGGTCTTATTTTTCACTGGCCTATATGGTGCACAGCTGGTCATGTGACAGTTGATGATGCCATTTGCACGTGGCATCAGGTAATATTGACCCCACTTGTGATAATAATGTGAACTGGATATCGCAAAACCTGTGTGAAAAGACACAGGGCTGTCATGTTGTTCAGAATTTATAAGTCAGCCATGGTATATTTTAGAATATGAGACACAAGAGCCAGCTTACTCCACAGCCAATGACCCAGAACATGACTCTGGAATGCACAACTTTTCCAGCAGGGCCATAAAATCTATTTAGCCCAAATCCGTTATTAGCAAATCTGTAAATGACTAATTAAATGCCTTAACAAGAGATATGGACTGGAACACCACAGTATATTAGGGTTTGCTTATCATCTTGAAGTCTGTTAACAATAAACAGCTAGAAAGGTTATCTTCACTTCTAACTGAGGGAATTTGAATTAGCCCATCATAAAACTGTAAAACAGTTCTGTCTGGCTGTGGACTGCAGGGTAGTTAAACCTATTTGGAGTACATGGCTTGCCATTAAATGTCTTACATAAGGGTAATTGATATTCAGGTCTAATCTAAACTGATAGCTGTTGTACCCGACCTGCAAAAGACCCCTTCGCTAATTCACAGTTTCAAAATCCACACATAATTCATAAAATCAGATATGGCAAAGCTACATTACTATTGATTATAAGTTTGAATATGGAAGAAAATACTGAATGAATCAAGATCACACATGATTAGGCTATCATATACAGGAGGCAAATAGATGTCTTTCACCTCCTGTGTAATCTGGAGGATACATGTTTGATTAGAAAGATTTTTTATATCCCATGGACCACTTCTCAGACCTTCTCATTGGTCAGATCATTTCTGTCCACACACTCCCCAGGGACCAGTTTAGAGCTCTCATTTTAACATCAAACAAGGAACATCAGCCAAGATTTATAAGAGTCACTGATCCATCTTGCTCATTGACTGGACTTTGCCGAACTCACAGAACCAGAACATTGTTAAGTATTTTCATTTTTAAACCCTTTTTGTTTTTCTGTTGCATTTATTGTCTTTTTTTCCTTTGTAGTACATTTTTCTTTTTTTCTGTAAATTCTTTGTTTGCATTTTTACGTTTTTTTATCGTCTCTAATGCAATAACGCAGAACCTAAAGAATCCCTGTCTCTTTAAAAAGCGCTACTGTTCCATATTCCTGTCTGTGGTGACAGTATACTGTATTACAGATATTTATTCATAATTGTTAGTGTGAACATTGATATTTATGATACACATATTTGGTGGCAGTAATTTGGGGTGTAAAGGGTTAACTTTGTAGTTAGCCAAACCCAGTGACGATCATTCTCAGTCTGCTGGCACTTGATTGTGGTCCCGTTAGCTGGAAAATCTTTGCGCAGGGTGAGGCTGCGAGTGTCATTGTCATGTATCATTGACAGCACAGTTTGAGTATTACCAGCCATTTTTTGCAAGTTGGTGAATGTGGCCGGGGTCTGACGCCACGTCTGCCACAACACTGTCGGGAAATCTGCACTTTACTCTCCCTCCTACCATTTGGGCAATACACTGTTTTGGTTTTGATTTCTTGACTTCTTCTATTATTTTTAATCCTCTTCCTTGGAACTCCTCTTCGTGGACACCTGTCTGCCCCATCTAGGGTGAACTCAGTATTTCGTTTTTAACTGGTGAAATATTTTAATTAAGATGTGGTTTGCTAGGTGTATGTTTATTTATTTTAGAACTTTGTATTGTTTTAGATATTATCATACTTAGCCATGATACCATTTTGGGCTGGTTTAGTTGATAAGCTTTAGGCACTGTGGATGACATCAGAGACTGAATGCAGCGAATTCCATGAAATGTGTAGACATTCAGAATGTCTCATGGTTGAAGAAACTGATGTAATATTGTATCAAGAGATGGCTATTGTGCATAAGGGATTAATCATGATATGCTAATGGTTCTTAAGTGTTTATGATGCATTGAGTGTATCATTCTTACGTTTTAAAATGTTTATCTTTGCATAAAAAAAATGTAAACTTATTTTTGTGTATAATCCAGTGTACGTTTTAAGATATCAAATGAGTAATGTTGACTTTTAAATTGCTTAAGGGGAATTCCTCTTCTTCTGTATGCATGCCATATAGCAGTAATGGCGAACCGTGGCACCCCAGATGTTTTTGAACCACATTTCCCATGATGTTCAACTACACTGCAGAGTGCATGAGCATCATGGGAAATGTAGTTCCAAAACATGTGGGGTGCCAAGGTTCGCCATCATTGCTATATAGCGTTTAACGCATTGTGTTGTCATTTATTGTCTACAGCATTAGCAGATTTTCCATTGGAAAAAAATGTTAACACCTTTTTTCATCAATAATTTGGTTTATGATTTACCGTATATACTCGAGTATAAGCCGACCCGAGTATAAGCCGAGGTACCTACTTTTACCACAAAAAACTGGGAAAACTTATTGACTTGAGTATAAGCCTAGGGGGGAAAATGTGCCCATTGCCACCTCACTGTGCCAATTTCCCAACCTTACTGTGCCAATTGCCATCTCACTGTGCCACCTCACTGTGCCCATTGCCACCTCACTGTGCCCATTGCCACCTCACTGTGCACATTGCCACCTTACTGTGTCCATTGCAGCCTCCCTGTGCCCGAGTCAGTCAGTGTACCTGAAAATCTTCTTATTCCGTGGCCGGCGTCCATTGTTTAAATCTCGCGGCTTTCTTCTGGTCCCTTCCGTGATAGGCATTTCCAGCAAACACTGTGTTGAGTGTTGCGCCTATCACGGAGATCCTCTTATTCTCGGACTCCATTTCCCAGCAGGCACTGTGTTCAGTGTTCCGCCAATCACGGACGTTGGACAAGAGAACGTCCATGATAGGCGCAACACTCAACACAGTGTTTGCTGGAAACGCCTATCGTGGAAGGGACCAGAAGAAATCCACGAGATTTAAACAATGGACGCCGGCCGCGGAATAAGAAGATTTTCAGGTACTGACTCGAGTATAAGCTGAGGGGTATACTTTCAGCCCTAAAAAAAGGACTGAAAAACTCGGCTTATACTCGAGCATATACGGTAATTGTTTAGTAAATCTATTATTTTAACACATTATCACAACCAATACACAGTTTGAATACATATATGTGACCTGTTATCTACCAAAGGGTGTGTAATTCAGCTCAGCCTGTCTTGTGATTCACACATTTTTGTCACACTTCAGAGGTGACGGCATTGTATCATATTGCATTCTTGCAACTTCTTGTGTTACATGCCTGCGGTTTAGACCTAAAATCAAAACCATCTCATATGATACAATAAGCTTATTTTGAAAAGGTTTATACAAGTATAGGTATCTTTTTTTTCCAGTCACGTGACTTTCATTTTCAAATCTCATTAGACTCAACTGAAAATCACTAACTTTTTTGAAAATAATGTAGCAATACACCTGAAGGGGCCGCTGGTTTAGATTTGGGCCTGCCGTTACCTTTCTGTTCACCACACTCGTCTTAAGGGTTCCTCTTGAAGAGCTTTCATGAATGTCCACACCAACACTTGGTTACTTTTTCTTCAAGAGTTTTATTAAACAGTTCCAACAGAGGGTTAGAGGGATAAGGGAGGTTCAGGTACCTCGCTTTGCGGATCAGACACAATCTTAGATCCAGAGGACAAATCGGTTCCACACTGGATTCAGCAACCACCCGATAGGCCTACTCTCACTGGCCTAGCAACTGGTGCGAAGCTCGCTCAAAGTCTCTGCCACAGACTTGATGAGTTCTGTTGAGTCGTTTCACAATCTTCTGCCACAAGATCGTGCAACCACACTGACACTTTGCAAAAGTTACTTCAGAAAGTACACAGCTCACGGTGCCAGAATCTTTCAGCCATCCGGCAGCACCATGAGGTAAATTGGCCAGGATGCGTCCTTCAATTGAATCCCCAATTGTTCCACTTATTCCCACAGGCAAGACCGCGTAGGACCATCCCTGGACTAGTAGGCCCCAGAAACTCCTGGGCCTACTCTCAGTTGCCGAGCCTCGGGCCAGCAGGCCCAGAGGCCGAGAAAAAGCTTGCACATCCCTGAGGCCAGGAGGGCCCTCAGGTCAGAATCCGGCAAACGAACCCCGATCGCGCGGTCTCGGTCCCTTACGTACCCCTTCCCATGATGCACAGCGGGTTGACCATGCCCCCTGAGCCACTTCTGGGAAAGGAATACTCAATACACCCAGCTCGCTGGATTTCCAACCTTGACCCGTGGTGAAATTGACACCTACTGTCAAGGGGAAAACCATGAAACCCAGCTGGACTGAAACAGAGCCAACAATTTAGCTTAATCCTTCTGAGTTAAACTACAGCTCAAATACCTAAATTTAACACATAGCGCCTACCCAACAGGAGCAGGGCGCTACAATAAGAATCGTTATCCTGGTGTGCTAGTTTAGTGAACTGAGCCTATAGTTAAGTGAGCAGGAAAATGTTGTGTGTATGTGTGTGCACATACAGTACATAATGTTGTACTGTATAGTTTCCTAAAATTTCAAGAAAATACAGCAGGTAAGCATCTAAATGCACAAGTAAAGTAGTTGAGCATGTCATTTGTGTTTTCTGTTTCACCTGTGAAACTAATTTTAATTCTGTTCAACCAGGCTTGGCAATTATGCACCAATGTCACAATGCACAGTCAGACAGGTGACACACCTATTTCACAGTTTAATATTGCAGTTTCCTGTGTCACCCCTGAACATCCAGCCTGCTTATTGAACAATGCATCTGTCCAAGGAGCAGGAAGCAATAATACTATACCAAGAAGTAGATGGGTCATCTTTCTGCCTAGCATAGGCATTGATATTTCAAGAACGTTTTTGCTAAAAATACAAACGCTTTGGCAGGGAAAAGAGTAGCCGTATATGTTGTTAAACTGCGTAAATAGCTGTTTGCCTGAATTCCCATAAATATATACTTTCTGGTTAAACAAGATCTGGTGATACATTTTGCACTCTGCTAGCAGAATATAGTAATTTACCGAATCCTGTTTACGTACACTTGATTTCAGGGCCTTGCAAATGTAAATTAGTTCACCGTGCTAGAGCAGTAGCACTGCTACATTGAATATTGCTGACAATTATTAATAGTTATTTATATGTTGTCATATAAAAGGCCCCATAACCCTCTTGTCTTGAATTGTATTATAATTATGCTGTCTCCCTTCATCTTGTAAAGCGCTGCACAAACTGCTGAGGCTATAATAATCCTGTAAAAATTATAATAATACTACTACTAATAATAATAAACATAAAGAAAAGTGTAGATATCTTGGAAACACCATGTTAAAGGAATAGAAAAGTCTTTAAAGTGGTAGTAAAGGATGTAAATAAATAAAAAAACTCCCCCCTGTAAGTCGATGGCATAATGAGCTAGTATGCACCTCATACTAGCACATTATGAAAGACTTACTTTCAAACAAAGCCCTCCAGCGGCACGGTGTCACCACAGACAGGGCTTTTATCTTCGCCCGGTCTTCCTTCCAGGTTCACAGGCTCTGACCGTTTGATTGGCTGAGCAGCGCTGATGTCACTCCAGCGCATGCGCATGGGAGCCTTGATGGAAGCACAGCGCTCTGAATGGATGGCATACTCAGTACAAACGATGCACGTTTAGGAGATATTCTTTATACATACAGGTAAGCTTTATTATAAACTTACCTGAAGGTACAAGTCACTAAGCGGCGTTTACTACTGCTTTAAATGATTTGATTGTTCTAGCTTATTCTGTACATATTGTTGATGCATCACACAGAACATTTTAATAGAATGTGGATAAAACAAATACAGCTGCACATCTAATTCTATATAATATTGCATATGTGTTCAGGAACACGATTTTTAAAGTCTGACCTGTCTTAGGTACATATAAAGCCTGGAGAACAAATTGACTAATGTCAAAGCCATTGTGGAACATACAGTGGGATTTATTTGTTAAAGGAGTACATTGTATAAAGTATCTCAGTAAAACTGTATTCAAGTTAATTATTTGATTATGTATAAGGCTCAGTTCACACTACTACTAATGCATATTTGATGTGATTCATAGTCTGAATATTTGGTGCGACTTTGATGCGACATTGCATATTCTATGGGCCCAAGTTGCACTGTAAATCATACTAAAGTAATGCAGGAACCTTTACCAAAATAGCACCATTCTGAGTCCCATTGATTAGAATGTGCACCATTCAAAACAATGATATTTCCCTTCTCATGTGATTTTGTGCAACTCAAGTGGAATTAGAAGTTGCACTAGTGTGAACCAGGCCTAATGGAAATTCCTATTTTTTTTGCAGTTCATTTGGTTTAGTAAAAACGTAATCCTTAGTAGATCAGTCAATATGCTATTAAAATAGATGGTTACAACTCCTTGTTTTGGTTATTTTTATGCAATATGCTCAATTTACTATGTTAACACTTAATAAGGATCAATATTTTCAAAAGATGGCAGTTATTTTCAGATGAGTCTAAGTGCCGGTTCACACTGGGGCAACACGACTTCCAGCGCGACTTTTCAAGGCAACTTGAAGACGACTTGAGCTCGACTTCAGCGCTACTTGGAGCGACTTACAACGCGACTTCAAGTCGCCTCCAGGACAGGCGACTTTGCCAGTGGCCAATCACATAATAATCTGCTCTGTGGGAGGGAGGGGTTTGCCTTAGAAAACAATTTTCACTTCCTGGAAAGTTGCTTCAGTTAAGATGGGGGATCCGACTTGGAGGCGACTTCCATTGAAATCAATGGGTACAAGTCGCCTAGAAGTCGCCTTGAAGTAGTACAGGAACCTTTTCTGAAGTCGCTCCGACTTCATACGCGTTCATTAAGACGGCTCTCATTCACATAGCTGTGATTTCTGATATCAAGAGACTTGGGGCGACTTGCGGTCTGACAAGTCGCCCCCCAAGTCGCGGTAGTGTGAACCGGCACTTAGGAGATTTGAAAATGACAGTCACATGACTACTGTTATGTTAAAGTGGCTGTAAACCCACTTTTGCAACTTGCATCTACAGGTGAGCGTAGATTAAGGCTTACCTGTAGGTGCAAGAAATATCTCCTAAACCTACACGGTTTAGGAGATATTTGCTAAAAATGACATTGCTCCGTGTCTACGGCGCATGCGCGCCATAGACAACGGCGCATTCATGGGGTTAATCCCATTCACAAATCCGGCTAAGTCCCAGCATTCTCCGACTTAGCCGGATTTGACGGTTCTCGCGTGCATGCGCGGAGTCACGTCTTCGCCGCTCCTGCCAATCACAGCGCCAGAGCGGCGTTATGATTGGCGATTGGCTGGAGCGGCGATAGCCGGAAGTAACCTTCCGGCTATCGCTGCATCGATGGCTGCGGCTGGAGACGGAGACGAGGACGGCTTCGGGGGCCCCGATCTAAGGTAAGTGATGCATAATGAGCTATTATGCTAGTCATATTAGCTCATTATGGCTTTCTCTTACAGGTAGTTTAAAAAAATTTAAAAAAATTCAGGGCTTTACAACCACTTTAATACTTTGTTTACAGAGCCTACCCCAAAAAAACTGTATTAATGGAGATATTTTATTGTAGCCAGAGGCCAAGTAAATGCTGCCATACAACATCCAAGGGTGATGGGTGTGCAGGCACAAAGTGAACACTTTCAGGCACCTGTAATTGACAGCGCTTCCTTAAACACAGTCAGAGGCTCATCTAGTGACATCAGCAGGTCTGTGCGGAGGACATCACCACAGAGTCATGTTGCAGCTGGCATTACTGAGTCCAGAGGAAGAGTAGGAGAAGGCGAGTTATCAACTTATGTGGTGATGGTGGGGGGGGGGGGGTCTGCTGGCAACAACCTCCTGCTCATTATTTAAGGAAACAGCCTTACCAGTTTGAGACAAGGTTAGGGCACCTATGGCCAGGTTTTTGAGACTCATTTTTTAGTGCCCAACACTGTATTTGTGCCCCAGTGGGAGGGCATCAGTCAGAGACTAGACCTCTGATTCTTGCATTGCCTTTAGTTAGGATCCCCTCTTAATATAGAGCTTAGGGGCACATACATTGGTCTGCTTGTTATTTTCATAGATACACAATAGGGTTGATTGACTTAAACTGGAGAGTGCAAAATCTGGTGCAGTTCTGCAAAGAAACCAAGCAGCTTCCAGGTTTTTTTTGGTAACGCTTAATTGGCAAAGCTGAAGTTAGAAGTTGGCTGCCATGCACAGCTGCACCAGATTTCGCACTCCCCAGTTTTAGTAAATCAACCCCATTTTTTTGCATCTGTCCTGGTATACCTGTTATAGTGTTTAGTGTTGCTTTTACATCTTTTGGTTATTGATTTAGTGTGTGTTGCAGCAATAAATATTCCCTCTTTAGTCTTGGTATATCAGAGAGTGTAGTGCTGCCAGATGGCACTAGAAACAGGGGACCTGAGATACAGCAGCTTCTCCAGAAGTAAGCGCTACACACCTAAAAAAATATTTTTATTTTTATTTGTGCTTTTGTATTACTTATGCATTGTACACACGGTCGGACTTTTGCCCGTGCAAAAGTCTGCCGTAGGTCCGTCGGAAGTCCGACGGACAGAAAGAGAACATGTTCTCTATCTAGGTCCGTCGGAATTTCCGTCAAAAAGAGTCTGATGGGGAATACACACGGCCGGATTTTCCGAAAAAAAAAGCCCCTCTGACTTTTTTTATCAAAAAATCCAGCCGTGTGTACAAGGCATTAGTTGTGATTAAAGTGGTTGTAAACCCACAAAAAAAAAACCTGCAAGACAAAGGCATAATGAGCTACTATGCATAGCATAGTAGCTCATTATGAAATACTCACCTTAGATCGAAGCCCCCACAGTGGTCCCTGCATACTACTCTGCCCGACATGCCTCCTTCAGTTATTTCTGGGTATCGCGGGCTCCGGCGCTGTGATTGGCCGGAGCCACGATTACGTCACTCCCGCGCATGTGCGTGGGAGCCGCCGATAACTGCACGTCAGCTGAAGCAATGGCACGAACGTGCCGTTGCTTTAGTGCACATGTGCCAATGACATCGGCACATGCTGATATAGAGGATATCTCCTAAACCGTGCAGGTTTAGGAGATATCCATGGTAGCTACAGGTAGGCCTTATTATAGGCTTACCTATAGTGAAAAGTGGTGTGTAAGGGTTTACAACCACTTTAAGGTGGTAGCGGTTTGCTGGTAGTAAAGTCAGCATTTTACAAATCTGCTGACAGGCAGGCTTTTTATAACAGAAAAGACCCTAGAGGTCTCTTCTGTCATACATGCCCCCCTGCCGGTCAGCGGTTAGTGTGATCTGAGCCATACATGCACAGCTCAGATCACAAATATGGCCCGCTCTGTGTGCCGCAGAGATGGGACTCCTGTGCACATGTGACATCACATCGGCCAATTAAGCGGCTAGAGATGCAAAAACCTGAAAAAAAGACCGCGTGAAGATGGAAGCGCTGAGGATCGGGGAGAGCCCTGACAGCGCATCGCTGGAGGGTTCCGTTTGTAGGCAAGTTTGTCATAATGTACTAGTATGAGGTGCATACTAGTACATTATGACTAAACCTGCAGGGGGCACATTATTTTTTATTGTAAAAGAAACTTTACTACCACTTTAATCTGTGTTCCTCTTTGTTTACTTTCTAATAATTTTTTGTGATTCCCTGTATTCTAGCTGGCTGCTGATATCTTAATGAACCAAATGATAATTAAGATCTATAGCGCAACAAATTCTTATTATTTTTTTATTCTAGCCACAAGTCTGATCTATTTACTTTGATACACTACTCAGACCTTTAAGTAATCCAGGAAAAACTTCATAATGGGACACAGATAGTAAAAAAAAGACAAAGCACACAGGAGTGCAGTTTGTACTGCACACCTGTAAACCCGTTTTCAGCAAACAGCAGGCTGAAGTCCACGGTCAGCTGACATCACAGAGTTGGTCCAGGCTTGGGAATGATCAGGACGATATGGTCGTGATCCGCTCACACGCCTGGACCGGCACCGGCTCACCCAAGCTTCTGAGAGCCTGAGCCGGCCGCTCCCGCTCATCCACACCCCAGTGCTCCAGTGACTGACAGTCACTAGCTCTCTGCTCAGGAAGCTTTAAGAACCGAGCGATCAGCGGTGTTAGATCACTACGTTCCTAGTGTTAGAGCCAGCGGGGGACAGATGCAGCATCGGCCCGATGCTGCATCTGTCCCCTAGGTAAGTATGATTCTTAAATAAAAAGAGAAGTTATACTTCTCTTTTGAGGTTGGGGTGGTCAGAACGTCAAGGAATCTACACAAGATTGGGTTTTCAAAATGAATAGGAATTTACTTATTTCATCTTCACTTGATTGGATACTTGAAGTAAATATCAATACAAATATCATGTGAAAATTCTCAGCTCCTTTAGTAAATAAGCCCATTTGTTTTGTTTTAAATATAGCTGGAAGGTGTAGAACCTCTGTTGGGTTTTTATTGCTGTCTGTGTCCCTAATTGTTATATTTTCTCCATACTTTCTGTCGGGAAAGGGAGTGAAGGAAAATCTTTCCAACTCAGACACAAACTAATGCAAAAACACATTTTAGTAAAATGGAGAAGAGCTTGCACTTGTGTTGTTTGTGCCCTCTGCCACGTAACACCAGCTACCCTCATTTCTTACACAGGCACCACAGGACCAGGAAGTACAGCAAAATGATCTGCCCAATGGGGTCACAGACAGAGATGACAAACTTTACCACCAAAATTCTATTTGTAGCGGGGTGCTAAATTTAGGGGAAGTGTTTGGGTGGTAGTTGTGCCCAAACACCCTAATTGATAGAGTTCTTGAAACCATTTTTGTCCACAGTTGGAGTATTGGTGTACAGTTCCCTGTGGCCTGCAGGTGGCGCTGCCATAGTAGGCCAGGGTTGAACCACTGATACAGTGCTGTGCCTTGTGTGTCCCCTCTCGGCAACCAGGGCAAGGATTTTTCCTTCGGGGAGAATTCTTTCACTTCTAGTGTACATAGTTTGGAATGTCAATTATTGGTTGTGTGTTTTTCTTTCTTCCTCTGCAGGTGGATACCAAGCAAATCACTGAGAATGGGTGGGTTTAGCTATTGCAGAGGGAAGGGAAACGTAAATGATAAATGTGTTTTATGTGACATTGAGAATGTGATGTACACATGTGTTTTCTCTGCTCTTCTTTCATTTCTGCTTTTAACTCCCTTTCCCCTTGTTCAAGTTCCGGCACAAACAAACATATTTTTTTTCTAAATTGTTTTTGTAGATAGTTTCTGGAATAGGTCTATGTTGACTCAGGCTTAAGGGACATAAGTTTGCTCCAGACACTGGGGACCAGTGTCCATTTAGTGGGGGGAGTATGTAGCGGGGTGCTAAATTTAGGGGAAGTGTTTGGGTGGTAGTTGTGCCCAAACACCCTAATTGATAGAGTTCTTGAAACAATTTTTGTCCACAGGTGGAGTATTGGTGTACAGTTCCCTGTGGCCTGCAGGTGGCGCTGCCATAGTAGGCCAGGCCACTGATACAGTGCTGTGCCTTGTGTGTCCCCTCTCGGCAACCATACAGTGGGTGTGGTCTACCTGCTGGGCATGCTGGGAGAGGATATAAAAGGGGCAGACACTGCCTGTTGAGGGTTCGTTGTCGGGGGTCCTCCCCAGGGTTCTTGTTCTAGTCCGCCCTGGGCACATATAGCCCAGGGGCGGATCTGCGGTTCGTTGTCAAGGGTCCCAGGCACCTTTAGCCCAGGGACTGCGCCAAAGGTCTGGGCCCAGCACCTTCGGCTGGAGCCCATTGGGGATCGAGAAATCTCAGGGTGCCGCCTTGCGAGGGGACCTGTATCCTAGATGAGGAGGCCGGGGGAGGAACCGTTCCGAAGGACTGGTGCGGAAGTCACAGTGAAAGAAGGGTCCCGGTAACTCTCTGGAGGGATGTCTTCTCCCTGAACAGAGACCAAGGGTAACGTTCGAGCATCATTTCGGCTGCTAGTCCCAAGCTAGGGAGACTATCCGAACGGGCTGAGTCTGCTTGAGAATCGGAGCAGTGAATTGGGTTACGTTTGTGCCTGGACCTCATCCACCTCTTAAGCTGTCCTGTTCTCCCTCCAACCTATTCTGTCAGATACTGCGTTTTATACGAAATAAATTTCTACTTTGGAGTGCAGCTGGTGTGGACATTCAAGTTACTGTGGGGATACAAGGACTTGTCTTTATTTAATATAGAGGTGAGAAACATTCTCTGGTTGTCTAACTGTGGAAAACCCATCAACAACACCGCTCAACCTCTTCACACAGGAGGGTACGGGCTTGTGGTGCGATGTGCCTCTCTCTTGCCTCTCTCTTCCTGCGAGGAGCCAAAGTTAATGCAGGTAAAGAAAGGGGACTGTGCGCTACATATTATTCATTTTTTATGTGCTTGATACATGCAACAAGTTTTATTTATTTATACAATGCTTAAACAATTTCATACAGAACATTGAAAAAAAAAAAAACATCCATTGATTTAACTTTTTCTAAAACTATTAGAAAACACAATTACTTTGTGTGAGGCTTAGTGTTTTTATGAAATATTTATTTTAAGATAAAAATGTTTTGTTCATTGCGAAAATGTTCAAGGGAAAAAGACAGACTTGTCTCTTTTCAAGATTTCAATGACTTGATCAAAAGCAGAATCCTAAATGTTACATTTCAGATGTTGGCTTAATGACACAGGGAAATGTAGCACAAACATAATATCATAGCATCTGTTTTACACAATTCTGGTACTTTTAGATTTAAATCAGAAACACTTTCATTCACAATCTAAAAAAGGTTTTGTATCAGTCATTCATTTATGGAAATGTTTTACCACCAGACAAAATTTATGCATCTTCTGCTTCCAACCTTCTTTGAAATATTTATATCGAAAAATTATTTCAGTTTCATTTACCGGCATAAGCAATTCTCAGTACAATATTGTTAAGTTGCGTATTTCAGGAATATGTAAATCTTCAGAAGACAGGATTCAACTAGATTTTTAATATCAAAAAGGACATTTACTACTGACTGAGCAAAACTGACAGGGGAATACCTTTCAAACTGTGTATTTTTGTCCATACCATCTTTGCAATATTAAATCCAAAATAGCATTTATTTATTTTTTGCGTCATCCACACGAGTGCTATACTCTTATCTAATATCATAAATCACAGAAGGGAATAAACAATGCTTCACTGGAATTAGAAAGGGCAAAGGGAGCCAAATGAACATTAAATTGTTCTGCTGTACTCTATTATTAGCTAAAAGACAAGAAAATAATGTAGAATCATACTGTATATCAGGGATATGCAATTAGCGGGCCTCCAGCTGTTGCAGAACTACAAGTCCCATGAGGCATAGCAAGACTCTGACAGCCACAAGCATGACACCCAGAGGCAGAGGCATGATGGGACTTGTAGTTTTGCAATAGCTGGAGGTCCGCTAATTGCATATCTCTGCTGTATATATTGTCTTGTATCCATTGCAGCTTGTTTATGTTTGTAAAACCCCATAAAAACATATTTTTGGTAAAAGTATAGTGTTATCATAAAAAACACTATTTTCAGTTTAGAAGATGGCTTATGTAAAGGCGTCACTGATAACATTCACATGCATATATGTACATATAGGGAAAATGAGTAATTTGGCATTCACATAACTTTGCTTTGTGCTAAATTAGCTGCAGTTTTAGGCTAAAGGAAGTTTAACCGCTTGCCGACCGCTGCACGACTATTTACGTCGGCAGAATGGCACGACTGCGCATATGGACGTACCTGTCCCCTTTAATTTGCGTGATTGCGAGCACGCGCGCGCCGCCGTGCGAGCTCCGTGAGGGTCCCGCGGACACGATGTCCGCCGGGTGCCCGCGATCGTGTCACGGAGCTGCAGAACAGGGGATTGCCTGTGTAAACAAGCCATTTTCCTCTTCTGCCTTGTGACAGGACAGGGATCTACTTCTCTTTGTCATCGGGAGCAGTGATCAATGTCGTGTCACTTGTAGCCCATCCCCCCCACAGTTAGAATCACTCCCTAGGACACACTTAACCCCTTCCTCGCCCCCTACTGGTTAACCCCTTCCCTGCCAGTGTCATTTACACAGTAATCAGTGCATTTTTATAGCACTGATCGCTGTATAAATGACAATGGTCCCAAAATAGCATCAAATGTGTTTGATGTGTCCGCCATAATGTCGCAGTCATGATAAAAATCGCAGATCGCCGCCATTACTAATAAAAAAAAATGCAATAATTCTATCCCCTATTTTGTAGACGCTAAAACTTTTGCGCAAACCAATCAATATACGCTTATTGGCTAAAACTTTTGCACAAACCAATCAATATACGCTTATTGTGATTTTGTTTACCAAAAATATGTAGAAGAATACATATTGGCCTAAACTGAGGAAAAAAATATTTTTTTTTATATATTTTTGGGGGATATTTATTATAGCAAAAAGTAAAAAATATTGCTTTTTTTTCAAAATTGTCACTCATTTTTTTGTTTATAGTGTAAAGCCCCATACACACTATCAGTTTTCTTGCAGGTTTTTCTCTTCAGGTTTACCAAAACCATCTAATATGAGGTCAAACCTTAAGAGTTTCAATTCGTATGCAATCAGGCAGGCCCTTGCACTACATGGTTTTGGTAAACCTGAAGAGAAAAACCTGCAAGAAAACTGATAGTGTGTATGGGGCTTGAGAAATAAAAACCACAGAGGTGATCAAATACCACCAAAAGAAAGCTCTATTTGTGGGAAAAAAAGGACGTAAATTTTGTTTGAGAGCCACGTCGCAGGACCACGCAATTGTCAGTTAAACCTACGCAGTGCTGAATCGCAAAAAATGGCCCAGTCATTGGGCAGCCAAATCCTCCGGGGCTGAAGTGGTTAAAGTGTATTTCCACTTTTGCAGCACTATTCACATAGCATAACCTAAAATATATTTAAAAATTGCAGCTTACCTTTTCTTTATGTTCTATTCTGGACCCTCCAGCAAGGAAAAATACAAATTAGTTACCTTACTTTATGAGGGCACCGGGCAGCTGTGTTTGCATAAATTACTATGCTTGTACTGTGTACTGTGTTAGTCTTAACTAGGTTTAAACACTGTTTGCCCTAAATTAAAGTGGCAGCAAACCTCTGGGTATTTTTTTTCTAACCTGAAAGGTAATGTCATAATGTGCTAGTATGCATCACATACTAGCACATTATGTTAAACTTACCTGAAAACAAAGCCTTCCAGCGCCTTGCTATTACCGCCTTAGGAGCTTCTACCTTTGCCCGGTCTTGCTTCCAAGTTTGCGGACTCCGACTGTGTGACTTGCCGGAGCCTGGATGACATCACTCCTGCGCTATAGGTAAAATTCAGAGATCGGAGTTTACTCCCACTTTAAAAATGTAGAAATCAACCTCCTACATTGTGGGGTTGATTTATTAAAACTGGAGAGCGCAAAATCTGGTGCAGCTGTGCATGGTAGCCCATCAGTTTCTAATGCTGGCCATACACTCTACGAAAAATCGTCCGAACGAACTTTCGGAAAACGAACGTTCGGCCGTGAGCGCAAACGATATTGCCATCATGTAATGACCGATAAATCGTTCAGTGGACATAAATAAATAAAACATTTTTTTTTTTTTTTTTACATATACCTAGTGCAGAAAGTTCGGACGGGAAACACATTAACCTTCCGATTTATCGTTCCTTCGGCAGAAAATTTCCAAACTTGTCCTTCGTTTTTTTGGCTCAAAAACGTCCCAACGATTATCGATTTTGTGCCCATTAACTGTTCGAAAAACGAAAGAACGGTCTGTACGACCGATTTCCCCCCGATTTTTCGAATAGTGTATGGCCAGCATAACTTCAGCTTGTACAATTAAGCTTTGACAAAAACTGGAAGCTGATTGGTTTCTATCCAGAGCTCCACCAGATTTTGCACTCTACAGTTTTAGTAAATCAACCCCAGTGCGTTAATGAGGACTGAATAAATGAAAATTCTTAAGAAAAGTCTTAGGAAAATGTATACAAAAATTCTCAGAACATTCTCAGGACATTTGAATGTCATTTGAAAGATTTAGTTTGCTTTTAACATTTGATTTTGGAATAAATGCAACTTTACAGTACGAAAACCATATACTGTACAATGTTAAAAATGTCATAGTATACACCAAACCACGGCACAAACAATAAAAAATATTCAATGTGCTTACAACAAGCCAACTAAGGTGCCACAACTGTGCATACACAATATGTATAATCTAACAAATTGTAAATTGCAATTTACAATTTGCTAGATTATACATATTGTATATGCACATGGTGGCACTTTAGTTGGCTTGTTGTAAGCATATTGAATATTTTTATTGTTTGCGGTGTGGTTTGGTGTAAACTATTTGATTAGAAAATGAACAGCAGCAACAATAGCAGTTTATAGGCACAGTCGCATTTTTAGCACGGATTTGATTGTATTCAGTGGCGTAGCGTGGGTTCTCAGCGCCCGGGGCAAGGCAAGAAATTAGTGTCCGCTAATCTGTGTACTTTTCGCACTCCCTGAGTTCCTTCCCTTTCTACAATAGTACTGATCAGCCTGATTCCTATACTGACCTTCCTATACTGACCACTACACTAACCTCTACATGGACCTACATGATTCCGAGACTGACCATTACACTTACCTACCTGTCCACTGCACTGACCTACCCGATTCCTACATTGGCCACTACACTACACTGCACACTGACCACTACACACTGACCACTACACTATTCACTGGCCACTACACTATACACTGACCACTACACTACACACCACACTGACCACTACACACTGACCACTACACTGCACACCACACTGCACACCACACTGACCACTACACACTGACCACTACACTATACACTGACCACTACACTGCACACCACACTGACCACTACACTACACGCCACTACACTACATACTGACCACTACACTACACACTGACCACAAAACCACACACCACTACACTGCACACTGAGCACTACACTATACACTGACCACTACACTGCACACCACACTGACCACTACACTACACTACACACTGACCACTACACTACACACTGACCACAAAACCACACACCACTACACTGCACACTGACCACTACACTATACACTGACCACTACACTACACACTGACCACTACACACCACACTGACCACTACACACCACACTGACCACTACACACCACACCACACTGACCACCAGGGCTGGTGCAAGGATTTTTTCTTTCCCCCCTGGCTGCACCCTGACTCCACTTTACCCTGCAACACATGTGACCTATCTGACCCCTACACTGACCCCCTGACACACCTACCTGACACATGCACTGATCCACCTGACTCCTACTTCCTGCACTATTCAAATTACACTGACCCACCTGACCTTTACACTGACCTACGTGACCATTACACTGACCTACGTGACCATTACACTGACCTACCTGACACCCCCACTAACCTACCTGAAACCTACACTAACCTACCTGACACCTACACTAACCTACCTGACACCTACACTGACCCACCTCACTCCTACTTCCTGCACTACTCACATTACACTGACCCACCTGACCATTACACTGACCTACCTGATCATTACAGTGACCTACCTGACACCTACACTGACTGACACATACACTGACCCCCGACACCTACCTGACATATACACTGACCCACCGACCTTACACCTACACTGACACATACACAGACCCACCTGACTCCTACTTCCTGCACTACTCACACCCAAAGTGGAATTACACTTTAAATTCATGGTTTACAATACATTTTTATGGCATTTCTTTACATGAAGTTAACTGTAGGTTGAAAAGTATTGCTCCATGCTGCACAACTTCCAGTAAAAATATAAATTTATGATTGCCCTTTATAAATATATACTATTAGTAGCTACTTTTCATAAACATTTTGCTATGTTAGCTTTGGCATTTTCTTTTACAAAGGATTTTATTAATATCCAGTGCAACTTCAGTTGGAGTAGCATTTCAAAAAGGAAAAAATAAATAAAAAATACCAGGAAATTAGGCATATAAAGGTGGACAAAAATACTCAGGACCCAGGAATGCCCACAGGGCCTTGTCCACTAACTGAAAAGGGTTCAAAAGATCCATCTCAACGGTAGATTAACTGTGAACACAGCCGACTCTTCCAGGGCCAGGGCCGTTAACCTGATAGATTATGAACTGAGACTGAGAAATAATAGCAATAATAAATCTGACAGAATCTCTGCCCCAGTGTGGCTCCTGTCCCCCAAGCACACCAGCTCAAGCACTGCATGGCATCTTTTTGCCTGCGTACTTGCGTAGCCCCTTGAACGCCTACGGAGCACCGCTGGTTCCGAGGACAAATCAGCACAGGCAGAGACCATGGAGGAAGAAGAAGAGGAGGGGGTGGAAGAGAGAGGTTTGTCAGAATCACCACTAGTAGCATTTTGGAGGCGTGGTGGCGGAACAACCTCCAACACTACTGCACCCTGTCCTGCATCCTTCCTAGCTGCCAACAGAGTCACCCAATGTGCAGTGAAAGATAGGTAACGTCCCTGTCCATGCCTGCTGGACCATGAGTCAGCGGTAATTTGCACCTTACCGCTGACCGCCCTGTCCAGCGAGGCCAAGACATTGCCTTCCACATGCTGGTAGAGAGCCGGAATCGCCTTCCGTGAAAAAAAGTGGCGTTTGGGAACCTGCCACTGAGGAACCGCACATTCCACAAACTCACGGAAGGGGGCAGAGTCTACCAACTGAAAAGGCAGCAGTTGAAGTGCTAGCAATTTAGCCAAGCTAGCATTCAACCGCTGGGCATGTGGATGGCTGGGAGCGAACTTCTTTTGGCGGTGCAGCAGCTGGGGCAGGGAAATTTGCCTGGTACAATCTGACGTTGGTGTACCGATAGCAGATTGCCCGCAAGTACTTGGCAGTGACACAACTAATTCTACACCTCCATTCCTCTCAGTGCAGGTTTCTGAGAGGACTGAAGGTATAGTGGTTTTGGAGATCCCAGCTGATGAGGAGCAAGGAGAGGTCCGCTTTGTTCTTTGGTGTGGGTCTTTTAGGTACGCTTGCCAACAGACTGCATGGGAGGTCGACATATGTCTGGTCAAGCTTGTGGTGCCCAAGCGGCTGCTGTTTTGGCCACGCGAGATACGCTTCAGACATATGTTGCAAATAGCAAAGGTGCGATCTGCTGCACACATCTCAAAAAAGGCCCAAAGAACTTTTGGAATAACGCACAGAGACAGAAGCGCCCTGCACATGTGGAGCTCTGCGGTGTGATGCAGTCGGTGTGCTGCCCTTAAGCTGGCCCTTGGAGGGCATCCTGCTTCATTGAAGATGTGCCTCCTCCTCTCTCCTATCAGGCACCCACATAGAGTAAGTGACCTCATCATCCCCTCCCCCCTCATCACTGGAGAAAACCTGGCAGTATGCTGCAGCTGGGGGAACATGACTGCCAGTTTGCTGTCCTTCTTGGGCACCCCCTTTCTTTTGGCTCACGTTACTGCCTCGTCAAGCTGGGTACCATCATCGAAGCCTTCAAAACGCTGCGCATCCTCCTGCAGCATGTACCCAACACTGTGGTCAAACATTTCGGGGGACTCCTCAAGAGGACATGGTGGGTCTAGGGAAGAAGTGACTGATGACATTGAGCCGAGGGAAGAGGCCGCTTTGGCTGACAAAGTACCCTGAGGCTGGGTGAGAGAGGATGAGGACGGCTTGGTCATCCACTCTACCAACTCTTCAGCATGTTGCGGCTCAACACTGCCAGCTGCCGAAAAAAAGGACAAGCGTGCCCCACATCCACCTGCTGATGAGGATGCACCATGTCCATGACCAGCACTGTTGCCTCTAGACACAGAGCCTGCTTGCCCTCTTTTATTTGCCTGTGTGTGTCTGCCTCTCCTTGTTGGCCTTCCAGACATACTTTATTTGATGTATTGGAATAGGTAGGTACACAAGGAATTGTCTGCAGTCAGCTTTAGTTGAACACTGTGCCCAGGATACAGTACACTGACTGAAAATACTGCAGCTGCCTGCCTGCGGTATTATTAGAAACAGAACACCAGCAATTGTCTGCAGTTAGCTTTAGTTGCACACTGTGAACAGGATACAGTACACTGACTGAAAATACTGCAGCTGCCTACCTGTAGTATTATTAGGTAGAGAACACCAGCAATTGTCTGCAGTTAGCTTTAGTTGCACACTGTGCACAGGATACAGTACACTGACTGAAAATACTGCAGCTGCCTGCCTGTGGTATTATTAGAAAGAGAACACCAGCAATTGTCTGCAATTAGCTTTAGTTGCACACTGTGCACAGGTTAAAGTACACTGACTGAAAATACTGCAGATGCCTGCCTGTCAGTATATTAGGAACAGAACACCAGGAATTGTCTGAAGTTAGCTTTAGTTGCACACTGTACACAGGATACAGTACACTGACTGAAAATACTGCAGCTACCACAATCAACTGCCTGCCTGTCAGTATATTAGGAAGAGAATAACAGGAACAGATCTAGCTAAACCGAATACAGTGTATATATATATATATATATATATATATATATATATATATATATATATACCGGTATATATATATACAACTCCTAGGATGCATATATATACTAAATACACTGACTAAAGCTAACTAAATCGCCTGCCTGCTCTATGACACGCTGACTCTCTATCTATCTCTCTCACACGCTGCAACACACTACACAAGGCCGACACGCAGGCGATCTTATATAGTGTGGGGCGTGTACCTACTCCCCTGAGCCATGATTGGCCAAAGGCACCCTGACTTTGGCCAATTATGGCTCTCTGTGCTGACGGCGCTGTGATTGGCCAAAACATGCGGGTCATAGTGCATGCTTGGCCAATCATCAGCCAGCAATGCACTGCGATGCCGCAGTGAATTTTGGGCCGTGACGCGCCACTCGAATTTGGCGCGAACAGCCCATAATTTTCGAAATTCGGCGAACGGCCGAACGGCCAATGTTCGAGTCGAACATGAGTTCGACTTGAACGTGAAGCTCATCCCTAATCATAGATAGATGAGTCATTATATGAGTATCTTTTTAACTGATTGCTACAGGTTAGATACTGGAAGGTGGGCTCTTTTCGCTCCATTCATAGTACAGTCATTTACTAGTGATAGTTAAATCTATCCAGGTTCAGTTCACCACAAATTTCCATTTACAATATGGCAAATATGAAATTAGAGGTGGATCCCATTGAAGTCTATGGGGCAAGAATCTTTATGTTAAATTCTAGCCATTGTTAGGGCTAATAGACAAACTACTATAAAAAAAAGGCATTGGAAGGTGGGCATAGGAGTGTAAGACACACTGATGTGCCTTTTGCAGCCTTCCAGCTCCTCACACTGCTACTTGCCTCCAACGTTTATCAGATCTGTTGATGTATCTCAGCCCCTCCTAATGGTTACAATCTGCACTGCGCCCTTCCCAGTCTTCTTTGTCAAAAGTGGGCTAACAAGAATGACCAGATGCCCTCCAGCACCTTTGCTAGACTTATTTGCCAGCTGTGGGCTAACAAACCTGGCCACACACGAGCCGGTTTTATTTAAACATCACAAGCTCAAGGCTCTGGGCTTGTGATAGTCCTGTCTACACAATCCTGTATTCAGTCTCTGTAGCTCCTGTACCTTGTATCCAATTCCTGTATCTTTTATTTGGCATCTTGCATCCTGTTCATGTCTTAGTATCTTGTTCCTGTATCTAGTGTCTGCATTGTATTTCTGTCTCAATATCCTGTGTCCAGCACTTAGCTCTGGTACTCTATTACTTGTACCTAATTCAGATGTCTGTGTTTCTAGTTTATTTTGCCCTGCTTTATCACTCTGTCACTTTATACCTGATGCTAGTTAGCCTATACCTGAAAAACGAAGCCAGCCAGTTCATGGAAAACTCTGTTGTCTGCCACCACTCTGTCCTTGCTACATTAATTGATTCCTCTGCAGGCTGCACTCAACTCTGTCCTGTCCATCACTATCTCTGCCTCCACTGAAGAGCTGGCACCTTGTGTCCTTCATTGACAATTGGTACCTCTACACTTTACCTGGGGCTTGCCTGTGACACAGTACAGCCAGAGTTCACAGTTTTATGTCCTGGGGTATCTGAGAACAAATAGCCAGACAAACCTTAAAGTGATACTATAGTCTTGTATTTTATTCTTTAAAAATAATAAAAATGTTATTCTTACCTGCTGTGTGCAGTGCTTTTGCACAGAGCAGCCCAGATCCTCCTCTTCTTGGGTCCCTCTTCAGTGCTCCTGGCCCCTCCCTCCTGTTGAGTGCCCCCACAGCAAACAGCTTGTTATGGGGGGCACTGGAACCGAGGTGAAACTCCCTGTGTCCATTCAGACATGGAGCCGCTGTTCGGCCCCACAGCTCTCTCTCCTGATTGGCTAACTGACTTTGATTGACAGCAGCAGGAGCCAATGGTGCTGCTGCTGTGTCTCAGCCAATAAGGAGGGAGAGTCCAGACAACAGAGGCACTCATGCAACATCACTGGATAGAGATGGGGCTCAGGTAAGTATTAGGGGGCTGAAGGGGGCTGCTACATACAGAAGGTTTTTAATCTTAATGCATAGAATGCATATAGATAAAAAACCTTCTGCCTTTACAACCACTTTACAGTAAAGCGGAGGTCCACACAAAAAGTGAACCTCCGCTTTTCGGAACCCTCCCCCCCTCTGGTGTCACATTTGGCACCTTTCAGGGGAAGGGGGGTGCAGATACCTGTATAATACAGGTATTTGCACCCACTTCCGGGCATAGACTCCCGTGGGAGTCACACCCCTTCCCGTCTCCCCGCTGTCTTCTGGGAAACACAGTTCCCAGAAGACAGCGGTGACCAGTGAGGAAACGCAGCGCGACTCGCGCATGCGCAGTAGGGAACCGGGCAGTGAAGCCGCAACGCTTCACTTCCTGATTCCCTCACCGAGGATGGTGGAGATTACTCGTCTTCTGCTGCCGACATCGCGGGCACCCTGGACAGGTAAGTGTCCATTTATTAAAAGTCAGCAGCTGCCGTACACTCCCCACTATTTATTCTAACTGGAGTGTCTGCATCTGGCCCTTACAACATACAGCAGCAGCACCCCAATCTGATTCATCTCAGTTTGGAAAAAAATATTATTTTTTGGGTAGTTTTAGCAGCAACTTATGCTTTCTCATCATACGGTAATAAGCCTAATAGAAAAATAGTTCTCTGTGGCTGTCTCAGCCCTCCTGCTGTGTCCTGCAGCTGGCCAATTTTTATCTAGCTCACATTAGAGACCACAGATGCCACATTAGCATAAAATTGGCCAACAGCATGATATTTTTAGAAAGGGAGAATTGTCTCTTAATTATTTCACAAAAATTATTAGGAGACTGCATGGTGAATTGGTTCTCATTTTTTTACTATAATAATTAAGATACTGCAGATTACATAGCAGTGTAAAATTGATCAGAAGTGGGACATTTTTTTAATCGCAAAGCTAGGCCCAAATTTTCGACAAAGTTCTGCGATTCCTGTTCTACAATCTCCTTCCCCAAATGAGCAGCTGTGTAAATCTCCTATTAAGGACTAAAACATATAACACTTAAAAAATACAGCATTCGTATCAAGATTTAATTAAATGAATAACCCACTTCTTACATGTAAATAAATAAATACATAGAATTCATATCAAATCAATAAAGCAATGCATATATCACAGTGATAAAACCATTAGTTGATTCAATGACGTTAAAACTATTAGTACAATATCATATGTATATAACCTTTCTCAGTGATATAAACTACTGGTGCTTAACAAAATTAAAAATTCACATTATCACATACACATACATTCACATACATCATTAACAAAATTCATGTAAAATAAAAGTTCATAGCACTATTGGTGTTCATTTGAAGCAGAAATGTGTAAAAAAAAACAACACTCTTATGCTGTAAACAGCTGATGCTTCACACCTTTAAAAGTGCATTCCCAGTGGTTCAGAATCACTTACAGATATATATGTCTGATCTCTCATTACAAGCCGGTCAAACAGGGCTCTGTAACAACAACACTAAATAGACAGGGAGATGGATGGCTTCCTTTATTTTTCCCTCATAGATCCATTGAGTAAAATACAGAAAAAAGCTTATAGTGCAACAATGTAACTTTATTAAAACAGTAAGTTAAAAAAAAACATACTCACAAGCATGTGCTTAACATAATACTCAGGATAAACAGCCAGTGGTAAATGTCTCTCAATTACTGCACTACTGCAAAAACTTCTCTATCACTAATCCAGTGTTTGCAGACCCCTTTTCACCTTTGCATCAGCGTTACAGTGCCCAGCCCTGTCCAATGCATTTTATTACAATGGAAGTCATCAGATTTATCTTCTCCTGATGATGTCCAGGGTGACGAAATGCGCTTGGAAGCTTTTGCAGTCTTACAGCATTTGAGAGACATTTTTGTGGGGTTTTTAATTCAATTGCATTTTTTTCATCACCCCTATGTTGTTGAAAGGCTTTTCATATATATTTTGTATTATGCTGTATTGTTTATATTCATTATGTTCTTGAATTGGTTGTATTGTTGCTATAATACCATAATCTAATATTTGTTTTATGAATATTTCAATATATTTATTTATTTTCATAGAGCAAATTGATGTCAAATTGAAGACACATATCATGCACCCAAGTCCTGAAGAAGTGGGGATGTCCAGCGAAACGCATAGACAGGATGAATTTATGTCCGGGAACATATATTTATACTTTACGCTATTACCATTGTTACTGTTTAGTGAGTTAGTGAGAGCCAGAGTGATACTTCAATATATTTATAACATTCTCTGGGTGCTGGATACACTACAGAAGTCATCTGCTGTTTACGCCCTCATTATAGCACTTTATAATTATTATTGTATATTTTGTCGAACACTTTTGGTAGCGCATAAGTACTTTTGTTTACATATATTTATACTACTCGCTTTGCACAAGCTTTTGTATTTTATCTATATATTGAAAGTTATATTCTTTCAGTGTTTGTAAATTTTGTGGAAAATAAAATACTATTTTATCCCATCAATTCCTGCTGGTAATAATTATGTTGCTATGCATTATCTCCTCGGTGGCATGTTCAAAGTCCCTGTTTGGTTTTTCATTTTTTGTTATTTCTGTATTCTAGGATATTGCACCCAGGACACTATTACACAGATAGCTTATGATTCCACTGCTTTTCAACTCTAACTATGTTTGTCAGCTTTTCCTATGTTTCCTTACAACAGTTTTAAAAGGACAAGTTCACCTTTCATAACATGTTACATGTTACACCCATATTGGGTGTGTAACATGTAACATGTTATGAATGTATCGACCCTTTCACCTCCCAGATCCCCGCTGTGCCAGCTAGCGGGGGTTGTTTTCCCCCCACTAGCTGTCAAAATTTAAAAGAAAACGTGGCTGTGCGGGGCTCCACCCATCTGACTACGTCACTCATTCACAGTGCTCTTTGAATGGAAAACTACAAGGTCTGGCAGTCTTTGCAGCTGTCAGCTTGTAGATTTCAGTGAACTATCACAGCGCTTCATTCATTCTTTCTGTCAGCATGTATCGGCTTCCTCGTATGAGGAAGCAAATACACTGACAGATATGCAGGAGACCTGCATGGCATCAGCAATCTGCTGATTGCTGGTGCAATGCTTTACAGGCTCCTGCAAAAAAAAAAAAAAAAAAGTGCATTTATTATTTTTCCTGAAAAGGTGAACTTATCCTTTAAATTCACAGAAACGTTTGCTGCTCTATTCCCCTCTTTTTTTAGTGAGGGGACTGGCTTACTTAAAAGCCCACTTATTGGTCCTTCTAAGCCCACTAGCCATAGTTTAAAAGTCATGCAGTGCATTATGGTTTAATAAGTCACCTGAGAAAATTTGTATATACATTTTGAATGCACGGATTAGCCTCAAACCAATGGTAGTGGCAAATATGAACCTTATGCCTATTATCTGCAGATTGGGTTTAAAACAGCTTAAGGCCCCTTTCACACTTATATGACTTCAAAGTCGTGCAATTTTACCGCGATTTTGCCGTGATTCGCGGACGCGATTTTGACAAGACAGTCATATGACAGGATCCGACTTTGCCCCATGAATTGAAGTACGACTTCAATGAGCAGGGACGCGACTTTGATCCCCAAAAAAAACGGCATGGGTTCCCCCTTCACTGGGGCAGAATTCCGAATTCCCATGACCAAGCTATTATGTACCATATTTCACTTCTGGGAATGCGCCCAGTACAACAGGGTAGAGGGGGCATGATCAGTTCCACTAGCAAGTAAAACATTTGTTTACTTATTGACTTTGGGTTTTCGGATTTTTGTATGTATTATCATGGTATATAATTGATTACAAATGGTGAATTGTTCATTTATGTTTGCTTTAGACAGTATAAATGTCAAAGATGTTCCTGACTGTAGCTATAGTATTTTACTCATCTACAAATACACACTGGCAAGGACAAATTATGCTCATGACTGCCAAAACCAATTAAAAACAGTGAGTTTATAAAACAAACTACATTTTCAATTCCATTTCTGCTTATTTACTTTGAAATCGCCTTTAATTACTTTTATATTTACTTGAAATAGCTTTATGTCCTCCAATACATTATGAGGGAGGACAAGTACATCCCCTACTGTACAATGACACAGATTTGTGATACCATCCCATGACACTGGCCCTTCTATTAATAGTAAATACCTTTTGCAGATTCCTTTTTACTTAGATTTGCATTTAAGTACAAAAATGTATACATATTCTTTGTTTTTCTTTTTATTTATTTTTAATTTTTTATAATCAAATTTTTGCCTTTTTTCTTGTATGCCATATGTGGAGCAGTCAAGTAAATGCGCATCTTGCCTTACGTTATATACTTGATATGGGTGCTCATCACAGCTGTTAAAGCAGGAGACAGCAGTTGTAATCTAGTATAATTCTGTGTTTAAGGTCATGCACTTTATAATGCCAACGGCCACCTGAATACCCAAACAGTAACTGCATCTGATAGGATGGAGTCACTATTCATCCACTAATTTTGGACTCATTTGATTTTTAATTCAACTTATGTCAAGCCATGGGGTGCTGACAGGGCTACTCACTGCTCCATTTTCAGTGTTAAGTGTTGTTTCTTTAATCTTTTTTTTTATTAATCTTTTTTTTTTCTTATCCTTTGTTCGTTTATCTAAGTAGCTGTCTTAAATTGTGGTTAAACATCAACGTACACTCACAAAATGTGTTTGCCATCAATGTGATTTACAATCAATGGTGTATCAATTTACATTAACATGTCAAGAACAAGCATCAATGCTCTGTACATCTATTGATCCCATACTTTGGCTGATCATGCTCTATTCATTTAGCCCTAAATCTATCATTGTAGCTCACAAAGTGTCCACCTGGAGGCTGAATGGGTCCCTCCACCAGGACCAGATTACCATGACTGAAGCGTCCAAGGAGCTTTCCTTCTTTTTCAACTTTAATGACACCGCAGAGATGAGCCCACTCACCCTCTGAGAAGTGTACAATATGGACATTTTCCTAAGACATGGGGCAAATGTATTTACTTACATACTCAAATCCAGCAGGTCAAATGCATCCACAAAAAAGTCTCTGATCTCTGGACATCAAGAGTTACAGGTCCTTCAGAAAAGACTAAACTCTCTACTCTACTGCATCATAACATCAAATGTAAACTACTGAAATATAAATGCTCTTTCTATGAATATTGTATTAAATTTGCACCCTACTAGTCAAAACCCTAATGCCGCGTACACACGATCGGTTTTTCTGATTCGGTCAAACCGATCGTGTATGGGCCCCATCGGTCTTTTTCCCATCGGTATAAAAAAAAAGAACATGTTTTAAATTATACTGATGAAAAAAAAAACGATAGCAAACGATAGCAAATTCCGATCGTCTGTGGGGAACTCCATCGGAGAAAAAAACCACGCATGCTCAGAATCAAGTGAACGCATGCTCAGAAGCATTGAACTTAATTTTTCTCGGCTCTTCGGAGTGTTTTACGTCACAGCGTTTGGGACGGTTGGATTTTTGACTGATGGTGTGTAGGCAAGACGATGGAAGTCAGCTTCATCAGATTTCCGATGGAAAAATGTATCGGATTTTATTCCATCGGAAATCCGATCGTGTGTACAGGGCATAACAGGTCCTCAAAATATGACCTTTGTTTCCAAGACTGGCTCTCCTTCCAGACCCAAAATGATCATCTCCATGGTAATTGCATGGGAATTTCAAACATTTTATCATCAGCTTTATAACCTCAGGGATCCTGCTCCAGCACACTTGCCCTCCTGTACAGGCCTCATAGAATCTTATCTTCAATCCTTAGGCCTTCCAGTCTCCCCACTATTAGAGGGAGATGCTGGAGGAACCTTTCACTGCAAAGAAACTTGAAATATCTATTTCCTCTTCTAAGATAGGCAAAGCCCCAGGCCCTGACAGTTTACCCCTTAGTTATAATCAATTTTTCAAGAATCCTTGTATTTCTTCAATCTGTCCAATGTCCCCTATCCCAAATGATTTTTATTCTAAATCTAGAACCACTTCTAAGTACAATCAGGGCAAACTTGTCTATCTGTTTAGCCTGTCGACATCTAACACGAAACATAACGTAGCAGCATACACCAACGATCTCCTCTTTTTCATATCCAACCCTGAAACTACTATCCCAACTCTCTCAGAGCTCTTTACACAAATTGGGACCTGTCCAACTTTATAATCAGTTATAACAAATCTGAAGCACACAATGTCAACATTCTGTTAGATAGGGAGGAATGATAAGGAAGGCTTACCTATTTATTGGTCGCATACTAGCCTCAAATACCTGGGAACCAAAATGACACCAGACCCCTAAAAATCATACAAGGCCAATGTTTGCCCTTTCTGGCCAAGAGCTGTTCTGACCTGGGGAGCATGTACCAATGCAAAAAAATATATATATTTCTGGGGACCTTTAAAATGGTTTGTGTGCTGTTTTTTCTTCTTTTTTTTTAACCACTTAAGCCCCGGACCATTTGGTAGCTAGAGGACCAGAGGTGAATTCAGAATTTTGCACTGCGCTGCTTTAACTGTAAATTGTGCGGACATGCAATGTTGTACTGAAACAAAATTTGCGTCCTTTTCTTCCCACAAATAGAGCTTTCTTTTAATGGTATTTGATTGCCTCTGCGATTTTTATTTTTTGCGAGATAAACTGAAAAAGACCGAAAATTTTGAAAAAAAATGATATTTTTGTTATAAGAAAAATCGAATAAACTCAATTGTAGTCATACATTTAGGCCAAAATGTATTCAGCCACATGTCTTTAGTAAAAAAAATGTCAATAAGCGTATATTTATTGGTTTGCGCAAAAGTTATAGCGTCTACAAACTAGGGTACATTTTCTGGAATTTACACAGCTTTTAATTTATGACTGCCTATCTCATTTCTTGAGGTGCTAAAATGGCAGGGCAGTACAAAACCCCCCCAAATGACCCCATTTTGGAAAGTAGACACCCCAGGGAAATTGCTGAGAGGCATGTTGAGCCCATTGAATATTTTTTTTTTGTCCCAAGTGATTGAATAATGACAAAAAAAAAAAAAAAAATTACAAAAAGTTGTCACTAAATGATATATTGCTCACACATGCCATGGTTATATGTGGAATTGCACCCCAAAATACATTCTGCTGCTTCTCCTGAGTACGGGGATACCACATGTGTGGGACTTTTTAGGAGCCTAGCCGCATACGGGCCCCCGAAAACCAAGCACCGCCTTCAGGATTTCTAAGGGCGCAAATTTTTGATTTCACTCCTCACTACCTATCACAGTTTCGAAGGCCATAAAATGCCAAAATAGCACAAACCCCCCTAAATGACCCCATTTTGGAAAGTAGACACCCCAAGCTATTTACTGAGAGGCATGATTAGTCCATGGAATATTTTATATTTTGCCACAAGTTGCAGGAATATGACAAACTTTATTTTTTTTGCACAAAGTTGTCACTAAATGATATATTGCTCACACATGCCATGGGCATATGTGAAATTACACCCCAAAATACATTCTGCTGCTTCTCCTGAGTATGGGGATACCACATGTGTGGGACTTTTTGGGAGCCTAGTCGCGTACGGGACCCCAAAAACCAAGCACCGCCTTCAAGGTTTCTAAGGGCATACATTTTTGATTTCACCCCTCACTACCTATCACTACCTATCACAGTTTTGAAGGCCATAAAATGCCAAGATGGCACAAAACCCCCCCAAATGACCCCATTTTGGAAAGTAGACACCCCAAGCTATTTGCTTAGAGGCATGTTGAGCCCATTGAATATTTTTTTTTGTCCCAAATGATTGAATAATGACAAAAAGAAAAAAAAAAGAAAAAATGTACAAAAAGTTGTCACTAAATGATATATTGCTCACACATGCCATGGTTATATGTGGAATTGCACCCCAAAATACATTCTGCTGCTTCTCCTGAGTACAGGGATACCACATGTGTGGGACTTTTTGGGAGCCTAGCCGGGTACGGGGCCCCAAAAACCAAGCACCGCCTTCAGGCTTTCTAAGGACGTAAATTTTTGATTTCACTCCTCACTACCTATCACAGTTTCGAAGGCCATAAAATGCCAAAATAGCACAAAATCCCCCCAAATGACCCCATTTTGGAAAGTAGACACCCCAAGCTATTTACTGAGAGGCATGTTCAGTCCATGGAATATTTTATATTTTGCCACAAGTTGCGGGAATATGACAAACTTTGTTTTTTTTGCACAAAGTTGTCACTAAATGATATATTGCTCACACATGCCATGGTTATATGTGGAATTGCACCCCAAAATACATTCTGCTGCTTCTCCTGAGTACGGGGATACCACATGTGTGGGACTTTTTGGGAGCCTAGCCGCGTACGGGACCCCAAAAACCAAGCACAGCCTTCAAGGTTTCTAAGGGCATAAATTTTTGATTTCACTCCTCACTACCTATCACAGTTTTGAAGGCCATAAAATGGCAGGGCAGTACAAAACCCCCCCAAATGACCCCATTTTGGAAAGTAGACACCCCAGGGAAATTGCTGAGAGGCATGTTGAGCCCATTGAATATTTTTTTTTGTCCCAAGTGATTGAATAATGGCAAAAAGAAAAAAAAAAATGTACAAAAAGTTGTCGCTAAATGATATATTGCTCAAACATGCCATGGTTATATGCAGAATTGCACCCCAAAATACATTTGGTTGCTTCTCCTGAGTACGGGGATACCACATGTGTGGGACTTTTTGAGAGCCTAGCCGCGTACGGGCCCCCGAAAACCAAGCACCGCCTTCAGGATTTCTAAGGGCACAAATTTTTGATTTCACTCCTCACTACCTATCACAGTTTTGAAGGCCATAAAATGCCAAGATAGTCCAAAACCCCCACAAATGACCCCATTTTGGAAAGTAGACACCCCAAGCTATTTGCCGAGAGGCATGGTGAGTATTTTACAGCTCGCATTTGTTTTTGAAAATGAAGAAAGACATATTTTTTTTTTTTCTTTTTTCAATTTTTAAAACTTTGTGACAAAAAGCGAGATCTGCAAAATACTCAACATACCTCTCAGCAAATAGCTTGGGGTGTCTACTTTCCAAAATGGGGTCATTTGGGGGGGTTTGTGCCATCTGGGCATTCCATGGCCTCCGAAACTGTGATAGGCAGTGAGGAGTAAAATCAAAAATTTACACCCATAGAAATCCTGAAGGCGGTGCTTGGTTTTCGGGGTCCTGTACGCGGCTAGGCTCCCAAAATGTCTCACACATGTGGTATCCCCGTACTCAGGAGAAGCAACAGAATGTATTTTGGGGTGCAATTCCACATATAACCATGGCATGTTTGAGCAATATATAATTTAGTGACAACTTTTTGTAAATTTTTTATTTTATTTTATTTTTGTCATTATTCAATCACTTGGGACAAAAAAAAAATATTCAATGGGCTCAACATGCCTCTCAGCAAATAGCTTGAGGTGTCTACTTTCCAAAATGGGGTCATTTGGGGGGGTTTTGAACTGTCCTGGCATTTTATGCACAACATTAGGAAGCTTATGTCACACATCATCCACTCTTCTAACCACTTGAAGACAAAGCCCTTTCTGACACTTTTTGTTTACATGAAAACATTTTTTTTTTTGCAAGAAAATTATGTTGAACCCCCAAACATTATATATATTTTTAAAGCAAAGGCCCTACAGATTAAAATAGTGGGTGTTGCATTTTTTTTTCCACACAGTATTTGCGCAGCGATTTTTCAAACGCATTTTTTGGGGGAAAAACACACTTTTTTTATTTTTAATGCACTAAAAAACACGATATTGCCCAAATGTTTGATGAAATAAAAAAGATGATCTTAGGCCGAGTACATGGATACCAAACACGACATGCTTTAAAATTGCGCACAAACGCGCAGCGGCGAGAAACTACATTCATTTTTAAAAGCATTTAAAAGCCTTTACAGGTTACCACGTTGGATTTACAGAGGAGGTCTACTGCTAAAATTACTGCCCTCGATCTGACCTTCGCGGTGATACCTCACATGCATGATGCAATTGCTATTTACATATGACGCTAGACCGACGCTTGCGTTCGCCTTTGCGCAAGAGCAGGGGGGGACAGCGGTGCTTTTTTTTTTTTTTTTTTTTATTATTATTTATTTTGCTTTTTTATTTTATTTTTAAATTGTTCCTTCCATTTTTTTTTTTTTAATCATTTTTATTGTTATCTCAGGGAATGTAAATATCCCCTATGATAGCAATAAGTAGTGACAGGTACTCTTTTTTTGAAAAAAAATGGGGGGTTAGACCCTAGATCTTTCCTCTGCCCTCAAAGCATCTGACCACACCAAGATCGGTGTGATAAAATGCTTTCCCAATTTCCCAATGGCGCTGTTTATATCCGGGGGGGGCATTCCCTCCCACTGCTTATAAAAGCAGTCCAGAGGCTAATTAGCCACTAGGATTGCTTTTACATGAAAGCCGGCCGCTGGCTGAAAAGAATGATACCCGCAGGCATCAATCTGGTATAACCATTCAAAGTCCAGCAACATACCAGTACGTTGCTGGTCCTTGTTGGACATGTATTGTAATCTTTTTTTTCATGCAGCCTGTTGGCTGAACGAAAAAAAGAGATTGATCGGTGGGTATGCCCACCATTAGAATACCTCCCTTCATCCACCCACTTCTAATGATGGGCATATATGCCGAAGCATGGGGGCATCCTCCCGCAAAAAAGTTATGCCGCGTACACACGGTCGGACTTTTCCACGGGCAAGCCTCCGTCGGAATTTCGACCGTATATACGCGGCATTAGGAGCAAAATCGCTCCTCCGCCCCTGCTGCCCCCATGCTTCGGCATATATGCTCTTTTTTTAACTGTGGTGGTGAAATCACCTCCTACAGCGTTGGAGTCACGGCTTTATGTATCGTGGGAGCAAACGCTGTTGCTGTCAAGATAAATAAATCCGCGATGCAACTGAATGGCGTACCTGCTAAGCAAATGATGGTTAACATTAAAACAAAGTAACATTACAGTACAACAGTAAGACCTTACCATACCATACCTGCAAAGCAAATACCAAAACAAAACCTAGTAAAAAATAAAACATTTTTTTAACGCAACCTGTGCTTAAAATATATATATGCCGAAGCATGGGGGCATCCTCCCGCAAAAAAGTTATGCCGCATACACACGGTCTGACTTTTCCACGGGCAAGCCTTTGTCGAAATTTCGACCGTATGTACGCGGCATAAAAGGTTATGCCGTGTACACACGGTCGAACTTTTCCACGGGCAAGCCTCCGTCGGAATTTCGACCGTATATACGCGGCATTAGGAGCAAAATCGCTCCTCCGCCCCTGCTGCCCCCATGCTTCGGCATATATGCTCTTTTTTTTAACTGTGGTGGTGAAATCACCTCCTACAGCGTTGGAGTCACGGCTTTATGTATCGTGGGAGCAAACGCTGTTGCTGTCAAGATAAATAAATCCGCGATGCAACTGAATGGCGTACCTGCTAAGCAAATGATGGTTAACATTAAAACAAAGTAACATTACAGTACAACAGTAAGACCTTACCATACCATACCTGCAAAGCAAATACCAAAACAAAACCTAGTAAAAAATAAAACATTTTTTTAACGCAACCTGTGCCTAAAATATATATATGCCGAAGCATGGGGGCATCCTCCCGCAAAAAAGTTATGCCGCGTACACACGGTCAAACTTTTCCACGGGCAAGCCTCCGTCAGAATTTCGACCGTATATACGCGGCATTAGGAGCAAAATCGCTCCTCCGCCCCTGCTGCCCCCATGCTTCGGCATATATGCTCTTTTTTTTTAACTGTGGTGGTGAAATCACCTCCTACAGCACTGGAGTCACGGCTTTATGTATCGTGGGAGCAAACGCTGTTGCTGTCAAGATAAATAATTCCGCGCTGCAGTTGAATGGCGCACCTGAAAACAAAAAATTACATACCTGAAAAGCAAGCATGATAAAACATTGCAGAATGGAATACAGTAAAAAAGAGCAGAACAATAGAGAGAAAATAGAGAGAGAGAGAGAGAGAGAGAGAGAGAGAACAATAAAACTACAACTATTTTTGTTTTTTTTATTTTATATTTTTTTTGTGTTTTTGTTTTTTACGTTTTTTTTTTCTTTTTTACACTTTTTTTTTAAACTTTAACAACTGTAATGGTTCGGGTCTCTCAAAATGTAATGGCATCTTGGGAGACCCTGTGTAAGTGTGTCCTAGTCTGTGAAATGCTGTACCCTACGCTAAAACTTCACTTTTGAGTGGTAGCGTTCAAAACATTCACCAACGCAAAGACCAGGTTTGTCAGGACAGAGTGGACAATAATAACGGGTGTCACGCCTAAATCCGCGCTTGCTACAGACACGACATCTTTTTTGGGGGGTTCGTTGGGTAGGGGTACTCGGGAGGAGATGCGTATAATGCCTCTCATGCAGCCGGCTTACTGCATTTGGTAGGGGATGGTGAGGTGCAGAACCGCCTGGATACAGGAGTTCTGTGACTATCTCATTCTGGAATTTTAGAAGAGATAAAGTCCCGCCTGAAGCTCTGTATAGCACATGAGCGTTCAGCAAAGCCAATTGAAATAAGGATAGAGACACTTTTTTGTACCAGCATCTCGCCTTACGGTCAATTAGATACGGCGCCATCAACTGGTCGTTGAGGTCCACCCCTCCCATATTTTTGTTATATTCGTGGACACAGAGGGGTTTCTCCACAACACCAGTCGCCGTAGGAATTTGGACTGTCGTGTCTGCATGAAGGGAGGTAAGAAGGAAAACATTCTTATTGTCCCTCCACTTCATAGCGAGCAAGTTATTACACTTTACGCAGGCTCTCTCCCCCAGCCTAAGACGGGCATCTACAAGCCGCTGGGGAAAGCCCTGGCGATTAGGTCGCACGGTGCCACATGCTCCAATCTGATGATCAAACAAGTGACTAAACAGTGGCACGGTCGTGTAATAATTGTCCACATACAAGTGGTACCCCTTTCCGAATAAGGGTGACACCAAGTTCCACACTATCTTGCCAGCGCTCCCTATGTAATCCGGGCAGTTGACCGGCTCAACCTGACTGTCTTTTCCCTCATAAACCATAAAGCTCCATACATAGCCTGTTGCCCTGTCACAGCACTTATAGAGCTTGACCCCGTATCTGGCACGCTTGCTGGGAAGGTACTGCTTGAAAGCCAAGCGGCCAGAAAATTTAATCAGGGACTCATCAACGCAGACAACTTGATCGGGAATAAACAAGGCTGCAAAACGTTCGTTGAAGTGGTTTATGAGGGGCCGAATTTTATAGAGCCGGTCGTATTCAGGGTCCCCACGTGGACGATAAAGTTCATTGTCGTTGAAGTGCATGAACCGCAAAATCTGCTCGTATCGTTTCCTGGGCATGGAGGCAGAGAACACGGGCATGTGGTCAATTGGGTGCGTGGACCAATAAGCACGCAATGACGGGAATTTATGTGTGCCCATGTTGAGGGAAAGGCCCAGAAAGGTCTTAAATTCGGAAACCGTAATTGGTTTCCAATCTTTGGCAATGGAAGGCAACTGGGGATTAGCGGCGATGAATTGACCAGCATATAAATTACTCTGGTCCACAATAGATCTATAGAGATCTTCCGTGAAAAACAGCGAATAATAATCGATTGGCATAAAATCAGCTGTTTCCACCTGAATACCGGGTTGGGCAGTGAATTGGGGAAGTACGGGTTCTGCAGAAGTGGTGGGGACCCAATCAGGATAGGAAAATTCTGCAGGAAGGGCACTATGGGTACGACGGGCCTGCCTTTGTCTTCTTATTGGTGGCAGCGGGACACTACACTACTCGCCAGCTTGAACTGCACTTATGGGACTCGCCACGTCACCACGTGATACTGCAGTGCTGGATGTACGCCCAGGCTGTACTAGGCCGCTGGTTCTTGCCAATTCACCAGAAGGAACAGCGGCGCTAGTACTCCTCTGCTCCATGATACGAGAGCCCTGCGGTTCTTGCTCCTCAACAACCTCAGAAGATCGGGATCGGGTACACCTGACCTTAGCAGGGACCTCAACTTCGTCATCAGAGCTATCTGACGTGGGGCCGCTGACGTCACTGTCTTCTACGGGAAGATATTCTGAGCCTGAATCTGACAGATACGTGACCTCCTCTTCACTATCTGTCATGCTCAGAATCTCGTAGGCCTCTTTACTAGTGTACCTTCGACTTGCCATTTTGGGCTCTAAATTTAGGGGTACACTAGTAAGATTCACAGGAAAAAAAAGCACCCGACTGTCGTCAGCAAATATATCAAACGCTACAAAAAAAACTGTTAGCGGTCGCAGGGATCAGGACTGTCTCTGCGAACGCTTCAGTTATGTGTTTTGTGTTTGGTAAGTGACAGTGATCGATCGATACTGCACTTGGGTGGGCTGGGCTGGGCTGGGCTGGGCGGAGGGGCTAAACGCAGGTGCTAGCAGGTATCTGGGCTGATCCCGCTAACACTGCGTTTTTGGGAACCCTAAACCGCTGGGGACGCTAGTATAGATCTGATCAGATACTATACCACTAAGGGAGGTGTATGCTTTGCGCGTGGGTGTTAGCGTTACTGGCACTAACCTAACGCTGCCTGGGGCGACGCAGACCCTCTCTGGCGCTAAAACCTAATTGATCTCACCCGCCGGGCGATCAGGGGGTTAAACCTTTATTGGGTTATATACGGCGGGTGCCCTGATGCTATAAAAAGCAAACTAACCAACCAGCGTCACCCGTAACCTTTATATGGTGATCACTGGTGAAAGGGTTAACTAGGGGCAATCAGGGGGTTAAAACCTTTATTAGGTTAAATATGGGGGTACCCGACGCTATATAAAAACCTGACGGGTTACCTAAATAACTAAATAACTAACTGGGTAACCAGTGTCACCAGTGACGCTTATACGGTGATCACTGGTGAAAGGGTTAACTCTAGGGGCAATCAGGGGGTTAAAATAATATATGGGGGTACCTGACGCTAATAAAAACCGGCGGCGAACCTAAAAATAATTAACTGGCTATCTAGGGCACCACCGGCACTAAATACAGCGATCGAAAATACGATCGCTTAGTGACGCTGGCGTTAGGGGGTGAAAGGGTTACCTGGGGGGCGATCAAGGGGTTAAACCTTTATTAGGGGGGGTTAGGGGGCTACCCTGGACCTAAAGGGGCCTAATCCTATCTGCCCTGCAACTTTTTACTATCACAGATGACACTAAAAGCAGTGATCAGTAAAATAAATGATCACTGCAATCAGTGACACTGTGATTGGGGGCTGGGGGGTGACCTGGGGGGTGATCTGGGGGTGACTGGGGGGTGAAATGTGTGCCTATGTGTACCTACGTGTCAGTGGACTGCTGGTGCACTAACCTGCTTCCTCTCTCCTCGGCGCCGGAATCGAAAAGACCGCCGCGAGGGAGATGACATCACTTCCTACTGCCTGTGTTTACATCACATGGCAGAGGAAGCATTTTCATTGGCCGGGAGCGATCGCGAGGGGGTGGCCGAAATGGAATGGTCGCCCCCTCATCTCCGAATGCTCCCTCACTGTATAGAAGGGGGGTCCGATCGGACCCCCCAACTGTACAAAGGCGATCACGTATGCTCTACGTGATTGTGCCTGTCGGTGCCATTCTGCCGACGTATATATACAGTGAGCGGTCGTTAAGTGGTTAAAGACAACCTAATAATATCTTACCGTATATACTTGAGTATAAGCCAACCCACCTAATTTTACCACAAAAAAATGGGAAAACGTATTGACTCGAGTATAAGCCTAGGGTGTCCATCTGCATGCCTCACTGTGCCTGACTTTGCCTCACTGTGTCCATGTCCATGCCTCACTGTGCCCATGCCTCACTGTGTCCATGCCACACTGTGTTCATGCCTTACTGTGCCCATGCCTCACTGTGCCCATGCCTCACTGTGCCCATGCCTCACTGTGTCCATGACTACACTGACGTTTAACATGGGAGTCTATGGAAGGGGTGCCCGGCTTTGAAAAATCGGTGCTCCCCGGCCGTAGGTCCTCCAGACAACAAACTTTGCACACTTGTAGAGGAGAAATGGGGCTACATGTGTGCTAAGTTTGGCTGGTAGCGGGTCCCCAAAGTCACCAGAGAAATTACTGTTTAACATGGAAGGGGGGCCCGGCTTTGAAAAATCGGTGCTCCCCGGCCGTAGGTTCCCTGGACAACAAACTTTGCACACTAGTAGAGGAAGAGTGGGGCTATATATGGACGGCCGGTACCGGGTCCTCAAAGTCCGGGAGATCAGGCGCAAAAAGGTGACTTGAGTATAAGCCGAGGGGGGCATTTTTAGCACAAAAAAATGTGCTGAAAAACTTGGCTTATACTCGAGTATATACGGTATTTGAGTGTGTATTATTTACACATGAATGACAGCATCAAATATTTTTTTTCCCTTTTTGGGAATTATTTTATTGAACTCAAATATTTTTTAAAAATTGTTTTGTCACATGCTCTTTTTAAATTCACGTGGGATTTCATTATCACATGTTTATGATTATTATTTGATGCTGTCATTCATATGTAAATATAACACACTCAATTAAGATATTATTAGGTTGTTTTAGCAGTGCAAGCACAATTATTATTTTATAACTAGCACTTTTTATTGTGGAAACACATTTCGTGTTTGCAGCAGCTTTTTATGTTTTTCGCATTAATTATTTATTTTGGCAGCGCACAACATCACTTGGTTTTGCTCGTCCAGCAAGAGTGGCAATCAATCAATGAATGCAAAGTGTTCTCTGATTGGCTAAGGTGAAGATTGTGACATCACCACTCTGCCTTTGCACCTTGTTCAATCACAGAGTGCTTTGTTGTCATTGAGAAAATCCTAAATGTTTTCTGAATGGCGCCATTGCAGAGCGAGTGACCTCCTGTGTTCACAATTCAAGGCAGGTGCTCAGCACAGGACCAGGAAGCTAGTGGAGCTCACTGTAGTAGCAGTTGGGGATAAAACAGAGGTGCCACTCTAAGCGCAGTAAATTAAAAGGACTTTAATTGCACATGTAAACAAGGTGCTCACAGAGGTACAGTCATGACAGGCATGTAGGCATGTAATGCTTGACGTCCGAGAAGCGAGTGGGATCCGTTGGCTTGATAGCTGCGGTGTCTGGGGGAAGGCTGCGCCGGTGGATACTGACACTTCCTGTCCCTGGAACGCACGCTGGAAGCCACGGGGATGAGGTCACTTCCGGAAAGATTTAGCCAATAGGCGACGCGTTTGCGGAGCATGCGCTCCTTCTTCAGGCCTAACGGAGGCTATGATGGGTCAAGGCTTAAATAGCCGGCGGACAGCACTGCTTGGTCCTAGTGACTCGCAGATTAATTGAATAAAAAATGAGCAATCGTAGCATTATAGACCAAAGCAATGACTGTTTACCATACAAGTAATTAATTGAAACTAATTTAAAACAAAGGGGAATCATCATTCGGACGAATGCATTTTTTAACTAAACAAAATAAATAAAAACTAATTTCAGGAGTAACAAAATATTTCAGTGTGCACATGCCTATTTGAGGCTAGTATGCGACCCTATCTAACAGAATGTTGACATTGTGTGCTCCAGATTTGTTATAATTGATTATCAAGTTGGACAGGTCCCAATTTGTTTAAAGAGCTCTGAGAGAATTGGGATAATAGTTTTAGGGTTGGATATGAAAAAGAGGAGATTGTTGGTGTATGCTGCTACGTTATGTTTCGTGTTAGATGTCGACAGGCTAAACAGATAGACAAGTTTGCCCTGATTGTACTTAGAATTGGTTCTAGAATTAGAATAAAAATCATTTGGGATAGGGGACATTGGACAGACTGAAGAAATACAAGGATTCTTGAAAAATTGATTATAACTAAGGGGTAAACTGTCAGGGCCTGGGGCTTTTCCTATCTTAGAAGAGGAAATAGATATTTCAAGTTTCTTTGCAGTCAAAGGTTCCTCCAGCATCTCCTTCTAATAGTGGGGAGCTCTGGAAGGCCTAAGGATTGAAGATAAGATTCTATGAGGCCTGTACAGGAGGGCAAGTGTGCTGGAGCAGCTATGAAGCCAACGGATCCCACTCCCTTCTCGGACATCCGGCATTACATGCCTACATGCCTGTCATTACTGTACCTCTGTGAGTACCTTGTTTACATGTGCAATTAAAGACCTTTTGATTTACTGAACTTAGAGTGGCGCCTCTGTTTTATCCCCAGCTATGCCAGAAGACATGTTCTTACTCTTCAACTGGGCTGCCTTCGAAAGCTGCTATTTTAAAACTGTACGGACTTGTTTTAAGTTATTGCTTGTACTATATTATTTTATCATTTTATCATTGCAACATTCCACTATTTGTTTTATTTTTCAACTGGAGCAATCAGGTTGGAGGCACACATTGAATTTGGCACAAGCGCTTACTCTATCTTTGTATGTGTCACTGTAGTAGCAGTGCCTACCACAATGATTTTCAGATTCTATGGGGATATCACAGGTACGGCACACACTCTTAAAAAAGTCACGTGATTAGTGACGAAACACGTTGGTCGGACCCCGTGACGTCATCATGCACTACTAAGAAGCAGACTGCCAGCCACTGAGCATTACAGGATAGAGTATCTGCGAATGTCTAAGTGACCTCAAGTGAATTCTACACCCCAATTGTATTTAGCGAACCACCTGTGTGCACCAGAGATAGTGCACCTACAAATGTGAGTGTGATTATTTATTTAAATAAAGATCACCTTTTTATACAGTTATGTAATTTTTTCTCCTGCTTATATGATACATGTGTATGAGTTATACCATCTAAGGGAACAAGAGTCAAAGAACCACCAGGGAAGTTGCGGACCATTGGATTTATACCCATAAGGGAAAGGCGAGTTCAGACCCCTGATAGGGTCTCCCTGGGAGGTGAGCGCATAGTTTCACCGTTAGAGGGCACTTCAGTTATTTATATTAGACAAGCACGCAAACTTCACTGAAGCTTGCTATTAGATCATTGATCCCTTGCACAGCGTGTATGGGCATGTGCACTAACCTAACGGACTGGATATTATGATTTTCACTGCACAAAGATTATTATTATTATGCATGACTGTATAGTTGTTATAGTCATTTTATTTAAATGCTGATTTTGAGTAACTAATGCTTCACAACCTTGATTATGTCACTATAAAAGGATCTATATAGTTATAGTTGTATTTTCAACATTTTACTCCCCTTGGGGTTGTCACTATTATTGCCACTTATTTATTTTGTGTGCTGAAACCTAGATAATGAAGGTATCAGTACCACTTGGTATCACTGTAATTAGACTATTTGTTTTTAACTTTGGGCTATATTTGTGTTGCTAAGATATTTGGAGAGGTAGCGCTTCACTTTTCTTATATTACTTTTGAACATACATAATTACAATGGTACAAGCTGGGTCAATGTACCATGTAAAAGTTGTCATACCTAAACTTCAACTTAAAGGGAGAGGGTTGACCTCATCAAAAACCTGATCCTGATCATTTTATATGTCAGATTTGTCTGCATCTTGCCAATTTCTATAGAAAGGTATACTACTGCCTTTTCCAACTGCATTAGGGAAATAGGCTGAATCTTATTATTATATTTGTAACTTTCCTGCCCCGGGTGACCTGTGGATGGTCAATCTAATCACTTTGTTTTCTCTTTTTGAATTTCAATCTTGGTAATATAATGGCAGAGAACCCACCAGGATGGGTGTATATTTTCCAGCCTTGGTAAAAGTCTTTTCTGCAATGCTTGTGTTGCCATGTGCCTAAAATACGTTGGCAGTGGCAACTGATGGCTGAAGATATCAAGTCCCTTCTCAGGAAGCTTCTAGAGAAGATGGTTCTGCTCTCAGTGCACCACTGCCTTTGAGGGATTACCCAGGCTCTTTAATGATGGCAGGGTTGCATTTACGTAATTTGGTGAGAATCCCTTTAAAGCCCTGTACACACAATCGGATTTCCTATGGATTTTTCCATCGGAAATCCGATGAAGCTGACTTCCATCAGTCTTGCCTACACACCAGCAGTCAAAAATCCAACCGTCCCAAACGCTGTGACGTGAAACACACCGACAAGCCGAGAAAAATTAAGTTCAATGCTTCTGAGCATGCGTCGACTTGATTCTGAGCATGCGTGGGTTTTTTGTCCAATGGAGTTCCACACAGACGATCGGAATTTGCTATTTTTTCTCACCGATGGAAAAAAGACTGATGGGGCCCATACACGATCGGTTTGTCCGATGAGAAAAGTCCATCGGACTGTTTTCATCTGTAAAACCGATCGTGTGTACACGGCATTAGGGGATTGTGCATAATAGTTTGCCTGAGGTTGGGAAAATCCAGGGTCTTGAGGGAAACAGGAAGCCTTGGGAAGTTTTGATAAAGGTGTCGAGGAATATATGACATCCACCTTGTGAATTATCCATCTCTGGATGAATCACTTTTTTCCTAAGCTGTGCTTTTCACTCCCTTACTTTTCTTTGTTTTTTTATCAGATTTTTGAAATGTTTGTTTCTTAACCTCGCCACTTGATGTTTGTTGTATTGGTGTAATTCTTATTAAGATTTTTCTTCCCCTCTATAATATTTTTTAACTTATGTGATTTTTTGGCGTAAAACCATCTCTTTGTTTAGAAACAGAAATTGCTGTAGTTAAATTATTGTATTCTTTTATGTAAATATATTTATTTATTTACGTATTTCTTATGTCATTTTTATTTTTATTGTTTGCATGAATTTGTAAAAAGAAAAATGAGTATAATTATGCCCAGTGATGGGTGGGAGGAACAATAGTATCCAGTGGAGGAGAGGGTGGGAAATGATGCCCAGTGGTGGGTGAGGGAGAACAGTAATGCACAGTAGGGGACAGATGCTCCCAGAGGAGGTGGGAATAAACATTGATGTCATTGGGAAACCTTTACCTTGCACTGCAGTGCAGTGACTCCTCCTCATGCTGCCAGGGCTATACAGGCTCTGTTGGGCAGGAGAACAGTTGGCCCTACAGAGTCTGCATAGAACTCGAACCAGGTTCTAGAATAAAGCCTCGTACACACGACCGAGTTTCTCGGCAAGAACCAGCAAGAAACGTACTGGCAGAGCTTTATTGCCGAGTATCTCGGTCGTGTGTACGCGGCTATCATGTTTCTCATCAAGAAAACTGACAAGAATCTCCACGAGAAAAATAGAGAACCTGCTCCCTATTTTCTCGTCGAGGATCTTGTCGGCATGTTTCTCGACGAGAAAAGTGTGTGTGTACACTTACCTTTCGCCGTGGAAACCCGCGCATGCTCGAAATGACTTTGACGCATGCGCGGTAGCTTCCTAGGCATAGGTAGGGTGTAGCAAGATGGCGGCGACGGCATCAAATGTGACGAGCGCACGCTCGTTGTAGTCGATGACGTCACCGCGTTCGCTTCATTCAAAGAACCGCGGGTTCTTTGAATGGATCGTGTGTACACTCGGCCGGGACAAGTTTCTTGTCCAAGAATCTCGTCAAGAAAAACCACGAGTTAAGAGTTGCAGCAACTGGCCTCAGGACACAGACTGGATCCACAGGATTTTAGGATTATATTTAAATTATGGGCTAGCCCTTTGAAATCTGTGATGACTAGGGTTTTTATGTATTAAAAGCATCACAACTTTTAAACAACTTACATGTATACCTTGCTAGTACCGGGTTGGACACCCTTTTGCCTTTATAACTGCTTTAATTTTTCGTGGCATAGATTAAAAAAAGGTGTTGGAAACATTCCCCAGAGATTATGGTCCATATTAACATGATAGCATCACACAGTTTTTGCAGATTTGCAGCTGCACAGCCACGATGCAAATCTCCCATTCCACCACATCCAAAAGGTGATTGGGATCCCAAAAATTTTGATCTGGTGACTGTGAAGGCCATTGGAGTACAGTGAACTCAATATGATGTTTGAGAAACAAGTTTGAGATGATTTGAGCTTTGTGACATGGTGCATTATCCTGCTGGAAGTAGCCATCAGAAGATGGGTAGACTGTAGTCATAAATGGATGGACATGGTCAGCAACAATACTCAGGTAGGCCATGGCATTTAAACAATGCTCAATTGGCGCTTAAGGGGCCCAAAGTGTGCCAAGCAAATACCCCCCACACCATCACGCCACCGCTACCAGCCTGAACCATTGATACAAGGCAGGATTGATCCATGCTTCCATTTTGTTTACACCAATTCTGATCCTACCATTTTAATGTTGCAGCTGAAATTGACATTTATCGGGCCAGGCAACTTTTTTCCATCCTCTATTGTCCAATTTTAGTGTGTCTGTGTGAATTGTAGCCTTAGTTTGCTGTTCTTAGCTGACAGGAGTGGCACCCGGTGTGGTCTTCTGTTGCTGTAGCCCATCTGCTTCAAGGTTTGATGTGTTGTGTGTTCAGAGATGGTATTCTGCATACCTTGGTTGTAATGAGTGGTTATTTGCATTACTGTTACCTTTCTATCATCTCAAACCAGTCTGCTGATTCTCTTGTGACCTCTGATATCAACAAGGCATTTTTGTCCACACAACTGCCGCTCACTGGATATTTTTTATTTTTAGGACCATTCTCTGTAAACCCTAAAGATGATTGTGCGTAAAAATCCCAGTAGATCGGCAGTTTTTAAAATACTCAGACCAGTCTGTCTGGCACCAACAACCATGCCACGTTCATAGTCACTTAAATCTCCCTTTTTTCTCCATCCTGATGCTCGGGTTGAACAACAGCAAGTCATCTTCACCATGTCTAGATGCCTAAATGCATTGAGTTGTTGCCATGTGATTTTCTGATTAGCAATTTGCCTTACAAAGCAATTTAACAGGTGTACCTAATAATGTGGCCAGTGAGTGCATTTTAAAGTGTTTAAGGACTACCAACATAGAGAGTTGTATTGTAGAAAAGACGGGTTACAAGAAACCTTGAAACAGCAAAAAGGAAACTTTTAGAATGATAAATGCGACAACCCACAGGATACAGTGAACAGAGGGAGTCAGCAGTAATGAAACAGCTGGTGTTGGAAATACCATTGAGAAAGCCAGTATATAGAGTCCTAGCTGCTAAAGCTTTGTTTGAAAAATGGGAAAAATACAAGGCCTAAGATAGATGATGCACTTCTGACGAAGAAAGAAAATCAAGACACTGACCAAGAAAGACATGGATGGATGATGCTATTGACACAGTAAAAGCAGATGGAATTAATTTTGGTGATTCACTTAGATTACTTGATCTTTTTATACCTGGAAAACAAGAAAGGACATTTCAAATAAGTTTATGGAAAGTACAAACATAAGTCCAATTTTGTTTACAGATTGTGAATGACAAAATTTTGCTTTATTGTGCATCTAGCAGTTACCCATTAAAAGTAATTAACTGCTGCATATCAACATTTATTTTTTTTATGAAGAAAAATTCAACTTTCTTAAAGGAATGCCAAAAATTACTTATGGTTAAAATGAGGAGGGAAGAAGTATAATAGCTCTCTGTAGGACAAAAAAGTATATACACTGCTCAAAAAAATTAAAGGAACACTTTGAAAACACATCAGATCTCAACGGGGCAAAATCCCATGCTGGATATCTATACTGATATGGACTGGGTAATGTGTTGGGAATGAAAGGATGGCACATCGTTTGATGGAAATAAAAATTATCCACCTACAGAGGGCTGAATTCAAAGACACCCCGAAAATCAAAGTGAAAAAATTATGCAGCAAGCTAGTCCATTTTGCTGAAATTTCATTGCAACTACTCAAAATGTTCCTCAGTAGTTTGTATGGCCCCCAAGTACTTGTATGCATGCCTGACAACATCAGGGAATGTTCCTAATGAGACGACGGATGGTGTCCTGGGGTATTTCCTCCCAGATCTGGACCAGAGCATCACTGAGCTCCTGAACAGACTGAAGTGCAACCTGGTGGCACTGGATGGACCGAAACATAATGTCCCAGAGGTGTTCTTTTGGATTTAGGTCAGGTGAGCGTGGGGGCCATTCAATGGTATCAATTTCTTCATCCTCCAGGAACTGGCTGCATGCTCTTGCCACATGAGGCCAGGCATTGTCGTGCACCAGGAGGAACCCGGGACCCACTGCACCAGCGTAGGGTCTGACAATGGGTCCAGGGATTTCATCCAGATACCTAATGGTGCCATTGTGTAGCCTGTAGAGGTCTGTGCATCGCTCCATGGATATGCCTCCCCAGACCATCACTGACCCACCACTAAACCGGTCATGCTGAATGATGTTACAGGCAGCATAAAGTTCTCCGCGGCTTCTCCAGACCCTTTCACGTCTGTCACATATGCTCAGGGTGAACCTGCTCTCATCTGTGAAAAGAATGGGGCACTAGTGGCAGACCTGCCAATTCTGGTGTTCAATGGAAAATGCCAATCGAGCTCCACAGTGTCCGGCAGTGAGCACAGAGCACACTAGAGGATGTCGGGCCCTCAGGCCTCCCCCATGAAGCCTGTTTCTGATTGTTTGGTCAGAGACATTCACACCAGTAGCCTGCTGGAAGGTCATTTTGTAGGGCACTGGCAGCGCTCATCCTGTTCCTCCATTCACACAAAGGAGCAGATACTGATCCTGCTGATAGGTTAAGGACCTTCTATGGCTCTGTCCAGCTTTCCTAGAGTAACTGCCTGTCTCCTGGAACCTCCTCCATGCTCTTGAGACTGTGCTGGGAGACACGGAAAACCTTCTGGCAATGACACGTATTGATGTGCCATCCTGGAGGAGTTGGACTGCCTGTGCAACCTTTATAGGGTCCAAGTATCGCCTCGTGCTACCAGTAGTGACACTGACCCTAGCCAAATGCAAAACTAGTGAAAAACAGTCAGAAAAGTTGAGTAGGGGAAAAAAATGTCAGACAACTCCACCGGAAAAAACATTCCTGTTTATGAGGTTGTCTCATTGTTGCCCATCTAGTGCACCTGTTGTTCATTTCAATTAACAGCAAAGCAGCTGAAACTGATTATTAACCCCCTCTGTATACACCCCTTCCTCTCTGCTACTTAACTGACCAGATCAATATGCCAGGAGTTCCGATTCAAAAGTGTTCCTTTAATTTTTTTTGAGCAGTGTAGTATAGTATATAACAACATACAAGGGCATGGGGAGAGTGTATCATTCACATTTACCTCACTTCCCATTCCCATAGATAACTTACAATTTAGGCTAACACCAGTTCAGCTTATTATCCCTGATTAATTCTGTCCTGCTTCTGGACACTTTTCCATTGATGTATTTACTACAGTATTTTATCTCTTGTAGTAAATTACCAACCTATGCTCTTTGTCTCTAATAAATTGGGTTCAACCTTGCTAATTAAAAATTGCCCTGCTGATGGCTGGGTCTGGAGCAGTGTTTAGTTTCTGCCCTTTCTGTCTTGTTTCAGAGGCCATTGGCCAACACTTCTTGACACAGCCCTCTTAATAGCATCATGGGCCCCTGGGCAAAGTAATACAATGGGGCCCCTATCAGCCTGCCCCAATTTACACACTTACTCTCAAGAGCTAAAGTATAACTAGCTGATAGAATTTAAACATATCATTATTAGTACTTTCAATAAAATACATTTTAAACAATAATAAAACATGATATAAATCAAAGGCTAATCAACACAAAGGGTACAGTACAGGGTAAGGGGGGGGGGGGATCATTACTGGCAATGACTGCATGTAGTCTGGAACCCATAGACATTACCAAAGACTGGTTTAATCCTTTCTGATGCTTTGCCAGGCTCTAACTGCAGCTGTCTTCTGTTGTTCTTTGTTTGTTGGTCTTTCTGCCTTTAGTTTTGCCTTCAGCAAGTAAAATGCATGCTCAATTGGGTTGAGATTCCATTTATTTTCCTTCAAAAGCTCCTGGGTTGCTTTTGCAGTGTGTTTTGGATCATTGTCCATCTGTACTGTGAAGAGTCGTCCAATCAACTATGCTGCATTTGGCTGAATCCGGGCTGACAGTATATTGTTGCAGAAATCATCCGGCTGCTTCTGTTCTCTGTCACATCATCAATAAACACCAATAACCCAGTGCCACTGGAAGCCACGCATGCCCATGCCATCTCACTGCCTCCACCATGTTTTACGGATGACGTTGTGTGCTTTGGATCATGAGCTGTTCCAAGCCTTCGTCACACTTTTTTCTTCCTGTTATTCTGGTACAGATTAATCTTATTTTCATCTGTTCAAAGAATGCTTTTCCAGAACTGGTCTGGCTTTTTTTAGATTTTTTGGGCAAAATCTAATCTGGCTTTTCTATTCTTCAGGCTTATGAATGGTTAGCACCTTGTGGTGAACCCTCTGCATTTACTCAACTGAAGTCTTCTCTTGATTTTAGACAATAATACACACACCTCCTGGGGAGTGTCTTTCACTTGTCTAGATGTTGTGAATAGGGTTTTCTTTACCATAGAGAGCATCCCGTGATTATCCACCACTGTTGTCTTCCGTGGATGTGCAGGCTTTTTTATGTTGCTGAGTTTACCAATGCGTTCTTCTTTCCTCAGAATGTACCAAGCTGTTGATTTGGTCACTCCTAATGTTGCTGCTATCTCTCTGATGGATTTGTTTAGTTTTTGAAGCCTTACAGTGGCCTGTTTCACTTGCATGGACAGCTCCTTTGAACGCATGATGTAGGTTCACAGCAATAGATTCCAAATGAAAATACCACACTTAGAATCAACTCCAGACCTTTTACCTGCTTAAAGTAATAACGAAGGAGTAGCCCACACCTGGCCATGAAACAGCTTTTGATTCAATTGTCCAATTACTTTTGGTCCTTTGAAAAAGAGGGATGGCTATTCTTAAGAGCTGTAATTCCTAAACCATTATATAACTATAGTAAAAAAGGTGATGGTGACTGCGCTGTGATTAAACTAGCGAGGGAGAGGTGAAAAGGAAAATCTGGAATGGGACTAACAAATCTAATGTGAACCAAACGGATTGCAGTAGGCGTAGTGACATCAAACGTGTAACATAAATTCAGTTATCATTGTCTATTTGGATCAGACTCCCCGGTGACTGCTGCAGTGTCCCATCCTTGTCCGTTTCCTTTTCCCCTCTTCCTTCCTTTTTTTCACTAGTTAATACCTGGCTAGCGCGGGGGTTTCTTCGTTTTATATTATATAACTATAGCTTGAATATGTTTTGGTAAATACCTGAAAAAAATACTCTTGTGGATCATATTTTGCAATCTTTTTACTTTTTTAGTTTTCCTATTGTTGGGAGTATTTATGTCTTACTTGCCACACATTTTAATACAGGTTTTTATGTCAGTGTTCCCTTCCACTGAGTGTGTGAATTTTTTCTTGCGTTTATTTGTTTAGATACATATCACCATGGCTCTCCTTCTGAAGAAAATATAAGGAGCCAGCTTAGGCCTTCCAACAAATCGCATGTTTTCTTTCTTCACCATATAATTACCTGAAAAGTACATTGCTGGCATTCTGCCTGGATAAGGAATCCTCTGGGGTTTCTGTTAAACAATTATTAAGAAAGTGATACAATATAAAAATAAATGCAGCTGCAAAAATGATTGCAGTTGTTTGCAAAGTATGGCTATAATGATTCCCTCTTTGTTTTTAAACAGAGATTACATAACTACTGTTTTAGTAAAGAACATTAATTTTTTAGGAATACATTTTGTACCAAAGTATTCCAGTGAAAAGGGATAGGAGAGAGGATGTAGTCGTTAATGTAAGTATATGTAACACATTCAAACAGAATCTGACCATCTGGTTCCCCTAAAATAATAAATGGTAATAAAGCATAAGATTCTGCTCTAGGCTTTATCATGTAATAATGTTACGAGACAGGATGGGGGTAAGTTAAAGAGGAAGTAAATTTTCATCTCTTGCTTTTACCTATAGGTAAGCCTATAATAAGGCTTACCTATAGGTAGAATAAATACCTATAGGTGCACATTTAGGAGATATTTCCTATACATTCAGCCAGGGACATCACTAGTGCATTCACTCTGAAGGAACGGCCACTCATGCTGCTTCTTCAGAGCCCTGTGCTGTGAACAGCAGCTCCCACGCACACACGCATGTGACCGCGAACCCTGAAGCAAGACAGGTGAAGATGAGAGCGCCTGCATCGATGAGATGCAGGCGCTCTTTACAATCGCTTTAACTTTGTTAACTTTGTTACAGGTGTATGTTCAAACTAAAAAGCACCTGGATATGCAGCAGTTCACTAATTACATAAAGTAATATGCTAATGTTGACCCCGCCAATTATCAAATTGACATTTTAAGGAAATACAAAATTGACTGATGACCTCCAGTGGCCTGATACAAAGATGTACAAAAAGCATTTCACAATAGGGACTGAATAAAGAAGTAATTTACATTCTAGCCTGTGTTTACTTCACATACTTAATCAGATTCAGCTGAGATGTCTATTGTTTAAACTTTCCTCTGAATCTGGTTTACATTGGCCTATACTAGTGTAAAAATGACTTTTTTTAAATATAAGATCTATTTAAAGCCCCGCGCACACACAAGCAAAATGTCGGGAGACATTTGACGGTAAACAAAACCTGACAACATTCTGCCTAAAATAAGATTGTCACGTACCTGGTGGAGGTTCCTGATTAAGGATGAGCCGAACACCCCCGGGTTCGGTTCGCACCAGAACCCGCGAACGGACCGAAAGTTCGTACGAACATTAGAACCCTATTAAATACAATGGATGCGAACGTTCGAATTCTAAAGTGCTAATTATAACAACTATTATGCATGTTATTGTCCTAAAAAGGGTTTGGGAACCCGGGTTCTGCACCAGGGGACATGTATCAATGCAAAAAGAAGTTTTAAAAACGGTCGTTTTTCGGGAGCAGTCATTTTAATGATGCATAAAGTGAAAAAAAAAAGTCAAATATTCCTTTAAATATCGTACCTGGGGGGTGTCTAAAGTATGCCTGTGAAGTGCCACGTGTTTCCCGTGTTTAGAACTGTCCCTGCACACAATTACATTTCTAAAGGAAAAAAAGCCATTTAAAACTGCTTGCGGCTTTAATGTAATGTCTGGTCCCGGTAATATGGATGAAAATCTTTAAGAAAAATGGCATAGCTACCCCATGACCCCCCCCCCTACCCCAGCCCATTACCAGCCCCTTTGGGTCTTGTATGGATATTAAGGGGAACCCCGCACATAAAATAAAAAAGGCCCTATATACTCTGAACAGCCGTATACAGGCGGTGGATACAAGACAGGGACTGTAGGTTTGTTCTTATGTAGAATCTGTTTGTAATTTTGAACAGGTACATTGTTTAAGTGTAGCTCCAGCCCAAAAATCTATTTTTAAACTTTTTGGAAAACATAGGTAAGGGTTATCACCCCTGTAACATTTGTTTTGCTGTCTGTGCCCCTGTTCAGAACATTTCACCTCACTTTCCGTCCCAATGACAACTGTTTTTGAAATGTGGTGTTTTTCTTGAAACAAGGATTGCTGATAAAGCATCAGTACAGAGGAGACACCTTTCTCCCATATTAATTCTTACAGGAGAGAATTTTCCTTCCAAGGGGTAGATTTCCTCTCACTTCCTGTTGTCTTCTTGCGTTTGCAAGTAGGAGTCGTTTGTAAGTTGGATGTTTGAAAGTAGGGACCTGCCGTATATACTCTGCAGAAATAGGCCCCTTAGTTGTTGGTGTTGGCACAACACTGTAAGCACTCACAGTTACTCTTGGTTGGTGCTGGAACGCCCTGCTGTCAACTATTATATCAGGAATTTTAATTACATATAATTGTTGAACAGTGGTAGTAAAAATTGGGCCTTTGATGGTGGTGCTGGTGCCACAACACTGTAAGCCCTGACAGTTACTCTTGGTGGGTGCAGCAATGGGCCCTGCTGTGAATTAATAGATCAAGAATTGTAATTGCATGCCCCTGTTGAACAGGGGCTGAAAAATTGGGCCTTTCGTGGTGGTGGTGGTGGTGGTGTTGCCACAACACTGTAAGCCCTCAGAGTTACTCTTGGTGGGTGCAGGAATGGGCCCTGCTGTGAATTATTAGATCAAGAATTGTAATTACATGCCCCTTTTGAACAGGGGCTGAAAAATTGGGCCTTTCGTGGTGGTGGTGGTGGTGGCGTTGCCACAACACTGTAAGCCCTCAGAGTTACTCTTGGTGGGTGCAGCAATGGGCCCTGCTGTGAATTATTAGATCAAGAATTGTAATTACATGCCCTTGTTGAACAGGGGCTGAAAAATTGGGCCTTAGGCACTGGTGGCACAACACTACAACCCCTCACAGATACTGTACTTGGAGCACAGCAATGAGCCCTGTTGCAAAGTATTGCTTCAAAAATTGTAATGACACGCCCCTGTTAAACAGGGGCTGAAAAACTGGGCCTTAGGCACTGGTGGCACAACACTCCAACCCCTCACAGATACTGTACTTGGAGCACAGCAATGAGCCCTATGGCAAATTATTGCTAAAAAAATTGTAATTACACGCCCCTGTAAAACAGGGGCTGAAAAATTGGGCCTTAGCCACTGGTGGCGGCACCCATAAACAAAAATGATCTTCCAAGCTATCATCATCAATCGTATCATTGAGGACTCGGAGGAGGAGGATAGCCAGTCAACATAACAGCACAGGCACTCAGCATCAGCATCAGTCTTGAAGGGATGTGACATGTTAAAATCAATTAGTCTGTTATATCAGCATCAGGTGTGTGGTAGCTGGTGGTGATCCAAGACTGGTTCATCTTGATGAAAGTCAGTCGATCAACCGAGTCAGTGGACAGGCGCACCCTGTGATCCATGACAAATCCTCCAGCAGCACTGAATGTGCGTTCCGAAAGAACGCTGGATGCAGGACAGGCCAGTAGCTCAGTTGCATACTGTGCAAGCTCTGGCCAGTGATCCATCCTCAAGACCCAGTAAGCCAGAGGATTTTCGGTGGGGTAGGTGTCCAAGTCTGACCTTGCCCCTAGATATTCCTGCACCATGTTTATCAGACGCTGGCGATGGTTGCTGGAACCGATCATACTTTGGGGCTGCGGACTAAAGAATTGTCTGAACGCATCGGTCAGACGGCCACCTTCCCCACCGCTCCTTCTTTGACTGGCCGAAGCCTCAGCAACTCGTTGTCCAGGACCAGGAGTTTGTAACCTCCCAGTCTCTGGGAACGCGTTGCACAGACCTTTCTGCAAGGCCTCCCGGAGTTGTCTCATCCTCTGCTCCCTCTGCGACGGTAACATAAGGTCCGCAACCTTACCCTTGTACCGTGGATCAAGGAGAGTGGCCAGCCAGTAATGGTCCCTCTCCTTGATCCGAAGAATACGAGGATCCTTCCGCAGACTTTGCAGGATCAGGGAGGCCATGCAGCGTAGGTTTGCTGAGGCATTCGCTCCGGAGTCCTCTGGGTCACTAAGGACGACATGATCCGCAGCCACCTCCTCCCAGCCACGTACAAGTCCACTGGTTTCTTGGGACTGTAAATCATCCCTAAAAGACTGCTGCTGATGATGCTGAGTGCCAGCCTCCACCTCCATGCTGACACAATCCTCCTCCTCCTCCTCCTCCTCCTCCTCTTCCTGTGCGATGGGTGGGACAGAAGGAACACTGTCTGGGTAAAGGGGGCCTTGAGAGGCAAGGAAGTCCTCCTCTTCCTGCCTCTGTTCTGCCTCAAGTGCCCTGTCCATTATTCCACGCAGCGTGTGCTCCAACAGGTGGACAAGAGGTACAGTGTCACTGATGCATGCACTGTCACTGCTCACCATCCTCGTGGCCTCCTCAAATGGTGCCAGGACAGTGCATGCATCCCTGATCATGCCCCACTGGCGTGGAGAAAAAAAACCAAGCTCCCCTGACCCTGTCCTGGTGCCGTAGTCGCACAGGTACTCATTGATGGCCCTCTGCTGCGTGTGCAGCCGCTGCAGCATGGCCAACGTTGAGTTCCACCTGGTGGGCATGTCACATATAAGGCGGTTCTTGGGCAGGTTCAACTCCTTTTGCAGCTCAGCCAGGCGAGCACTGGCATTATAAGATCTGCGGAAATGCACACAGACTTTCCTGGCCTGCCTCAGGACATCCTGTAAGCCCAGGTACCTGCCCAAGAACCGCTGCACCACCAGGTTAAGGACGTGAGTCACACAGGGCACATGGGTCAGTTGTCCCTGTCGGAGGGCGGAGAGGAGGTTGGTGCCATTGTCGCAAACCACCATTCCTGGCTTAAGCTGGCGTGGCGTCAACCACCTCTCGGCCTGGCCCTGCAGAGCAGACAGGACCTCTGCCCCAGTGTGGCTTCTGTCCCCCAAACACACCAGTGCAAGCACGGCATGGCATCTTTTTGCCTGCGTACTTGCGTAGCCCCTTGAACGCCTACGGAGCACCGCTGGTTCCGAGGACAAACCACAGGAAGAGGCCATGGAGGAAGAAGAAGAGGAGGGGGTGGAGGAGAGAGGTGTGTCACAACCAGTAGTAGCATTTTGGAGGCGTGGCGGTGGAACAACCTCCAACACTACTGCACCTTGTCCTGCATCCTTCCCAGCTGCCAAAAGAGTGACCCAATGGGCCGTGAAAGAAAGGTAACGTCCCTGTCCATGCCTGCTGGACCATGAGTCAGCGGTAATATGCACCTTACCGCTGACCGCCCTGTCCAGCGAGGCCAAGACATTGCCTTCCACATGCCGGTAGAGAGCCGGAATAGCCTTCCGTGAGAAAAAGTGGCGTTTGGGAACCTGCCACTGAGGAACCGCACATTGCACAAACTCACGGAAGGGGGCCGAGTCTACCAACTGAAAAGGCAGCAGTTGAAGCGCTAGCAATTTAGCCAAGCTAGCATTCAACTGCTGGACATGTGGATGGCTGGGAGTGAACTTCTTTCGACGGTCCAGCAGCTGGGGCAGGGAAATTTGCCTGCTAGAATCGGACGTCGGTGTACTGCTAGCAGAGTGGCCGCAAGTACTTGGCTGTGACACACCTAATTCTACACCTTCATTCCTCTCAGTGCATGTTTCAGAGAGGACTGAAGTTATAGTGGGGTTGGAGATCCCAGCTGATGCGGTGCAAGGAGAGGTCCGCTTTGTTCTTTGGTGTGGGTCTTTGAGGTAGGCTTGCCAACGAGCTGCATGGCAGGTCAACATATGTCTGGTCAGGCATGTGGTACCCAAGCGGCTGATGTTTTGGCCACGCGATATACGCTTGAGACATATGTTGCAAACAGCAGCTGTGCGATCTGATGCACTAGCCTCAAAAAAGGCCCACACCAAAGAACTTTTTGAATGACGGGCAGAGGCAGCGCCCTGCACAGGCGGAGCTCTGCGGTGTGATTCCGTCGGTGTACTGCCCTTACGCTGGCCACCAAAGGGCATCCTGCCTCGTTGGAGATGTGCCTCCTCCTCATCCTCCTCCTCCTCCTCTCTCCTATTAGGCACCCACGTGGAGTCAGTGACCTCATCATCCCCTCCCTCCTCATCACTGGAGCCAATCTGGCAGTATGCTGCAGCTGCTGGAACATGACTGCCAGATTGGTGTCCTTCTTGAGCATCCCCTCTGTCTGCTCTCACGCTACTGCCTTCCTGTAGCTGGGTTTCATCATCAGACCCTTCGAAACGCTGGGCATCCTCCTGGAGCATGTACCCAACACTGTGCTCAAACAGTTCGGGGGACTCCTCAGGAGGAGGACATGGTGGGTCTAGGGAAGGAGTGACTGATGATGAGTCTGACATTGATACCAGGGAAGAGGACGCTTTGGCAGCTGCTTTGCCAGTACCCTGAGCCTGGGTGAGAGAGGATGAGGAGGAGGAGGAGGGCTTGGTCATCCACTCTACCAAGTCTTCGGCATGATGTGGCTCAACATGTCCAGCTGCCGAAAAGAAGGACAAGCGTGTCCCATGGCCATGTGCTGATGACAATGCACCGCGTCCACGACCAGCACTGTTGCCCCCAGACACAGAGCCTGCTTGCCCTCTTTTATTGCCTCCTGACTGTCTGCCTCTCCTTGTTTGCCTTCCAGACATTCTAATAGATGGCCTGCAGGGAGATGGGAAAAAAGCAATAAGGGCTACCTTCAGGTGTCCTTCTCTGTCCCTTTACTTAAGGATTTCTAAATATGGTTGAGGATGATTGCTTTTGCACAGAATAGCACAACGACAATTTCCCTGACTGTCCAAAAAACAAGGATTTCAAAGATGGTTGATGAGGAATTCTTGAGCACACTATAGCACAAGGAGAATTTCCCTCACTGTCCTTCCCTGTCCCTAGAAACAAGGATTATCACAGTGAAAGAAACTGACACTCTTCCTACCTATATTTTTCTGTCCCTAGAAAAAATGTTTTTTTAAAGCTGATTGATGATCAATGCTTTAGCACACTATAGCACAAGTAGAATTTCCCTCACTGTCCTTCCCTGTCCCTAGAAACAAGGATTATCACAGTGAAAGAAACTGACACTCTTCCTACCTATAGTTTTCTGTCCCTAGAAAAAATGTTTTTTTAAAGCTGATTGATGATCAATGCTTTAGCACACTATAGCACAAGTAGAATTTCCCTCACTGTCCTTCCCTGTCCCTAGAAACAAGGATTCGCACAGTAAAACACACTGACACTCTCCCTGCCTATCCTTCTCTTTCCCTAAACTAAAGGAATCCAGGTTAAGCAAGAAAAAATAAATGTCACTGTCCCTGCCTATGCTTCTCTTTCCCTGCTCCGGAACACACTACACTAGGCCGCCGTGCTGGCGGCCTTTTATAGTGTGGGGCGTGTACTAAACACCCTCAGCAATAATTGGCCACAGGCATCCTGCCTGTGGCCAATCATTGCTCTCCTCGCTGCCGGCGCTGTGATTGGCCAAGCATGCGGGGTCACAGTGCATGCTTGGCCAATCACAGCGCCTGGATGACACTGCGATGGCGTAGTGCATTGTGGGCCGTTCGCGTCACTCGAATTAGGCGCGAACGGCCCAAATCGTTCGATCTTCGTCGAACGATCGAACAGCCGATGTTCGAGTCGAACGTATGTTCGACTCGAACACCGAGCTCATCCCTATTCCTGATATGATGAGGAAGGCCTCTCTTACAGATATGACTCTGGGCCCCTGATAGAGCAGACAGGTAACTCAGGAGTACAGAGTGGCACAAGTGTCTATTGGTCTTGCTAGCAGCAGGGCTGGACAGACTCTCAGGATCAAGCAGGGGAAGACCGTTAGCGGACCGCAGCATACCAGGAGTTCCAGGTGGACACCAATGAGCAGGAGACAGAAGCAGGCTGGCACTGGAGATAGCGGAGAAGCACAGGCTGGTAGTAGATAGGAGGTCAGCGGCACCAGTGGAATATAGGCAGAGGCTTGCAGCAGGCAGTCAAGTAGCAAGGGGGACAGAATTAGAGTTAGACAAATGGGGCAGATGGATCAGTTGCAGATGCGTAGGCAGGAGCAATGTCAGGATGCAGGCCGAGATGGTAACTGATCAGTGGAGCAGCAGCAAAGAGAACAGGCAGAAGCATGGTCAGAGGCAAGCCGGGATCAATGCAGGCAAAGTTCAGGCCCTCTGATGAAAGCATTGAGGAAACGCACATCAGGGCAGGATCACGCAGCAAACTACGCCGTCGTACTGTCTGCTCTGTCTTCCTGGGAAACACCGCTGTGACGGTGTAAGGCATAGCAGGACTACACGACTTAATTTAAGAGATTTTTTTATGCTGTTTTTAACAAGGCTGACACATTGTAAGTGTAAATCTAATTGAATTGCTCTAAATAAAGGATTCCTTACTGGATTACACTATGTGCACCCTTTTATTTTCCTAATGAGTTACATACAGATGGAAACCTTTGGAGATCGCTGACAACAGCCATAAAAGATCGATCCACCAGTCTGAGACCATCAGAGGGGATTATCTGCCAGCTGGATGACATCTGAGATCCATAGACATGCTCTGAATTCACTTACATCTGGTAAGTGATTTTCCTTTGGGGATTACCAAAAAAGCAGTGTGCGGAGGAAGATCATCTTTCCCTGTTTATGATGTTTTTTGCGTCACAGATATAAACTTTATATCTATAACCGAGTTTGTTGGATTATGCATTTTAAGTGTTTATGCAAGCAGAGTTTTGGACTGTGCATTTTTTGAACAACCTTTTAGCGCTATTAATGTTTAAATAATTTCCTTTTATTTACACATATTTTGATTCATTATTAATCTTATAGTAGCAGCTTGATCATTATATTTATTCCCATGAGCGCTGAGGGAGAGGTACTTAATATTTAATTATTTCTTATTTCTGTTTAAAGTTCAGGAGTAGTCAAGACAAGCTGGGTCGGTAACAGTAGCCAGATGCAGAGTAACAGGTAGCAGGTATGCACAGGAACACTGTAGACAAGACAGCACTGAAGCATAGCACAGGCTCAGTTTAAATAGCCTGTTTGGCACCAATGCGAGTAACAGCATGTGCACGAGCACTTGCACAATTCATATGAGCATGAACAGAAACACAAATTATCCTGTACTTATGCAAAGGACACTGTCTAGAAGAGCCATCCTGTCTGCTGGAACGTCCTTCCTGACAAAGGTATCAGAGCCCTGCATTAGCTATCTGTCGTAAGTGATCACGCCTGATGTCCTGGTATCTGAAATTTGGGCAATCTGCATATTTGAACTGTGCACTATTACTAATTTCCGTAAGTTATCAACATTTAAATAAAATGTTGCTTTTCTGTTAGAAATATTTGTTATTTGTGATATTAACATAATTTCCAGACACACTCATTGCATATCTTAAGCCTCGTACACACGACCGGTTTTCTCGTCAAGAAACGACAAGAAAACTGTTGGGAGAGCTTTCTTGCCGAGAAAACCATTCGTGTGTATGGTTTCTTGTCGAGAAAACTGCCGGGAATCTCGACGAGAAAAATAGAGAACCTGCTCTCTATTTTCTCATCAGGATTCTCGTTTTTCTCGTCGGGATTCTCGTCGGCCTGTTTCCCGACGAGAAAACCGGTCATGTGTATGCTTTTCCGAGTCTTAAAAAATTGCGCATGCTCAGAATCAAGTATAAGACGTGAGCGCTCCTTCTGGTAAAACTAGCGTTCGTAATGGAGATAGCACATTCTTTACGCTAAAATGAACTGAAAGAACAAAGACTGAAAAGCGCAAATCGTCTCTCCCCAAACTTATACTAACACGAGATCAGCAAAAGCAGCCCAAGGGGTGGCGCCATTGGAATAGAACTTCCCCTTTATACTGCCGTCGTACGTGTTGTATGTGACCGCGCTTTACAACAATGAGATTTGGAATTGACAGTGTGTATGCAAGGAAAGCTTGACAAGAATCTCGTCGAGAAAAACAAGGTTTTTTTTTACGACGAGATTTTCGGTCGTGTGTACGAGGCTTGAAAGAAGCAGATATCTCAGTCTGTGAAAAGTGTTTAGAGCAGAGTGTCACCACTTTGCACTGGGCTATTTACTTTATATCATGTTGTCTTTGATGGATAATAAACAAATTATATGCTCATTTATGCAGGGGTGTATTAGGCATGAATAAATTATTACACATGTAATTGGGTTTCAAATTACAATGTACAACAAAAAACTTTGTACGACTTTGGATCATTTTAAGTTGTGGCCATATATGGTCTCAGGTTATTATAATGTTTTTTCATGTAGGGTCTTTACCATATGTGGTCATACACATTGCCCAGGGGGCCTGTCTACTTGTTTACAATTGGAATAGTGATGCTGCTGCAGCTGGAGGTTAGGGCAGGCAGCCAAGCTTGCCAGGTCTGGCCATTTAGTTTGCCCATTCAGTGACCTGATATTGACTTGGATTGAACTTGGGGTCAACCTGAAATGAGCCCTGTATATGTATACATCATTGTCATAGGGTGCAATAGGTATGTTATGTTAAATACCTCTTGTACCCTATGACAACTTTAACCCACAGACATCAGTTTTATTATCTTTAACAGAGGAAGTGGCAATTTAAAATCACAATTTTTTTTATTTTTTGGTCAAATAAAGAAATTGGATGTTTTATTAAAGCAGACCACTCATGCTTCTCCTTAGAAAAAACACTGTTGGCACCTCTGCTGATGTTTTTGCGCTGATTCCTCTTATTGAGCCTTTCAAATTGTGTTTTAAAATCAAGTGAACAATGACAGCTCCCAGATTTATTTCTTTAGGGTTCCTTTAAAAGTTTGAATGCTTTACATTAGCGGAGAGACAGATGTTTAAACAAAACTTTGTCTCATCAGCACTTTAGTGCATTTTACAATTAACTATATTGAAAATATGTGCACACAAATTGCATTGTTCAACTTTACTATCAGTATGTTACCAAATATTGCTGACAGTTTATAAATTGGAATAACATTTACAGGAAGCATGACTGACACCGCGCTATTATTTTTGCATCCAATCACAACTTTTGAAGCTTTCCTTAAATTATATGTTAGGCTGTTGAAATTATCTATCAGAAATGTCAAAAAGCTAAATGAATGACCCACATTATAGCAGTATCGCAGAAATAAGCAATATTATAGCAATTTTGTGAAAATCGTTGTGCTTTTAGTTACTTTAGATTTTAGAGATAGTTATTTTTAAGTTCATAAATATAATTTCACTAAATTCAAAACAGTATAAATGTAACATAAAAAACAGAGTGCTGTGGTCTTAAACGTTCTTTGCCGTTGAACTCAGTTGGGTAAAAGACAGTATTCAAAATATATATAACATGTTAAAATGTTAATTTCACACTGAGCCTAATGATGCAGTATATTAGAATGACATTTTTTTCAATTTTTTTTTTTTTTTGTTATTATAAACTGCTATGTGGGCAGACATGTATCATGTCAATAGGTGCTGGAACTGTATCTTACGTCAAATTGGTATTACTGTCTGCAGGAGATGCTTCAGTGAATGTCTCAATATAGCAAAGTTTTTAGCTGAAATAAGCTACCTCTCAGCCTATATGGCACCAAAAGAAAAAAAAAACCACTTCACTTCCTCATAACGACATGTCTGGCAAGTTGCAGCTGATATATACAATATATGTACATACTGTATGTGGTCAATGACATCGCTGAGATCTTTGACATCATTAACCAACTATGGGCATGTCCATAGATGGTCAATGGAATCACCAGGGAGACCTTGTCCCTTTGTGTATATCAGCTGTCATTTGGTGGGAGTGAGAAGATGGAACTAAACATGTGTCGGTGGGCATCGGGCATTGTGATTGATGAGAATCTACATCGCTGAAGGATGTGATTGATAGTGGATCTATATCATGGGGCATTTTTATTTATTTTTATTAAAGGATTTGTCAAAAAAACATTTTTTGTGAATGCGTAGGGGTACTGTGTGCCCCTTACCCATTCACATGACATGATCCCAGTATCTGAGGAGACCCTAGTTTTTAAAGAGGGCTTGCTGTTTCCAATAAGACCCCCACCAGCAGACCCCCACAACCACCAGGCCAAAATCAGGGTAATCTAGGATAAGAGTCTGATATAGATAAAATAAAGGACCAGCTGCTTTGTTTACAAACATAATGAAGCAGCTGGGAACTGTCATTTTCCTGGCAAAGTAAACACACATTTTCTTTGTAAATATACATTTTTCTCTAGCAGGTTGTATACATTGAACAGAAGCACCACTTCACAGCCAAGGTCAGGGCATCCCCCAGGCATGTTATTTAATGGAGTTTTGGATTTGTAATGCTTCACTTTAAACATTACTAAAATCACTTCTCCGTACCAAACAACATTTTTATTTATTTTTTCTACTTTGATACATGTTCTGTTATGTGGATTTTACTTATTAACCACTTCAGCCCAGGAGGATTTACCCCCTTTAAGACCGGGACGTTTTTTGAGATACGGCACTGCGTCGCTTAAACTGACAATTGCGCGGTCCTGCGACGCTGTACCCAAACAAAAGTCCTTTCTTTTGGTGGTATTTAATCACCTCTGCGGGTTTTATTTTTTGCGCTATAAACAAAAAAACTGCATCAATTTTGAAAAAAACACAGTATTTTTTACTTTTTGCTATAACAACTTTAGCCCCGGACCATTTGTCAGCCTAAGGACCAAAGGTCTTTATACAATTTTGCACTGCGCTGCTTTAACTAGTAATTGCGTGGTCATGCAATGTTGTACCCAAACAAAATTTGCGTCCTTTTTTCCCCACAAATAGAGCTTTCTTTTGGTGGTATTTGATCACCTCTGCGGTTTTTATTTTTTGCGCTATAAACAAAAATAGAGCGACAATTGTGAAAAAAAATCAATATTTTTGACTTTTTGCTATAATAAATATCCCCAAAAAATATATTAAAAAAAAACATTTTTTTCAACATTTTAGGCCGATACGTATTCTTCTACATATTTTTGGTAAAAAAAATCGCAATAAGCGTTTATTGATTGGTTTGCGCAAAAGTTATAACTTCTACAAAATAGGGGACTGTTTTATGGCATTTTTATTATTATTTTTTTTTTTTACTAGTTATGGCAGCGATCAGCGATTTTTATCATGACTGCGACATTATGGTGGACACATCGGACACTTTTGACACATTTTTGGGACCATTGTCATTTTTACAGCGATCTGTGCTATAAAAATGCACTGATTACTGTGAAAATGACACTGGCAGTGAATGGGGTCAACCAGTAGGTGGCGCTGTAGGGGTTAAGTGTGCCCTGATGAGTGTTTCTAACTGTAGGGGGGATGGGCTGTGTGTGACATGACACTGATCTCCGCTCCGACTACAGAGCGGAGATCAGTGTCATTGTCACTAGGCAGAGCGGGGAGATGCTTGTTTACATAAGCATCTTCCCGTTGTATCTCTCCGTGAGACGATCGCGGGTGTCCCCGCGGCGATCGAGTCCACGGGACCCACGGTCGGGCTCACGGAGAAGGCGGCAGGGTCGTGAGTGCACGCGCGACCACACAGCGGCATCTTAAAGGGGACATACAGGTACGTGGTTATGCCTGTCCGTGCCGCTCTGCCGACGTATATGTACAGGCGGCGGTCCTTAAGCGGATAATAAATATCCCCAATAAATAAAAATTACCTCATTTTAGGCCGATATGTATTCTTCTACATATTTATGGTAAATAAAATCACAATAAGCATATATTGATTGGTTGGTGCAAAAGTTATAGCGCCTAGTAATGGTGGTGATCTGTGATTTGTATCGTGACTGCAACATTGCGGTGGACAGAGCGGACACTTTTAAGACTTTTTTGAAACCATTGACACTTATACAGCGATCAGTGCTCTAAATAGCCACTGATTACTGTATAAATGTCACTGACCGGGAAGGGGTTAACACTAGGGGGCGATCAAGGGGTTAAATATGTTCCCTCACTGTGTGTTCTAACTGTGGGGGGGCTGGGACTGACTGGGGGAGGAGACCGATTTGTGTTCTATAGGAACACACAATCTGTCTCCTCTCCCCTGACAGGGCATGGGTTTGTGTGTTTACACAAATCCCCTTTCCTGCTCTGGCACGAGCGATCGCGGGTGCCGGAGGACATCGCGGCCACCGGGCACACGCATCAGTTCCTTGGTGACCCCTATACCCTTTAAAGCGGCCACCTCACAGATATAGCGATTTGCGCAGGGGAGCCATTCTGCCGCTGCCAAACGACGCGGGCGGTCGGCTAGGGGTTAACATTACCCTTTCATATTTACCAGTTCAAGTGAGGACATGTGATCATTAATGGTGTACTGTATGTCAGTAAATTAAAGCATGCAGCAAGTGTAAACAAAATATAAAAGATGCAAAAAATTACTTTCTAAAAAGTTTGTCTTTTGTGTTTTTTTCTCATTTTTATGTCAGTTTTGTTATTGTTCATTTTTACATGATAAAATAGGCGCAAAAATAACCTGAAAGAGTTATTTAGAAGAGTACACAAGACTGTAACCTGGTGTTTAACATTCATAATGTTGAGATTTTTCACACATTTTATTCCTGTTGTGCATGAAAATCCCTCAAAACTAGAAAAGGGGCTCTGAATAGCTTTAACATTTTATAAATGTTAATTCATAATATTACTTGCAGGTGAATATTTATAAATATACATTTATAAATAAATTACAGTGATTGATTCCCCCCTCAGTGAATTGTTTGTGAATGTCACATTCACTGCTTTATAGCTTTTAACATTGAAAAAGCATGCAAGCCAAAAGATTTTTTTTTCAAATTTATTTCCTGATTTGTTTAAGGATCGACAAATTTCTGACAGATAAAAGGCTCGTTTAGAAAGCCCCCAACTCCACTATAGGCACAATTAAGTGTTCTGTCCAAATACTCATCTTGATAATATTACTTGAAGACTGTTATAACAAGCTTTCTGTCTTGTTGTTTAACAATACTTACATCTTGACACATCCATTATATAATAAACAACTTCTAGGGCACTTGACTTGAAATACTTAAAATTTAATGACACTAAGGATACTAATGCATTTCCTGTGTGGAATGCTTATAAGAATATTTGAGAGATTTACTGATAAAAATTTGTTCTCAGGATAAAAGAAAGAGGATATAACCGATGTCTTAACTTTAGGCAAAATGACCTCTTAATATTTTATTAATAGGGTGCAAGTGTGACCATCTCTTAGCAAAGAAATTCTGCAATGTTATCATCAGGAGCTGTGTGGGCTGCTTATTGGTTTCCAACCAAACAAAATATCACATTTTTCCTACTGTGCTTTTTTAACATACAGCTGGTTCTTCTGTGGCAAAACAGGTGAGAGTTCAGCCTACTAAATCTGTAATAGTATTTAGATCTAAAAAGCAATAAATATGAACATTAATATAACTGCAGGCAAAACATTTTTTTTAAAAAAATTTGATGGGGATGAGCTAGACCCTCTGGAAAAAAATGTTTCCTGCCTGTGTCTCCACTGGGTAGATTTATCTATTTGTCCTGCTGACCACCAAGAAAGAAAGTGAGGGAAAATCCAAAGTTTTTCAGTTGCCCCAGAACAAGAGGTAAGGGAAAATTTTCCAATGTGGACAACTCTCTGATGCTGCATACACACGATCGGTTTTCCCGTTGGAAAAAGTCAGATGTGAGCTTTTGGACGGGAATTCCGACCGCGTGTATGCTCCATCTGACTTCTTCTGTCGGAATTCCCTCCAGCAAAAGTTTGAGAGCAGGTTCTCTATTTTCCTGACGGAAAAAATTCTTAGCGGAAAAACCTTTCGTCTGTATGCAATTCCGACGCACAAAAAAACACGCATGCTCAGAATCAAGCCGAACTGCCTATTGAACTTCATTGATCTCGGCTCGTCGTACGTGTTGTACGTCACCGCGTTCTTGGCGGTCCGAATCTCCGACAGGATTTGTGTGACCGTGTGTATGCAAGACAAGCTTGAGCGGAATTCCGTCGTCGGAAAAATCATCCAAGGTTTTTCCGACGGGAAACCGGATCGTGTGAACGCGGCATCAGAGGGGAACTCCCCTCACTCTGGAAGCTTTCTTCTACCTTACATTTGTGGAAGTAAAACTTTCATTATACAGTACATAGACAGCAAAACAAAACATAAAAACAAGGTTTTTAACCATTATCTACTTTATCCCAAACTAATAAAACATAGCACTCTCATTTAGTAATTATACCCCACAGCCATTTATGGAAGCCGTTAACACTTTTCTTAATACCTTTTACTTTCCTAAACTCATTCATACTTGAGGTTTATTAATGCTGCATTCCATCAGTTGACATTATTAATGCTCATCCCGGGCAAAAGTTTCTTTCCCATTGAGTGGAGCTATGCCTGCACTGAACCTGTCAACTGCTCATTTTTTCTAGGGTTGAGAAGAAAGCTTATACTCAGATGATCCTTCGAACCTCTGGAAAATGGGGCGCTCCACAGGAAATGCTGTTCCTGGTCTATGGAGCCTGCTCTGGGTGTGATGACGTCAGGAATAGTCCACTATAAAATTTCTAATCACATACACACAAGCAGGGATGTCCCTAATTATAGAGCATTTAGTGAAGGCTTTTTTTGTGATATCTCATTACAGTATATAGTCGCATATCAATTCTTTCATGTAACAAGCTTTGCAGACTACATTACCCTATACAAGGGCTGAAAAAAAACCTGATAAATACCTGCTTTGTATTATCTTCTAGCAGATGTTTTAGCATCACTTGAAGTATTTCTTCTCAACAATTTATATCCACAAAATGTAGAACTGACAAAACTGCACTTGTGTGTAATGATGTTACATAAAATATTGAACACTGGAATTTATGTTGAAAGAAAACAAATTACTTGTCCCTTTACTTTTATGGACATACTGCTTAACCACTTAATGACCGCTCACTGTATATATACGTCGGCAGAATGGCACCGACAGGCACAATCACGTAGAGTGTACGTAATCGCCTTTGTACAGTTGGGGGGTCAGATCGGACCCCCCTCCTATACGTTAATCGTTGGGGAGCGATCAGAGATGAGGGGGTGACCATTCGATTTCGGCCACCCCCTCGCGATCGCTCCCGGCCAATGAAAATGCTTCCTCCGCCATGTGATGTAAACACAGGCAGGAGGAAGTGATGTCATCTCCCTCGCGGCGGTCTTTTCGATTCCGGCGCCGAGGAGAGAGGAAGCAGGTTAGTGCACCAAAAGTCCACTGACACATAGGTACACATAGGCACACATTTCACCCCCCAGTCACCCCCAGATCACCCCCCAGGTCACCCCCCAGCCCCCAATCACAGTGTCACTGATTGCAGTGATCATTTATTTTACTGATCACTGCATTTAGTGTCATCTGTGATAGTAAAAAGTTGCAGGGCAGTTAGGTTTAGGCCCCTTTAGGTCCAGGGTAGCCCCCTAACCCCCCCTAATAAAGGTTTAACCCCTTGATCGCCCCCCAGGTAACCCTTTCACCCCCTAACGCCAGCGTCACTAAGCAATCGTATTTTCGATCGCTGTATTTAGTGCCGGTGGTGCCCTAGATAGCCAGTTATTTATTTTTAGTTTCGCCGCAGGTTTTTAGAGCGTCAGGTACCCCCATATATTATTTTAACCCCCTGATTGCCCCTAGAGTTAACCCTTTCACCAGTGATCACCGTATAAGCGTCACTGGTGACACTGGTTACCCAGTTAGTTATTTAGTTATTTAGGTAACCCGTCAGGTTTTTATATAGCGTCTGGTACCCCCATATTTAACCTAATAAAGGTTTTAACCCCCTGATTGCCCCTAGTTCACCCTTTCACCAGTGTTCACCATATAAAGGTTACGGGTGACACTGGTTGGTTAGTTTGCTATTTATAGCATCAGGGCACCCGCCGTATATAACCCAATAAAGGTTTAACCCCCTGATCGCCCGGCGGGTGAGATCAATTAGGTTTTAGCGCCAGAGAGGGTCTGGGTCGCCCCAGGCAGCGTTAGGTTAGTGCCAGTAACGCTAACACCCACGCGCAAAGCATACACCTCCCTTAGTGGTATAGTATCTGATCAGATCTATACTAGCGTCCCCAGCGGTTTAGGGTTCCCAAAAACGCAATGTTAGCATGATCAGCCCAGATACCTGCTAGCACCTGCGTTTAGCCCCTCCGCCCAGCCCAGCCCAGCCCACCCAAGTGCAGTATCGATCAATCACTGTCACTTACCAAACACAAAACACATAACTGCAGCGTTCGCAGAGACAGTCCTGATCCCTGCGACCGCTAACAGTTTTTTTTGTAGCGTTTGATATATTTGCTGACGACAGTCGGGTGCTTTTTTTCCTGTGAATCTTACTAGTGTACCCCTAAATTTAGAGGCCAAAATGGCAAGTCGAAGGTACACTAGTAAAGAGGCCTACGAGATTCTGAGCATGACAGATAGTGAAGAAGAGGTCACGTATCTGTCAGATTCAGGCTCAGAATATCTTCCCGTAGAAGACAGTGACGTCAGCGGCCCCACGTCAGATAGCTCTGACAACGAAGTTGAGGTCCCTGCTAAGGTCAGGCGTACCCGATCCCAAACTTCTGAGGTTGTTGAGGAGCAAGAACCGCAGGGCTCTCGTATCATGGAGCAGAGGAGTACTAGCGCCGCTATTCCTTCTGGTGAATTGGCAAGCACCAGCGGCCTAGTACAGCCTGGGCGTACATCCAGCACTGCAGTATCACGTGGTGACGTGGCGAGTCCCATAAGTGCAGTTCAAGCTGGCGAGGTGGCAAGCACAAGTAGTGTCCCGCTGCCACCAATAAGAAGACAAAGGCAGGCTCGTCGTACCCATAGTGCTCTTCCTGCAGAATTCGCCTATCCTGATTGGGTCCCCACCACTTCTGCAGAACCCGTACTTCCCCCATTCACTGCCCAACCCGGTATTCAGGTGGAAACAGCTGATTTTATGCCAATCAATTATTATTCGCTGTTTTTCACAGAAGATCTCTATAGATCTATTGTGGACCAGAGTAATTTATATGCTGGTCAATTCATCGCCGCTAATCCCCAGTTGCCTTCCATTGCCAAAGATTGGAAACCAATTACGGTTTCCGAATTTAAGACTTTTCTGGGCCTTTCCCTCAACATGGGCACACATAAATTCCCGTCATTGCGTGCTTATTGGTCCACGCACCCAATTGACCACATGCCCGTGTTCTCTGCCTCCATGCCCAGGAAACGATACGAGCAGATTTTGCGGTTCATGCACTTCAACGACAATGAACTTTGTCGTCCACGTGGGGACCCTGAATACGACCGGCTCTATAAAATTCGGCCCCTCATAAACCACTTCAACGAACGTTTTGCAGCCTTGTTTATTCCCGATCAAGCTGTCTGCGTTGATGAGTCCCTGATCAAATTTTCTGGCCGCTTGGCTTTCAAGCAGTACCTTCCCAGCAAGCGTGCCAGATACGGGGTCAAGCTCTATAAGTGCTGTGACAGGGCAACAGGCTATGTTTGGAGCTTTATGGTTTATGAGGGAAAAGATAGTCAGGTTGAGCCGGTCAACTGCCCGGATTACATAGGGAGCGCTGGCAAGATAGTGTGGAACTTGGTGTCACCCTTATTCGGAAAGGGGTACCACTTGTATGTGGACAATTATTACACGAGCGTGCCACTGTTTAGTCACTTGTTTGATCATCAGATTGGAGCATGTGGCACCGTGCGACCTAATCGCCGGGGCTTTCCCCAGCGGCTTGTAGATGCCCGTCTTAGGCTGGGGGAGAGAGCCTGCTTGAAGTGTAATAACTTGCTCGCTATGAAGTGGAGGGACAATAAGAATGTTTTCCTTCTTACCTCCCTTCATGCAGACACGACAGTCCAAATTCGTACGGCGACTGGTGTTGTGGAGAAACCCCTCTGTGTCCACGAATATAACCAAAATATGGGAGGGGTGGACCTCAACGACCAGTTGATGGCGCCGTATCTAATTGACCATAAGGCGAGACGCTGGTACAAAAAAGTGTCTCTATCCTTATTCCAATTGGCTTTGCTGAACGCTCATGTGCTATACAGAGCTTCAGGCGGGACTTTATCTCTTCTAAAATTCCAGAATGAGATAGTCACAGAACTCCTGTATCCAGGCGGTTCTGCACCTCACCATCCCCTACCAAATGCAGTAAGCCGGCTGCATGAGAGGCATTATACGCATCTCCTCCCGAGTACCCCTACCCAACGAGCCCCCCAAAAAAGATGTCGTGTCTGTAGCAAGCGCGGATTTAGGCGTGACACCCGTTATTATTGTCCACTCTGTCCTGACAAACCTGGTGTTTGCCTTGGTGAATGTTTTGAACGCTACCACTCAAAAGTGAAGTTTTAGCGTAGGGTACAGCATTTCACAGACTAGGACACACTTACACAGGGTCTCCCAAGATGCCATTACATTTTGAGAGACCCGAACCATTACAGTTGTTAAAGTTTTAAAAAAAAAAGTGTAAAAAAGAAAAAAAAAACGTAAAAAACAAAAACACAAAAAAAATATAAAAGAAAAAAACAAAAATAGTTGTCGTTTTATTGTTCTCTCTCGCTCCCTCTATTTTCTCTCTATTGTTCTGCTCTTTTTTACTGTATTCCATTCTGCAATGTTTTATCATGCTTGCTTTTCAGGTATGTAATTTTTTGTTTTCAGGTGCGCCATTCAACTGCAGCGTGGAATTATTTATCTTGACAGCAACAGCGTTTGCTCCCACGATACATAAAGCCGTGACTCCAGTGCTGTAGGAGGTGATTTCACCACCACAGTTAAAAAAAAGAGCATATATGCCGAAGCATGGGGGCAGCAGGGGCGGAGGAGCGATTTTGCTCCTAATGCCGCGTATATACGGTCGAAATTCCAACGGAGGCTTGCCCGTGGAAAAGTTTGACCGTGTGTACACGACATAACCTTTTATGCCGCATACATACGGTTGAAATTTCGACAAAGGCTTGCCCGTGGAAAAGTCCGACCGTGTGTACGCGGCATAACTTTTTCGTGGGAGGATGCCCCCATGCTTCGGCATATATATATTTTAGGCACAGGTTGCGTTAAAAAAATGTTTTATTTTTTACTAGGTTTTGTTTTGGTATTTGCTTTGCAGGTATGGTATGGTAAGGTCTTACTGTTGTACTGTAATGTTACTTTGTTTTAATGTTAACCATCATTTGCTTAGCAGGTACGCCATTCAGTTGCATCGCGGATTTATTTATCTTGACAGCAACAGCGTTTGCTCCCACGATACATAAAGCCGTGACTCCAACGCTGTAGGAGGTGATTTCACCACCGCAGTTAACCACTTAAGCCCCGGACCATTTGGTAGCTAGAGGACCAGAGGTGAATTCAGAATTTTGCACTGCGCTGCTTTAACTGTAAATTGTGCGGACATGCAATGTTGTACCCAAACGAAATTTGTGTCCTTTTCTTCCCACAAATAGAGCTTTCTTTTAATGGTATTTGATTGCCTCTGCGATTTTTATTTTTTGCGATATAAACGGAAAAAGACCGAAAATTTTGAAAAAAAATGATATTTTCTACTTTTTGTTATAAGAAAAATCGAATAAACTCAATTGTAGTCATACATTTAGGCCAAAATGTATTCAGCCACATGTTTTTAGTAAAAAAAATGTCAATAAGCGTATATTTATTGGTTTGCGCAAAAGTTATAGAGTTTACAAACTAGGGTACATTTTCTGAAATTTACACAGCTTTAAATTTATGACTGCCTATCTCATTTCTTGAGGTGCTAAAATGACAGGGCAGTACAAAACCCCCCCAAATGACCATATTTTGGAAAGTAGACACCCCAAGGAAATTGCTGAGAGGCATGTTGAGCCCATTGAATTTTTTATTTTTTTGTCCCAAGTGATTGAATAATGACAAAAAAAAAAAAAAAATTACAAAAAGTTGTCACTAAATGATATATTGCTCACACATGCCATGGTTATATGTGGAATTTCACCCCAAAATACATTTTGCTGCTTCTCCTGAGTACGGGGATACCGCATGTGTGGGACTTTTTGGGAGCCTAGCCGCGTACGGGACCCCGGAAACCAAGCACCGCCTTCAGGATTTCTAAGGGCGCAAATTTTTGATTTCACTCCTCACTACCTATCACAGTTTCGAAGGCCATAAAATGCCAAAATAGCACAAAACCCCCCAAATGACCCCATTTTAGAAAGTAGACACCCCAAGGAAATTGCTGAGAGGCCTGTTGAGCCCATTGAATATAATTTTTTTGTCCCAAGTGATTGAATAATGACAAAAAAAAAAAAAAATTACAAAAAGTTGTCACTAAATGATATATTGCTCACACATGCCATGGTTATATGTGGAATTACACCACAAAATACATTTTTCTGCTTCTCCTGAGTACGGGGATACCACATGTGTGGGACTTTTTAGGAGCCTAGCCGCGTACGGGACCCGAAAACCAAGCACCGCCTTCAGGATTTCTAGGCACAAATTTTTGATTTCACTCCTCACTACCTATCACAGTTTCGAAGGCCATAAAATGCCAAAATCGCACAAAACCCCCCCAAATGACCCCATTTTGGAATATAGACACCCCAAGCTATTTGCTGAGAGGAATGGCGAGTATTTTACAGCTCTCATTTGTTTTTGAAAATGAAGAAAGAAAATATATATATATATATATATATTTTTTCAATTTTCAAAACTTTGTGACAAAAAGCGAGATCTGAAAAATACTCACAATACCTCTCAGCAAATAGCTTGGGGTGTCTACTTTCCAAAATGGGGTCATTTGGGGGGGTTTTGTGCTATCTGTGCATTCCATGGCCTCCGAAACTGTGATAGGCAGTGAGAAGTGAAATCAAAAATTTACACCCTTAGAAAGCCTGAAGGCGGTGCTTGGTTTTTGGGGTCCCGTACATGGCTAGGCTCCCAAAAAGTCTCACACATGTGGTATCCCCATACTCAGGAGAAGCAACAGAATGTATTTTGGGGTGTAATTCCACATATGTCCATGGCATGTTTGAGCAATATATCATTTAGTGACAACTTTGTGCAAAAAAAAAAAAAAAAAATTGTAGTTTTTCCGCAACTTGTGTCAACATATAAAATATTCCATGGACTCGACATGCCTCTCAGTATATAGCTTGGGGTGTCTACTTTCCAAAATGGGGTCATTTGGGGGGGTTTTGAACTGTTCTGGCATTTTATACACAACATTAGGAAGCTTACATCCACTCTTCTAACCACTTGAAGACAAAGCCCTTTTTGACACTTTTTGTTTACATGAAAACATTTTTTTTTTTTTGCAAGAAAATTATGTTGAACCCCCAAACATTATATATATATATTTTTAAAGCAAAGGCCCTACAGATTAAAATGGTGGGTGTTGCATTTTTTTTCTACACAGTATTTGCGCAGCGATTTTTCAAACGCATTTTTTGGGTTAAAAAATACACTTTTTTTAATTTTAATGCACTAAAACACACTATATTGCCCAAATGTTTGATGAAATAAAAAAGATGATCTTAGGCCGAGTACATAGATACCAAACACGACATGCTTTAAAATTTCGCACAAACGCGCATTGGCGACAAACTACATACATTTTTAAAAGCCTTTAAAAGCCTTTACAGGTTACCCCAGTAGATTTACAGAGGAGGTCTACTGCTAAAATTATTGCCCTCGATCTGACCTTCGCGGTGATACCTCACATGCATGGTGCAATTGCTGTTTACATATGACGCCAGACCGACGCTTGCGTTCGCCATTGGGCAAGAGCAGGGCAGGACAGGGGTGCTTTTTTTTTATTTTATTTTTTTATTTTTTTTATTATTAATTTTGCTTTTTTATTTTATTTTTAAATTGTTCCTTCCAAGTATTTTTTTTTTTTATCATTTTTATTGTTATCTCAGGGAATGTAAATATCCCCTATGATAGCAATAGGTAGTGACAGGTACTCTTTTTTTGAAAAAACTGGGGTCTTCTAGACCCTAGATTTTTCCTCTGCCCTCAAAGCATCTGACCACACCAAGATCGGTGTGATAAAATGCTTTCCCAATTTCCCAATGGCGCTTTTTATATCCGGGGGGGGGGCATTCCCTCCCACTGCTTGTAAAAGCAGTCCAGAGGCTAATTAGCCGCTAGGATTGCTTTTACATGAAAGCCGGCCGCAGGCTGAAAAGAATGATACCAAGATGATACCTAAACCCGCAGGCATCATTCTGGTATAAACATTCAAAGTCCAGCAACATACCAGTACGTTGCTGGTCCTTGTTGGACATGTATTGTAATCTTTTTATTTCATGCAGCCAGTTGGCTGAACGAAAAAAGAGATTGATCGGTGGGTATGCCCACCATTAGAATACCGCCCTTCATCCACCCACTTCCAATGATGGGCATACACGCACCATTTATATATGTCGAAGCATGGGGGCATCCTCCCGCAAAAAAGTTATGCCGCACACACATGGTCGGACTTTTCCACGGGCAAGCCTCCGTCGGAATTTTGACCGTATGTACGCGGCATTAGGAGCAAAATCGCTCCTCCGCCCCTGCTGCCCCAATGCTTCGGCATATTTGCTGTTTTTTTTTAACTGTGGTGGTGAAATCACCTCCTACACCACTGGAGTCGCAGGGATCAGGCCTGTCTCTGCGAACGCTGCAGTTATGTGTGTTTTTGTTTTGTAAGTGACAGTGATCGATCGATACTGCACTTGGGTGGCCTGGGCTGGACGGAGGGGCAAAACGCAGGTGCCAGCAGGTATCTGGGCTGATCCCGCTAACACTGCGTTTTTGGGAACCCTAAACTGCTGGGGACGCTAGTATAGATCTGATCAGATCAGATATTGATCTGTTCAGATACTATACCACTAAGGGGGGTGTATGCTTCACGCGTGGGTGTTAGCGTTACTGGCACTAACCTGACGCTGCCTGGGGTGTGACTCAGACCCTCTCTGACGCTAAAACCTAATTGATATCACCCGCCGGGCGATCAGGGGGTTAAACCTTTATTGGGTTATATACACGGCGGGTGCCCTGACACTATAAAAAGCAAACTAACTAACCAGCGTCACCCGTAACACTTATATGATGATCACTGGTGAAAGGGTTAACTAGGGGCAATCAGGGGGTTAAAACCTTTATTAGATAATATATGGGGGTACCTGACGCTATAAAAACCTGCGGCGAACCTAAAAAAAATTACCAGCTACCGATCGGCATCACCGACACTAAGACAGCGTTTAGAAAAACGATTGCTTAGCGACAGTGGTGATGGGGGTGAAAGGGTTACCTGGGGGGGTGATCAAGGGGGTTAAACCTTTATTAGATAATATATTGGGGTACCTGACGCTATAAAAACCTGCGGCGAACCTAAAAAAAAATACTGGCTACGATCTGCATCACCGACACTAAGACAGCGTTTAGAAAAACAATTGCTTAGCGACAGTGGTGATAGGGGTGAAAGGGTTACCTGGGGGGCGATCAAGGGGGTTAAACCTTTATTAGATAATATATTGGGGTACCTGACGCTATAAAAACCTGCGGCGAACCTAAAAAAAATTACCGGCTACCGATCTGCATCACAGACACTAAGACAGCGTTTAGAAAAACGATTGCTTAGTGACAGTGGTGATAGGGGGTGAAAGGGTTACCTGGGGGGCGATCAAGGGGGTTAAACCTTTATTAGATAATATATTGGGGTACCTGACGCTATAAAAACATGCGGCGAACCTAAAAAAAATTACTGGCTACGATCTGCATCACCGACACTAAGACAGCGTTTAGAAAAACGATTGCTTAGTGACAGTGGTGATAGGGGGTGAAAGGGTTACCTGGGGGGCGATCAAGGGGGTTAAACCTTTATTAGATAATATATTGGGGTACCTGACGCTATAAAAACATGCGGCGAACCTAAAAAAAATTACCGGCTACCGATCTGCATCACAGACACTAAGACAGCGTTTAGAAAAACGATCGCTTAGTGATAGTGGTGATAGGGGGTGAAAGGGTTACCTGGGGGGCGATCAAGGGGGTTAAACCTTTATTAGATAATATATTGGGGTACCTGACGCTATAAAAACCTGCGGCGAACCTAAAAAAAATTACTGGCTGCCGATCTGCATCACTGACGCTAAGACAGCGATCAGAAAAATGATCGCTAAGCGACAGTGGTGATAGGGGGTGAAAGGGTTATCTGGGGGTGATCAGGGGGTTAAACCTTTATTAGGGGGGGTTAGGGGGCTACACTGGACCTAAGACTAAACTTTGGTGACACTTTTTCAGTCACAAATGTCACTGATTGCAGTGATCACTAAATAAATGGTCACTGCAATCAGTGACACTGTGACTGGGGGCTGGGGGGGTGATCTGGGGGGTGATCTGGGGTGTCTGGGGGGCCTGGGGGGGCGATTTATGTCCCTATGTGTCCTGGTGTCAGTGTAGTGTTGTGTGCACTGACCTGATATCTTCTCTTGTACGTCGCTCGGTATATGTGAGCGCCGCACCAGAGATGACATCACTTCCTCCTGCTCCCTCTGTCTGACACAGACAGAGGGGGCATTTCCATTCGCCGGGATCGATCGCGAGGGGGTGGCCAGAAACGAATGGCTGCCCCCTCATCCCGGAACGCTCCCGGACACTTAGCCACCGCTCACTGTATAGGAGGGGGGTCCGATTGGACCCCCCAACTGTACAAAGGCAATCACGTACACTCTATGTGATTGTGCCTGTCGGTGCCATTCTGCCGACGTATATATACAGTGAGCGGTCGTTAAGTGGTTAAAAAAAGAGCATATATGCCGAAGCATGGGGGCAGCAGGGGCGGAGGAGCGATTTTGCTCCTAATGCCGCGTATATACGGTCGAAATTCCGACGGAGGCTTGCCCGTGGAAAAGTCCGACCGTGTGTACGCGGCATAACTTTTTTTGCGGGAGGATGCCCCCATGCTTCGGCATATATGCCCATCATTAGAAGTGGGTGGATGAAGGGAGGTATTCTAATGGTGGGCATACCCACCGATCAATCTCTTTTTTTCGTTCAGCCAACAGGCTGCATGAAAAAAAAAGATTACAATACATGTCCAACAAGGACCAGCAACGTACTGGTATGTTGCTGGACTTTGAATGTTTATACCAGAATGATGCCTGCAGGTTTAGGTATCATCTTGGTATCATTCTTTTCAGCCAGTGGCCGGCTTTCATGTAAAAGCAATTCTAGCAGATAATTAGCCTCTAGACTGCTTTTACAAGCAGTGGGAGGGAATGCCCCCCCGGATATAAACAGCGCCATTGGGAAATTGGGAAAGCATTTTATCACACCGATCTTGGTGTGGTCAGATGCTTTGAGGGCAGAGGAAAGATCTAGGGTCTAACCCCCCATTTTTTTTCAAAAAAAGAGTACCTGTCACTACTTATTGCTATCATAGGGGATATTTACATTCCCTGAGATAACAATAAAAATGATAAAAAAAAAAATATGGAAGGAACAGTTTAAAAAAAAAAAGAAGCAAAATAAATAAAAAAAAAAAAAAAAGCACCGCTGTCCCCCCCTGCTCTTGCGCAAAGGCGAACGCAAGCGTCGGTCTAGCGTCATATGTAAACAGCAATTGCATCATGCATGTGAGGTATCACCGCGAAGGTCAGATCGAGGGCAGTAATTTTAGCAGTAGACCTCCTCTGTAAATCTAACGTGGTAACCTGTAAAGGCTTTTAAATGCTTTTAAAAATGAATGTAGTTTCTCGCCGCTGCGCGTTTGTGCGCAATTTTAAAGCATGTCGTGTTTGGTATCCATGTACTCAGCCTAAGATCATCTTTTTTATTCCATCAAACATTTGGGCAATATAGTGTTTTTTAGTGCATTAAAAATAAAAAAAAGTGTGTTTTTCCCCCAAAAAATGCGTTTGAAAAATCGCTGCGCAAATACTGTGTGGAAAAAAAAATGCAACACCCACTATTTTAATCTGTAGGGCCTTTGCTTTAAAAAAATATATAATGTTTGGGGGTTCAACATAATTTTCTTGCAAAAAAAAATGTTTTCATGTAAACAAAAAGTGTCAGAAAGGCCTCGTACACACGGCCGAGATTCTCGTCGAAAAAAACATGTCGTTTTTTTCGACGACATTCTTGGACAAGAAACTTGTCCCGGCCGAGTGTACACACGCTCAATTCAAAGAACCCGCGGTTCTTTGAACGGAGCGTACGCGGTGACGTCATCGACTATGACGAGCATGCGCTCGTCACATTCGATGCCGTCGCCACCATCTTGGTATACCCTACGTATGCCTAGGAAGCTACCGCACATGCGTCAAATTCATTTCAAACATGCGCGGGCAGGTAAGTGTACACACACTCACTTTTCTCGTCGAGAAACATGCCGACGAGAATCTCGACGAGAAAATAGAGAGCAGGATCTCTATTTTCTCGTCGAGATACTTGTCGCTTTTCTTGACGAGAAACCATACACAGGAACGAATTTCTCGGCAAAAAATCTCTGCCAGCAAGTTTCTTGCTGGTTTTTGCCGAGAAACTCATTCGTGTGTACGAGGCTAAAGGGCTTTGTCTTCAAGTGGTTAGAAGAGTGGATGATGTGTGACATAAGCTTCCTAATGTTGTGCATAAAATGCCAGGACAGTTCAAAACCCCCCCAAATGACCCCATTTTGGAAAGTAGACACCTCAAGCTATTTGCTGAGAGGCATGTTGAGCCCATTGAATATTTTTTTTTTTTGTCCCAAGTGATTGAATAATGACAAAAAAAAAAAAGTACAAAAAGTTGTCACTAAATTATATATTGCTCAAACATGCCATGGTTATATGTGGAATTGCACCCCAAAATACATTCTGTTGCTTCTCCTGAGTACGGGGATACCACATGTGTGAGACATTTTGGGAGCCTAGCCGCGTACAGGACCCCGAAAACCAAGCACCGCCTTCAGGATTTCTATGGGTGTAAATTTTTGATTTCACTCCTCACTGCCTATCACAGTTTCGGAGGCCATGGAATGCCCAGATGGCACAAAACCCCCCCAAATGACCCCATTTTGGAAAGTAGACACCCCAAGCTATTTGCTGAGAGGTATGTTGAGTATTTTGCAGATCTCGCTTTTTGTCACAAAGTTTTAAAAATTGAAAAAAGAAAAAAAAAAATATGTCTTTCTTCATTTTCAAAAACAAATGAGAGCTGTAAAATACTCACCATGCCTCTCGGCAAATAGCTTGGGGTGTCTACTTTCCAAAATGGGGTCATTTGTAGGGGTTTTGGGCTATCTTGGCATTTTATGGCCTTCAAAACTGTGATAGGTAGTGAGGAGTGAAATCAAAAATTTGTGCCCTTAGAAATCCTGAAGGCGGTGCTTGGTTTTCGGGGGCCCGTACGCGGCTAGGCTCTCAAAAAGTCCCACACATGTGGTATCCCCGTACTCAGGAGAAGCAGCCAAATGTATTTTGGGGTGCAATTCCGCATATAACCATGGTATGTTTGAGCAATATATCATTTAGTGACAACTTTTTGTACATTTTTTTTTCTTTTTGTCATTATTCAATCACTTGGGACAAAAAAAAATATTCAATGGGCTCAACATGCCTCTCAGCAATTTCCTTGGGGTGTCTACTTTCCAAAATGGGGTCATTTTGGGGGGTTTTGTGCTATCTTGGCATTTTATGGCCTTCAAAACTGTGATAGGTAGTGAGGAGTGAAATCAAAAATTTACGCCCTTAGAAACCTTGAAGGCGGTTCTTGATTTTTGGGGTCCCGTACGCGGCTAGGCTCCCAAAAAGTCCAACACATGTGGTATCCCCGTACTCAGGAGAAGCAGCAGAATGTATTTTGGGGTGCAATTCCACATATAACCATGGCATGTGTGAGCAATATATCATTTAGTGACAACTTTTTGTACATTTTTTCTTTTTTTTTTCTTTTTATCATTATTCAATCATTTGGGACAAAAAAAAAATATTCAATGGGCTCAACATGCCTCTCAGCAAATAGCTTGGGGTGTCTACTTTCCAAAATGGGGTCATTTGGGGGGTTTTGTGCCATCTTGGCATTTTATGGCCTTCAAAACTGTGATAGTTAGTGATAGGTAGTGAGGAGTGAAATCAAAAATTTATGCCCTTAGAAACCTTGAAGGAGGTGCTTGGTTTTTGGGGTCCCGTATGCGACTAGGCTCCGAAAAAGTCCCACACATGTGGTATCCCCGTACTCAGGAGAAGCAGCAGAATGTATTTTGGGGTGTAATTTCACATATGCCCATGGCATGTGTGAGCAATATATCATTTAGTGACAACTTTGTGCAAAAAAAATAAAGTTTGTCATATTCCCGCAACTTGTGGCAAAATGTAAAATATTCCATGGACTAATCATGCCTCTCAGTAAATAGCTTGGGGTGTTTACTTTCCAAAATGGGGTCATTTGGGGGGGTTTTGTGATATTTTGGCATTTTATGGCCTTCGAAACTGTGATAGGTAGTGAGGAGTGAAATCAAAAATTTGCGCCCTTAGAAATCCTGAAGGCGGTGCTTGGTTTCCGGGGTCCCGTACGTGGCTAGGCTCCTAAAAAGTCCCACACATGTGGTATCCCCGTACTCAGGAGAAGCAGCAGAATGTATTTTGGGGTGCAATTCCACATATAACCATGGCATGTGTGAGCAATATATCATTTAGTGACAACTTTTTGTATTTTTTTTTTTTTTGTCATTATTCAATCACTTGGGACAAAAAAAAAAAATATTCAATGGGCTCAACATGCCTCTCAGCAATTTCCTTGGGGTGTCTACTTTCCAAAATGGGGTCATTTGGGGGGGGGGGTTTGTACTGCCCTGCCATTTTAGCACCTCAAGAAATGAGATAGGCAGTCATAAATTAAAAGCTGTGTAAATTCCAGAAAATGTACCCTAGTTTGTAGACGCTATAACTTTTGCGCAAACCAATAAATATATGCTTATTGACATTTTTTTTACTAAAGACATGTGGCTGAATACATTTTGGCCTAAATGTATGACTACAATTGAGTTTATTCGATTTTTCTTATAACAAAAAGTAGAAAATATCATTTTTTTTCAAAATTTTCGGTCTTTTTCCGTTTATATCGCAAAAAAATAAAAATCGCAGAGGCAATCAAATACTATTAAAAGAAAGCTCTATTTGTGGGAAGAAAAGGACGCAAATTTCGTTTGGGTACAACATTGCATGTCCGCACAATTTACAGTTAAAGCAGCGCAGTGCAAAATTCTGAATTCACCTCTGGTCCTTTAGCTACCAAATGGTCCGGGGCTTAAGTGGTTAAGAATGACTCTATAGCCAAGTTTTGTAACCATGACAGAAGTTATTGAGATTCTTCTCACTGCTCAAAACCTTTCTGTTTAAAAAACGAACAAACAAACAAAAAAAAAATGTCCCTTTGCCTCATTATTGTAAATTATTACCATAGTCTGTCACCAAATGAAATAAATAGTACAGTGTGTTTTTTAAGCCAATTATTGACAATCTGTACCAAATAACTGTTTTACAATACATCTCAGAGAACCTGTGGAGGCATTTCTCTGTTTTCTTCCAATGCCCCCTGTAACACTGAGTCCTTAAAGTTAAACTCTGGGCAAAATAAAACATATCATATATGATGCAATCTGTCTGATGAAGAGTTTATACTGCCCTCTTCCCTAGTTTACAGCATGTCTGGAGATGTAAAAAAAAAAAAAGCTTCAGCAACTAAATTGCTCTCCTATGTCTACTGAGCACCATTTCCCAAGCTAATTGCAAGGATTCCCACAGTTACCCATTAGTGGCAGTCCTCCAACAACTTGGAGGGTGGACTTGCCACACCCCATCATGTTTTTGCCATGGCACCCTACAGTAATAATGCCGTACTGCACTAATAATAGCTCTGCTGAGACTGCGTAACTGATGTTAATATCTGAAGAGACATCCCAAGTTTTTAAAACAAGTTCAGCTAAAGATCTATTATTTCCAAATTCCTCACATAAGGAACCCATAATTAATATTGAACTTGATAAATCAGTTTTTGGCTCTAGAAACCCACCTCAGTAGGTCTTTGCACAAGGCTTTTGCAATTAAAACCAGTAAAAATAAAATACAGTCGCTAAATCCTGAATATTTACCCTTATGACAAGAGCTGAACACCATGTATGATAGCAGTATTACTTTCGCCAATGGTTGATAAGGATGCCGGCAGAGGCGTTGCTATGGGGGTGCGGGGGGTGCAGGCCGCACCCGGGTGACACCCACCAGAGGGGTGACACCGGGGCTGCCGGCTGCCGCTACACACACAGTTGTTACTTGCAGAGCTGCAGCGGAGCGTTGCGAGTGTGCCCACCGCGCTCCTGCATCGCGCGGCACAAGTCTTTCAGTCACTTCCCTGTCAGGCAGAGTGATCTCTGCCTGACAGGTGCTATCTAGTTCCGGCTGACGTGACATCGTAATCCATAGGCAGAGAGAAGCGCGGCGCAGGAATGAACAGTCAGCAGTAGGAAGTAAGAAAGGACTCGAGGAACCAGGAGGAGGCTGACCGCTCGGGAGCCTGGGATAAGGAAAGAGACCGGAGAGGAGGAGCCTACCTTACAGTACGTGGCAGCGGCACCAAACACTCGGTCTGTGCACACACACAGCATATGCCATTCCCTCTGTCTGTGCCACCAGTGAGAATGGCAGTGCCGGCTGACTGTGTGCAATGCATGTACAGAATGTGCAGGAAACAGCTGAGGGGTAGAGCCGGGGAAAGGTGAGGAGGGGGGAGTCTCACCCATCTCTGTCACCCCCCAACCCCTTCCTCTCTGTCACCGCCCCTTCTGTCTCACCCCCCACCCCCTCCCTCTCTGTCTTACCCCCACCCCCTCCCTCTCTGTCACCCCCTTCTGTCTCACCCCCCAACCCCTCCCTCTCTGTCACCCCCCCACCCCCTCCATCTCTGTCACACCCCACCCCCTCCTTCTCTGTCACACCCCCACCCCCTCCATCTCTGTCACACCCCCACCCCCTCCCTCTCTGTCTCACCCCCTCCCTCTCTGTCTCACCCCCCTCCCTCTCTGTCACCCCCCACCCTCTCCATCTCTGTCACACCCCCACCCCCTCCCGTTTTGTCACCCCCCTCTCTGTCACACCCCCATCCTCCCTCTCTGTCTCTCCCTCTCCCTCTCTGTCTCACCCCCTCCCTCTCTGTCACCCCCTTCTGTCTCACCCCTCCCTCTCTGTCACCCCCCACCCCCTCCATCTCTGTCACACCCCTACCCCCTCCCGTTCTGTCACCCCCCTCTCTGTCACCCCCCACCCCCCTCTCTGTCACACCCCCACCCCCTCCATCTCTGTCACACCCCCACCCCCTCCCTCTCTGTCTTACCCACACCCCCTCCCTCTCTGTCACCCCCCTCACTGTCACACCCCCACCCTCCTCTCTCTCTCCCCCCCCTTCTGTCTCTAACCTTCCACCCCCTCTTTCCCTTTTAGGGCAAATTCCCACTAAATTAGCATGAAATCAAAGAGCAGCCGGAGAAATTTGACACTCCAGCCACTCTGCATTGCAGGCTGCTAGGGGGCAGTATGATTAACAGTTTGGTTCATCATACTTCCCCCTCTTTTTTTTGTACAAACTTTATTTGAAGTGTATATATTGTGCATTTTGTTCTCCAAAATGTCGGGCAGCACACTGTCATTTTAGGTTCTCAAAGAAATGCATTCTGTTAGTAGATCTTTCATGTTTTCTCAGTGTATAAAAAAAGTTGTAGGGGGCTGGCAACGCTGTATGGGGGAGGGAGGCACTTCAGAGTCCAGTGCCTATAGGCTCCTGAGATGTGAATTCCGGTCTTGGAGAAAGAGAGGCGGGGGAGGGGACAAAGAAAAATGGGGAGAAAGAAGAAGGGATAGAAAGAACAAGAAAGATGGATAGAAAGAGAGAAAAGGGGAAGAAAGGAGAACAGAGAGCAAACAGTAGGGTAAAAAATATTTGGAAAAAGTTATTGGGGGGGGGGGGGTGACACCATATTTTACCGCGCCAGGTGACACCAACCCTAGTGACGCCACTGGATGCCGGTACCCGCTAAGTCCTTAACAACCAGTAATGTCAATTGCCCTATTCACGTACATGTCCTATTCAGTGGGTAGTCAGGCACCAGTCATTGTGACTGAAGTGGACCTGCTTTGCTGGACATGCGTCATGATGGATTTACAATGGACCTTTTGGGTATTTAATTTTTTTTAATACAGCACTTCTTAAACTTTAGGGTGTCTTTATTTTTAGGATACAATTTTTTTTTGTTAATGAGTTCCCCATACTCATTTACATGGGGGGCAGTATCTGGGTGTCCCCTTATTGTTAAAGGGGGCTTCCAGATTCTGAAAAGTCACCTCTTGTCTTCATCAATATGGGAACAAGGCACTTTGCCAGGGGAGTTCTCCTCCATGTGGTCAGGTTTGGTTCAGGAGGGGAATGCCATTTCCTGCTAGCAAGGTTGCCTTCTTCAATTAAAGTGGATGTAAACCCTCGATACACCCAGTGAAGGGAACAGCTTTAGATGATACACAGGGATGAACCAAATCTCCCTACATAGGTTTTACATCCATATCTGCTGTCTTCACATTTATATACTGTTTAGAAAGTTCAGATCGTGTTAGGAGATTTTCTCTTCCTTTTTAACACAGAGTGTGATGTCTGGGCATACAGCCAAGATAGCTAAAATTGCTGATTGGAGGAAAGGCACACACCCCCTCTCATCATAGGCAGAGACTCTCAGAGGTGTTTTGTAACAGGGCCAGCTCCCTGCTTATCTATTTTAGCAACCTCCCCTGACAGAAATTTCAGGCTGCTTTTATCTGATGTGTCCGAGAATTTGTCAGGAGTTATCAGGCTGATAACAGAGGAACAGTTCAGGAGAGAGCTACGGGACATAGCTCTTTGAAGAGAGATAACAAAACACTGCAGATATATGTGCCCAGCTCAAATTTCATGAATCGGGTTTACATCCACTTTAAGGGTCTGGTATGTATTTTTAGGGGGACCACCATTAATGTTTTTCTTTGTTATTGTCAGTGCTTCTGCAGCAGTTTCTGTACATCACAGAGATGTGCTCCTTTCCAGGTGGGAATAGAACACCCCTCAGGCATGTTATTTAAAGGAATTGGGCATGTTTAATGTTATACTTTAAGCTTTTTTTTAAAAATCACAGCTTTTTGCTCAATGTAATTCTTAAATGTTTTTTTACCCGTAGTACAGTCACTTGGGCACCACATGCTTGACCAGACATATGACGAGCTGCCATGCAGTCCGTTGGCAACAGCACTTGAAATTCTGTCCCAGCCATCCACATGCTCAGCGTCTAAATGCTTGCTTAGCCAAATTGCTAGCACTGCAACTGCTGCCTTTTCAGCTGGTAGACTCTGCCCCCTTTCGTGAATTTGTGTAATGTGCTGTACCTCAGTGGTAGGTTCCAAAACACCTTTTCTTTTCACGGAAAAGTTCTGTACCGGCATGTGGAAGGCAATGTTTTGGCCTCGTTGGACAGGGCAGTCAGCAGTAAGGTTCATATTACTGCTGACTCATGGTCCAGCAGGCATGGGCAGGCGACATTACCTTTCCTTCACGGCGCACTGGGTAACTCTGCTGGCAGCCGAGAAGGATGCAGGACAGAGTTTAGTGTTGTTGGAGCTTGTTCCGCCACCACGCCTCCAAAATACTAGTGGTAATTCTGCCACAGCTCTCTCCTCCACCCCCTCTTCTTCCTCTATGACCTCTTCTGCATATTTGTCCTCTGAACCAGCTGTGCTCCATAAGCATTCAAGGGGCTACGCAAGCAGTCAGGCTAAAAGATGCCATGCGGTGCTGGAGTTGGTCTGCCTAGGGGACATGAGCCACACTGGGGCAGAGATTCTATTAGTTCTGCAGGGGCAGGCTCAGAGGTGGTTGACGCCACGCCAGCTTTGGCCAAGAATGGTTGTATGCGACAATGGCATCAACCTTCTCTCCGCCCTCCGACAGGGATGCTTGACCCATGTTCCATGTTTGGCACACGTCCTGAATTTGGTGGTGCAGCGGTTCTTGAGCAGGTACCCAGGCTTACAGGATCTCCTGAGGCAGGCCATAAAAGTCTGTGATAATTTCCGCCAGTCATACAATGCCAGTGCCCGGCTGGCTGACATCCAAAAAGAATGCAACCTGCCCACCAACCGTCTCTTTTGTGACATGCCCAACAGGTGGAATTTAACGTTGCACACACAGCAGAGGGCCATCAATGAGTACCTGTGCGAGTATGGCACCAGGACCGGGTCAGCTAAGCTTTGCTTCTTTTCGCCAAGTCAGTGGCTACTGATCAAGGATGCATGCACTGTCCTGTCACCATTTGAGGAGGACACAAGGATGGCGATCAGCTTCCTTACCTCTCAAGGCCTCCTTTATCCAGATAGCATTTCTGCGGGCCCACCAAACACACAGGAAGAAGAGGAGGAGGAGGAGGATTGTGTCAGCATGGATGTAGGGGATAACACTCAGCAGCAGTCTTCAATTAATGCTTTTCAGTCCCCAGAAACCCAAGGAGTTGTACGTGGCTGGGAGGAGGTAGTTACGGATCATGTGATCCTTAGAGACCCAGAGGACTCAGAATCAAATGCCTCTGCAAACTTACGCTGCATGGCCTCCCTGTATCTGCAAAGTCTGCAAAAGGACCCTAGGATTTGTGGTATCAAGGAGAGGGATCATAACTGGCTGACAACACTTCTTGATCCACGTTACAAGGGTAAGGTTGCAGAACTCATCCTGCCTTTGCAGAGGGAGCAGAGGATGAAACATCTTCAGGAGGCCTGCAATGCATTTTCAGACACTGGGAGGTTACAATTTCCTGGTGCTGGACAACATGTTTCTGAGGCCTCGTTCAGTCAGAGGAAGAGCAGTGGAGAAGGTGGCCGGCTGACCGTTGCCTTTAAACAATTTTTCAGTCCTCAGCGCCAAGGTCTGATCGGTTCAAGCAACCATCGCCAGCGTCTGCATTACATGGTGCAGGAATATCTAGGGGCAAGAGCAGACTTGGAGACCTTTCCAACAGAGCATCCACTGGGTTACTGGGTCTTGAGGATGGACCACTGGCCAGAACTTGCTTGATATGCAATTGAGCTACTGGCCTGTCCTACATCCAGCGTCCTTTCTGAACGCACATTCAGTGCTGCTGGAGGGTTTGTAACGAATCAAAGAGTGCACCTGTCCACAGACACCTGATGCTGATGTAACTGATGGAATTTGTTATGAATGTGGGGTCCCTTGAAGACTGCCTATGCTGACTATCCTATTCCTCCTCAATCTTGATAATGCTAGCTTCCAACAATATTTTTGGTTTAGGGCACCACCACCACCACCACCCAAGGCCCAACTTTTCTGCCCCTGTTTAACAGGGGTATGTAATTAATTTTTTTGATATAATATTTCACAGCAGGGCCCGTTCCTGCGCCCAACAAGAGTATCTGTGAGGGGTTACAGTGTTGTGGCACCACCACTCAAGGCCCAATTTGTCTGCCCCTGTTTAACAGGGGCATGTAATTACAATTTTTATATAATATTTCAACGCAGGGCCCATTCCTGAGCCCAACAAGAGTAACTGTGAGGGCTTTCAGAGTTGTTGCACCACCACCACCCAAGGCCCAAATTTTCTGCCCCTATTTAACAGGGGCATGTAATTACAATGTTTGATATAATATTTCAACGCAGGGCCCATTCCTGCGCCCAAAAAGAGTATCTGTGAGGGGTGTGACAGCAGGAAGGTAAAGTCACCTGGTTGCATCCAGGGGGGTAGATATATTTCGCCCAGATTCAGGCTTTACGCCGATTTGTACAACTAGGTGGAGAGTTGTATAAGGCTAGTGTGCTCATGGATGACTCATACCTCTAGGGAGAGGGCTGGGCGTCGTGCAGACAGGGAGTTGATGAGACCAGCTGAACCTTGTCAGCTCATTTAGGCCTCTATAAGAAACTCCCAGATTCATTAGATGTTAGCTCATGCCTGGAACCAGACCTGTGTGGACTGTCTAGGGAGAGTGAACCCCTGTGCGGTGAGGCAAAGCCTGTGTGGCTATTTGTTTGGACTTTTACTAAACCAGGGACTTAGGGACTAGGACAGCACTAGGCTGATCCCAGTTGTTAGTTTAGGAAACCTGCATGTTTAGTCAGAGGTCAAACTGACCAGGATTTATTTTGTTTGTTTCTTTTTGGCTTTGCTGTGTTTTTGTCACTGTACATAGAGAAATAAACCGCACCTTTTGATTTTGAAAACCACAACCTCCGTCTGCTGGCCCTGTTTTTGTGTGGGGAGCCCAACCAGGGGGTCACACACACCCGCTACCGAGTTAACCCCCTCACAGTTGGTGGAGAACCAGTGGCAGTTTTTTTAAGCCAGCATGGAGGAGATACTGAAACAGCTGGCTCTAGCAAATGCCAATCAACAGCAGACAAATGCAGGTTTGCAAAGGAGCCTTGCAGCCCAGCAGCAAGCTCATCAACAAGCCCAGCAGCAATCTGAGGCCCGCTTCATAGACCTGTTACAGAAGCAAGAGCAGAGACTACAACAAATGGAAGCAGTAATGCAGCAACGTCCGCAGACCAGTGAGGAAAGCCGTCCCACTAATACCGCGTCCTTTGGGGTGAGTCGTTTATTGACAAAAATGACTGGAGAGGATGATCCAGAGGTATTTTTGACCACATTTGAAAGGACTGCTGAAAGAGAAAAGTGGCCTGAGGAGCAGTGGGCTGGACTGGTGGCTCCTCTGTTAACTGGTGAATCGCAGAAGGCTTACTATGACCTAGAGCCTGACCAAGCAAAAGACTATGTGATGCTAAAAGCTGAAATATTGGCAAGGCTGGGTGTCACCCTGGCTGTCCGGGCTCAGCGTGTGCATAACTGGACTTTCCAGCTTGGAAAACCCCCCAGGTCTCAAATGTATGATCTCATTCACCTGAGCAGGAAGTGGCTACAGCCAGAGACTTTGTCCGCACCGGAGATTGTGGAACGTGTTGTGATGGATCGTTTCTTGAGAGCTCTTCCTACCGCCATTCAAAAGTGGGTAAGCCACGGAGACCCAGAAACGGCCGGTAAACTTGTGGATCGTGTAGAGAGATACTTGGCTACAGAGAACCTGACGGCCTCTTCCAGAGACTCTCGGACTTTCCACCCTAAGACCAGACCATCCCCAGGGGCGGATAAGAGGATTCCAAGGGGTGAGGGTGGAGAGAGTGAGAGGGTGGGAGCTCTACCCCAAGTTTGGCGAGAACAGCCTGGGAAATCAGCGGCTCAAGAGGCCGCAAGAAGGATCGTTTGCTACCGCTGCCGGCAAGCGGGACATATTGCAGCCAATTGCCCGGTTGTGGAGGAACCCATGCAGTGTGACTTTCTGACGGGCAGACGTCAGTCGCTGTGTGCGACAGTCGCATGCACTGCCATTCGAGGAACTGAGAAACATTTATGCAAAATGTGTGTTAATGGTAGAAATGTTGTGGTATTGTTGGATTCAGGTAGCCTCGTGACCCTGATAAAGGCTGAGTTAGTTAAAACAGAGGTCTCTGGGAATAGCAAGGTAGCTGTTATTTGTGTGCATGGGGACACCCGAGAGTATCCAGTGACTACAGTGTGTTTCGAGACCCCCAAAGGTACCCTCTCTCATCCAGTGGGCTTAGTATCTCAGTTACCGCATGACGCCATTGTGGGAAGGGATTTTCCGAAGTTCTGGGAACTGTGGGATGATCCTGAGCCCCCCACTGGTGCCCCTATGTACCAGGAATGTGATAGCCAGAACTCCTCTGAGAGTGGTGAGGACTCTCCAGAATTTCCCTTGTCAGTATTGGCAGGGGAGACTCAAGAAACTGGAGAGGAGCCCACCTCCTCAGACGAAAACCTACCGTCTGTGGAGTTTTCTGATCTGGAGGTTCACAGGGAAAATTTTGCCACAGAACAGTTAAAAGACCCCGCCCTAATAAAGGCACGGGAAAACGTAGTGGAAATAGATGGCGAGTTAGTGAACCCAGATAATACCTGCACTTACCCATACTTCAGCGTAGAGAAGGACCTACTGTATCGGGTGGCAAAAAGGGCAGAAGAAACCGTTGAGCAGCTGGTGGTGCCCAAACCTTACAGGAAGTTGGTGTTGGAGTTGGCCCATGGGCACATTCTTGGAGGTCATCTGGGGACAGAGAAAACCCGAGAGAGGGTATTACAGAGATTCTATTGGCCTGGGGTGATGAAGGACATAGAAAATTATTGTTCCTCCTGCCCTGTGTGTCAGAGGTCGGCCCCGATGCCACATTTCCGTAGCCCGCTGGTCCCTCTACCCATCATTGAGGTCCCGTTTGAGAGAATCGCAATGGATTTGGTAGGTCCTATAATCAAGTCCGCTAGGGGGCACCAGTACATATTGGTTATAATGGACTATGCCACCCGTTATCCAGAAGCGATCCCTCTCAGAAATACCTCGGCCAAAACCATAGCCAAAGAGCTATCTCTTGTTTTTAGCCGGGTGGGTATTTGTAAAGAACTGCTTACGGACCAAGGTACACCCTTTATGTCCCGGGTTATGAAAGAGCTGTGTAAATTGTTCAAAGTGACGCAATTGCGTACATCTGTGTATCACCCCCAAACCGATGGGCTGGTTGAAAGATTCAACAAAACCCTAAAACAAATGTTGAAGAAAGTGGTGGATAGAGATGGAAAGGATTGGGACTGTCTACTTCCTTATTTGATGTTTGCTATTAGGGAGGTGCCCCAATCCTCTACGGGATTCTCCCCCTTTGAGTTACTGTATGGGAGACACCCAAGAGGGCTGTTGGATATTGCCAAGGAAACTTGGGAAAGTGAGAGTTCTCCCCACAGGAGTGTGATTGAGCATGTCGCCCTGATGCAAGATCGAATTGCACAGGTAATGCCCATCGTGAAGGAACATTTGGCCCAAGCGCAGTTGGCACAGCAGAGAGTGTACAACCGTGGAGCAAAGACCCGTACCTTTTCCCCGGGGGATAGGATATTGGTACTTGTCCCTACGGTTGAAAGTAAATTCCTTGCCAAATGGCAAGGCCCCTACGAGATAATGGAAAAAGTGAGCGAAGTGAATTACAAGGTCAGACAACCAGGAAGGCGAAAGCCCGAACAGATATATCACGTTAATCTGTTGAAAGCCTGGAGGGATAGAGAGTCCCTAGTCGCAGAAACTTGGTCACCAGCTCAAACTGGTTGCGTGATTCCGGAGGTTGGAATAGCAGCCACCTTGTCACAACCCCAACAACAGGAGGTTAAGGAGTTTGTGCTTCGCAACAAGGAGGTGTTCTCTGAGCTGCCGGGACAAACATCTGGGGTAGAGCATGATATTATTACCCCGCCCGGTGAAAGGGTGAAGTTAAAACCCTATCGGATCCCAGAGGCCCGACGGGAGGCAATACGGGAGGAAGTACAGAAAATGCTGAACTTAGGGGTGATAGAGGAGTCCCAAAGTGATTGGTCTAGTCCCATTGTGTTGGTGCCTAAACCGGATGGGAGCTGGCGATTTTGTAACGATTTTCGTCAGTTGAACAAAGTTACAAAATTTGACACCTACCCCATGCCACGTATAGATGAGTTGATCGACCGGCTGGGAACAGCCCGATACATGACGACTCTTGACCTCACAAAAGGGTATTGGCAAATTCCCCTGGCCAAGTCGGCCAAAGAGAAAACCGCATTTGTAACCCCAGACGGGGCGTTCCAATATAAGAGAATGCCGTTCGGGTTACAGAATGCGCCGGCCACATTCCAGCGGAAAATGGACCAGATGCTGAGGCCCCATCGGAAGTATGCTGTGGCTTACCTGGATGACGTAATTGTCCATAGCACAGATTGGGCCTCACATCTGCCAAAAGTGCAAGCAGTCCTGGACTCTGTTCGGGAAGCGGGGTTTACGGCTAACCCCAAGAAGTGTACCATTGGGCAGGAGGAGGCCAAATATCTTGGGTACACCATTGGCAGGGGAGTAATAAAACCCCAACTCAACAAAGTCGAGGCCATCCAGAGTTGGCCACGTCCCAACAGCAAGAAGCAGGTACGAGCCTTTCTGGGAATCGCGGGTTATTATCGGCGCTTCATTCCCCACTTTGCTTCTAAGGCTGTGCCCCTAACCAACCTGACGAAAGGGAAAGGGTCGGTCATGATTAAATGGACCCCCGAGGCTGAGGCAGCATTCCAATTCTTGAAACAAGCCTTATGTAGCCAGCCAGTGTTGTACTCACCCGACTTCTCTAAAGACTTTGTCGTACAAAGTGATGCGTCAGATGTGGGGTTAGGAGCAGTATTGTCCCAGGTCTGGAACGGGGAAGAGCACCCAGTCATTTACCTCAGCAGGAAGTTGAAGTCCCATGAGGTAAATTACGCCACGGTTGAAAAGGAGTGTTTAGCGGTGAAGTGGGCTCTAGATTCCCTTCGGTACTATCTGCTAGGTAGGCACTTTGACATGGTTACGGATCACGCTCCGTTAAAGTGGATGGCTCAAAACAAGGAAACAAATAGAAGAGTGAATAGGTGGTTCCTGGCCCTCCAGGAATTCAACTTCACAGTAAAGCATCGCCCTGGCGTTCAAATGGGGAATGTGGATGCTTTGTCTCGAGTACATGAATGCCTGATTGCTGGTGTTCCAACCCCGAGGTTAAAACAAGAGGGGGGGGTATGTGACAGCAGGAAGGTAAAGTCACCTGGTTGCATCCAGGGGGGTAGATATATTTCGCCCAGATTCAGGCTTTACGCCGATTTGTACAACTAGGTGGAGAGTTGTATAAGGCTAGTGTGCTCATGGATGACTCATACCTCTAGGGAGAGGGCTGGGCGTCGTGCAGACAGGGAGTTGATGAGACCAGTTGAACCTTGTCAGCTCATTTAGGCCTCTATAAGAAACTCCCAGATTCATTAGATGTTAGCTCATGCCTGGAACCAGACCTGTGTGGACTGTCTAGGGAGAGTGAACCCCTGTGCGGTGAGGCAAAGCCTGTGTGGCTATTTGTTTGGACTTTTACTAAACCAGGGACTTAGGGACTAGGACAGCACTAGGCTGATCCCAGTTGTTAGTTTAGGAAACCTGCATGTTTAGTCAGAGGTCAAACTGACCAGGATTTATTTTGTTTGTTTCTTTTTGGCTTTGCTGTGTTTTTGTCACTGTACATAGAGAAATAAACCGCACCTTTTGATTTTGAAAACCACAACCTCCGTCTGCTGGCCCTGTTTTTGTGTGGGGAGCCCAACCAGGGGGTCACACACACCCGCTACCGAGTTAACCCCCTCACAGGGGTTACAGTGTTAAGGCTCTACCACCACCCCCCAAGGCCCAATTTTTCTGCCCCTGTTTAACTGTGAAGGCTTACAGTGTTCTGGTACCACCAACACCTATGGCCCAATTTTCTGCAGAGTATATAGGGCGGGCCGTATAGTATATATACTGCTGTTCAGAGTATATAGTGCCTGGTGGCCTTGGGGGCCCACACGTCATTTTTTTTAAAATTTGGTTGCAGGGGTTCCCCTTAATATCCATACCAGACCTAAAGGGCCTGGTATGGATTTTGGGGGTGACATCCACGCCATTTATTTCAGTATTTTTATCTGTATTGCCGGGATCCAACAATACATTACAGCCGCAAGCGGTTTTAAATTACATTTTTTCCTTTAGAAATGTAGTTTTGCTGTGGCACTGTTATAAACATGGGAACGATGCGCTAATTTACAGGCATACTAAGGACACCCCCCCCCCAGGCACGATATTTAACCACTTAAGCCCCGAACCATTTTGTTGCTAAAGGACCAGGCCCCTTTTTGCGATTCGGCACTGCGTCGCTTTAACTGACAATTGCGCGGTCGTGCGACGTGGCTCCCAAACAAAATTGACGTCCTTTTTCCCCCACAAATATAGCTTTCTTTTGGTGGTATTTGATCACCTCTGCGGTTTTTATTTTTTGCACTATTACTACTAAACAATTCAATATTTTTTACTTTTTGCTATAAAAAATATCCCCAAAAAATATATCAAAAAAATGTTTTTCCTCAGTTTAGGCCGATACGTATTCTTCTACCTATTTTTGGTAAAAAAATCGCAATAAGCGTTTATTCATTGGTTTGCGCAAAAGTTATAACTTCTACAAAAATAGGGGACTGTTTTATGGCATTTTTATTATTTTATTTTTTTTACTAGTTATGGCGGCGATCAGCGATTTTTATCATAACTGCGACATTATGGCGGACACATCGGACACTTTTGACACCATTTTGGGACCATTGTCATTTTTACAGCGAACAGTGCTATAAAAATGCACTGTCTACTGTGAAAATTACACTGGCAGTGAAGGGGTTAACCTGTAGGGGGCGCTGAATGGGTTAAGTGTGACCTAATGAGTCATTATTACTGTGTGGGGGCGTGGCTTGGCGTGTGACATCACTGAGCGCGCGACCCACGGCTGAGCATCTTAAAGGGGACGTACCTGTACGTGCTTATGCCCAGCCGTGCCATTCTGCCGACGTATATCGGCGTTAGGCGGTCCTTAAGTGGTTAAAGGAATATTTCATTTTTTTTTGTTTCACTTTAAGCATTATTAAAATAACTGCTCCTAAAAAAACTGGAATTTTAAAAACTTTTTTGCATAGATACATTTTCCCTGTGGCAGAACCCGGGTCCCCAAACACTTTTTATGGCAATAACTTGCATATAAGCCTTTAAAATGAGCACTTTTGATTTTTCACATTCGTGTCCCATGGACTTTAACGGTGTTCGCGTGTTCAAACTAATTTTTTGCCTGTTCGCATGTTCTGCTGCGAACCAAACCGGGGGGTGTTCGGCTCATCCCTACTCACAGTGCTCCCATTGTCTCATGTTTTATTTACTGTTTGCTACTAAACTGACTGTTGACTCCCTCTTGGTTGGTTAATAGCACTACTAGTCTTCTCATTACATTAAAATACATAGCACACTGGTTAGCTTGTTTGTTTGCTTCTGAAATTATCCCCCCAGTTCTGGTGCATTTCACACACAAAAGACAGCTTCCTAGCAACCAGTGATGCTGACAGTGGGCAGGGCCGGACTCCCCTTAATGTCTCACAAAAAAAACCTGCATCCCAACACATGAAAAAAAACACAATGCAGCACACATCACCAGTGCATGCCAGCACATATGTGCTGTGGTTTGAACATACCCTTAAAGTTATGGGTGGAGTAAAAAAACGATTTAATTAATATGTATTGCTTGTTTTCACATGTTTGTTTTCATCATTGTACTGAAATAAGTGGTAAATGTGTTATTCTATTGTAGCGCTACCCCCAGTTAAGAGAGCCGCTGGATTTGTTTGCGGGCCCTGAATACAGCACCGCCAACCCCCGGAAATCTACTCGACCCACTCTGGCACAGTTAGACAAGGGATTGTCTTGTATCACAATCTATCTGTATTGTAAGGGTAACCTCTTTGCATAATGATAACACACTGATAGCAAGTGATGAAGTATAACGGGTTTTTTACTTTGGGTAAAAGGCACAAGGTTAACACATAACACATATATGTCTGCAGAGCCCTTCAGCAGAAAATATAGTACACCCTGATAATGTAGGCTATTTCCCTTCTAGTGCAGCCATCTCTATCTATGCGCCCTTATGGCGCAGCAACAAAAAGTTCTAACTCCTGGTCAGGCCTGACTCAGAATTAACTCAGTCTCTAGCAGAATGATTTCTTCGCATGCAACTTGACTGGTGGTGCACAACAGGAACAGTATTTGTAATCCAAAGGGGTAGACAATAAAGAAAACTTCACCGGAGACTAACTCAACTCAGTTCCGCCACTAGTCTCCAGTGGAACAGTAAATAAAGGCAAGTCTCTAGGCCTAACAACAATACAGCCTATAGGATTGAGCAGGTGCTCGCTCACCACTCCGGACGCGATCCTAGTCCGGGACTTCCACCTGCTGTGTCTACACACACAGCGTCTGCAACGGTCGGGTCTCCGATCCAACTGATGTAAGTAGTCAGTGAAGTCAGGTGCCACCCAGGTTCCGCAGTGGGGTGGAAGGCTCTCTGGAAGTTGTGCAAGGCCCTGGCTTCAGGCCCTGATCCGCACAGGAAGACCTGTTGATTGCAGCGCGGTGTCCAAAGAGGCCGAGCTCAGCCTCGCCCTCCTCTTATATAGCCCCTCCCATCAGTCTCTGCGGTGGCTGAATGCACCCTGGGTGCCGAACGGGGTTCTGGGTAACGTAGTCCCGGGGCCTTAAAGGAGACCCCGCTACACTATTATTTTACCTTAGTCGATCAATTGAATATGAATGCACATAACACATGCTCTGGAATCAGACTGTAGCAAGCACAACATTCCTGGTGGTACTAAATAAGACCTTGCTAAGAAGCAAGCCTCCTGCTGTAGTTTAGTGTCCCAACAAAATACTTTAGTATAACCTGGAGCTCTTAAAAAGCAGAGATTAGATGATTTCTCAACAGTTATTTAGCTATGGACTAAGAATATCATAAAAAAAAAATCATATAAATGGCAAAGTAGAGTAATCCAGCTAGACTCTGGGTTCCTGTATACAAGAAAGGATAGCACAGAGTTGATCCCATTAGTGTTCTGTCCCTTATTGTCTAATAAACAGGGCAGGGAGATAATCAAGATATTTTTTAACCACTCCCGGACTGCCGCACGCCGATATACGTTGGCTGTTTGAAGAGGGATATCTTTATTATGGTAGCAGCTAGCAATAACCCAGGTATCATCCTCTTCAGCCGGCGGTCCGGTTTCTGATAATAGTGGTCTCTGTGGCAGATTCGCAGCGAGATCACTTTTATCTTTGGCGGGAGAGGGCCCCCCCTCCCGCTGCTCTCCCTTGCCCTCCGCAGCTTACCGAAGTCGTCAACAGTGGCAGAGGCGATCGGGTCTTCTTGCTGGCTGGGTATGGAGACGAGTGAGGGGAAGATGGCCCCCACCCGTCTCCATACCATAGCAGGGTATGGAGCGGCGTCAAAACGTCACTTCCGCCCATAGCTCTTAAAGGGACATTTTTTTTTCTATTGCATTTTAGTGTAAATATGAGATCTGAGGTCTTTTTGACCCCAGATCTCATATTTAAGAGGTCCTGTCATGATTTTTTTTTATTACAAGTGATGTTTACAATCCTTGTAATAGGAATAAAAGTGACACAATTTTTTTTTTGAAAGAACAGTGTAAAAAGTAAAAATAAAAGGTAAAATAAATAATAATAATAAAAAAATGTAAATGCGCCCCATCCCGCCGAGCTAGCGTGCAGAAGCGAACGCATATAAAACCGGTGTGAGGTATCACCCCGATCGGTAGAGCGAGAGCAATAATTCTAGCCCTAGACCTCCTCTGTAACTCAAAACTATGGAGATTTTTAAGGGTAAAAGTTTGTCGCCATTCCACGAGCGCAATTTTGAAGTGTGACATTTTGGGTATCAATTTACTTGGCGTAACATTATCTTTCACAATATAAAAAAAAATTGGGCTAACTTTACTGTTGTCTTATTTTTTCCAAAAAAGTGCGCTTGTAAGACCGCTGTGCAAATACGGTGTGACATAAAGTATTGCAACCACTGCCATTTTATTCTCTAGGGTGTTAGAAAAAAAAGTATAATGTTTGGGGGTTCTAAGTAATTTTCTAGCAAATTGTCCCCCGCCGTGCTCCTGTCCCCCTCCATGTACTGCTCCAGTCCCCTGCCGTGCTCCGCTCCTGTCCCCCTCCATGTACCGCTCCGGTCCCCTGCCGTGCTTCGCTCCTGTCCCCCGCCGTGCTCTGCTCCTGTCCCCCTCCATGTACCGTTCCGGTCCCCTGCCATTCTCCGCTCCTTTCCCACGCCATGCTCCGCTCCTGTCCTCCTCCATGTACCGCTCTGGTCCCCTGCCGTGCTCTGCTCCTGTCCCCTGCCATGCTCCGCTGCTGTCCCCCTCCATGTACCGCTCCGGTCCCCTGCCGTCCTCTGCTCCTGTCCCCTGCCGTGCTCTGCTCCTGTCCCCCGCCGTGCTCTGCTCCTGTCCCCCTCCATGTACCGCTCTGGTCCCCTGCCGTGCTCCGCTCCTGTCCCCCGCCGTGCTCCGCTCCTGTCCCCCATCTGTAAGGATCGAGAGCGGAGGAAGGAGCCCTTTTCCGAATGAACAGTCATTGGTCGCTGACTGTCCATTCATAACTGAGCATAGTAACTGTGTTACAATGTCTCAGTTTATGAATGGAGGAGCTTCTGTCTCCTTTCCATTCATCTGCAGTGCAGTTGAGGCTACAGAAAAAGGGAATGGGGAATCTCTGTCCTTAGTCACTTTCTCTGTCTCAAAGGGGAGATGTCAGGAGTCTGTTAAGACCCCTGATATCTCACCAAAGCCCCCCTCCCCCCAACAGGGCAAAAAAACAAGAATTGTAATAATACATGTTTAAAGGGTTAAATTGTAAAAATAATAAAACATAAAATAAAAAACAGACCCTCTTTTCCACTTACAGTAGCTGCTGCATTCTCACCCTAGGCTTATGCCGCGTACACACGATCATTATTCACGGCAGTTTAAAAACCGCTGTGAATAATGACATTTTAAACGAGGGAACAGCTTGTTCCCCACACACGGTCATTTTTCTCGTCATTTTTTAAAATGACGAGAAAAACGATCGTCTATGGGCTCCGCGGCAGTGTTTCCCTATGGGAAACACTGCCGCGGAAGAAATGTCAGGAAAAACGACGAGAAAAATTAGAACATGTTCTAATTTTTCTCATCGTGATTAATGCCGTTTTTCCCATCGGAAAAAACGGCAAAAAGCCCACAGACGATCGTTTTTCTCGTCCAAAGGAAAAAATGTCATTTTTCCCGACGGGAAAAATGATCGTGTGTACGCGGCATTATACTCGAGTCAATACATTTTCCCAGTTTTTTGTGGTAAAATTGGGTGCCTCAGCTTATATTCGGGTCAGCTTATACTCGAGTATATACGGTATATGTTAATCAACCATGTGCCAACTTTAAAGTATTAATTAAATCCTACTTTATATATGTATTTATATTTTAAATACAATTTGCATGGTAGCAAAATATTAGAGCACTTTAAAGTGATTGGGAGAAGAAAGGCTACTTTGGTAGAAAGTTCGTACTATCTTTTCTCATTCTTGCTAGTCATGTTATTGCACTTCAGCTTCAGTCAGAAAAGATCATTCTTTTAAGAAGTACATTTCCAGCAAGATTTGTGAAAACATGGAACAAAACGTAATTATAATTATTGCAGGATTTCAAAGGAGAAGAATAAGGAGAACAAATTATGTTGAACTATAGAGGTCTCGCTAGCAGAGACACAGTGATCGAAAGGTACTTTAAATGGCACAATGGGCATGTTTTGTAAGGTAATGTGAAGCCCAGTTGTAGTATTTTTAAATTTAGTATAGCAGACTATGAAATAAAGTGTAATTACAATTCTAAAGCTGGACAGCTGCAATGTATTATTAGGTCTGTTCTTGGTGACTTAAAATTAGACACACTGATAACCAAAGCAATGTATTTTTGCATGTAATGACATGAAATCATTTCAGCTACCTTTTTTTTTTTAATTAGACGTGCTAAAAACAGAAATGATTTGCAAAGAAACGGATGATCAGGATACACATTCAAGTTATTTTGTGGAACATTGGGATTCTTATTGACCCAATACTTGGCTGAAATTGCTTACTGTGGAACGTCTGCCAAATCTGAAAATCAGAAGGGATGTGATGGTCAGTCCTAGGGTCACACAACTTTTTTGAGGGCTGATGAATGTCTTACCACCAATAACTCAGTAAGGCTTCTGCTTGTGTATGGCTGCATTCATTATTATGCACAAATATCTAGTCTTAGGCCTCGTACACACGACCGAGTTTCTCGGCAAGAACCAGCAAGAAACTTGCTGGCAGAGATGTCTTGCCGAGAAATTCGTTCGTGTGTATGGTTTCTCGTCAAGAAAACCGACAAGTAATATCGACGAGAAAATAGAGAACCTGCTCTCTATTTTCTCGTCGAGATTCTCGTCGGCATGTTTCTCGACGAGAAAAGTGAGTGTGTATACGCTTACCTGTCCTCCGGGAAGCCCGCGCATGTTCGAAATGAATTTGACGCATGCGCGGTAGCTTCCTAGGCATAGGTAGGGTATACCAAGATGGCGGTGACGGCATCGAATGTGACGAGCGCATGCTCGTCGTAGTCGATGACGTCACCGCGTACGCTCCATTCAAAGAACCGCGGGTTCTTTGAATCGAGCGTCTGTACACTCGGCGGGACAAGTTTCTTGTCCAAGAATCTCGTCGAAAAAAATGACATGTTTTTTTCAACGAGAATCTCGGCCGTGTGTACGAGGCTTCAATCTCATAAATTTGATTCATGAGTGTTTGCTCCTTGCTTTAAAGGGTGCCGTTTAGGTATTCTATTAGGAAACTATAAATGGTTTTGGTTAATTGTATTTATTTATGTTTTGCTTTCAAGTTCTTAAACTATATTTTTGATGTGTATTTACTTATGTGCGAACAATCTTTGTTTTACATATAAACATTTAACACATGAGGAAGGATTCCCATATCATTATTGTTTAATACAGACAGCAGAACTGCCTGCCTTCCAGCTGGCTTTGTCTGATTGAGCTTTGTCTTTAGGAATGAGTCACTACTGATTAATCATTCACTTTTGTGTGTAACCGCAACTTGATTTACCCAGCTCTCTAAACAAAAAGCTCTATACAATGAGTGTTGAGCAATTTCTGAAGCAAAATGAAATGCTCCATCTGATGGCTATAAAATACAGTTTTAATATGCAATATTTTATGTTTTAGACTTCAGACAAAAAATATACCGTATATACTCAAGTTTTTCAGCACTTTTTTTGTGCTGAAAATGCCCCCCTCGGCTTATACTCGAGTCACCTTTTTGCGCCTGATCTCCCGGACTTTGGGGACTGTAGGTCCTCTGGCCCCCAAACTTGGCACACATATAGCCCCACTCTTCCTCTACAAGTGTGCAAAGTTTGTTGTCCGGGGGACCTACGGCCGGGGAGCACCGATTTTTCAATCTGGGCACCCTTTCCATAGACTTCCATGTTAAAAAGTAATTTCTCTGGTGACTTTGGGGTCCCAGTACTGGCACACGTGTAGCCCCATTTCTCCTCTACAAGTGTGCAAAGTTTGTTGTCTGGGGGACCTACGGCCGGGGAGCACCAATTTTTTAAAGCCGGGCACCCCTTCCATAGACTCCCATGTTAAACGTCAGTCTAGTCATGGACACAGTGAGGCATGGGCACAGTGAGGCATGGACACAGTGAGGCAAAGTGAGGCACAGTGAGGTATGCAGATGGACACCCTAGGCTTATACTCAAGTCAATAAGTTTTCCCAGTTTTTTGTGGTAAAATTAGGTGCCTCAGCTTATATTCGGGTCGGCTTATACTCGAGTATATACGGTATATATTTTACTATTTTTTGCATTGTTTTTTAGAAATGGAATATTATTATGGCAAAAAGTGGGATGATTAAAAGATAGAAACAGTTGTTCTTTTTTGATGTAACAGGGGTATAATATAATCTGCACTCCTGGGATTTTGACAGCTCCAAACCAAAAAAAACAGTAACAAAAAAGCTTAACCCTTCCTGGCTTAGTGTAAATAGAAATTGGTGAAATTACATGTTGTAAAGCTCAAAGACTTAACAGCCATTATACTTTCCCTTTAAAAACCACTATGTTATCTAAAACAGCTAACCAGTAATAAGGCAAGCCTTTTCTCTTTATACATATAACATTCCCAATAAAGGAATGTCTACCAGCAGTAGGGCAATTAGGTGTGTATTTCTTACCAGGTTGAAAAAGGTGGCTCCTTAGTAATCAAGGTAGCTATTTTTTGCTTTGGGTAATGATTTAGTGTTGAGATTTCACACAGTGTGACCTTATCTTCTTTCATAAATTGCTTAGGCAGTAGATTGGTACATTGGATAATGATGCTAGAACTGCTGTTATTGCTGATAGACATAATGGTCTAAAGACAAAGGAGGAAAAGCACTTGAAAATAATTGCATAGGTAAATGCAGAAGTAAAACTGTATTTTATGAAATAATGAAAGTTCCACTTTTTACTAGAATGAAATTACATATACAGATGCAGCAAAAAATTGAAGTTCAGTACAATGTTAGAATTTTTATAGTAGTGTCAAGGAAAGAGGACTACTACTTGCATCATAGTTTATCGAGGCAATATTATGTGATTAGCCTCAGTGACCATTGTAAATCTACTAGAGGTGAAAAGGGACATGCTTGCTAATAACTGTTGTTGTTAGCCCCTGTAAGGCAAGTTACTGGAGCCAAGTGCCAGAACTTGTTTCAGCACTGAGCTCCGGGACTCAGCCCAGCTTCATGGGACACCAAGATTTTTTTCAAATCTCAGGAAGGTCCCTCCAAGACTGGGACAGTTAGTAGATATGTATTTGTACTAAAGAGGGTGAGGATTTTTGTGTCCATACCTTCCCCCCACCCCACCTTCTAGCACAACTCCTCTCCCCTCCCAAAGCACCCACCATACCTATCCTTTTACCCCACCTCCCCTGAATCACAGTGATGCCAGCTGCCACAGAGGGGACAATTGCAGCATCTAGAACCCTGGGCACCCTGCAAGAGATGCAGGGCAATTGCCCCGGGTGCCCAGCCAAGTTAGTGGAGCCAAGTGCCAGAACTTTTGGCACTGGCCTCCAGAACTCAGCCTGGATTCACAGAAAACCAGGACTTTGTTCAAATCTTGGGAAGGTCCAGCCAAAACTGGTACAATTAAGTGTTATGGATTTGTATTAGAAGGGGTAGAGGATTTGTGTTTTAGGGGTGAGTTTGTACTGGGAGGGGTTTTTAGGTGGGGAATTTGTGATCGCAGGACATGTGCTGGTGGGGGGTATTTTGGGGAAGGGGGAAGGGAAGGAGGAATTGGGGGGAAAGGGAGGATTTGTGCCAGGATTGTGGGTTGTTGTGCTGGGAAAGGGAATTTGGGGGGGGGGTTAAGAGAGTTTGTGCTAGAGAGGATTGGGGGAGGGGAGAGGATTTCTTTGAGGATGGAGGGGAGGTTGTACTGGAAGGGGGAATTCTTCCTGTCTTACTTTCCCTAATGCTGTGCCCTCTCTCCTACTGGGTGCAGAAAGGGAGTTTTCGTTTTTGTCACCTGCCATCCAGTGAGGGGAAACAGGGAATGCATAATCCCACCCTCTTTACTTGTGTAGACGAAAAAAAATCCTTCTGCCTGTTCTGTGAGCTGTCCCGTGCCTGGACAGGTACTGAGAAGCAGTGATCAGCTCCAGTGCACGTGCACTCTCAAAATACTTCTGTGCACCTGCAATGCTCACACAACTTGTCTGATGGTTATGGAGAGAGTTGGTTGAAGAAAGAAAAGAAGTTCATGCAAGGACCACAAGTGCCACCAGGAACTGAGATGGACTGCATTTTTATGGATGCTCACACCAGTCAAGCTGGTGCAGGCAGGGTTGAATCTGGATTCTTGCACTTATCTCTAGTATAACAATACATGAAAAAAAGGCACAAGTCTTCTAGATATTTTATAATTTGTTTTGTATCTGCCTTGTCTTATGACAGTAATCTGATTAGTGTTCAGTGTGATCAGCCTAGGCCCTGAGGGATTCAATTAAGAAAAGCTATTTGAGCTGGTACACAATACTGTGTTTATTATCTTGACAACATCATTATTGTATAAGTTAAGATAAGGTGATTGTAGAAATAAAATAATCATTTTGAAAATTGATGTATTGACCCAGTTGTCTCTAATAAAACAAATTGAGATGATAATTCCTCTTTTGATAATGCTAAACAACAAGTATATTATTTCATTATGTCTGTGTTGATCTATGATGGCTTGCTCGTTTTTGCTTTTTTTTTAATGAAATATACAAATGAAAACATTAAACATGAAAAAGAAAGGTAAATAAAAAGTAATTATAATCTTGAGGTACTCAACAACAGACAATATCATATACAGCATAACATTTTGACTATCAATTATTTGATTTCAACATACTGTCTACAGAAACCTTGGCTGTTACTAAACAGTAACATTTCAGGAGATATGCAAAAAATATATATTTGCCAAGGGTATGCCGGTCTTTTTTCATATCAAACATTAGAAACAGAATTGCCTCAAAAAGTGCATCTCTCTTTATGCCTTGTTTCTTTGTCTTATTGGTCTTTAGACTTATGTATTTTGGAAAATGTCTGATATGTGTACTTCTCTTATTTTAGCAGCTTTCCAAGACACTTTGAGGTTTATTTACTAAAGGCAAATTGGCTATTAACTCTTCAAAGAAATTTGCACTTTTGCTAAATAATTTTTTCTTAGTTTAGGAAATGTGGTGAAAATTCACTTTGCAATGAATACCCATTCATTTGAGAGAAAAAACAAACAAAAAAAAAAACATTATTATTGCTTGCACATGTTTGAATGATGGAAATCAGTTGGGCTTTGCCCCATTCACTAAGCTAAAGGAAACTTCCCCTGCAAATTCTATTGCAAAGCGAACAGCCTGCTTACCTTTATGCCCTGTACACACGATCGGATTTCCGATGGAATAAAATCCGATGGAATTTTCCGTCGGAATTCCAATGAAGCTGACTTTCATCAGTCTTGCCTACACACCATCAGACAAAATTCTGACCGTCCAAAACGCGGTGACGTAAAACGTTTAAAAGTTTAATGCTTCTGAGCATGCGTCGACTTGATTCTGAGCATGTATGGGTTTTTTCTCCGTTGGAGTTCCACACAGACGATCGGAATTTCCTATCGTTTTTTTTTTTCCATCGGAAAAATTTAAAACATGTTCTATTTTTTAACACCGATGGAAAAAAGTCATTCACGATCGTTTTTTCAGATGAAAAAAGTCCATCGGACTACAGCGGGGAAGCCCGCTGACAGCTGATGACTCACCGGTTGTTAAGGACGCAGCGGCCGTATTACCGGCTCCCTCCTTAGCAACCAGTATATACAGTGTGTTTACAGTGCGTTTAAAGAGAAAAAAACGCAAAATGCACGAAAACTGCATGCAAAAATGTATTAAAAAACACAGGTTTAAAAATGCAAAATGCACTGCAAAACATGCCTGAAAAACACACCAAGCACAGCCGCATAGATGTAAACCTTAACTTACTCAATCCAGAATGAAAAAAAAATGTTTGCCTATAGTTCTTTTATAAGTTAATAACATTGATTATCTTGCTACAATAACATCTGAAAGCCAGTGGGATATATTAGGCAGCGAATAAACATATTGTCCCTGAAGTTGATGTGTTGATAGCAGAAAAATTAACATTGCAGTTTGTTGTGTACGATGCTGTGTAGCCACAGACCAGTCAGGGTACCTATTCTGAGCCCTGTCCACACCCAAAGGTGCCTACGATAGGCATATGAGCATCATAACTAGACCACAGAGCAATGGAAGAAGGTAGCCTGGTCGGATGAATTATGTTTTCTTTTACACCATGTGGATGACCCCGTGCATGTGCGTCACTTACCTGGGGAAGACACAGCACCAAGTTGTAGTATGGGAAGAAGGCAGGCTGGCAGAGGCAGTGTGATGCTTTGGACAATGTTCTCCTCAGAAACCTTGGTCCTGATATTCATGTGGATGTTACTTGACATGTACCACATACCTAAAATTGTTGGTGACCAAGTACACCTCTTCATGGAAATGGTATTCCCTGATGGCAGTGGCCTCTTTCAGCAGCCTAATGCTCCCTACCACACTGCAAAAATGGTTTAAGAATGGTTTGAGGAACACAGAAATATATTAAGGTGTTGACTTGGCCTCCAACTTCTCCAGATCTCAATCCAATTGAGTATCTGTGGGATGTGCTGTAAAAATAACTCTGATCCATGCAGACTCTACCTCACAACTTACAAGACGTAAAGAATCTGTTACTGATGGCTTGGTGCCAGATAACACAGCATACCTTTAGATGTCTAGTGGTGTCCATCCCTCTAAATGTCAGGGCTCTTTTGGGGGCAAAGGGGGCTGTTTTTACCAAAGAAAGGGGCCTATTCAGTTTTTAGGTGGGTGGTCATAAAGTTATGACTGAGCAGTGTAAATGATATATGTATTCGAGTGGCATGCTATATATATATATATATAATAAAGTAATTAAATGCCATGCAAACTGTTACACCTGTCTCAGGTAATAGCAACGCATTTTTTTACCAACCTCAACATTTTAAAGAGGTTGCTTTTTAGGCGATTAAAAAAATACAGTGCACAGTAAGGTGGGCAATACTTGGTTAGAATCTTGGCCAGTTCAGCAGGAACCAGCCGATATTCGAACCATTGATGGGCAGGCTGAATGTACCAGTTTATTGATAGATCAACTTGGGTACAACCAGCCTGCCAGATTCTCTTGCAATTATCGCTAGCGGCTGCTATAGCTATAGCCCATCTTCCTCCGTCCCCCCAGCTGGGAGAAGACAAATGCTGATTCCCCTGTCAACCCTATCTGTTGCAGGAAAGAAATTCACACTGTGTAAGGCCAGCCTAACACCTGACTGAACAGTGCAATGCCTGTTATCGGGCTGCTTGTGTCCTGATTGAAACACTATTGCCTGAGATGCTAATGATAGTGAAACTCTTCAGAAGGAATTGCCGAATTTCGATTCATTGATGGACTTTCTAAAGACTGACTTTTGTGGAATGGGCATGTTGAAAAATGCAATAGCACCACAGTGGGGATTCCTCTATTCACCTTGCTTGTGCGGCTGACGGAATCTATTTGTTTTTATCAATCAGCCCGCTGGACAGCCTTAAAGAATTGAAAAAAAAAAATTACTCTAAGCACTTCTTGTAGACACACTACAGCAGCTAACAGACAGTCCTACATTGTAGGTGATTTACCTTACCTATCTAATAACCAGTCTACTTGATGTAAGCTATACTACTCATCCCCACAACCATAGCTGATGGTTGTGGGTGTCTGCGGGCAGGGGGCTTTTCGGAATCTGGAAGCAAGGGGGCTCCCAGATCCCGCCCCCCCCTATGTGAATGAGTACCGTGTATATAGTACCCCTACCTATTCACCAAAAAAGTGTACAGAAAGTAATAAAAACAATAGACAAGTTTTTGACAAATCCTTTATTAAAAAATAAAAAAATAGTGTCCCTCAATGTAAATCCATCGTCAATCATGCCCCCCACCGACCCAGAAAATGAAAAGGAAAAAAAAAAACTCTCCACCTCCTGGGACAGCCTCCCACCGAATGCTTGCTCTGTGCTTTGACATTTCTTATAAAGGTAAGGGCCACCCTTCTGACATCACAGACTGGTGCATTTTTGGCCAGTAATGTCACAAGGGGGTGTGGTCACCAGATGACGTTGCCAGGTGGCCCTACTTCTTACCTATATAAGAACTGTCCCAGTTTGGGAGGCCATCCCAGGAGGTGGAGTGTTTTTTTTCGGGTTGGTGGGCGGTGTGATTTACAATGGATTTGCATTGAGGGACACTATTTTTTTTTTTTAATAAAGGATTTGTCAAAAGCTTGTCTCTTGTTTTTATTACTTTTTGTACACTTTTTAGTTTTTTGGTGAATGGGTAGGGGTACTATGTACCCAATACTCATTCACATAGGGGGGGCAGGATCTGGAGCCCTCCTTGTTAAAGGGGGCTTCCAGATTACGATAAGCTCCCTGCCCGCATACCCCCACAACCACCGGCCACGGTTGTGGGGATAAGGCCCTTGCCCCATCAACATGAGGACCAGGTGCTTTGGGGTGCCCTTCCCCAAATCACCCACCCCCCATGTTGAGGGCATATGGCCCATTATGGTTCAGGAGGAGGGCGCTCACTCATCCCCCCCTTTCCTGATCTGCCATGCTGCATGCCCAGGTTAGAGTCTGGTATAGATTTTGGAGGGCCCCACATTGTTTAAAAAAAATTTGGCATGGGGTTCCCCTCCAAATCCATACCAGACCTGAAGAGCCTCCTGAAGGGCCTGGTATGGACTATATGGGAACCCCAGGCAATTTTCTTCTTTATTTTTTAACTGGCACTTTTGTTTTTGTTATTCAGCTGTCAGCACAGAAACCCATTGACAGCTGATGACTGATCGGTTGTTAAAGTGGTTGTAAACCCACTTATGCAACTTGCACCTACATGCACGCCGTAGACAACGGTGCATTCACAGGGTTAATCCCCATTCACAAATCTGGATTTGACGGCTCCCGTGGCGCTGTGATTGGCTGGAGCGGCGATACCCGGAAGTAACCTTCCGGGTATCTGTGGAGCAATGGCTGCGGCTGGAGGGGGAGACGAGGATGGCTTCGGGGGCCCCGATCTAAGGTAAGTGATGCATAATGAGCTAGTATGCTAGTCATCCTAGCTCATTATGGCTTTGTCTTGCAGGTGGGTTTTTTTTTCTGGGTTTACAACCACTTTAAGGACGCCGCAGCCAGCTTCTGGGCCCCACTCCATAACAACCAGCCTGCACTGCACCCTGATTGGACAAAGCTTTGCCCAATCAGGGCGCAGAATGCTCTGTGCAGTGCTTAATGCATTGCAGGGTGTTTATCAGGGTGAACACCCGGCGAACACCCTGCAAATTCGGGTGTCCGGCGAGCGGCCGAACAGGCAAACATTCATGCTTGGGCTGAACCGTTCGTTCATCCCTACTGCTGATTTCTGCAGAAGGTGGAAAGTTGTTACCTAAGTCATAATGGATTCTGGGGGAGTGACAGGATGACTACTAATGTTAAAATACACATATGGCAACAAAAACATCCACATAATGGTATTGTGGACTAACCATTATTTACGGGCAACCCAATTAGTCATAAACATTCATGAGTTGACTTGTTTTTAGTAGTGTGTTTTTGCTAGTCTGAAAACATTTACTTTTATAAACCCTGTTGTATTTATTTTTGTAATGCTGTCCGAGTCATTATCTTTTGCAAATACCAATACTTCTAAAACTGACTGCAATAATAGGTATTTCCTGATACTGGGTACATTATGATGTAATCTTTCATCTATTTGAGTTTCTTGGTACAGTAATATTATTCTGAATGGTTTGTACTGTATGTTCACTTTGGAAGCACTTTTTATTGCTTTCGTGATTTTGAGGTGAACTTTAGAAACTGAACTTAGTTCTAAAAAATGTATTATTAGCAGGAAGAAATTAATTCTGGAATAACCCTGTGTCCGACTGCATTTTATTTTGCTGGGTACAAGACCAGATTTAATTTGCATATCTTAATCTCACATGACATTATGAAATTGCACTTTTTCATCATGTTTACACCTGCCATCTCTAATGCATTAGCAGGTGTGAGATTTATGAGCAGAACACATGAGACCTGCCACAGTTAATCAGATTTGCTTCCTTTCAGATACACTGCATAGTTGTTCTACAATTAGGTATGATTCTTCTCAGACTCTTTTCAAAATGTCTTCCTTTAAAGAAAAGTCAAAGTAATATTTTCCCATTTATTGCATTCAATTATGATATTAGTCCTCATTACATTTACATCATTGTGATGGTTAGCCCAGTAATTTCATTACAAGATAATGCATGGTCAGTCAAAGGTAAACATATGTTGCACAGTCTTTTTTATTATCTGAATAACAAAGTCAATTATGACCCTACAATAGCTGCAGCATTGTCTTCATCTTAGTGCAAACAAAAACAATGCAACATTTGTTTTTTTCAATTTCATCACTGCAAAACATACTAATAGACAAAAACAAGTTTTCCTTTGGTTTGCCCAAAATGGTTGGTCATGAAATTTAACCCCAGCCGTGGGGGGTGGGGGGGTACGGTGGGGGTTTTATTGGTTCTATTGGTGTCTGTATCTCCATTGCAAAATATTATGCTACCTTCCTGACACAGTGACAGGTGTTCAGAAGGACTATAATAATTTGTGAAAAAAAGAGAGAGCAAACAAAAAATAAAATTCCAGCATAGTGGGTAAGAACTCCAGCCCTGCCCAATGCTAGGAATCCTTTCATGATTTACAGGCTTTAACATGTAAAGCCAGACCCAAGCTAGGTACCTAGTTTATTTTCAAACCGTGGGAGGGCATCTTTTAGCCTTTGCAGATTCCTGAAGGGAAAGCATCCCAAATTCCTGGGTATGGGAGGTGGTTTCCAAGGGCTACAAGCTAGAATTCTGCTCTCGGTCCCCTCCCTGAATCATGTCTTCCAACTTACCTGTGACACCACACAGACTAGAATATGTAAATACAGTTTCTGTAAGTTTTCTGGACCAAGGAGTTATTACCCCAGTTCTATCAGCAGAAAAACGACAGGGGCCACTGGAACAGGAAAAGGTTTGACCGCACTCACAGAATTGAAGCAAACGTGAAGACTTTATTGAAGATAAAAATCATCAGACAACATCGTAGACATCATGACATCAATGCAGACCTGGCAGAGATTAAAGCGTTTCACGAATTGGAATTCGCTTAGTCAAAAAATTGACAGGGGCTTTGCTTCAACCTTTTCACTGTGCCCAAACTGTCCCCATCTTCCCCATCTTAGATTTGAAGGGAATAAATGTCTCCATTCTAGCCTATAAACTACACATGGATCTACCAGGATCTGTAATATCATCTCCATCAGGGAGATTTTCTGGCCTTTGTGGACCTCAAGCATGTGTACTGTATATGCATATCCTCATTTTTTCTTCCCCTTTTTCTTTCCCTAGACGTAATTGTAGCCGTATTAGTGCAATTGTGACAGAGAAAATTAAGTACTGTCCGTGATACTTTTTTTATTTGCACTAACATAGAATTTTTCAGGACAAGCTTTCGGGGTATGTCCCCTTCTTCAAGGTCCAAGCAGTACTGATTCACAATTTTTTTAGCAGAATGTTGAAACAAAACAAGAAAAAAATCTCAGAGGGAAAGGAAAAAAAACACATACAAATCAATGGTAATAAAGATAGCAGCAGAGTTAGTGAGATAAGACAGAGTTAGTGAGATAAGACAGAGGGAGAGCTATAGACTTTAGGGGGGAGATGCTAGTCACAGAGGGGGTCATAAAACCTTAGTATAATGGGTAAGGAAACCAATATCTAAATTTAGGCCATTCGTTTTTGTGTTAAAAAGAATTATCATTCTTAGTTCAAATGTTTTCCTTTCCTGGATAGTTCTGAAATTCCCTTTAAGAACTAAAACATTGAGGTCTTCTATAGTGTGGTCTGGTTGTGAGAAGTGATGTCCCACAGGTGTGCAGAAACTGTCTTCTTTATGTTCCTTGATGGTATGTCTGTGAAAATTCATCCTCGCTTGCAACTTCTGTCCTGTTTCACCAACATAAGATCCTTTGCCACACCTGTTGCATTGGATGAGGTACACAACATTACTGGAGGTACAGTTGTAAGATCCCATGATGGTGAAGGTCCCATTTGTGTGTGTGACACTTTTGGATGGATTGATCTGGTTGCACAGTTTGCAGCGTTTTTTATTGCAGGGTTTGCTTCCATTATTTGTGACTTCATAATCAGAGTGAAGTTTCCTGCTGATTAGTTTGTGTCTGAGGTTGGGTGGTTGTCTGAAAGCCAATAATGGGGGTTGTTGGAATATTTCTTTCAGAGTTTCATCCTCTGTTATAATGGGCTGTAAATCTTTGATTATCTTTTTGATCCCTTCTAGTGTTGGGTTGTATGTGGTGACTAGAGGTACTCGGTTATTTGTTTTTTTCTCTTTGTATTGGAGGAGATTTTCTCTTCGGGTTTTCAAGGCTGTGTTTATGCTGTTGTTGATGGTTTTGTCTTTATATCCTTTCTTCTGGAAAGAGCCTGCCAGTGTTCTGAGATGTTTATCTCTGACTTCTGGGTCTGAACAAATTCGGTGGTATCTGATGGCCTGGCTGTGTATGATGGCTCGTTTAGTGTGTTGGGGATGAAAACTGGAACTATGAAGATAGCTGCATCGGTCAGTCGGTTTTCTGTATATGGAAGTGTGAAGCTTGTCATCCCTGATGTATACTGTAGTGTCTAGGAAGTTGACATGTGTGTTCGAATAGTCCATTTTTAGTTTGATAGATGGGTGAAAAGTGTTGATCAATGAGAAGAATTGGTTTAGATTTTCTTCACCTTCAGTCCATATCATGAAGATATCATCAATATAGCGATAATATCTGTATGGCTTTTGTTGTATGCTGTTCAGGAATTTGTCCTCCAGGTCAGCCATAAATAAGTTTGCATATTGGGGTGCCATTTTGCTTCCCATAGCAGTACCCATACATTGGAGATAGATGTCATTGTTGAAAGTGAAGTAGTTGTGTGTAAGAATAAATTCGATGAGCTGTGTAACATCCTCAGCCGTGTATTTGTGGTTTGGTGTGGATGATAAGAATCTGTGACATGCTGCCAACCCATCCTTGTGAGGGATGTTACTGTACAGAGATTCTACATCCATAGTGACTAGAAGTGTATTTGGTGGTAATTGTTGTATATTGTTAAGCTTGTTCAGAAAATCAGTGGTGTCTTGCAGGAAACTAGTAGTGTTCATGACTAACGGTTTTAACATGTTTTCTACAAGGCCTGAGATATGTTCGGTAAGTGTATTCATACCTGTTATAATGGGTCTGCCTGGATTTCCTGGCTTGTGAATTTTGGGCAGCATGTAGAAGTCTCCAATATCTGGATTATCTGGAATCGCATTGATGAGTTCTGAATGCAGGTGGCTTGGTATGGTCGCAATCAGACCTTTTAATTGCTTAGTAAAATCCTGGGTCGGATCATAATCCAGTTTTTTGTAGTAAGTAGTATTTGCCAGCTGCCTCTGACCCTCTTGTATATATTTGTCTGTATCCATCACAACGACTGCTCCCCCTTTATCTGCTGGTGAAATTTATCTGCTGGTGAAATTGAAACCTTACAAAGACAACTGCAAAAACATGCCATGAACAGGAAGCAAAAAAAAACTCCAAAAGCAACACCAAGAGCAGACCTTTTGGATACAACCTAAACAACACAAAACAAACACAACTTCTATAACTCCTGCTATCAGCAACTTGGAACCCGATCCAGAATCCCAAGGTATCCCTTGTGTAAATGCTGACCTGACAGAAAATGTGGATATAACAGAGGATCTTGGAATCATAAATTTGTCAGCTCATAAACTTTCTGCACCAGAAACAACAGTCCTCTCCAAAGGCCTCACATTCTGCCCAACCACCAAATTGGATAATTTACAGGTATGGTCAGATATGGAGGAATTCTTTAGGAGACTGAGGCTCAAAGAATATTTTCACAGTAATGAAAGGAATCCTAGGACAATAGGAGGTGATAAAAAGAAAAAGAACAGCAACTTCACACCTCCACAAGGACGCAACCCCAAACTGGATACCTATATTGACAGCTTCAGGCTGCGAGTAACATCTCTGATATCCACCCAGCAAAAGAAAATATTATACAACCTTTCACCACTGGAGCGAAGAGCTGTACACGATCTGCGCAAGAATCAGGCCATAACCATCAAACCAGCAGATAAAGGGGGAGCAGTCGTTGTGATGGATACAGACAAATATATACAAGAGGGTCAGAGGCAGCTGGCAAATACTACTTACTACAAAAAACTGGATTATGATCCGACCCAGGATTTTACTAAGCAATTAAAAGGTCTGATTGCGACCATACCAAGCCACCTGCATTCAGAACTCATCAATGCGATTCCAGATAATCCAGATATTGGAGACTTCTACATGCTGCCCAAAATTCACAAGCCAGGAAATCCAGGCAGACCCATTATAACAGGTATGAATACACTTACCGAACATATCTCAGGCCTTGTAGAAAACATGTTAAAACCGTTAGTCATGAACACTACTAGTTTCCTGCAAGACACCACTGATTTTCTGAACAAGCTTAACAATATACAACAATTACCACCAAATACACTTCTAGTCACTATGGATGTAGAATCTCTGTACAGTAACATCCCTCACAAGGATGGGTTGGCAGCATGTCACAGATTCTTATCATCCACACCAAACCACAAATACACGGCTGAGGATGTTACACAGCTCATCGAATTTATTCTTACACACAACTACTTCACTTTCAACAATGACATCTATCTCCAATGTATGGGTACTGCTATGGGAAGCAAAATGGCACCCCAATATGCAAACTTATTTATGGCTGACCTGGAGGACAAATTCCTGAACAGCATACAACAAAAGCCATACAGATATTATCGCTATATTGATGATATCTTCATGATATGGACTGAAGGTGAAGAAAATCTAAACCAATTCTTCTCGTTGATCAACACTTTTCACCCATCTATCAAACTAAAAATGGACTATTCGAACACACATGTCAACTTCCTAGACACTACAGTATACATCAGGGATGACAAGCTTCACACTTCCATATACAGAAAACCGACTGACCGATGCAGCTATCTTCATAGTTCCAGTTTTCATCCCCAACACACTAAACGAGCCATCATACACAGCCAGGCCATCAGATACCACCGAATTTGTTCAGACCCAGAAGTCAGAGATAAACATCTCAGAACACTGGCAGGCTCTTTCCAGAAGAAAGGATATAAAGACAAAACCATCAACAACAGCATAAACACAGCCTTGAAAACCCGAAGAGAAAATCTCCTCCAATACAAAGAGAAAAAAACAAATAACCGAGTACCTCTAGTCACCACATACAACCCAACACTAGAAGGGATCAAAAAGATAATCAAAGATTTACAGCCCATTATAACAGAGGATGAAACTCTGAAAGAAATATTCCAACAACCCCCATTATTGGCTTTCAGACAACCACCCAACCTCAGACACAAACTAATCAGCAGGAAACTTCACTCTGATTATGAAGTCACAAATAATGGAAGCAAACCCTGCAATAAAAAACGCTGCAAACTGTGCAACCAGATCAATCCATCCAAAAGTGTCACACACACAAATGGGACCTTCACCATCATGGGATCTTACAACTGTACCTCCAGTAATGTTGTGTACCTCATCCAATGCAACAGGTGTGGCAAAGGATCTTATGTTGGTGAAACAGGACAGAAGTTGCAAGCGAGGATGAATTTTCACAGACATACCATCAAGGAACATAAAGAAGACAGTTTCTGCACACCTGTGGGACATCACTTCTCACAACCAGACCACACTATAGAAGACCTCAATGTTTTAGTTCTTAAAGGGAATTTCAGAACTATCCAGGAAAGGAAAACATTTGAACTAAGAATGATAATTCTTTTTAACACAAAAACGAATGGCCTAAATTTAGATATTGGTTTCCTTACCCATTATACTAAGGTTTTATGACCCCCTCTGTGACTAGCATCTCCCCCCTCAAGTCTATAGCTCTCCCTCTGTCTTATCTCACTAACTCTGTCTTATCTCACTAACTCTGCTGCTATCTTTATTACCATTGATTTGTATGTGTTTTTTTTCCTTTCCCTCTGAGATTTTTTTCTTGTTTTGTTTCAACATTCTGCTAAAAAAATTGTGAATCAGTACTGCTTGGACCTTGAAGAAGGGGACATACCCCGAAAGCTTGTCCTGAAAAATTCTATGTTAGTGCAAATAAAAAAAGTATCACGGACAGTACTTAATTTTCTCTTTCCCTAGAGAAATTTTAAAATTTCCAAGACCTGTACTCTTCAGTCCAGGTGTGACCTAGACCCCTTCAACTCAACATACTGCCATTGTGGGGATACATCAGTTCAATGTATGGTCAAACCAATTTACCTGACTAAGGACCAGATTGTCTCTGGCCTGGTGGCTAAGGAATCCAGCTCTCAAGTTGGGGAAATCCTTCCTTTCAAACAGACGCCCGCTTAACAGGTTGGGGTGGAGTCCTAGTCACCTTGTAGCTGCAGGGCACTTGGATGTAGGAGGAATCCTGTCTCCTAAATAACATTCTGGATCTCTGAGTGATTTGGTTATCTCTACAATTCAAGTCATTCCAACTGGTAGGTCATCCAGTTAGGATCCGGTTGGACAATACCATGACAGCGACTTACCTTAAGTATGAGGAAGAAACCAAAAGTCTGTCCATGGCAAGACAATCAGAAAGTATTCTGTCCTGGGCTAAATTTCACTTTTCATGTCTGACATTTACATTCCAGGCATGGACAATTGGCGGGCAGGCTTTCTCAGCACGCAAAACCGGGATCTGGGGGGAATGAGCCCTACACATGGAGGTGTTTCAGAGTCTGTGTCATAGATGGTGAACACCAGATGTGGACCTCCTGGCCTCAAAGTTACCACAACATACTGAATAGGTATTCTTCTGGTACGAATATACTCTGGCTGAAGCAGTGGATGAACTCGTGGGTCTGGCAGATCAGTACAGTTTTTTTCCTCTGAAACGCTATTGTAAGGATCTTCTGGCAGAAGGACTGGTTTACCATCCTGCTTCATGGTCACTGCTTTTAATGGCATGGCTATCAAAGCCCAAGTCTTTAGGTACAGGGTCCAGTTCTAAACGGGCTACCATTGCACTAGGAAGATATACTTTGGTTGGTGCAAGGAAACTGTGGGAGAATTCCTGACATTTTTGCAAATAGATCTGGATCAACATTTGGCCCATCAGAGGTCAAATATAAGCACTTGCAATCTTGTTCCAGAGACTGCTAGTCTAAAATGTTTTGTATAACACCTTTGTTCCATACCTCTGTCTGACCTTAATACATCAGGTTTTAATTTTTTTTTCATTATCTGAATGTAGTTTCAGTTGCGAGTGTCTTTTTCACAGCCACTCTCTCCATTAGAAACATTGATTGTCTCTTTGTCATTCCTGATGGTCCCCCCACCAGAGGAACCGACTTCTCATTCCACCATTATCGGTGGCTAAATTGGGCTTAGTTATTAGCATGAAAGCTTATGGTCTTGAAGCTGATCACCAGCCACCCCTTCAGCCTTGTTGTACATGCTTTTCTCCTGTACTGAAATTACTTACTCTGATTCCACTGCACACTGTAAGCCTCACACTGTGTGCATTAGAAGCTGAGAATAGCTAGATAGAGACCTCTTCATTTCCTGAATGGAGGATATCCAATATCACCTAGACCTTTCCTCCCCAACTTTACTGCTCATGGCCCACCCAATTAATTATTTGTATTTCAGTTCTCATAATCATGGAGGCTCAGCTTCACATGTAAGGGTTACCTAAGATAGTCTGCATGCAAATATCTACGACCGTCTATTCCTTTAGACTGACAGCAGCGCATTAAGGTTTTTTGATATTTTCATAACTCCATCCAAGAGCCAGCCCACTGCTTGCATCAGGGCTGGGGACTATTGGGGAAGCATTGAGGACAGAGTGCGTGATGTTTTCAATGTACCACACAATGAACCACACCTTCTCAGCCTCTCCCACCAACTATAATCTGCCTGCTTTGTATAAAGAAGTATAGAAACCCAGTGATGACATCACTGAGTGTAAAATAAGATATGTATTGAAAACTTAAAGCGTTGATTTAATACTTTTATTAGCAAGTTGAGGGGGAAACTTGAAAAGCAAAATATAAGCAGATTAAACTTCATCCTTAAGCATTGGGTTCCACCTTTTGCTGTTAAGGCACACAATACTAGGTCTCTGAATGCTTCTTGAATGTTTTATTATCAGAAAACATTTTCCCAGATGTGCAAGGCTGCCATTGTCTTTTGTTCACAAGTTTTACCAGGTGGATGTTCATGCCTCATTGCCATCTTCTGTGGTAAGGTTCTTCAGGCTGCACTTTGAGCCCCGAGTTCAGTTTTATCTTGTTTTGTGGGCTTGTCTGTGTTTTTTTTTTTGTTTTGCTGCTCCCACCCTTCAATTGGATTGATTTTAGACATATCAATAAACTCCTTTCCTTGGAATTAATTGAGGACTTACTATAAAATACTTTTCTAGGAATTATTTGGGGAACACTGGTCCCAGCTCTCTGTATTTATGGTCTTGCTCTTGGTGCCGAGGCATTAAGAGAATGGGAAGGGTTATACCAGGCTGATCACAGTATTTTTGTTTGCCAGTGTCCAAGTCCTCTTGTAGGTGGCAGTATAGTCTCTGATTTCTTGTGGCTCGTGAATTGTCCATTAACGCAAGGAAAATGATTTTACAGTAGGTAAAAAAAAAATCAAACTTTTAATGTATAAAGCCTAAACTTTACTAATAGGAGATATAACCAATGTACAGAAATTAAAGTAGAACTCTATTTTTATTTACCGGTATTTATTTAATTCAGAACTTCATACAGTAAAGTTGGCCATAGATTAGCAGAATTTTGAATGAAAATTCTTGGGAAGAGGTGCATGCGTGGAGTCTAGCAGTGCAGTCATGCAGAGTTAGAGCTCCACACCGTTCGGGAGGAGAGCCAATATTTCCACATAACCCGCAAGTATTTGGACATACCCACGGGGTTAAGCTAGTACCCGGGACTATTCTGGTCAATTTGTAGGGGAAACTATGGCTTTGGGAGGCGGCCGTGCGAAGTTAAAGAATCCCCTCATGAAGGGGAAAACTGCAGCTAAAATGGCACCTCCCCCCTCTTCATACACAGCCTCTATGCGCTCTCACAGACAAAGCCTGACACAACCTGACTCCCCAGCTGATTCTGACAGTGAACTATTTACCTCACAAGACCCCATACAGATTTCTCATGTAACTCCAGCTGTATTAAAGCAATTTGAACACATGTTGAACAAAGCCTTAAAACAAACATCAGATCAAATTACAGCTAATCTCACCAGAGAAATAAGAGAACTTGGTAAGCGCACAGCAACACTAGAACTTAAAGTAGATGATTTGGAAAAAATCTCTCTTGAACACTCTATGGAAATAGAGAACCTCAAAGAGGAAAACTTATTGCTTCAAACCAAACTTGACGACCATGAGAATAGGGCCAGAAGGTCTAACCTACGTATCAGGGGAATTCCTGAAACTATCACTGACCTAAAATCCACCATAACTGCTTTGTTCCAGGAATTGCAACCAGCCATTCCTACTGAGAGGTTAGAATTTGACAGGATCCACCGAGCCCTGGCTGCAAAAAAGCCTGATGGCCCCCCACGCGATATAATAGTGAAATTACATTTTTATCGCACAAAGGAACAGCTCCTAGCATCTGCCAGGGACAAAAAGCAGCTGAATTTCCATGGCAATGACTTTCAATTATTTGCTGACTTGTCCCAGATAACGATTGCAAAAAGGCGAGCAATGAAGCCCCTTCTCCTGGAATTACAGCGCCACAACATCATCTATCAGTGGGGGTTCCCATTTTCCCTACGCTTTGCCTACAAAGGGAAGAAATACACCTGTAGATCCTTTGATGAACTCCAGCAAACCCTCTTGGACCTGAATCTCATGGAACCAGTCCCACGAAATACCCCAACCCGCAGGAGATCAACATCTCTTTCATCCGCAGGAAACCCTTCCCATCCCAACCTGAACAATGGTACCCATCCAACTCACAAGAGAGGTCGCTACACATCACCTCCTCAGGAACGAAATGATTCTATGGACTGAAGGATGCTCCTATAACTGTGAAATTGACTCTTTTTTCACCCTTTCTAGTCTTTCTAAAGAATCTCAGGGCTTCACCTTATCCCTTTTAGTTCTCTAATTCAAGACGCTACATCCTGTTTCCCTTTTTGTCCTCCAGATTTGCATGCTCAACCTTTACTTTCAATTTTCTCTGTTTCAGTTGACTCACCAAGACTGCATTTACAAATTATAATCATAGTTTTAAGTTCTTTGTTTAACCCATTGCATGCATAGTGTGTTTTTTATTATTATGTATTTTTTATATTGTGAGGGGGTTAGCTCGGCAGCGGGTGTGTGTGACCCCCGGGATGGGCTCCCCACACAAAACAGGCCCAGCAAACGGAGGTTGTGGTTTTCAAAATCAAAAAAAGGTGCGGTTTATTTTCTATTTACAGTGACAAAACACAGCAAAGCAAAAGAAACATAACCAAAATAAATCCTGGTCAAGTTGACCTCTGACTAAACATACAGGTTTCCTAACTAACAACTGGGATCAGCCTAGTGCTGTCCTAGTCCCTAAGTCCCTGGTTTAGTAAAAGTCCAAACAAATAGCCACACAGGCTTTGCCTCACCGCACAGGGGTTCACTCTCCCTAGACAGTCCACACAGGTCTGGTTCCAGGCATGAGCTAACATCTAATGAAGCTGGGAGTTCTTATAGAGGCCTAAATGAGCTGACAAGGTTCAGCTGGTCTCCTCATCTCTGTCTGCACGACACCCCACACTCTCCCTAGAGGTATGAGTCATCCATGAGCCCACTAGCCTTATACAACTCTCCACCTAGTTGTATAAGTTGGCGTAAAGCCTGAATCTGGGCGAAATATATCTACCCCCCTGGATGCAACCAGGTGACTTTACCTTCCTGCTGTCACATACCCCCCCCTCTTGTTTTAACCTCGGGGTTGGAACACCAGCAATCAGGCATTCATGTACTCGAGACAAAGCATCCACATTCCCCATTTGAACGCCAGGGCGATGCTTTACTGTGAAGTTGAATTCCTGGAGGGCCAGGAACCACCTATTCACTCTTCTATTTGTTTCCTTGTTTTGAGCCATCCACTTTAACGGAGCGTGATCCGTAACCATGTCAAAGTGCCTCCCTAGCAGGTAGTACCGAAGGGAATCTAGAGCCCACTTCACCGCTAAACACTCCTTTTCAACGGTGGCGTAATTTACCTCATGGGACTTCAACTTCCTGCTGAGGTAAATGACTGGGTGCTCTTCCCCGTTCCAGACCTGGGACAATACTGCTCCTAACCCCACATCTGACGCATCACTTTGTACGACAAAGTCTTTAGAGAAGTCGGGTGAGTACAACACTGGCTGGCTACATAAGGCTTGTTTCAAGAATTGGAATGCTGCCTCAGCCTCGGGGGTCCATTTAATCATGACCGACCCTTTCCCCTTCGTCAGGTTGGTTAGGGGCACAGCCTTAGAAGCAAAGTGGGGAATGAATCGCCGATAATACCCAGCGATTCCCAGAAAGGCTCGTACCTGCTTCTTGCTGTTGGGACGTGGCCAACTCTGGATGGCCTCGACTTTGTTGAGTTGGGGTTTTATTACTCCCCTCCCAATGGTGTACCCAAGATATTTGGCCTCCTCCTGCCCAATGGTACACTTCTTGGGGTTAGCCGTAAACCCCGCTTCCCGAACAGAGTCCAGGACTGCTTGCACTTTTGGCAGATGTGAGGCCCAATCTGTGCTATGGACAATTACGTCATCCAGGTAAGCCGCAGCATACTTCCGATGGGGCCTCAGCATCTGGTCCATTTTCCGCTGGAATGTGGCCGGCGCATTCTGTAACCCGAACGGCATTCTTTTATATTGGAACGCCCCGTCTGGGGTTACAAATGCGGTTTTCTCTTTGGCCGACTTGGCCAGGGGGATTTGCCAATACCCTTTTGTGAGGTCAAGAGTCGTCATGTATCGGGCTGTTCCCAGCCGGTCGATCAACTCATCTATACGTGGCATGGGGTAGGTGTCAAATTTTGTAACTTTGTTCAACTGACGAAAATCGTTACAAAATCGCCAGCTCCCATCCGGTTTAGGCACCAACACGATGGGACTAGACCAATCACTTTGGGACTCCTCTATCACCCCTAAGTTCAGCATTTTCTGTACTTCCTCCCGTATTGCCTCCCGTCGAGCCTCTGGGATCCGATAGGGTTTTAACTTCACCCTTTCACCGGGCGGGGTAATGATGTCATGCTCTACCCCAGATGTTTGTCCCGGCAGCTCAGAGAATACCTCCTTGTTGCGAAGCACAAACTCCTTAACCTCCTGTTGTTGGGGTTGTGACAAGGTGGCTGCTATTCCAACCTCAGGAATCACGCAACCAGTTTGAGCTGGTGACCAAGTGTCTGCGACTAGGGACTCTCTATCCCTCCAGGCTTTCAACAGATTAACGTGATAGATCTGTTCGGGCTTTCGCCTTCCTGGTTGTCTGACCTTGTAATTCACTTCGCTCACTTTTTCCATTATCTCGTAGGGACCTTGCCATTTGGCAAGGAATTTACTTTCAACCGTAGGGACAAGTACCAATATCCTATCCCCCGGGGAAAAGGTACGGGTCTTGGCTCCACGGTTGTACACTCTCTGCTGTGCCAACTGCGCTTGGGCCAAATGTTCCTTCACGATGGGCATTACCTGTGCAATTCGATCTTGCATCAGGGCGACATGCTCAATCACACTCCTGTGGGGAGAACTCTCACTTTCCCAAGTTTCCTTGGCAATATCCAACAGCCCTCTTGGGTGTCTCCCATACAGTAACTCAAAGGGGGAGAATCCCGTAGAGGATTGGGGCACCTCCCTAATAGCAAACATCAAATAAGGAAGTAAACAGTCCCAATCCTTTCCATCTCTATCCACCACTTTCTTCAACATTTGTTTTAGGGTTTTGTTGAATCTTTCAACCAGCCCATCGGTTTGGGGGTGATACACAGACGTACGCAATTGCGTCACTTTGAACAATTTACACAGCTCTTTCATAACCCGGGACATAAAGGGTGTACCTTGGTCCGTAAGCAGTTCTTTACAAATACCCACCCAGCTAAAAACAAGAGATAGCTCTTTGGCTATGGTTTTGGCCGAGGTATTTCGGAGAGGGATCGCTTCTGGATAACGGGTGGCATAGTCCATTATAACTAATATGTACTGGTGCCCCCTAGCGGACTTGATTATAGGACCTACCAAATCCATGGCGATCCTCTCAAACGGGACCTCAATGATGGGTAGAGGGACCAGCGGGCTACGGAAATGTGGCATCGGGGCCAACCTCTGACACACAGGGCAGGAGGAACAATAATTTTCTACGTCCTTCATCACCCCCGGCCAATAGAATCTCTGTAATACCCTCTCTCGGGTTTTCTCTGTCCCCAGATGACCTCCAAGAATGTGCCCATGGGCCAACTCCAACACCAACTTCCTGTAAGGTTTGGGCACCACAAGCTGCTCAACGGTTTCTTCTGCCCTTTTTGCCACCCGATACAGTAGGTCCTTCTCTACGCTGAAGTATGGGTAAGTGCAGGTATTATCTGGGTTCACTAACTCACCATCTATTTTCACTACGTTTTCCCGTGCCTTTATTAGGGCGGGGTCTTTCAACTGTTCTGTGGCAAAGTTTTCCCTGTGAACCTCAAGATCAGAAAACTCCACAGACGGTAGGTTTTTGTCTGAGGAGGTGGGCTCCTCTCCAGTTTCTTGAGTCTCCCCTGCCAATACTGATAAGGGAAATTCCGGAGAGTCCTCACCACTCTCAGGGGAGTTCTGGCTATCACATTCCTGGTACATAGGGGCACCAGTGAGGGGCTCAGGATCATCCCACAGTTCCCAGAACTTCGGAAAATCCCTTCCCACAATGGCGTCATGCGGTAACTGAGATACTAAGCCCACTGGATGAGAGAGGGTACCTTTGGGGGTCTCGAAACACACTGTAGTCACTGGATACTCTCGGGTGTCCCCATGCACACAAATAACAGCTGCCTTGCTATTCCCAGAGACCTCTGTTTTAACTAACTCAGCCTTTATCAGGGTCACAAGGCTACCTGAATCCAGCAATACCACAACATTTCTACCATTAACACACATTTTGCATAAATGTTTCTCAGTTCCTCGAATGGCAGTGCATGCGACTGTCGCACACAGCGACTGACGTCTGCCCGTCAGAAAGTCACACTGCATGGGTTCCTCCACAACCGGGCAATTGGCTGCAATATGTCCCGCTTGCCGGCAGCGGTAGCAAACGATCCTTCTTGCCGCCTCTTGAGCCGCTGATTTCCCAGGCTGTTCTCGCCAAACTTGGGGTAGAGCTCCCACCCTCTCACTCTCTCCACCCTCACCCCTTGGAATCCTCTTATCCGCCCCTGGGGATGGTCTGGTCTTAGGGTGGAAAGTCCGAGTGTCTCTGGAAGAGGCCGTCAGGTTCTCTGTAGCCAAGTATTTCTCCACACGATCCACAAGACCATCGGCCGTCTCTGGGTCTCCATGGCTTACCCACTTTTGGATGGCAGTAGGAAGAGCTCTCAAAAACCGATCCATTACAACACGTTCCACAATCTTTGGTGCGGACAAAGTCTCTGGCTGTAGCCACTTTCTGCTCAGGTGAATGAGATCATACATTTGAGACCTGGGGGGTTTTCCAAGCTGGAAAGTCCAGTTATGCACACGCTGGGCCCGGACAGCCTGGGTGACACCCAGCCTTGCCAATATTTCAGCTTTTAGCATCACATAGTCTTTTGCTTGGTTAGGCTCTAGGTCATAGTAAGCTTTCTGCGATTCACCAGTTAACAGAGGAGCCACCAGTCCAGCCCACTGCTCCTCAGGCCACTTTTCTCTTTCAGCGGTCCTTTCAAATGTGGTCAAAAATACCTCTGGATCATCCTCTCCAGTCATTTTTGTCAATAAACGACTCACCCCAAAGGACGCGGTATTAGTGGGACGGCTTTCCTCACTGGTCTGCGGACGTTGCTGCATTACTGCTTCCATCTGTTGTTGTAGTCTCTGCTCTTGCTTCTGCAACAGGTCTATGAAGCGGGCCTCAGATTGCTGCTGGGCTCGTTGCTGAGCCTCCAGACTCTGTTGCAAAGTTGCGTTTGTCTGCTGCTGGGCTGCAAGGCTCCTTTGCAAACCTGCATTTGTCTGCTGTTGATTGGCATTTGCTAGAGCCAGCTGCTTCAGTATCTCCTCCATGCTGGCTTAAAAAAAACTGCCACTGGTTCTCCACCAACTGTGAGGGGGTTAGCTCGGCAGCGGGTGTGTGTGACCCCCGGGATGGGCTCCCCACACAAAACAGGCCCAGCAAACGGAGGTTGTGGTTTTCAAAATCAAAAAAAGGTGCGGTTTATTTTCTATTTACAGTGACAAAACACAGCAAAGCAAAAGAAACATAACCAAAATAAATCCTGGTCAAGTTGACCTCTGACTAAACATACAGGTTTCCTAACTAACAACTGGGATCAGCCTAGTGCTGTCCTAGTCCCTAAGTCCCTGGTTTAGTAAAAGTCCAAACAAATAGCCACACAGGCTTTGCCTCACCGCACAGGGGTTCACTCTCCCTAGACAGTCCACACAGGTCTGGTTCCAGGCATGAGCTAACATCTAATGAAGCTGGGAGTTCTTATAGAGGCCTAAATGAGCTGACAAGGTTCAGCTGGTCTCCTCATCTCTGTCTGCACGACGCCCCACACTCTCCCTAGAGGTATGAGTCATCCATGAGCCCAGTAGCCTTATACAACTCTCCACCTAGTTGTATAAGTCGGCGTAAAGCCTGAATCTGGGCGAAATATATCTACCCCCCTGGATGCAACCAGGTGACTTTACCTTCCTGCTGTCACAATATGTATGTGTATGTATATGTATGTGTATGTATATATATGTGTATATGTGTGTATGTATGTATGTGTGTATGTATATGTATGTGTATGTGTGTATGTATATATATATATATATATATATATATATATATATATATATATATGTATATATATATATATATATATATATATATATATATATATATATGTATATTTTATATCCTAGATAATTTTTGTCCCAAGTAATGGACATAACTGTAAGGTCTCTTTTGGCATTCATAAGAAGTATTATGACCAAAGGTCCCATTCGTTTTAATTTTTATGACTTTGCTGACCGCTAGCCTATCATTAGGAAGTTTTAAGGTAGTTTTGGCACTGTAATTTTAGGAATTCCTCACTCTACCTTTCCTGGTAAATCCTTCTGTTATACCCTTATTGTTAACTGATCCAGTTTTCACCCCCCAAATCCCTTAATCACTACCTTAGCACATCTTACTTCCATACCAGGAAACCCTGGGGTAGTCAGATGCCATTCTCTTATTTCCCATTTCCCCTGTTGCCCCCTTTTTAACTAATTATAGTTAACTTTAATAGTTTTCATTATAAGTCGTGTGGTTTACAGTTAGGTACATTATTAAGAAGCTTTTATTAGAAGGCTCTCCTCCCACGAACGGGAGATCCATGCGCCCTATTTTGCCTCCCTCATTCAGCCACATAATATGTGGAAGTCTGACGGAAGCATCCTTTCCCCTGAGGGTGATTTTTGTCCCCACTCACGGGATATGTTTGAATGTGTTTTTCTGTTGAATTTCTTATTCTTTTCTCTAACCATTTCTGTTTTATTTATTTTCCTCACTTCAGTACTCACCTCTATTCCTTTTCTCTCCTCTTTCTCCAAGTCCACCTGGATTGTATCAACTGACTTGAGCAGCCTGATTATAGTACTCATCTTCAATCCTCCTTTTCTCCCCCTCTTCGAGTTCACTTGGATGGCATCGAATGACCTGAATAACCTGGTAACGGGTAAGTCCCCTTTGTCCATCCGACTGCCATGGCACCATTAAACATTCTGTCCCTGAATGTTCAGGGACTAAACATCCCCCAGAAACGAACCAAGGCATTTCGTATATTTCATGCCAAAAAGGCTCACATAGTTTGCTTACAAGAAACCCACTTCACAAATACCTCCACACCAAAATTTATTTCCAATTTCTATCCGCAAACATATACAGCCTCGGCTGCCTCCAAGCAACGGGGTACTCTCATAGCCTTTCATCGCTCTACCCCATTTACACTTCAATCTCAAATAAAAGATCCTGAAGGACGTTATCTAATTCTTACGGGCCACATTGTTGACCAGGGCAGGCAATAACAGTAGTTTCCTACTATGCACCAAATAAACAACCTAATCCATTTATGTCACATTTACTACAAGTTGTGAATGATCATAAGATAGGAACAGTTATGCTGTGTGGTGACTCTAACCAGGTCCTCCTCCCATTTCTGGATAAATCCCCATACACACCATCCCAAATTACATCTAAAAAATCTTTTTCACAAATTCTATCCAAATATAACTTGGTTGATTCATGGAGAGAAGTTAATCCAACTAAACGGAAATATACCTACTACTCCCACCCACATAAAACATTTTCAAGGATTGACCACATATTCCTGACCATAGGTATGCTCCCTGAAATCATAGCAGCAGATATAGTCCCTATCCCATGGTCCGACCATAATGCAGTACTTACTTCCATTAAATCAACATTACCCAAAGGCCACGACCCTACTTGGAATCTCCCAGATATCCTACTCAAACACCCATCTCTTCGTCAAACCATTAAACAAGCCATTAAAGAATATATAACCCTCAATTCTAGCCCAGAAATTAGCACACTAACTCTTTGGGAAGCCCATAAACCAGTTATACGTAACACAATTCAGAAACAATCAGCCATATTTAAACGCGAACGGAAGACACTGGCTCGTAAACTGGAAAGGGAATTTAATACAGCCTTTATAGCCCATCAAGACAATCCATCAACATTAACAAAATCGCGATTAGACAAGACTCGAGTTGCATACGATCTATTTCTTACTGAAGCAGTGGAAAAATCCTATAAACGTTCAAGACACAACCATTTTATGAAAGCCAATAAATCGGGTACCTACCTTGCACGTACACTCAATTCTCTGAACAAACCCTTCAAACCAATTTGCCTAAAACTGGCAAAAGATGTCTACACTTGCAATCCCAACAAAATAGTTCAGAAATTTCATTCACATCTGACCTCATTATATACTTCATCTAATAACTTCAACCCGGAAACAGCAGATGCATTTTTCTCTGATTTAAATCTACCAGAACTTTCCCTTGACCAAAAGAAGTTATTGGAAGATAATATTACATCTAATGATGTCATTGAAGCCATCAAAGATCTTAAAATTAATAAGAGGCCAGGCCTAGATGGCTACTCAACCTTATATTACAGAACCTACGCAGACATACTATCACCAATCTTAGCGGAAGCTTTCAATGTATTATTAAAAGGGAAATCTTTTAGACAAGAAACTTTAGCCGCCATTATTTGCATGATTCCTAAACCTCTTACTGATGATACCTTATGTACAAATTTTCGCCCTATTTCCCTTCTGAACTTAGACATTAAACTTCTAGCCAAAATATTAGCCAAAAGACTAAATAGCATAATAGGTAAGCTTATCCACAAGGATCAAGTAGGATTCATGCCAAAGCGCCAGGCGAGTGACAATGTCCGCCGGGCTGTATTGCTAGCTCACATAGCTAAAAACCGTCGTATACCCTCCTGTTTTCTATCCCTTGATATAAAAAAAGCTTTCGACTCCATATCGTGGCCTTACCTCCACTACACATTGCAAAGATGGGGCTTTGGCCCTCACTTCCTAACATGGATCGCAGCGCTTTACAACAGACCAATCGCATATATTAAATATGCAGGATACAAATCTAATTCATTTAATATAGAAAGAGGAACACGCCAGGGCTGCCCACTTTCCCCCCTTCTATTCGCCCTCCTAATTGAACCCCTAGCCCAAAGAATCCGCACAGACCCAACAATTACGGGCATAGAAACTGCTGGATACCATCATAAATTATGTCTATTTGCGGATGACATACTCCTATTTCTATCATCCCCACAAGTTTCTGGTCCCAACCTACTGCTCATTTTAGACAAATTTGCAATGATTTCGGGGCTTACAATAAATCTCAAAAAATCCAAAGCCTTAGATATATCCCTCTCCAAAGTGGAATCCGACTCGGCCAAAAATGCACTTCCTTTCATATGGACTGAGAGGTCAATCCCATATTTAGGGATTCACCTGACAGCCTCATATTCAGATCTTTTTACAGCAAACTATCCCCCACTCCTCAAACAAATAACAACACTTTTACAACAATGGTCACATCTCCCAATTTCATGGATAGGTAAAATGAATGCAATCAAAATGACAATCCTTCCAAAACTACTGTACTTATTTAGAGTCTTACCGATCCCTATCCCACCTTATTATCTTAGAATTCTCCAAAGACGAACATCAACATTTGTCTGGGGCTCCAAAAAACCCTGTGTATCGCTTCATACACTACACTTACCAAAACTCAAAGGAGGCTTTGGGTTTCCGAACTTCGCTAACTATTATAGAGCCGCACACATTGCTAGCCTCACTAAATATCATGCTACATATGAAATACCCCTATGGGTAATGATAGAAGCGGCAGAATGTGACCCTCTTTCTATTTCCAATCTATTATGGCTCCTACCTAAGGAACGGAAAACCCTACGTAACCCCATTACTAAATACTTTTTATCTATATGGGACAAACTTAGAGTTAAACATCAGTTACAATCTTCTCACAATCCTCTCTTGTCATTTCTGAAAAACCCTGCTTTCTACCCAGCATGGGTCTCTCCTAAATCATTTAAGGTCTGGAATTCATTAAATATTACTCGGCTTAGTAACTTAACTTCTCCTTCATCCTTCCATACATTTCCTATACTCTGTGACACCTACAACCTACCGAACTCTGAACTTTTCAGATACCTCCAAATTAAAAACTTTTACGCACCTTTGCTAAATACAGATGTCTCCTTAACCCAACTTACGATTTTTGAATCTACATGCATGAAAGATCCTCACTTAAGAGGCATTATATCTTCTATATACTCCCACATTTCCACTTATCCCGGTTTAGATAAACCACCTTATGCACGTAAATGGGAGGAGGACCTGAAGAGAACATTCGATACGAATGATTGGTCCAAAATATGGTCTGTAACAAAATCTTCTTCACCAAATATCCTGGCGGTTGAAACCAATTACAAAGTTTTGTCTCGTTGGTACCTCGTTCCCTCCAGATTGGCCAAATTCACACCAAACCAAACAGGCCTATGCTTTTGGGGTTGCCCAGATCCGGGCACCCACTTACACATTTGGTGGTCCTGCCCGTTGGTGCAATTATTTTGGGAACAGATATTTGAAACTGCCTCCAAGATATTTGGTTTCACTGTGCAACCAGACCCAGCCACAGCCTTGCTCAATCTAAAACCTGATCTCATTACACATAAACAATTCAAACTCCTCATTCAATTTCTTACAGCAGCAAAGCAAACAATAGCAAAGGCATGGAAGACCCCTAAATTGGAGATATCCGAGACCATAAATAGAGTAAATGACTTTATGTCTCACGCCAAAATGTTAGCTATAGAAAGAAATCAAATTCCAATCTTTGAAAAGATCTGGGATCCTTGGATTAAATTTCACCTACCTTCTATTAGTGACAACTCGATTCTCATGCCATGGTAGCCGGAGGACTCAATCGGTTAAACTAGCTACTAAACCAAATTTCTGAAGCTTGGGAGCTACCCTGCTCAATATAGTGAACACTGTGTTTTACTTAAACCCTCAAGCCGCGGACCGATTCATTCAGGCCATTCAGGTGGACTCCTACACTCCCCCCCCCCTCTGGTTTCCTACTATTCTATTCCATCTATTTTATTTTATATTATCTATCTAATTTTATTTTACCCTATTTTATTTTGATATTTTTACTTCTTTTTCTCTTTTATTTTCTCTATTATTCTTACTTCATAACGCACCTTATTGAAGCTACAGTATTACTCTACATTACTTTTTTCGAAGATACAGATCAATTTATAATTAATATGTTAAATATTTCTTTCAACTACAGTCTTGAATATATTAGTACAAGGATTTATTTACTTTCTATCTCATTTAAGTCCTTATAATTTTCATTAGGATATATTCTGTAGACCCTATTATTTGTTATTTTTCTATATTTGTAATAATTGGACAAATATCAACAACATGTATTACATATGATCTGTATGTGACTAATATATATGTCCAATAAAATACGTTGACAAGGAAAATTCTTGGGAAAAAAAGGATCTATGAAACTCAGTTCATTTTTCTAATCGTTAGTGGGGTCAAATCAATATTCATTTTTAACTGCAGTGATTAGAAAATTCGAAAGAACAGGATGGAAAACTTTTCTTGCATGAATGAATTTATAACAGTGTACTGTATGTGGTTTTCATTCAGTAAAGTCCATTCATTCTAAAATCATATAATAAAAGCAAACAAAATCTTTTGAATGACTAACAAATGTTCTGAGAATGTTCTGAGGATTTTTGTATAACATTTCCTAAGACTATTCCTAAGAATTTTTGCACTTAAGCAGTTCCAAAAGCTTTCATACAACTATAAGCTATTTATTGTATAGCTGATAAAACACCTACCATTTGACACAACATAAATGATATACTAGATTCCATTATTTTTTCATTGCCTCAGTCTCCTTCGAGTTGATCGAGCTGTAATTAATTCAATAACTTGGTTTAATCATGCACCAATAACCCTTATAATTAATAGAGATCTAAGCTATTTAAAACCATTTCATTGAAGATTTAATGAAATATTAAGAACTGATTTACACTTTATCATTTACTCTGGAAAAGGTCTTCCAGTTAATTGAATTGCTTATGTTAGAAGGATTTCTAAATGTACACTGGTATTCGAAGCTTCCCTAATTGTGCTGGCTAAACAACGGAGATTTAACAAAGGACTTCGATAACACTATCCAACCTCATAGAACTGGTTTCTCAACAGAGCAGACAAAGTGAAAGAACTGGAACCAGCAAAAATATAGACATCTGTGATTAGTACCAACCAATTAAAAAAAAAAAAAACTGTAAATAAAATACAAACTTTAGTACAAACCAAATAATAAAAACATATTATACTGCAACTTTCCAATCCTTAGATATGGTGGCTGAATTAATTTTTTCCATCTTTTGTAACCTTTTTTCCACCCAGTGATCCGGCCAGACATACATTGTGTACTAGGGTGACAGATGCTCACTCACTGTAACTTTAGCAGAGTAGGCTGAGTAGTCATCCTAGGACAGGAAGTGTGTTAAAACTACAGAAAGGGGTCTTTTTATCAGTTCCATAACATATGGAAGATGTTCTGTAGTCCAAAGAGGTGGAAATAATGCTAACTGATAACAGTCAGCAGAAACAGGAGCACAGGAAGTTATTATCTTCCACGATTTCTAACAGGACCAACAGTTATTTATTTGGAAAATACATAACACAACACTTTTAATTGTATATTTAACAGACCAAAAGAAGGCAGTAATGCCTCGTACACACGACCGGTTTCTCTGACGGGATAAACTCAGACTGATTTTTCCGACGGAATTCTGCTCAAGCTGTCTTGCATACACACGGACACACCAAATTCCGATCGTCAAAAACGCGGTGACGTACAACACTACAACGAGCCGAGAAAAATTAAGTTCAATGATTCGGAGCATGCGTCGACTTGATTCTGAGCATGCATGTTTTTTTCTCCGTCGGAGTTCCATACAGACAAACGAAATTTCCGATATAAATTTTTTCCGTCGGAAAAAAACAGAACATGTTCTCTTTCAAACTCCATCTGAATTTCCGATGGGGCATACAAACGGTCGGAATATCTGATGAAAAAATTCCGTCAGACTTTTTTCCTCGGAAATTCCGACCGTGTGTACGTGGCTTAAAGCGGAAGTAAACCCATCGATTTAACAGTTTCAAAAAGCAGTTACATTCCCGGCATGCTGGGAATGCCAACTGTCACATTGGTTGTGCTCTCAACCAAACTGTCAAACCATCCAATGGCTGGTGTCATAACTGATCACATGTGCAGCAACATGGCAGTTGAAGATTAAACAGAGGCCAAGATGGCAGCTTCCTTGCCTGAAAATGATAGGAGGGTTTACTTCCACTTTAAGAGAAGTTTGTTGTTAGGGCTTACATATAGTTTAAGAGAAAATATTCTCTGAACTATTAAATAGCTAATGTAATCCATGATCCACTTCAAATAGCTCTCATTTTTACTGTCTGTTATAAACGACCTTGCCTTGCAAATTCTTCTACAACATAAAGGAAAACAGCTAAATTTCTTGATAACTATCCAACTAGAATTACATAATAATAACTGGGGAGGCACCAAAATTACCTGGCTTTGGTTTGTGAGGGGTTTGTTGAACTGTGCTAAAGTTTTGCCTGTCAATCTGAGCCACATTAACCCCTTTACGACAGTGTAACACATATATGCGTTGTCCAGGAAGTGGGCTTTAAGAACTTGGGAGCTGCATATGTTCTTGTGTTCTTGTGTTTGTGCTGGGAGTGTGCTTGATTGGTGACAGCCCTGGGCCTCTACTAACAATTGGGACCTGAGGAACCAGATCCATGTCCAGAATCCGTCTGTGTGTGGTGGCTCTTGATGCACTGACTCCAGCCTCAGTCCACTCCTTGTGAAAGTCCTCAACATTTTTGAATGGCCTTTTCCTGACAATCCTCTCCAGGCTGCGGTCATCCCTGCTGCGTGTGCACCTTTTTCTTCCACACTTTTCCCTTCCACATAACATTCTATTAATGTGCTTTGATACAGCACTTTGGGAACATCCAACTTCTTTTGCAATTACCTTTTGAGACTTTCCCTCCTTATGGCGGGTGTCAATGATGGTCAATGTCAGGTCAGCAGTCTTTCCCATGATTGTGATTCCTACTGAACCAGACTGAGAGACAATTTAAAGGCTCAGGAATCCTTTGCAGGTGTTATGGCTTAATTAGCTGATTAGAGTGGGACACTTTGAGCCTAGAATATTGCACCTTTTCACAATATTTAAATTTTCTGAGATTGTGGATTTGGGGTTTTCATGAGCTGTAAGCCATAATCATCACAATTATGACAAATCACGGCTTGAACTATCTTGCTTTGCATGTAATGAGTCTATCTCATATATTAGTTTCACCTTTTAAGTTGCATTAGTGAAATAAATGAACTTTTGCACAATATTCAAATTTTTCGAGTATCACCTGTATACAGTATATCACTTTACTGGGTACTGGTGGTATTGACACTGAGAACGAACACGGCTGCTGCAAGTTCTCACATACACTTAATTCATTGACTCTCATGTAGAACTTGAAATGACCAAATTACTGGAGTTGGTTTATTAATGGAATAGAGATTGTACAATTGGGAAATTCCATGTTCATTTTGCATTTCATGCTTTGTAAAATATATACCGTATTTATCAACGTATAATTTTAAGAGGGAAGTTTCAGGAAAAAAAACATATTTTTTAAATAAACAACTTTGAAGCAAATTAAGGGCCAGTGCCCATGAATGTCCATCTGCAGCCTGATCAATGCCCATTTGCAGCCTGATCAATGCCCATCTGCAGCCTGATCAATGCCCTCAATGCAGCGCAATCAATGCCCTCAATGCAGCCTGATCAATGTCATCAATGCAGCCTGATTAATGCCATTTGTTTTACGCCTCATCTGCAGCCTCACCATCTCCTTTATCAAAGCAGCCTGAACATCAGGAAATCACGAGCGGTCATCTCCTGTTTACTCGGCTCTCACACACACAGTCCTGCCTCCGCCATCGGCATTGGACCCGCTCCCGTGATAGACAGAACACTGGTCCAATGCCGGTGGCGGAGGCGGGACTGTGTGTGTGTGACGTGAGAGCCGAGTGAGAGTCGAGTTAGAGCCTAGTAAACAGGAGATGGTGGCTCATGAATTCCGGCGGAGCTCGTCCCCCTCCTTCCCCTCCAGGGTACGCTTTCGGCATATAACACACACCCGTGATTTGCCCCCTATTTTCAGGGGAAAAAAGTGCGTGTTATATGCCGGTATTCAGATTTCTAAGGGAACAGCTATTACTCCTTTAGAAATTCAGCCACATTGCAGTTTTATATGGTTATTTATACTTAGGCTTTAGACATTCCACTAAATGGGTTTCATTTACTCCAGGATTGGCAATTGTTTTTAAAAAACTGTATCAAACTATAACTGTTATGGAACTCAGCTCAAAAGAAGGCCAGCACTCATTCCCTGAAATTAACAAAAAGTGTCTAAGACACATTTTAGAACATTTAAATTCACTTCCACATGGCAAATGTTGGTGTGGGTGGCGGATTCATGTACCTGTTGTACACAGGTATATTAATCTTTGGCATGCACCACATGTGGAGGGGCACTGAGAGTCACCTCTGTACAGGGCTGCTCCCTCTCGGTCATTGAAGCCATCACACAGACAGGGCATCAGTGAGAGGGTTCTTCACCTGGGGTCAGAGCCTGATGGGGATTTACAAACACTACTTCCCCATCAGGTCTACTCCCCTTGTGATTGTGATTGTGATTGAAACCATGCAGTGATTGAATCTTTAGCCAATAGACAGCCTGCATTTGTCTAAAGAATCCACCAACTGCCTGCTGCCAATTGAGGTGAGTGCAGTGGCAGAAAAGTAGTAGCAACAGTGCAAATGCAGCTCTGCTACACTACGGACAAAAGCAGGCACTCTGTCTTTTTCTGTATGCCAATTAAGGTAGGTCTTAATTATTTGGAACTGGAGGTTATTATTTTTTTAATTTGGTGCATTAATAGTGCCACTATGTAAAACAGGTAGTAGGGCAATGGTGCCAAAAAACAGGCCTTACATCTTTATTGAATCCCCCCATGTTCCTCTTTTAATGCATAACAGTAATTATTGATGTCTGTGGGATGTGCAGGACAATAACAAGTGTCATAACCAAACAGGCTTCAATACACTCTTCACCCAGTCATGATCAAGGATGACATTTGTGTCATCCAATATTCTCTTCTTGAATTTTTGAAAGACAAATACACTATATTGCCAAAACTATTGGGACACCTGCCTTTACACGCACATGAACTTTAATGGCATCCCAGTCTTAGTCCGTAGGGTTTAATATTGAGTTGGCCCACCCTTTGCAGCTATAACAGCTTCAACTCTTCTGGAAAAGCTGTCCACAAGTTTTGGGAGTGTGTCTATGGGAATGATTGACCATTCTTCCAGAAGCGCATTTGTAAGGTCAGGCATTGATGTTAGACGAGAAGACCCGGCTCACAGTCTCCACTCTAACTCATCCCAAAGGTGTTTTGGGATGCAGGACAGTGAAGTTTCTCCACCCCATACGTGCTCATCCACAATATATTTCCATTAAAGTTCATGTGCGTGTAAAGGCAGGTGTCCCAATACTTTTAACAATATAGTGTATATACTGTAGGTAAACATTGATGAAAACCATTGCAAAAACAAATGTCTATATGTACCCATATAGACAAAACATGCACAATATAATAAATGAGTGCTTTATATAGTTCTTCTATTATATGCAGTAAATTTGTAAATAGTTCCCAAATTCATAGTTTTTAAGTTGACAAAACTGTAGAAAACGAGGCTCTGGTGATCACCTGTTTAGGGTGTTTATAATAAATATGCAGTATATTTTGAGGCAGTGCTGTGCCCTGCCACAGTATAAAAAGGTTACTGCATCACCCAGAATTCTCATCTAGGCAAGATGAAGGGCTCCAGGGTGTTTGTGTCCTTCAGAGGAAACTTTTGTTTCCTCAGTGGCTGGTAAAACCCTGTTTGAGACCTGGAGTCAGTGCTGGGGCCAGGTCATCCAGAAAGATGCCAAACTGCACCCCCCCCATTAATGATGTGTAACCCTAAGTGATCCTACACCCAGCAGTCACTTGCTGGTCAAAATAACAACTGCTGTCACTACTCCTGTCAGCCATGTAACAAATGAAAGGTGCCACCATCCCTACAGTAAATCATTGTGCCCAGGGCAGCCGCCCCTCCCACCCACACACCTCTTGTCCTAGCATTGCCTGGAGTCCAGAGACATTGTAGGGACTTGGATGGAATGAAGTCTTCAATCCTGGGTCCGTGTTTTCTGCGGTGGGAGCCAAAGCGGCATGGGGCTGCTAAGTGGATGGACCAAGCTTGTGCGAGAAAACTATCTGTAGGTGTCAGACAAAGGCCTACAGGGGAAAGCCAGAGCAGCAGTGCTGCATGTGTAAGCCAGGAGGTCGATAGTCATTTTGTAAAAGCCTGCAAGGAAAACACATTGATTTCTGGAACTTTGTCCTAAAAATTGGGCCTAAAAAGAGGATTGAAGTGAGTAGTCCTTAATGCGCTTCTAGTTGAAACCACTGTAGGTCTCACTATATACAGTGTATATAGTATATATTTCAAAATAAGAACTATAAATGAATATGATTAGAAAAGAAGGCCAGTGGCTTTTAAAGGATTTAAAAAGAATCATCTGTATACTGCCTTACTTTGTATTCTCTGCGAAGGACACAAACACTATTGTTTTGATTTTGCCAAAAATGTACTGCATGTGTTTTGATTGCCATCATGAACAACAACAGTGACAATGGTGTGGGATAAATCTTTTTTTCTTTGTTATTTTTAAGGTAAGCCTCTGGGAATAGAAAAAATTATTGCAGTTTCTTTTTGTAGGAGAGTGAACAAATATTTTCAAGACAAGCTGTCAAGTGCATTTCTCTTATCAAGGAAAATCAGTGGATTTTTGAATTTATTAACTACAGGAATGGATTTTGGTATTTTATAACTAAATATAGTACTAAATATTAATCATATGAATGTATAAGAAAACAAAGTAATTGTTTATGTAAAAGCCAAAAAAACAGATGATGGTAAAAGGGACAAGAAAAGTGACGATTCCATCTTAAGTTGGAGAGGATATCTAAAAAAATAAAAATATTTGTTAATTTTCCCATGTTTTGTCAGTAAAAAAGTTGTGGGGTGGCCCCTTGGTGACCTTATGTGGCCTGGAATGTGAGGGCTGGCGGTACCCCCTTAACGGTAACCCAGTATATATATATATATATATATATATATATATATATTGTGACAGCAGGAAGGTAAAGTCACCTGGTTGCATCCAGGGGGGTAGGTATATTTCTCCCAGATTCAGGCTTTATGCCGACTTATACAACTAGGGAGAGAGTTGATGAAGCCCAGCTGAGGCTAGTGGGCTCATGGATGATTCATACCTCTAGGGAGAGTGCTGGGCGTCGTGCAGGCAGGGAGTTGATGAGACCAGCTGAAGCTTGTCAGCTCGTTTAAGGCCTCTATAAAAACTCCCAGCTTCATTAGGTGTTTGCTCATGCCTGGAACCAGACCTGTGTGGACTGTCTAGGGAGAGTGAACCCCTGTGCGGTGAGACAAAGCCTGTGTGGCTATTTGTTTGGACATTTACTAAACCAGGGACTTAGGGACTAGGACAGCACCAGGCTGATCCCAGTTGTTAGTTTAGGAAACCTGCATGTTTAGTCAGAGGTCAAGCTGACCAGGATTTATTTTGTTTATGTTTCTTTTTGCTTTGCTGTGTTTTGGTCACTGTAAATAGAGAAATAAACCGCACCTTTTGATCTTGAAAACCACAACCTCCGTCTGCTGGGCCTGTTTTTGTGTGGGGAGCCCATCCAGGGGGTCACACACACCCGCTACCGAGCTAACCCCCTCACAGTTGGTGGAGAACCAGTGGCAGTTTTTTTTTAAGCCAGCATGGAGGAGATACTGAAACAGCTGGCTCTAGAAAATGCCAATCAACAGCAGACAAATGCAGGTTTGCAAAAGAGCCTTGCAGCTCAACAACAGAGCTTCGCAGCCCAGCAACAAGCCCAGCAGCAATCTGAGGCCCGCTTCATAGACCTGTTGCAGAAGCAAGAGCAGAGACTACAACAACAGATGGAAGCAGTAATGCAGCAACGTCCGCAGACCAGTGAGAAAAGCCGTCCCACTAATACCGCGTCCTTTGGGGTGAGTCGTTTTTTGACAAAAATGACTGGAGAGGATGATCCAGAGGTATTTTTGACCACATTTGAAAGGACTGCTGAAAGAGAAAAGTGGCCTGAGGAGCAGTGGGCTGGACTGGTGGCTCCTCTGTTAACTGGTGAATCGCAGAAAGCTTACTATGACCTAGAGCCTGACCAAGCAAAAGACTATGTGATGCTAAAAGCTGAAATATTGGCAAGGCTGGGTGTCACCCTGGCTGTCCGGGCTCAGCGTGTGCATAACTGGACTTTCCAGCTTGGAAAACCCCCCAGGTCTCAAATGTATGATCTCATTCACCTGAGCAGGAAGTGGCTACAGCCAGAGACTTTGTCCGCACCGGAGATTGTGGAACGTGTTGTGATGGATCGTTTCTTGAGAGCTCTTCCTACCGCCATTCAAAAGTGGGTAAGCCATGGAGACCCAGAAATGGCCGGTAAACTTGTGGATCGTGTAGAGAGATACTTGGCTGCAGAGAACCTGACGGCCTCTTCCAGAGACTCTCGGACTTTCCACCCTAAGACCAGACCATCCCCAGGGGCGGATAAGATGATTCCAAGGGGTGAGGGTGGAGAGAGTGAGAGGGTGGGAGCTCTGCCCAGGGTTTGGCGAGAACAGCCTGGGAAGTCGGGGGCTCAAGAGGCAGCCAAAAGGATTGTTTGCTACCGCTGCCGGCAAGCGGGACATATTGCAGCAAATTGCCCGGTTGTGGAGGAACCCATGCAATGTGACTTTATGACGGACAGACGTCAGTCGCTGTGTGCGACAGTCGCATGCACTGCCATTCGGGGAACTGAGAAACATTTATGCAAAATGTGTATTAATGGTAGAAATGTTGTGGTATTACTGGATTCAGGTAGCCTTGTGACCCTGATAAAGGCTGAATTAGTTAAAACAGAGGTCTCTGGGAATAGCAAGGTAGCTGTTATTTGTGTGCATGGGGACACCCGAGAGTATCCAGTGACTACAGTGTGTTTCAAGACCCCCAAAGGTACCCTCTCTCATCCAGTGGGGTTAGTATCTCAATTACCGCATGATGCCATTGTGGGAAGGGATTTTCCGAAGTTCTGGGAACTGTGGGATGATCCTGAGCCCCCCACTGGTGCCCCTATGTACCAGGAAGGTGATAGCCAGAACTCCTCTGAGAGTGGTGAGGACTCTCCAGAATTTCCCTTGTCAGTATTGGCAGGCGAGACTCAAGAAACTGGAGAGGAGCCCACCTCCTCAGACGAAAACCTACCGTCTGTGGAGTTTTCTGATCTTGAGGTTCACAGGGAAAATTTTGCCACAGAACAGTTAAAAGACCCCGCCCTAATAAAGGCACGGGAAAACGTAGTGGAAATAGATGGCGAGTTAGTGAACCCAGATAATACCTGCACTTACCCATACTTCAGCGTAGAGAAGGACCTACTGTATCGGGTGGCAAAAAGGGCAGAAGAAACCGTTGAGCAGCTTGTGGTGCCCAAACCTTACAGGAAGTTGGTGTTGGAGTTGGCCCATGGGCACATTCTTGGAGGTCATCTGGGGACAGAGAAAACCCGAGAGAGGGTATTACAGAGATTCTATTGGCCTGGGGTGAGGAAGGACATAGAAAATTATTGTTCCTCCTGCCCTGTGTGTCAGAGGTCGGCCCGATGCCACATTTCCGTAGCCCGCTGGTCCCTCTACCCATCATTGAGGTCCCGTTTGAGAGGATCGCAATGGATTTGGTAGGTCCTATAATCAAGTCCGCTAGGGGGCACCAGTACATATTAGTTATAATGGACTATGCCACCCGTTATCCAGAAGCGATCCCTCTCCGAAATACCTCGGCCAAAACCATAGCCAAAGAGCTATCTCTTGTTTTTAGCCGGGTGGGTATTTGTAAAGAACTGCTTACGGACCAAGGTACACCCTTTATGTCCCGGGTTATGAAAGAGCTGTGTAAATTGTTCAAAGTGACGCAATTGCGTACGTCTGTGTATCACCCCCAAACCGATGGGCTGGTTGAAAGATTCAACAAAACCCTAAAACAAATGTTGAAGAAAGTGGTGGATAGAGATGGAAAGGATTGGGACTGTCTACTTCCTTATTTGATGTTTGCTATTAGGGAGGTGCCCCAATCCTCTACGGGATTCTCCCCCTTTGAGTTACTGTATGGGAGACACCCAAGAGGGCTGTTGGATATTGCCAAGGAAACTTGGGAAAGTGAGAGTTCTCCCCACAGAAGTGTGATTGAGCATGTCGCCCTGATGCAAGATCGAATTGCACAGGTAATGCCCATCGTGAAGGAACATTTGGCCCAAGCGCAGTTGGCACAGCAGAGAGTGTACAACCGTGGAGCCAAGACCCGTACCTTTTCCCCGGGGGATAGGATATTGGTACTTGTCCCTACGGTTGAAAGTAAATTCCTTGCCAAATGGCAAGGCCCCTACGAGATAATGGAAAAAGTGAGCGAAGTGAATTACAAGGTCAGACAACCAGGAAGGCGAAAGCCCGAACAGATCTATCACGTTAATCTGTTGAAAGCCTGGAGGGATAGAGAGTCCCTAGTCGCAGAAACTTGGTCACCAGCTCAAACTGGTTGCGTGATTCCGGAGGTTGGAATAGCAGCCACCTTGTCACAACCCCAACAACAGGAGGTTAAGGAGTTTGTGCTTCGCAACAAGGAGGTGTTCTCTGAGCTGCCGGGACAAACATCTGGGGTAGAGCATGATATTATTACCCCGCCCGGTGAAAGGGTGAAGTTAAAACCCTATCGGATCCCAGAGGCCCGACGGGAGGCAATACGGGAGGAAGTACAGAAAATGCTGAACTTAGGGGTGATAGAGGAGTCCCAAAGTGATTGGTCTAGTCCCATTGTGTTGGTGCCTAAACCGGATGGGAGATGGCGATTTTGTAACGATTTTCGTCAGTTGAACAAAGTTACAAAATTTGACACCTACCCCATGCCACGTATAGATGAGTTGATCGACCGGCTGGGAACAGCCCGATACATGACGACTCTTGACCTCACAAAAGGGTATTGGCAAATTCCCCTGGCCAAGTCGGCCAAAGAGAAAACCGCATTTGTAACCCCAGACGGGGCGTTCCAATATAAGAGAATGCCGTTCGGGTTACAGAATGCGCCGGCCACATTCCAGCGGAAAATGGACCAGATACTGAGGCCCCATCAGAAGTATGCTGCGGCTTACCTGGATGACGTAATTGTCCATAGCACAGATTGGGCCTCACATCTGCCAAAAGTGCAAGCAGTCCTAGACTCTATCCGGGAAGCGGGGTTTACGGCTAACCCCAAGAAGTGTACCATTGGGCAGGAGGAGGCCAAATATCTTGGGTACACCATTGGCAGGGGAGTAATAAAACCCCAACTCAACAAAGTCGAGGCCATCCAGAGTTGGCCACGTCCCAACAGCAAGAAGCAGGTACGAGCCTTTCTGGGAATCACGGGTTATTATCGGCGCTTCATTCCCCACTTTGCTTCTAAGGCTGTGCCCCTAACCAACCTGACGAAAGGGAAAGGGTCGGTCATGATTAAATGGACCCCCGAGGCTGAGGCAGCATTCCAATTCTTGAAACAAGCCTTATGTAGCCAGCCAGTGTTGTACTCACCCGACTTCTCTAAAGACTTTGTCGTACAAAGTGATGCGTCAGATGTGGGGTTAGGAGCAGTATTGTCCCAGGTCTGGAACGGGGAAGAGCACCCAGTCATTTACCTCAGCAGGAAGTTGAAGTCCCATGAGGTAAATTACGCCACGGTTGAAAAGGAGTGTTTAGCGGTGAAGTGGGCTCTAGATTCCCTTCGGTACTATCTGCTAGGTAGGCACTTTGACATGGTTACGGATCACGCTCCGTTAAAGTGGATGGCTCAAAACAAGGAGACAAATAGAAGAGTAAATAGGTGGTTCCTGGCCCTACAGGAATTCAACTTCACAGTAAAGCATCGCCCTGGCGTTCAAATGGGGAATGTGGATGCTTTGTCTCGAGTACATGAATGCCTGATTGCTGGTGTTCCAACCCCAAGGTTAAAACAAGAGGGGGGGGGGTATGTGACAGCAGGAAGGTAAAGTCACCTGGTTGCATCCAGGGGGGTAGGTATATTTCTCCCAGATTCAGGCTTTATGCCGACTTATACAACTAGGGAGAGAGTTGATGAAGCCCAGCTGAGGCTAGTGGGCTCATGGATGATTCATACCTCTAGGGAGAGTGCTGGGCGTCGTGCAGGCAGGGAGTTGATGAGACCAGCTGAAGCTTGTCAGCTCGTTTAAGGCCTCTATAAAAACTCCCAGCTTCATTAGGTGTTTGCTCATGCCTGGAACCAGACCTGTGTGGACTGTCTAGGGAGAGTGAACCCCTGTGCGGTGAGACAAAGCCTGTGTGGCTATTTGTTTGGACATTTACTAAACCAGGGACTTAGGGACTAGGACAGCACCAGGCTGATCCCAGTTGTTAGTTTAGGAAACCTGCATGTTTAGTCAGAGGTCAAGCTGACCAGGATTTATTTTGTTTATGTTTCTTTTTGCTTTGCTGTGTTTTGGTCACTGTAAATAGAGAAATAAACCGCACCTTTTGATCTTGAAAACCACAACCTCCGTCTGCTGGGCCTGTTTTTGTGTGGGGAGCCCATCCAGGGGGTCACACACACCCGCTACCGAGCTAACCCCCTCACAATATATATATATATTTTTTTTCTCAAGGCAACCAGTACAACATAAATGTGCAACAAAGACACCAACATATCCACATGGGATCCAACCCCTAAAAATCCATGGATAAACCATAGTACAATGTACATTGTATGATATATAGCACCAACACAAGTATTCACTATAATATACCTCAAAAATAATGTACCATATATGACTCATTCATATTGCATGTGAACATTTGCTCAACATAAAGATAAAAATAAAGAATACAGATCTATAATGCACCAGATGGGAGACAATAGGTCCCAGGCAGCTGACACTGCAGGCAACACCATAAACTGAGAAAATTATGTTTCTAGGTCTGTTAGTCACAGAAAAAGTATGGAAGACAACAATAATGGTAAAGTCACAAGGATAGGAAAATTAGCAATAAAAAGTGATATCAACAAAATGCCACATGGAAATCCAAAGTAAATAAAGTACAAAATCAGCCAGGAAGGTACAATTTAGTAATAGAGAAAAAGGAAAAATGAAGGAAAGAGAAAAAGAAGAAGAAATATAAACTTGAATAGGGATGAGCCGAACACCCCCGGTTCGGTTCGCACAAGAACCTGCGAACAGACCTAAAGTTCGCGCAAACTTTAGAACCCTATTAAATACAATGGACTCGAATGTTCAAAATCAAAAGTGCTAATTATCAAGGCTAATATGCAAGTTATTGACCTAAAAAGGGTTTGGGGACCCAGGTCCTGCCCCAGGGGACATGTGTCAATGCAAAAAAAAGTTTTAAAAACGGCAGTTTTTTCGGGAGCAGTGATTTTAATAATTCTTAAAGTGAAACAATAAAAGTGAAATATTCCTTTACATTTCGTACTGAGGGGGGGGGGGGGTGTATAGTATGCCTGTAAAGCAGCGCTTGTTTCCCGTGCTTAGAACTGTCCCTGCACAAAGTGTCATTTCTGAAAGAAAAAAAGTAATTTAAAAGCACTTGCGGCTATAATGAATTGTCGGCTCCTGGCAATACAGAGAAAAGTCATTGATAAAAAAAAAGTAAAAATGCGTGGGGGTCCCCCCAACTTCCATTACCAGGCCCTTCAGGTCTGGTATGAATATTAAGGGGAACCCTGCGTCAAATAAAAAAAAAAATTTGTGGGATTCCCCCCAAATACTCGTCCCCCCCTCTTTTCCTGCGGCTTGCCAGGTTGCGTGCTTGGATAAAGGGTCTGGTATGGATATTTGGGGGGAACTGCACGCCATTGTTTTTTTAAATTTGATACAGGGTTCCCCTTAATATCCATACCAGACATGAAGGGCCTGGTAATTGAATTTGGGTGGACCCCCACGCATTTTTTTATCAATGACTTTTCTCTGTATTGCCAGGAGCCGACAATTCATTATAGCCGCGAGTGCTTTTAAATGACTTTTTTCTTTCAGAAATGACACTTTGTGCAGGGCCAGTTCTAAGCACGGGAAACAAGCGCTGCTTTACAGGCATACTATACACACCCCCCCACCCCCCGGTACAAAAGGAATATTTAACTTTTATTGTTTCACTTTAAGCATTATTAAAATCACTGCTCCCGAAAAAACGGCCGTTTTTAAAACTTTTTTTGCATTGACACATGTCCCCTGGGGCAGGACCCGGGTCCCCAAACCCTTTTTAGGTCAATAACTTGCATATTAGCCTTGATAATTACCAATTTATATTTCAAACACCCCAAATTGTTCGCTGTTCGGCGAACAGGCGAACAGGCAATATTCAAATCGAACATGAGTTCGACTCGAACTCGAAGCTCATCCCTAAACTTGAATAGAAGTAAAAACTTAAAACAAATGATAATATATAAGGAAAAATATATAAACAGAAATTATACCAATGCAAACAATAAAAAAACTACAACCAAAGGGGGAGTATTAATAAACATAAACGTGCACTTAATAAATTTCACCCCTATACACAAGGAGCTTGAGAAAATACCATATCCTCCTGAATAATGAACAAAATCATATAAAAATACCAGCGCTGTATATCCTCCTAAATAAAAATTTTAAATAAATCGTGACACCATACATTGTTAAAAATTAACATCATAAATACATCAGTCTTGTAAGTGAGATTAGTGCAATCAACACCAACACCACACCACAACATGCCATACCATTCAAAGTGAATGCATTAACTTAAAATATAAAATCTTCCAAATAACATATATTCCTTAAAGTGGAAGTAAAGGGATAAATATTCACCTTTCCAATGGTGCATTTCCGGCAACTTCTCCTGTGTGCTGGTTTTCATCTATCTTCACTGGCCGGCACCAGATGTCATTCCGGCACACAGGGATTGGGCTGTAACCTGAGCTGTGCATGCTCTTCTGCAATAAAAAGCCTGCCTGCCTGCTTTCAGTATGTGACAGCAAAACTTTAGTTCCATTTGAAATCACTATAACCAATTGTAGCGCACAGACCCCTTTCTTTACCTGCATTAGCTTTGGCTCCTCGCAGGAAGAGAGAGGCACACCTCACTAACAGCCCGTACCCTCCTGTGGAAGAGGTTGAGCTGTGTTTTGTTGGGTCTTTCCACGGTCAGAACATGAAAACCTCCAGAGTCTGATGCAGTAGTGTATTTAGGTTTTGTGCTGCACTAGGCCTGACTAAACTCATGCACCCCCTAATTTAAATATGTCCCACCCCTTCCTGTCAAGGCCACACCCCTTTTTGTTTAAGACCCGCCCTGAAATTGGGGATTTCCTCTCATTTCCTGTTTGGCTATGGGGCAGGAAGTGAAGGAAATCTCTGGGACAGGGAAAAAAAGTGTTGCCTATAGTTCTACTTTAAGCACAAATTTCTGATAATTTTATGGAGAGGACTAAGAAGATATAGCCATAGCAATGGTGCAGCAGAAAACATATAGGACAGTGAGCAAGGTTTGTGGTCCAGGATGATAGGACAGTCAGAATTAGAAGCAGCTTGCGTTACACTAATAGTGTAGCACAAGCCGGCAGGGATTCTTTCTGTGCTGCCCCCCTGCAAAGTGCTGCCCTAGGCCTGGGCCTTGTTGGCCTAGGCCAGGATACAGCGTTGGTCTGATGCTCACCTCTATGTTAATTAGAGACAAGTCCTTGACTTCCCATTAAAGTGAATGTCCACACAAGCTGAAACTCCAACTCAGAGTTTATTTTCTCTTGGCAATAACACAGTCTCTGATAGAAGAAAGGTTGGAGTAAGAACAGAATAGCACAAGGTGTGGATGAGGTCCAGGCACAAACGTTACGGATGTTCGCTCAGCTTATCGAGCAAAGTTAACTTGGCGCACAGTCTCTGCCACAGACCTGATGAAACTGATCCCCTTCTTTAGCTATGGCCCCTGTTTAGGAGAAGACATCCCTCCGGAGAGTTATCGGGCTCCTACCATCACCATGACACTGCACTGGGGGTCCCCTCGCAAGGCGGCACCCTGACATTCCTTGATCCCTGGCAGACCCCAGCCGAAGGTGCTGGGCCCCAGGCCTCCACTGCGGTTCCTGGGCTTACATGCCCAGGGCAGACAGGAACATCACAATAGTACCTCACCCCGGGCTAAAGGTGCCCAGGATGGAACTGGAACACTCCCTGGGAGTAGGACTCCCGGCAACCAAACCAACGACGACCCGCCCCCGGGCCAAAGGTGCCCGGGGCGGACAGGAACAACACCTGGGGTAGGACCCCGCTGACAGAAGAACCCCAAACAGGCAGCGTCTGCCCCTTTTATATCCTCTCCCAGCATGTCCAGCAGGTAGAACACACCCACCGTATGGCTGCCGAGAGGGGACACACAAGGCACAGCACTGTATCAGTGGTTCAACCCTAGCATACTATGGCAGCGCCACCTGTAGGCTACAGGGAACTACACACCGACACTCTCCCTGTGGATAGAAATGGTTGTAAAAACCCTGACAAATTAGGGTGTTTGAGCTGACTACCTCTCAAACACTTCCCTTAAATTGAGGACCCCGCTACATACTCCCCCTACTAATGGACACTGGTCCCCAGTGTCTGGATCAAACCTATGCCTCTCAATCCTGAGTCAACATAGACTTACTCCAGAGACTATCTAAAAACAACAATTTGGAAAAAAAAAATGTTTGTGCCAGAACCTAAACATGGGGAAAAGGGAGTTAAAAGCAGAGATGAAAGAAGAATAGAGAAACATATGTGTACATCACATTCTCAATGACACAATAAACCGCATTTATAATTTACATTTCCCTCCCGACTACCATAGCTAAGCCACCCTTTCTCAATGACTTGCTCGACGTCCACCTGTAGAAAAGGAAAAACACAACCAATATGCACATTCTAACTTTGGAACATTTAGAATGAAAAGACTTAAAGTTACGTAACACTGCCACCTAGTGGAAGTGCTACCGTTAAGACACCCGTCCCCCAAAAAAACTTTTCTTTTCCTGAGGGGTAAATCTTCCTTCTTCTTCTCCCGCCCTGCTCTGAACTACTTTTACCCCAAAAGTCAATGTCTTTCAGGTGCTGTGAGCAAAGGAAATAAAAAACTGTTCCCGCTTGTAGCAGAGTAGACCACCTCTTTGGTGAAGGCAAAGTTCTTGGGCTCCAGGAGTGTACACTCCGGAATGAATAAAAGCAAACAAAAAAAAAGAAAAAAAGTCCAGTCTCTAAGAGGTAGTACTGCGGATCTGGCAACACAAGTGGTTTCCAATGTTTGTCAAAGGTGTCTACAGTATGTGGTACTCAACATTGTCTTTATCTTTCCTATAAATGACCACTCTGTCCGCATGTATGTGTCTACCTAGCATCCAGGATTCTTTACAGTCTTTAAACCTCTTAGTAGCAGCAATGAAACAAGAGTAGTGCCTACGGGTCTCGGGTACCTTCAAATGAGTCCAGACAAAGTCCGTGTACCACCGACATCTATAAACTTCCACCTCAAACAAAAGTTCCTTAGGCAGGTACGGATATTCCCACCCGTATTCGCTGGCCACTCTCTGATTAAACAACCGCTGCAGCCGAGACAATGGTGGCATGGTTGCTCGATCTCCTGCTCCTGGCAGAACGATGGCATCCGGGTGTCGAGGCACTTTCACTGCCTCTGGGCTAGACACAGGAGCCCGCAATGACACTCTCGATACCACACTAGCAGGTGCAGATTTAACAAGGGGTGGAAGGGCAGACGGTGAGACAGATCTCCGGGGCCTCCACATGGGGTGTAGTATCCCCAGTAAGCATGGGTGAGTCTCTTTTCCTACGAGACGAGGACAGGGGTACCTTATCCCAACCCTTCTTCTCAAACATCTCATCAATAGCAGCACCATCTCCCGCATCGGAGACTGACTCCAGGTCGGAGGTATCACATTCCTCTGCTGGCAGGTAACTCTGGGTAGACAACGAGTCACCGCGATGAACAAGTTCCCCGACACTTCGGACCTTGTCCAAGGCCCCTTGTCCAAGGCCCCTTTCCCCGGCTTACCTCGGCTTGTAGCTGAAGCAGGACGTCCGGAACTTTTTCCCACGGAAGCATCCGATCCGAGCAAGCGCTGGGGTGTAACTCCACCACGACCGCAGGAAGCTTTCACAAAGCCAATCTTCCTCTTGGGCGGCGGAAACGAGGATCCAGTGGCTACCGAAGCAACATCCTCCGGTCTCTCCAACTCCGGTTCCTCAATCACCGGAACATTCACGGTTGCGACTTCCTCCGAAGTCCCGACAGTGCGCGTAGGGGTGGCCGCAGAAGCTCTGGTTTCTTCTTCTTCCAAAGTGGTGGCGCCTGTAAGGCAGTTCAAACGAAAGGCCCAAGGTTTTTCCGTAGGCTGCTCCACCTCGAACAGGAACTCCTTGCACCGTTCACATCTTCCGAACGGCCTAAGATGCACCACCAGTCCCTGGAATCCGGGACAAACCACTCCAAGGGCCTCCGTCTCTTTGCAGACATAAAGAGCGAAGCGACCCGAGGCTTCAGCCGAATCCCTGTATCAGTCACAGAAACGGCAAACGAGGTCACATTCATGGTAGAAGTAACCGGAACCCATGAAGCATCAGACGCCATGTTACCCGCTTGCCGATCCACGTCGCACTGTCCCTTTGGCGCCAAAGCCACCATGTGCAACTCCTCACATGGCATGGCTCCTCCCATCTCCCTGCAACATTTGCATTTTTTTCTCTGTAGACACGCCCACGAACTACGCAGAATGTGTTCTCCTCGTGGCGCAGACACTTTCTTCTCAATATGGCCAACCTCCACGGAACTCACAGGGAATAAAGTTAAAACTCTGGGGGGGGGTTTACAATACTTTTTCCACACTTTTCTTCTGTAGAAAATCCCGGACTCGAGCCCCCACGTGTACCGCACAGGCCCCAGGCCTCCACTGCGGTTCCTGGGCTTTCATGCCCAGGGCAGACAGGAACATCACAATAGTACCTCACCCTGGGCTAAAGGTGCCCAGGATGGAACCGGAACACTCCCTGGGAGTAGGACTCCCGGCAACCAAACCAACGACGATAAAGGTGCCCGGGGCGGACAGGAACAACACCTGGGGTAGGACCCCACTGACAGAAGAACCCCCAACAGGCAGCGTCTGCACCTTTTATATCCTCTCCCAGCATGCCCAGCAGGTAGAACACACCCACCATATGGCTGCCGAGAGGGGACACACAAGGCACAGCACTGTATCAGTGGTTCAACCCTAGCCTACTATGGCAGCGCCACCTGTAGGCTACAGGGAACTACACACCGACACTCTCCCTGTGGATAGAAATGGTTGTAAAAACCCTGACAAATTAGGGTGTTTGAGCTGACTACCTCTCAAACACTTCCCTTAAATTGAGGACCCCGCTACATAATGAAAGTCCATAGAAGACTGTGAATAACGTATACCTTTATGTCCAGCACTTTAACTACTTCAACACAGGGCACTTTCACCCCCCTTCCTGCCCAGGCCAATTTTCAGCTTTCAGTGCTTTCGCACTTTTATTGACAATTGCGTGGTCATGCAACACTACCCAAATTACATTTTTAGCATTTTTTTGAGACAGACAGAGATTTCTTTTGGTGGGATTTATTCGCCACTGGGTTTTTATTTTTTGCTAAACAAATAAAATAAGACAGAACATTTTGAAAAATAAAGACATTTTTCTCCTTTACTGATGTGCACTGATGAGGCTGCACTGATGGGCACTGATATGCTGCCCTGATAGGCGGCACTGATGGGCACTGATGAGAAGGCACTGATGAGGCGGCACTGATGAGAAGGCACTGATAGGCGGCACTGATGGGCACTGATAGGCAGCAATGATGGGTACTGATAGGTTGCCCTGATGGGCACTGATGGGTACTGATGGGCAATGGTGAGGCTGCACTGATAAGGCGGCACTGATGGTCATTGATATGTGGCACTGATATGCTGCATTGATTGGCACTGATATGTTGCACTGATGGACTCTGATATGCTGCACTGATGTACACTGATATGCTGCACTGATAATCAGGGCACTGATGATTAGTGCCCTGATTATCAGTGTAAATGTTCCTAGTAACTGGAAAGCCATCTATTGGTTTTCCTTTCCTCAGACACTGACAGCGATGAGGAAAGGAAGTGCCAATAGCCACCATTTGTATACATGTGATCGGCTGTGATTGGACACAGGAGATCACATGGTAGAGAGCCTACAGTAAGAGGCCATGTTAAATATGGAGAGCAGATTGGATCAAAGTGACATGACCAAGAGGGAAATTAAATGTAACCGCTTGACCTCCAGAAGATTTAGCTCCTTTCATGACCAGGCAATTTTTTGCAATACGGCACTGTGTTACTTTAACTGACAATTGCGCAGTCATGCAAAGCTGTACTCAAATAAGATTTATGTCTGGACCCAGCACAAAGGTCACTGATCATTAATTCAGGACAGAGGCCACTGGACTCAAGACACGGGTCACTGGACCCAGGACACAGGCCACTGGACCAGAAACACTGGTCAATGGACTCAGGACTCAGGTCACTGGATTCAGTGAAAACCCTGCATCACTGTGCAAATGTCATGGATCTGCAGTAATGTTTGTCTGTCAGCTTACCTCTCTATGTGTTCAGCCTAAAAGGCCAGCCACTCTCACCAGGCTGCTTATGTGATCTCTCCTCAAAGCATGGCTCCACCCTAGCCCCTATCAGGGAACTCTATATTAATCTGTGCACTGCACGTCAGCCCTGCTGATCAATATTGTGTGTTTGGCTTCCATTTGCTACTTGCTGTGTGTTCTACGTCCGATCTTGGCTATCTCCTGACTACCTTTACCTGCTTGTTGCCCCGACCTTTGGCTATCTCCTGACTATCCTTTGTTGTAGCTGTCTGCTGCTTCTTCTCTTCCTCCCGGTAGTCTACCGTGAGCTGGGAGGCCCTAGGGGTCGCGACCTGGAGCTAGACTGCAGCTAAATCTATCCCCACCACTAGAGGCCTCTGGGGAACACCCGCTTGCTCTTAGATTCTTCACCCTGGGGAATCTCATGCTCTAGCTCCCAGTGTCATCCGTGTTGGTACTACAGAGTACCTGCTCTCCTGTATCACCTAGAGCTCCATCCGCAGCAGTCAGCCGTAGGGTCCACTACCTTGCGGTGCACTCCAGACCCCAACAGGGTGCATCTGTCACCAGGACGCAGGTGACCTGACAGCAAAGAGGGGCAAAAAGTGTAACAGGGTGGTGAAAAGGGGGACATGACATTGGACACAGGTCACTGGATCCAAGACACTGCATTAAGGACAATGGACATTGGACCCAGAACACAGGTCACTGGACCTAAGACACTGCATTCAGGGCAATAGTCTTTGGACTCAGGACACAGGCCACTGGACTCAGGACACAGGTCAATGGACCCAGGACACTGGTCAATGGATTCAGGACACAGGTCACTGAATTGAGTAAAAAGCCTGCACCACTGTGCAAAGAGGGGTGAAAAAGGGGACAGCGAAGTGAAAAGTGGGACAGGACATTGGACTGAGGACACAGATTCACTGGACTCAGAACACAGGTCACTGGACATAAGACACTGGATTCAGGACACAAGTCACTGGACTCAGGACACAGGTCAATGGACCCAGGACACTGGTCACTGGATTTAGGACACAGGTCACTGGACTCAGGACATAGGTCACTGAATTGAATCAATGAATACTGGTCACTGGACCCACTACACAAGTGTCTGAACCCAGGACACAGATCACTGGACCCAGCACACAGGCTACTGGACCCAGGACACAGGTCAGTGGACCCAGGACACAGGTCACTGGACCCAGAATACAGATCACTGGACCCATTAAACAGGCCACTGGAGAACGCAAGTCCCTGGAACCAGGACACAGGTCACTGGACCTAGGACACAAGTCACTGGTCCCATGATACTGATCAGTGGATTCAGGACACAGAACATAGGTCACTTGATTCAGGTCACAGGTCATTGGATTCAGGAAAAAGCCACCATCACTGTGCAAAGAAGGGTGAAAAGGGGGATAGGATTGTGAAAAGGTAAACAGGACATTGGACTCAGAACAAAGGTCACTGGACCCAAGACACTGGATTCAGGACACATGTCACTGGACTCAGGACATAGGTCACTGAATTGAGTGAAAAGGAGACAGGGTGGTGAAAACAGGGACAGGACATTGGACTCAGGTTACTGGACACAAGGCACAGGTCACTGGAGCCAGGACACAAGTCTCTGGACCCAACACACAGGAGTATGTTGGATAATGTAGCACTGTATTACTTTGCATACAAAAAAGTCCCTGTCTTGGTACTGCCACAGGTTTGGTGACAGACAGAATAGATCTCCTTTGATCTTCAGCTATGAGTGACAGGCTGCAGGCTCAGTCAGAAGTCAGAGCAGAGGTGGATTTATTTCATCAGGGTCCAGCAATGTTTGGTGTATTTGAGTAGATATCTATTTTTAAAAAGGCTAATAGGATACCAATTTTTCCTATTTCCATGTAGCACCCTGGTGTTTTGGCAGGGTTGCTCCTAAATTTACCTGCCAGGAGTAGCTACCTTGGCTAATTGTTGAGGATATTCTGATTTCACTCTAAGTCTGTGATTGCTGCACTTTTCTCTTTTGTCACTAGTTAAGCATTAGTTAAGACAAGGGCACTGCAAGGTCAGATTATGGGTATATGGGTGTCTCAGCCAATGATCGGGGGTTTTCTTGGATCCCTTGGCCTGCTGGGAGAGCCTATATATTTGGGTGGAGTGTTCTGTGCCACCTGGACAGCTGTCTGGGTGGATGAGTGTTGTATTGCCCAGGCTGCTAGGCCAGAGTTTGGGCCTACCCTGGGCACATCTGGCTGCTAGGCTGTCTGAGGGCCTATCCATAAGAAAGAGAGCAGTGCAGGGTTGGGATTGCAGCTTGCAGTCCAACCAGAAGTGACGGTTCTGCCGTCCGGAGAACCTGTCATGGTCGGAGGTAAAGGGGAAGCTGTCACCACTAAGGGACCAACCACTCTGTTACCAGGGACCACAGTGAGTAGCTTAAGCAAGTACCGGAGCAGTATTCTCACTAACCGGGGACAGTGAATAAGCCAGCAGAGGTGACGCTTGCAAAGCAGCCTTGTGTGTCGAACCAGGGACCGAGCAGGCCAGTGGGGTGAAGCTGGAGAAGTATCTTGAGTGCCAAGCTAGGGACCCAGCAGAGAAACGGGGGTGACGCTTGAGGAAGATACTACAGTGGAGATTGAAGGAGCTCAAGGCATTCAGTGGCAGCAAATCATCTAGTCTAGTGAGAGAGAAACTGGGAGCTCAGTGGGCTGAATAAATACAAGAAGTGATTGTAGTGGAAGTGAAATAACTGTTACACCTTGGGTTAGAAACTGTTAAAGACTGTTGCCATAGGAGACATCATTCCTACACATGCAGATGTGGCGTCTTGCTGGATGCATTTCCCTGCATGGTTGTCCTCCTGTCGAAGTCTCAGAGTCTGCCAATTAACCTTGTAACTACCTAAGGGTGTCCTGGCCCTAACCCTTCCTACCAAAGTTCTGTTAAGAGAAATAAAATCTCTTTTGCATTCAAGAAGTGTCTGGCGCCCAAGAATCTACCTTGCACTACACCAACTATGCCTTGCAACCCACCATATACAGAAGGATGTCAGCTATCTCTGGCTCTGAAGGTTCTTATTAGACCAAAGGAGGCCTGGGACCTGGCTACATTCAGAAACAGTAATAATCCGTGGAAATTTGGGATGGGTGCATAAGGGATTTATTTTGGAAATGTGTTTTCTAAATACACGGGATATTTCACCCTTGTGTCAGTGCCTCTCTCCACATTAGGTGTAATTTAAAAGAGCCAATAAGAACTTTAACATTTAAATAAGTTATTTTAATGGTCATAGTAATTTAGTGTAGCACACCCCACGTAGGAGCTGCAAATGAACATGGATCCCCCACTTCTGCACAGCCAGGCACACCGAATCTTCCTATATATAGGCTCCTCTTAAGCTTTCCTCCTGCACACACTTCTGCTGCTCCACTCCTGTGAGAACTGACAGACTCCTTGTCAGTTCAGTAACAGCCCTTTAAAGGCAGGAACTCACAGTTCCTTGAAATAGAACTTGTGGAGTTGAACAGTGTTTAGCTTCTCCTTAAGCTTCCTCTGTGGCTACTGGTCCCAGCACCACTGTCTCAGGGAATGCTAGCCCATCTGGCTGCCACTGCCTCTCCCACCAGCCTTCTAGCTTTCTCTCTTCCTACACCAGTCTGCTCAACTGACTCTTCACCAGCCCACTTAGCTGATTCTCTGGAGATATCTCAGGGGAAAGGTAGAAGACTTAAGCCCACTGCTGTCTTCAAGGGAGACTGGCTACATGTGGCAGTCTCCCCCCTTTGTTTTTCCCCAACAGCGCTAAATTACTCACTCTGTCCTCTCTTGCTCCCATACCCCCATGAAAGCCTCCTCCCTTTGTGTTTTTGGCAGGATCCTTCTAGCACCTTAGCCACGACCCAAAGCAGAACACCCCCCCTATAATAGGGGGTACCCTTCAGGGCCACCGACAGCCTCCGCAACACTGCATCTCCTTCTTCCACCCGGCTGTCCTGCTCGCATGGCCCATGTCTATTTATGAGGTTATCTCAGTCCCCTGCCAGCCCACTACTGGGGATTGGCTGAAGACTCATAGGTATGCATGACAGCTACTCCAAACCCCCACCCTCTAATTCTAAATGGTTCTCCAACCTTCCAGACACCAGGGAGAGGCACCAGAGAGCTGCCAGGATGGGACATCCAGCCCATAACTGTAATAACCCTGAGCCAATTACAGACTCACAAATCTACCTTATTAGTCAGAGTATGATTTTCCTATTCCACAAACTTCTAGCACACACTAGAGGGTGCTACACTAGGTATATGCTATATTGTCGGGATGAGCCATGAAAGTAACACAGAGAATGCTGGGACCTACTGCTACACATACAATAGGAATATTAAGGAGTTTTTACATGTTTCAATATACTACTGTCTGGACCAAAAGATTAGAAACTATCAAAAAATACCAAAACATCATAAAATTATATCATGAGGTAAATAAACAATTTTTTTATGGGTTGTGAGCCAAAGTCCAGCTTCTTCATGCAGATTTTCTTGTTGGTGGATTAGCATGCACAACCTGTAATTAAGGTCAGTCAACAAACAGATCCTCACAGCATTTGGACCAGTCACTTGTAATTTGAGCTGACTGCACAGAAGGAGGTGTTTTTGCAGTTGTCATACCCCACAAACATAGTAATTCTGTTCCATTTTTAGAGGACATTACTGTATGAAACAAGCATTTTTGCAGGAAATCATCATTTGTAAAGGACACAGTGCTCTCTAAGGATCTTTGTCACAGCTGTACCTTTTTTCTCAGCCGTGCGGTTGCTGCTGATGTATCTGCAAGTAATACCACAGAAGTGTAAGAGCCTGGAAACGTCAATATATCCCTGGGCACATTGTCTGTAAAGTGTTTAGATTTTGGAATACTGTGTCCGCAATCTATAATAAAACCTTGTGTAGATTGTAATGGCAATAGAGAATTTAAACATTTCAATAAAAAGCACCCCTTTAGCTTTTAATAATTCAGAGGCTCCTCAGATTTACAAATTACTTCTGCTGGATCTACTGTATCTTCTAGGTCTTTCAGCAACATAAGCTCATCCAGTTGCTTAGTGTAGGAATCCACAAGCTCATTATGAACTGTGAAAATTTGCCCAATTTTCCTCCATATGTGATCTATACGTTACGGTCTCCTCACTGGTCAATTTGTGTAATAATATTAGTTAAATCCTACCGCAAAGAGGATTTTAGCATGTCTTTTACCACTTGCCTAGTGGGACATTTTTCAAAATGTTCACATGCATGATAAAATCTGCAATTTTATTTTTTTATACTAAAAGTTTTTATTGAAAAGACAAAATATTGCAGTACAAAGAGAATAAGGCAGTCCGTTATCAAAAAATATGATACAATGGTGTGTAAATATACAGCAAGAAGGAAAGTTTGCACCAAAGGATATGCATCATTCAAGTTATAGCCATTTAAACAACTGCAGAGAATGACATTATAAACTACAGAAAATAACTGAAAATTGAGAAAATGATAAGGCAAAGAAAATCAAAATAAAAGAGAAAGAAAACAAAAACTCAGGTTACTCATTTAAACGTAGCAGAAACCAAGGGTTCCATTTGGCATCATAAATTGGGATTGTGTCACGCAGGGTTTGAAATATCTTTTCAGATAGCATTATTTGATCGACCCTCGCCAAAACCTGGGCGAAGGGGACAGTGTGAGATTTCCAGTGAAGAGCCACTGTCCAATGCAAAGCTATACAAATAGTATGCAGTAACTTCATTAAGTGCTTCGGGGTATCAGGGATTTTTTCAAATAGTAGACAGTGAGTGTGTGCCTCCCAGCAATATCTGCAATTTTTTGTCAGAAAATTACTTAGGATCTCCAAACATTATATATTTTCTGAAAGCATGTGTTTTACTAGAACTTCAGGAAATTCTAGCAAAACGTAGGTTGGAGCATGGGACCATCACTTTGGGTCCTGTGTGACGTCACGTCTGGACCGGAGAACAATGCTTGGAACGCACGCTGGCTTCATGCTGGTGGTGGCGGCGACATCCCATACCATACACGCTGTATATGCTGGTGCCAGCATCCAGGCACCCATAAATACCACCCTAGGAAGAATCTTGGCTCTTGAGAGAACAAAAGCTTTTTTTCCTACCTGTAAAACGGGGGTCAAAGGGGTCTGGTATGTGCACATCCATATTCTGAGCACAAGCGGTGAAGGATGTTTGGTGTTGGTAATACATCAAACTGGACTATTTTATTAAATTTTATTGATTGTTACAATATTGTCACGTCACGTATTAATTTATAGAACCAAGCGCCATGCCTTTATTATTTTCATACTATAAGTGGATTCATCCTTTTAAAAGGGCAGCTACAGCTTTTTATTTATTTTAGCAAGATTTGTTTATATATTTGCTTGTATCTACTTATAGTTTATTTTGGAGTAGGCACCAAACTCTGGTTTATTAGTTTACTGTTTGCAGAATACCAGTTTAGAGTTAAAGTGATATTAAAAGCTTTATTTTTTTTATAATAAACATGTCATACTCATCTGTAGGGATGAGCTTCGAGTTCGAGTCGAACCCATGTTCGACTCGAACATCGGCTGTTCGACCGTTCGTCGAATTTCAAACATTATGGGCCATTCGCGCCAAATTCGAGCGGCGCGTCACGCCCCATAATTCACTGCGGCATCGCAGTGCATTGCTGGCTAATGAATGGCCAAGCATGCACTATGACCCGCATGCTTGGCCAATCACAACGCTGTAGGTACAGAGAGCCGTAATTGGCCAAAGCCAGGGTGGCTTTGCCCAATCATGGCTCAGAGGAGTAGGTACACATCCCACACTATATAAGGCCGCCGGCTTGGCGGCCTTGTGTAGTGTGTTGGTGTTGGTTAAAGGAAAGAGACAGAGAGAGAGAGACAGTGTAATTTGATTTGAGTTAGATAGAGCAGGCAGGCGAGTCAGTTAGCTGCAGTTACAGTTAGACATGTGCATTTCGTTTCGTTCCGAATCGAAATTCGGACGAATTTTTCATTATTCGGACATTCGGATGCATCCGAATTACCGAATTACAATACTAACGAATTTAACCGAATCCGAATTTTTTCGAATCTAAAAATATTTTTGACCCGACTTTGGGTTCATGTATCTCGGGGTTCCTTGGTGATAGAAACCCTAAATTTGGAGATGTTGTAGTGCTAGTTCTTCTGTGTTTGCATACCAAATTTGGGGTTTCTATCACTAAGTGACCCCGAGATACGTGGACCCAAAGTCGGGTCGCAAAATGTCAAGCACTTTACTGGAGCAGAGAATGACATTTTGCGACCCGATTTTGGGGCCACATATCTCGGGGCCACTTGTAGCTAGAAACCCCAAATTTGGTATGCAAACACAGTAGAACTAGCACTACAACATCTCCAAATTTTGGGTTTCTATCACCAAGTAACCCCAAAATACATGGACCCAAAGTCGGGTCGCAAAATATTTTCGAATCCGGTTGAAATAGTATCAACATGATTCGAAATTATTTCAACTGCATTTGAAACTATTTCAACTGGATTCGAAAATATTTTGTGACCCGAATTTGGGTCCATGTATCTCGGGGTTACTTGGTGATAGAAACCCCAAATTTGGGGTTACTGTTTTTCTAGTCTATTTTCTATTTTATTATAATCTTTTCTATCCAAAGTTAAAATTAATTAATTAATTAAAAAATTTGAATTCATACTATTCGAAATTCAAATTTATTCTATTCGAAATTCGAATTTCAGAAGATGGTTGTATATTCTTTCTATTTTATTCTTCTAAATTATATTTTTTTTCTATTCTGTTCTAATCTTTTCTATTTGAATTATAAATTTTGGAAGATGGTTAGTTACTTACATCTGTCACATAAAAAAAAGATGTGAAATGGCTGTCATGGATGTCGATCACAAGGCAAGTACATATGCTGTATGTCATTGTCCGAGTGCCACGCGACCGGCCACGAGTGCCACGTGACCAAGTTGTGGATTGTCCACTTGCCACGTCACCTGCCACAAGTTATGGGGTTCCTAGCACCAAGTGACCCCCAGATAGGGGCGATCTGTCAAGTGCTTTTCTGCAGCAGAGAATTAAATTTTGTGACCCGACTTTGAGGCCACGTATCTCGGGGCCACTTATAGCTAGAAATCCCAAAATATTTGGTATGTAAACACATTACAACTGGCACTACAATAACCCCAAATTTGGGGTTTCTATCACCAAGTAACCCCGTTGTAATGCTAGTTCTACTGTGTTTGCATACCAAATTTGGGGTTTCTAGCTATAAGTGGCCCCGAGATACGTGGCCCCAAAGTCGGGTCACAAAATGTCATTCTCTGCTGCAGAAAAGTACTTGAAATATCGCCCATATCTGGGGGTCACTTGGTGCCAGGAGCCCCATAACTTGTGGCAGGTGACGTGGCAAGTAGACAATCCACAACTAGGTCACGTGGCAGGTCACGTGGCACTCGTGGCCATTCACGTGGCACTCGTGGCACCGTGGCCGGTGTCGTGGCACTCGTGGCCGGTGTCGTGGCACTCATGGCAGGTGTTGTGGTAAGTGGACAATGACATACAGCATATGTACTTGCCTTGCGATCGACATCCGTGACAGCCATTTCACATCTTTTTTTTATGTGACAGATGTATATAAGTAAGTAAATAACCTTCTTCCAAAATTTATAATTCAAATAGAAAAGATTAGAACAGAATAGAAAAAAAAATATAATTTAGAAGAATAAAATAGAAAGAATATACAACCATCTTCTGAAATTCGAATTTCGAATAGAATAAATTTGAATTTCGAATAGTATGAATTCAAATTTTTTAATTAATTAATTTTAACTTTGGATAGAAAAGATTATAATAAAATAGAAAATAGACTAGAAAAACAATAACCCCAAATTTGGGGTTTCTATCACCAAGTAACCCCGAGATACATGGACCCAAATTCGGGTCACAAAATATTTTCGAATCCGGTTGAAATAGTTTCAAATGCAGTTGAAATAATTTCGAATCATGTTGATACTATTTCAACCGGATTCGAAAATATTTTGCGACCCGAATTTGGGTCCATGTATTTTGGGGTTACTTGGTGATAGAAACCCAAAACTTGGAGATGTTGTAGTGCTAGTTCTTCCGTGTTTGCATACCAAATTTGGGGTTTCTATCACTAAGTGACCCCGAGATACGTGGACCCAAAGTCGGGTCGCAAAATGTCAAGCACTTTACTGGAGCAGAGAATGACATTTTGCGACCCGATTTTGGGGCCACATATCTCGGGGCCACTTGTAGCTAGAAACCCCAAATTTGGTATGCAAACACAGTAGAACTAGCACTACAACATCTCCAAATTTTGGGTTTCTATCACCAAGTAACCCCAAAATACATGGACCCAAAGTCGGGTCGCAAAATATTTTCGAATCCGGTTGAAATAGTATCAACATGATTCGAAATTATTTCAACTGCATTTGAAACTATTTCAACCGGATTCGAAAATATTTTGTGACCCGAATTTGGGTCCATGTATCTCGGGGTTACTTGGTGATAGAAACCCCAAATTTGGGGTTATTGTTTTTTCTAGTCTATTTTCTATTTTATTATAATTGTCAGGGTCACCTGTGGCCAGGTGACAGATGCACACCGTAGGGGGACAGGAGTGCACCGCGAGGTAGTGAACCCTATGGCTGGCTTCTGTGGATAGGAAACTGGGTGGTTGTGGAAAGCGGGACCAGAGGAGCACAACCGGGATCCCAACGGAAGCGAGAGCCAAGATTCCCCAGGGCGCGGAGTCTAAGACCCAGCTGGTCTTCTCCAGGGCCTCTAGTGGTGAGGATGTTACGCTGCAGGCTGGGACCAGGTCGCGGCCCCTGGAGTTTCCTAGCTCACGCCCCGTAGGATAAGGGGAAGCAGCAGCACACGATAGAGAGAACCGAATAACAAGCCGAAGGTCAGGGGCCACAAGCAGACAAGGATAACGAAGAACGAGCCGAAGGTCAAGGATCACGAGCAGACAGGGATAGTCGGGGACAAGCCAATAACGTAACAGAGAGACAGACGTAGCACACGGCAGGCAGGAACCCAAACACACAATGCCTAACAAACACGTTGATCAGCCAAGCAGGCTTGCAGTGCACAGGTTAACATAGTGTTCTGTGATAGGGCCTGGGGTGGAGTCTGGCTGGGAGGAGATTATAAAGGAAGCCATGTGAAAGGGCTCAGGCCTCTAAGATGAACACATGGGAAGGAAGGTAAGCTGACAGACAAACACTACTGCATATCCATGACAGTACCCTCCCTCTTATGGGCCCTCCCCCGCCTGGACCCAGGCTTAAAGGGAAATCTCTGATGAAACCTTCTCAACAGATGAGGTGCAGCGACATCAGATGCAGCGATCCAAGACGCCTCCTCAGGACCAAAACCTCTCCAATGCACAAGGTACTGAAGATTGCCTCTGCAGAGCCGAGAATCCAGAACTTGTCTAACCTCGTACTTAAGATTATCCTCAGAGACCGAAAACGAGGTAGGGAGATGACAAGAAGATCTATTGAGGACCAAAGGCTCTCTAGGAATAAGCAAGGGCATGAGAGGATCAACAGGAATCTGAGGAGGGTCCCCTAGACCCTTAAAGGGGAACTGGTCATCTTGCACAGGACCATCAGACTGGGCAGATGTCAGTGGAACCCTGAAGTCAGGTTGGTTAGAAGGTGACATGTCGCCGGAGTCAAGCTGAATAGCTGAAGGACAAGCAGAATGTCCCGAACAAGAAAAAGTAGGCGGCTCACTGGGCATGGGCTGGACTGGCATAACTAGTACAGAGGCAGAGTGAATAGCTGAGTCAGGTGTAGCGACTACCTGAATCGCATCGCAAGACGTAGCGACTGCAGGACTTTTAGACAAGCTAGCCTGGCTGTGCGTCCAAGGGTGGTTAGGGACAGAGAAATGTAAATGGTTATGCAACCTGGAATGAATGACCGGCTCAGATTCACGGGGGGCAACCTTGGGTAGGCAGGACGAGGAACAGGAGGGACCCCAAGCCAGGATCTGTCCAGTAGTCCAGTCCACATAAGGAGAATGGAGCTGTAACCATGGGAGACCCAAAATTATAGGCGTTGAGGCCTTGGGTAAGATAAGGAAGGATATCCACTCCTGGTGGAGTGTCCCTACCGACATCTTAACAGGGAGGGTCTGGAAGCGGATAGGTCCCCCTGAGAGAACAGTACCAGCAATCGCCAAGACCACCAATGGCGTGGTGAGGGGCAAAAGAGTAAGTCTCATGGACGATGCGATTTCCCAGTCCATGAAATTACCAGCGGCTCCGGAATCCAGATATGCTGAGACCGAATGAGAAGAAGCACCAACATGAAGGAACACAGAAAGCAGAAGACGAGAAGGGGAAGGTGATATTTCTGGGTCCAATACTCCACTTTCCAGATGAAGTGGACCCGAACGTTTTTCTGGACAAAGAGAGCAAGTGTCACGAAAATGACCTTTGCCCCCACAGTAAAGACACAGACCAAGAGTTCTGTGCCTAGCACGTTCCTCGGGGGATAGCCTCGTCCGACCCAGCTGCATGGGTTCCTCAGCTGGTAGGAGATGCTCTACGGGTCGAAGAGAGGGGAGCTCAGGCTGACTAAGAACCAAGGAGTGCTGGCGTTGCTTTTCTAAGGTCCTCTCCTGAAAGCGAATATCGATCTGGTTACACAAGGAGATAACGCCGGCCAGATCAGTGGGGATGGTTCTTCCTGCTAATTCATCCTTCACTCTATCAGACAGGCCATGCAAAAAGGTTGCGACTAAGGCCTCATTGTTCCAGCTCAACTCAGCCGACAGTATGCGGAAATGAAGGGCATACTGTCCCACAGAAGCAGACTCTTGGCGGAGACGTAAAAGGGTGCTGGCCGCTGAAGAGACACGAGCCGGTTCTTCGAAGATATTCCGAAAAAGTTTCAAGAAGCCAGACAGGCTAGAAACCACTGGATCATTCAGTTCCCACAGAGGGGCTGCCCAGGCTAAAGCTTCACCAGAGAGGAGGGAAATGATATAGGCTACCTTAGCCCGATCAGACAGGAAGTTTTGGGGCTGGAGCTCAAAATGAATCGTGCATTGGCTAAGGAACCCCCTGCAAGCCTTGGAGTCCCCAGAGAAACGGGACGGAGCTGGCAGTTGTAGCGAGTGTGTGGCTGCGACTGGTGCAATAGGTGCAGCCGCTGATTGTATTTGAGGTTGCGGATTCAGGGTTCCCAAGGAGGCCTGAAGCTGCTCGAAGCGAGAAGCCAGATCCTGGAGGAATCGCATCACCTGAGTCTGATTCAATTCCTGGGTTTCAAGTCTGCATACTATGCCCTGCAATGGATCATCCGCGGGTAGCGGGATGTCAGCCGGGTTCATGGCTGATCAAACTGTCAGGGTCACCTGTGGCCAGGTGACAGATGCACACCGTAGGGGGACAGGAGTGCACCGCGAGGTAGTGAACCCTATGGCTGGCTTCTGTGGATAGGAAACTGGGTGGTTGTGGAAAGCGGGACCAGAGGAGCACAACCGGGATCCCAACGGAAGCGAGAGCCAAGATTCCCCAGGGCGCGGAGTCTAAGACCCAGCTGGTCTTCTCCAGGGCCTCTAGTGGTGAGGATGTTACGCTGCAGGCTGGGACCAGGTCGCGGCCCCTGGAGTTTCCTAGCTCACGCCCCGTAGGATAAGGGGAAGCAGCAGCACACGATAGAGAGAACCGAATAACAAGCCGAAGGTCAGGGGCCACAAGCAGACAAGGATAACGAAGAACGAGCCGAAGGTCAAGGATCACGAGCAGACAGGGATAGTCGGGGACAAGCCAATAACGTAACAGAGAGACAGACGTAGCACACGGCAGGCAGGAACCCAAACACACAATGCCTAACAAACACGTTGATCAGCCAAGCAGGCTTGCAGTGCACAGGTTAACATAGTGTTCTGTGATAGGGCCTGGGGTGGAGTCTGGCTGGGAGGAGATTATAAAGGAAGCCATGTGAAAGGGCTCAGGCCTCTAAGATGAACACATGGGAAGGAAGGTAAGCTGACAGACAAACACTACTGCATATCCATGACAATAATCTTTTCTATCCAAAGTTAAAATTAATTAATTAATTGAAAAATTTGAATTCATACTATTCGAAATTCAAATTTATTCTATTCGAAATTCGAATTTCAGAAGATGGTTGTATATTCTTTCTATTTTATTCTTCTAAATTATATATTTTTTCTATTCTGTTCTAATCTTTTCTATTTGAATTATAAATTTTGGAAGAAGGTTATTTACTTACTTATATACATCTGTCACATAAAAAAAAAGATGTGAAATGGCTGTCACGGATGTCGATCGCAAGTCAAGTACATATGCTGTATGTCATTGTCCACTTACCACAACACCTGCCATGAGTGCCACGACACCGGCCACGAGTGCCACGACACCGGCCACGAGTGCCACGTGACCTGCCACGAGTGCCACGTGAACGGCCACGAGTGCCACGTGACCTGCCACGTGACCTAGTTGTGGATTGTCTACTTGCCACGTCACCTGCCACAAGTTATGGGGCTCCTAGCACCAAGTGACCCCCAGATATGGGCGATATTTCAAGTACTTTTCTGCAGCAGAGAATGACATTTTGTGACCCGACTTTGGGGCCACGTATCTCGGGGCCACTTATAGCTAGAAACCCCAAATTTGGTATGCAAACACAGTAGAACTAGCATTACAACGGGGTTACTTGGTGATAGAAACCCCAAATTTGGGGTTATTGTAGTGCCAGTTGTAATGTGTTTACATACCAAATATTTTGGGATTTCTAGCTATAAGTGGCCCCGAGATACGTGGCCTCAAAGTCGGGTCACAAAATTTAATTCTCTGCTGCAGAAAAGCACTTGACAGATCGCCCCTATCTGGGGGTCACTTGGTGCTAGGAACCCCATAACTTGTGGCAGGTGACGTGGCAAGTGGACAATCCACAACTTGGTCACGTGGCACTTGTGGCCGGTCACGTGGCACTCGGACAATGACATACAGCATATGTACTTGCCTTGTGATCGACATCCATGACAGCCATTTCACATCTTTTTTTTATGTGACAGATGTAAGTAACTAACCATCTTTCAAAATTTATAATTCAAATAGAAAAGATTAGAACAGAATAGAAAAAAAATATAATTTAATAGAATAAAATAGAAAGAATATGCAACCATCTTATGAAATTCGAATTTCGAATAGAATAAATTTGAATTTCGAATAGTAGGAATTAAAAAAAAATGTAATTAAATAATTTTAACTTTGGATAGAATAGATTAGAATAGAAATAGAGAATACACTAGAAAAACAATAGAATAGAATAGAATATAGATACTATATCTATTTCATGTTTAATATTTTTTGCAGATTACTATTTTTTACATAAGGTCTCCTGCAGACTATTAGCATTTATTTTATTTTTTTTGCAGATCTCCTGCAGAGTATTATTATCTATTTAGTTTTCTCACCAGGTCTCCTGCAGACTATTAGCATCTATTTATTTTTTAGCAGATCTCCTGTAGACTATTAACAGTCATTTCACTTTTTTTTTTTTTTGCAGATCTCCTGCAGACTGTTAGAATCAATTTCATTTTTTTTTCAAAGTCGGGTCGCAAAATATTTTCGAATCCGCTTTAAATAGTATCAACATGATTCGAAATTATTTCAACCGCATTTAAAACTATTTCAACCGCATTTGAAACTATTTCAACCGGATTCAAAAATATTTTGCGACCCGACTTTGGGTCCACGTATCTCGGGGTTAGTTGGCGATAGAAACCCCAAATTTGGGGATGTTGTAGTGCTAGTTCTCCTGTGTTTGCATACCAAATTTGGGGTTTCTATCACTAAGTGACCCCGAGATACGTGGACCCAAAATCGGGTCGCAAAATGTCAAGCACTTTACTGGAGCAGAGAATGACATTTTGCGACCCGATTTTGGGGCCACATATCTCGGGGCCACTTGTAGCTAGAAACCCTAAATTTGGTATGCAAACACAGTAGAAATAGCACTACAAGATCTCCAAATTTTGGGTTTCTATCACCAAGTAACCCCAAAATACATGGACCCAAAATCGGGTCGCAAAATATTTTCGAATCCGGTTGAAATAGTATCAACATGATTCAAAATTATTTCAACTGCATTTGAAACTATTTCAACCAGATTAGAAAATATTTTGTGACCCGAATTTGGGTCCATGTATCTCGGGGTTACTTGGTGATAGAAACCCCAAATTTGAGGTTATTGTTTTTCTAGTCTATTTTCTATTTTATTATAATCTTTTCTATCCAAAGTTAAAATTAATTAATTAAAAAATTTGAATTCATACTATTCGAAATTCAAATTTATTCTATTCGAAATTCGAATTTCAGAAGATGGTTGTATATTCTTTCTATTTTATTCTTCTAAATTATATATTTTTTCTATTCTGTTCTAATCTTTTCTATTTGAATTATAAATTTTGGAAGAAGGTTATTTACTTACTTATATACATCTGTCACATAAAAAAAAAGATGTGAAATGGCTGTCACGGATGTCGATCGCAAGGCAAGTACATATGCTGTATGTCATTGTCCACTTGCCACAACACCTGCCACGAGTGCCACGTGAACGGCCACGAGTGTCACGTGACCTGCCACGTGACCTGCCACGAGTGCCACGTGAACGGCCACGAGTGTCACGTGACCTGCCACGTGACCAAGTTGTGGATTGTCCACTTGCCACGTCACCTGCCACAAGTTATGGGGTTCCTAGCACCAAGTGACCCCCAGATATGGGCGATATGTCAAGTACTTTTCTGCAGCAGAGAATGACATTTTGTGACCCGACTTTGGGGCCACGTATCTCGGGGCCACTTATAGCTAGAAACCCCAAATTTGGTATGCAAACACAGTAGAACTAGCATTACAACGGGGTTACTTGGTGATAGAAACCCCAAATTTGGGGTTATTGTAGTGCCAGTTGTAATGTGTTTGCATACCAAATATTTTGGGATTTCTAGCTATAAGTGGCCCCGAGATACGTGGCCTCAAAGTCGGGTCACAAAATTTAATTCTCTGCTGCAGAAAAGCACTTGTCAGATCGCCCATATCTGGGGGTCACTTGGTGCTAGGAACCCCATAACTTGTGGCAGGTGACAATCCACAACTTGGTCACGTGGCACTCGTGGCCGGTCACGTGGCACTCGGACAATGACATACAGCATATGTACTTGCCTTGCGATCGACATCCATGACAGCCATTTCACATCTTTTTTTTATGTGACAGATGTATATAAGTAAGTAACTAACCATCTTTCAAAATTTATAATTCAAATAGAAAAGATTAGAACAGAATAGAAAAAATATATAATTTAATAGAATAAAATAGAAAGAATATGCAACCATCTTATGAAATTCGAATTTCGAATAGAATACATTTTAATTTCGAACAGTAGGAATTAAAAAAAATGTAATTAATTAATTTTAACTTTGGATAGAATAGATTAGAATAGAAATAGAGAATACACTAGAAAAACAATAGAATAGAATAGAATATAGATACTATCTATTTCATGTTTAATTTTTTTTGCAGATTACTATTTTTTACATAAGATCTCCTGCAGACTATTAGCATTTATTTTATTTTTTTAGCAGATCTCCTGTAGACTATTAACAGCCATTTCACTTCTTTTTTTTTTTGCAGATCTCCTGCAGACTGTTAGAATCAATTTCATTTTTTTTTCAAAGTCGGGTCGCAAAATATTTTCGAATCTGCTTTAAATAGTATCAACATGATTCGAAATTATTTCAACCGCATTTAAAACTATTTCAACCGCATTTGAAACTATTTCAACCGGATTCAAAAATATTTTGAGACCCGACTTTGGGTCCACGTATCTCGGGGTTAGTTGGCGATAGAAACCCCAAATTTGGGGATGTTGTAGTGCTAGTTCTCCTGTGTTTGCATACCAATTTTGGGGTTTCTATCACTAAGTGACCCCGAGAAACGTGGACCCAAAATCGGGTCGCAAAATGTCAAACACTTTTCTGCAGCAGAGAATGACATTTTGCAACCCGAATTTTGGGCCACATATCTCGGGGCCACTTGTAGCTAGAAACCCCAAATTTGGTATGCAAACACAGTAGAACTAGCAATATAACATCTCCAAATTTGGGGTTTCTATTACTAAGTGACCCTGAGATACGTGGACCCAAAGTCGGGTCGCAAAATATTTTCGAATCCGGTTGAAATAGTTTCAAATGCGGTTGAAATAATTTCGAATCATGTTGAAATAATTTCGAATCATGTTGAAATAATTTCGAATCCAGTAGAAATATTTTCGAATTCGGTTGAAATATTTTCGAATGCGACCGATTTTCGAATTCGGTCGAAAACAAAACGAAATCCGAAAACGAATTTAACAAATTTAACGAATCTAACTAAACGAAATTAATTAATTAACGAATTAAAACGAAACGAAACTAAACTAATTTTTTCCTTTTGCACATGTCTAGTTACAGTGTGTGGAGGATATATATGCATCCTAGGTGTTGTATATATAGTTACACACTGTATTCAGTTTAGCTAGATCCGTTCCTGTTATTCTCTATACTGACAGGCAGGCAGGTGATTGTGCTAGCTGCAGTGTTTCACTTAGTGCACTGTGTCCTTTGCAGGCAGGGAGCTGCAGTATTTTGCTTTAGTGTCCTTTGCACAGTGTGCACCAAAAGCTTACCTCAATACAATTGCTGGTGTTCTGATACAAATACAGGCAGGGAGCTGCAGTATTTTGCTTTAGTGTCCTTTGCACAGTGTGCACCTAAAGCTTACCTGAATACAATTGCTGGTGTTCTGATACAAATACAGGCAGGGAGCTGCAGTATTTTGCTTTAGTGTCCTTTGCACAGTGTGCACCTAAAGCTTACCTCAATACAATTGCTGGTGTTCTGATACAAATACAGGCAGGGAGCTGCAGTATTTTGCTTTAGTCTCCTTTGCACAGTGTGCACCTAAAGTTTACCTCAATACAATTGCTGGTGTTCTGATACAAATACAGGCAGGGAGCTGCAGTATTTTGCTTTAGTCTCCTTTGCACAGTGTGCACCTAAAGCTTACCTGAATACAATTGCTGGTGTTATGATACAAATACAGGCATCGAGCTGCAGTATTTTGCTTTAGTGTCATTTGCACAGTGTGCACCTAAAGCTTACCTCAATACAATTGCTGGTGTTCTGATACAAATACAGGGAGGGAGCTGCAGTATTTTGCTTTAGTGTCCTTTGCACAGTGTGCACCTAAAGCTTACCTCAATACAATTGCTGGTGTTCTCATACAAATACAGGCAGGGAGCTGCAGTATTTTGCTTTAGTGTCCTTTGCACAGTGTACACCTAAAGCTTACCTCAATACAATTGCTGGTGTTCTGATACAAATACAGGCAGGGAGCTGCAGTATTTTGCTTTAGTCTCCTTTGCACAGTGTGCACCTAAAGCTTACCTCAATACAATTGCTGGTGTTCTGATACAAATACAGGCAGGGAGCTGCAGTATTTTGCTTTAGTCTCCTTTGCACAGTGTGCACCTAAAGCTTACCTGAATACAATTGCTGGTGTTCTGATACAAATACAGGCATCGAGCTGCAGTATTTTGCTTTAGTGTCCTTTGCACAGTGTGCACCTAAAGCTTACCTCAATACAATTGCTGGTGTTCTCATACAAATACAGGCAGGGAGCTGCAGTATTTTGCTTTAGTGTCCTTTGCACAGTGTGCACCTAAAGCTTACCTCAATACAATTGCTGGTGTTCTCATACAAATACAGGCAGGGAGCTGCAGTATTTTGCTTTAGTGTCCTTTGCACAGTGTGCACCTAAAGCTTACCTCAATACAATTGCTGGTGTTCTGATACAAATACAGGCAGGGAGCTGCAGTATTTTGCTTTAGTCTCCTTTGCACAGTGTGCACCTAAAGCTTACCTGAATACAATTGCTGGTGTTCTGATACAAATACAGGCAGGGAGCTGCAGTATTTTGCTTTAGTGTCATTTGCACAGTGTGCACCTAAAGCTTACCTGAATACAATTGCTGGTGTTCTAAAACAAATACATGCAGGGAGCTGCAGTATTTTGTTTTAGTGTCCTTTGCACAGTGTGCACCTAAAGCTTACATTAATACAATTGCTGGTGTTCTCATACAAATACAGGCAGGGAGCTGCAGTATTTTGCTTTAGTGTCCTTTGCACAGTGTGCACCTAAAGCTTACCTCAATACAATTGCTGGTGTTCTGATACAAATACAGGCAGGGAGCTGCAGTATTTTGCTTTAGTGTCCCTTGCACAGTGTGCACCTAAAGCTTACCTCAATACAATTGCTGGTGTTCTGATACAAATACAGGCAGGGAGCTGCAGTATTTTTCTTTAGTGTCCTTTGCACAGTGTGCACCTAAAGCTTACCTGAACACAATTGCTGGTGTTCTCATACTAATACCACAGGCAGGGAGTTCAAAATTACAAACAGATTCTATATAACAACTAGGGATGAGCTTCGTGTTCGAGTCAAACATACGTTCGACTCGAACATCGGCTGTTCGATCGTTCGACGAAGATCGAACGATTTGGGCCGTTCGCGCCAAATTCGAGTGACGCGAACGGCCCACAATGCACTACGCCATCGCAGTGTCATCCAGGCGCTGTGGTTGGCCAAGCATGCACTGTGACCCCGCATGCTTGGCCAATCACAGCGCCGGCAGCGAGGAGAGCAATGATTGGCCACAGGCAGGATGTCTGTGGCCAATTATTGCTGATGGGGTTTAGTACACGCCCCACACTATAAAAGGCCGCCAGCGCGGCGGCCTTGTGTAGTGTGTTCCGGAGCAGGGAAAGAGAAGCATAGGCAGGGACAGTGTCATTTTTTTTCCTTTACTAATCCTGGATTCCTTGTGTTTAGGGACAAATAAGGATAGGTAGGGAGAGTGTCAGTGACAGTGTGCTATTCTGTGCTAATCCTTGTTTGTAGGGACAGAGAGGTACAGTGAGGGAAACTGACAGTGTGCTATTCTGTTCTAAAACTATTTTGCTGAACCATATTTTCAATCCTTGAGTTGAGGGACAGAGAGGTACAGTGAGGGAAAGTGTCAGTGTGCTATTGTGTTCTAAAACTATTTTGCTGAACCATATTTTCAATCCTTGAGTTGAGGGACAGAGAGGTACAGTGAGTGAAACTGACAGTGTGCTATTCTGTTCTAAACCAATTTTGCTGTTCCATATTTTCAATCCTTGAGTTGAGGGACAGAGAGGTACAGTGAGGGAAAGTGTCAGTGTGCTATTGTGTTCTAAAACTATTTTGCTGAACCATATTTTCAATCCTTGAGTTGAGGGACAGAGAGGTACAGTGAGGGAAAGTGTCAGTGTGCTATTGTGTTCTAAAACTATTTTGCTGAACCATATTTTCAATCCTTGAGTTGAGGGACAGAGAGGTACAGTGAGTGAAACTGACAGTGTGCTATTCTGTTCTAAACCAATTTTGCTGTTCCATATTTTCAATCCTTGAGTTGAGGGACAGAGAGGTACAGTGAGGGAAACTGACAGTGTGCTATTCTGTTCTAAAACTATTTTGCTGAACCATATTTTCAATCCTTGAGTTGAGGGACAGAGAGGTACAGTGAGTGAAACTGACAGTGTGCTATTCTGTTCTAAACCAATTTTGCTGTTCCATATTTTCAATCCTTGAGTTGAGGGACAGAGAGGTACAGTGAGGGAAACTGACAGTGTGCTATTCTGTTCTAAAACTATTTTGCTGAACCATATTTTCAATCCTTGAGTTGAGGGACAGAGAGGTACAGTGAGGGAAAGTGTCAGTGTGCTATTGTGTTCTAAAACTATTTTGCTGAACCATATTTTCAATCCTTGAGTTGAGGGACAGAGAGGTACAGTGAGTGAAACTGACAGTGTGCTATTCTGTTCTAAACCAATTTTGCTGTTCCATATTTTCAATCCTTGAGTTGAGGGACAGAGAGGTACAGTGAGGGAAAGTGTCAGTGTGCTATTGTGTTCTAAAACTATTTTGCTGAACCATATTTTCAATCCTTGAGTTGAGGGACAGAGAGGTACAGTGAGTGAAACTGACAGTGTGCTATTCTGTTCTAAATCAATTTTGCTGTTCCATATTTTCAATCCTTGAGTTGAGGGACAGAGAGGTACAGTGAGGGAAACTGACAGTGTGATATTCTGTTCTAAAACTATTTTGCTGAACCATATTTTCAATCCTTGAGTTGAGGGACAGAGAGGTACAGTGAGTGAAACTGACAGTGTGCTATTCTGTTCTAAACCAATTTTGCTGTTCCATATTTTCAATCCTTGAGTTGAGGGACAGAGAGGTACAGTGAGGGAAACTGACAGTGTGCTATTCTGTTCTAAAACTATTTTGCTGAACCATATTTTCAATCCTTGAGTTGAGGGACAGAGAGGTACAGTGAGGGAAAGTGTCAGTGTGCTATTGTGTTCTAAAACTATTTTGCTGAACCATATTTTCAATCCTTGAGTTGAGGGACAGAGAGGTACAGTGAGTGAAACTGACAGTGTGCTATTCTGTTCTAAACCAATTTTGCTGTTCCATATTTTCAATCCTTGAGTTGAGGGACAGAGAGGTACAGTGAGGGAAAGTGTCAGTGTGCTATTGTGTTCTAAAACTATTTTGCTGAACCATATTTTCAATCCTTGAGTTGAGGGACAGAGAGGTACAGTGAGTGAAACTGACAGTGTGCTATTCTGTTCTAAACCAATTTTGCTGTTCCATATTTTCAATCCTTGAGTTGAGGGACAGAGAGGTACAGTGAGGGAAAGTGTCAGTGTGCTATTGTGTTCTAAAACTATTTTGCTGAACCATATTTTCAATCCTTGAGTTGAGGGACAGAGAGGTACAGTGAGTGAAACTGACAGTGTGCTATTCTGTTCTAAACCAATTTTGCTGTTCCATATTTTCAATCCTTGAGTTGAGGGACAGAGAGGTACAGTGAGGGAAAGTGTCAGTGTGCTATTGTGTTCTAAAACTATTTTGCTGAACCATAATTTCAATCCTTGAGTTGAGGGACAGAGAGGTACAGTGAGGGAAAGTGTCAGTGTGCTATTGTGTTCTAAAACTATTTTGGTGAACCATATTTTCAATCCTTGAGTTGAGGGACAGAGAGGTACAGTGAGTGAAACTGACAGTGTGCTATTCTGTTCTAAATCAATTTTGCTGTTCCATATTTTCAATCCTTGAGTTGAGGGACAGAGAGGTACAGTGAGGGAAAGTGTCAGTGTGCTATTGTGTTCTAAAACTATTTTGCTGAACCATATTTTCAATCCTTGAGTTGAGGGACAGAGAGGTACAGTGAGTGAAACTGACAGTGTGCTATTCTGTTCTAAACCAATTTTGCTGTTCCATATTTTCAATCCTTGAGTTGAGGGACAGAGAGGTACAGTGAGGGAAAGTGTCAGTGTGCTATTGTGTTCTAAAACTATTTTGCTGAACCATATTTTCAATCCTTGAGTTGAGGGACAGAGAGGTACAGTGAGTGAAACTGACAGTGTGCTATTCTGTTCTAAACCAATTTTGCTGTTCCATATTTTCAATCCTTGAGTTGAGGGACAGAGAGGTACAGTGAGGGAAAGTGTCAGTGTGCTATTGTGTTCTAAAACTATTTTGCTGAACCATATTTTCAATCCTTGAGTTGAGGGACAGAGAGGTACAGTGAGTGAAACTGACAGTGTGCTATTCTGTTCTAAACCAATTTTGCTGTTCCATATTTTCAATCCTTGAGTTGAGGGACAGAGAGGTACAGTGAGGGAAAGTGTCAGTGTGCTATTGTGTTCTAAAACTATTTTGCTGAACCATATTTTCAATCCTTGAGTTGAGGGACAGAGAGGTACAGTGAGGGAAAGTGTCAGTGTGCTATTGTGTTCTAAAACTATTTTGCTGAACCATATTTTCAATCCTTGAGTTGAGGGACAGAGAGGTACAGTGAGTGAAACTGACAGTGTGCTATTCTGTTCTAAATCAATTTTGCTGTTCCATATTTTCAATCCTTGAGTTGAGGGACAGAGAGGTACCGTGAGGGAAACTGACAGTGTGCTATTCTGTTCTAAAACTATTTTGCTGAACCATATTTTCAATCCTTGAGTTGAGGGACAGAGAGGTACAGTGAGTGAAACTGACAGTGTGCTATTCTGTTCTAAACCAATTTTGCTGTTCCATATTTTCAATCCTTGAGTTGAGGGACAGAGAAGGACACTCGTAGAAATTATCAGTGTGCTATTCTGTGCTAAATCTTGTTTGTAGGGAGGGACAGAGTAGGACAGTGAGTGAAACTGACAGTGTGCTATTCTGTTCTAAACCAATTTTGCTGTTCCATATTTTCAATCCTTGAGTTGAGGGACAGAGAAGGACACTCGTAGAAATGATCAGTGTGCTATTCTGTGCTAAATCTTGTTTGTAGGGAGGGACAGAGTAGGACAGTGAGTGAAACTGACAGTGTGCTATTCTGTTCTAAACCAATTTTGCTGTTCCATATTTTCAATCCTTGAGTTGAGGGACAGAGAAGGACACTCGTAGAAATTATCAGTGTGCTATTGTGTGCTAAATCTTGTTTGTAGGGAGGGACAGAGTAGGACAGTGAGGGAAAGTGTCAGTGTGCTATTCTGTTCTAAAACTTTTTTGCTGAACCATATTTTCAATCCTTGTGTTTAGGGACAGAGAAGGATAGGCAGGGGACAGTGTCAGTGTCATTGTTGCTAAGCCTCCTGCACAATATACACCTGAAGGTAGCCCTTATTGCTGTTTTTCCCATCTCCCTGCAGGCCATCCATTAAAATGTCTGGAAGGCAACCAAGGAGAGGCAGACAGTCAGGAGGCAAAAAAAGAGGGCAAGCAGGCTCTGTGTCTGGGGGCAACAGTGCTGGTCGTGTACGCGGTGCATTGTCATCAGCACATGGCCATGGGACACGCTTGTCCTTGTTTTCGGCAGCTGGACATGTTGAGCCACATCATGCCGAAGACTTGGTAGAGTGGATGACCAAGCCCACCTCATCCTCCTCATCCTCTCTCACCCAGGCTCAGGGTACTGGCAAAGCAGCTGCCAAAGCGTCCTCTTCTCTGGTATCATTATCTTCATTAGTCAATCCTTCCCTAGACCCACCATGCCCTCCTCCTGAGGAGTCCCCCGAACTATTTGAGCACAGTGTTGGGTACATGCTCCAGGAGGATGCCCAGCGTTTGGAAGGATCTGATGATGATACCCAGCTAGAGGAAGGCAGCAGCGTGAGAGCAGAGAGAGGGGATGCTCAAGAAGGACACCAATCTGGCAGTCATGTTCCAGCAGCTGCAGCATACTGCCAGATTGGCTCCAGTGATGAGGAGGGAGGGGATGATGAGGTCACTGACTCCACGTGGGTGCCTAATAGGAGAGAGGAGGAGGAGGAGGATGAGGAGGAGGCACATCTCCAACGAGGCAGGATGCCCTTGAGTGGCCAGCGTATGGGCAGCACACCGACGGAATCACACCGCAGAGCTTCGCCTGTGCAGGGCGCTGCCTCTGCCCGTCATTCAAAAAGTTCTTTGGTGTGGGCCTTTTTTGAGGCGAGTGCATCAGATCGCACAGCTGCTGTTTGCAACATATGTCTGAAGCGTATATCGCGTGGCCAAAACATCAGCCGCTTCGGCACCACATGCTTGATCAGACATATGTTGACCTGCCATGCAGCTCGTTGGCAAGCCTACCTTAAAGACCCACACCAAAGAACAAAGCTGACCTCTTCTTGCACCACATCAGCTGGGATCTCCAACCCCACTATACCTTCACTCCTCTCTGAAACCTGCTCTGAGAGGAATGAAGGTGTAGAATTAGGTGTGTCACAGGCAAGTACTTGCGGGCACTCTGCTAGCAGTACACCAACGTCCGATTCTAGCAGGCAAATTTCCCTGCCCCAGCTGCTGGACCGTCGAAAGAAGTTCATTCCCAGCCATCCACATGCCCAGCGGTTGAATGCTAGCTTGGCTAAATTGCTAGCGCTTCAACTGCTGCCTTTTCAGTTGGTAGACTCGGCCCCCTTCCGTGAGTTTGTGCAATGTGCGGTTCCTCAGTGGCAGGTTCCCAAACGACACTTTTTCGCACGGAAGGCTATTCCGGCTCTCTACAGGCATGTGGAAGGCAATGTCTTGGCCTCGCTGGACAGGGCGGTCAGCGGTAAGGTGCATATTACCGCTGACTCATGGTCCAGCAGGCATGGACAGGGACGTTACCTTTCTTTCACGGCCCATTGGGTCACTCTTTTGGCAGCTGGGAAGGATGCAGGACAAGGTGCAGTAGTGTTGGAGGTTGTTCCACCGCCACGCCTCCAAAATGCTACTACTGGTTGTGACACACCTCTCTCCTCCACCCCCTCCTCTTCTTCTTCCTCCATGGCCTCTTCCTGTGGTTTGTCCTCGGAACCAGCGGTGCTCCGTAGGCGTTCAAGGGGCTACGCAAGTACGCAGGCAAAAAGATGCCATGCCGTGCTTGCGCTGGTGTGTTTGGGGGACAGGAGCCACACTGGGGCAGAGGTCCTGTCTGCTCTGCAGGGGCAGGCCGAGAGGTGGTTGACGCCACACCAGCTTAATCCAGGAATGGTGGTTTGCGACAATGGCACCAACCTCCTCTCCGCCCTCCGACAGGGACAACTAACCCATGTGCCCTGTATGGCTCACGTCCTTAACCTGGTGGTGCAGCGGTTCTTGGGCAGGTACCCGGGCTTACAGGATGTCCTGAGGCAGGCCAGGAAAGTCTGTGTGCATTTCCGCAGATCTTATAATGCCAGTGCTCGCCTGGCTGAGCTTCAAAAGGAGTTGAACCTGCCCAAGAACCGCCTTATATGTGACATGCCCACCAGGTGGAACTCAACGTTGGCCATGCTGCAGCGGCTGCACACGCAGCAGAGGGCCATCAATGAGTACCTGTGCGACTACGGCACCAGGACAGGGTCAGGGGAGCTCTGTTTTTTTTCACCACGCCAGTGGGGCATGATCAGGGATGCATGCACTGTCCTGGCACCATTTGAGGAGGCCACGAGGATGGTGAGCAGTGACAGTGCATGCATCAGTGACACTGTACCTCTTGTCCACCTGTTGGAGCACACGCTGCATGGAATAATGGACAGGGCACTTGAGGCAGAACAGAGGCAGGAAGAGGAGGACTTCCTTGCCTCTCAAGGCCCCCTTTACCCAGACAGTGTTCCTTCTGTCCCACCCATCGCACAGGAGGAGGAGGAGGAGGAGGAGGAGGAGGATTGTGTCAGCATGGAGGTGGAGGCTGGCACTCAGCATCATCAGCAGCAGTCTTTTAGGGATGATTTACTGTCCCAAGAAACCAGTGGACTTGTACGTGGCTGGGAGGAGGTGGCTGCGGATCATGTCGTCCTTAGTGACCCAGAGGACACCGGACTGAATGCCTCAGCTAACCTACGCTGCATGGCCTCCCTGATCCTGCAAAGTCTGTTGAAGGATCCTTGTATTCTTCGGATCAAGGAGAGGGACCATTACTGGCTGGCCACTCTCCTTGATCCACGGTACAAGGGTAAGGTTGCGGACCTTATCGTACCGTCGCAGAGGGAGCAGAGGATGAGACAACTCCGGGAGGCCTTGCAGAAAGGTCTGTGCAACGCGTTCCCAGAGACTGGGAGGTTACAAACTCCTGGTCCTGGACAACGAGTTGCTGAGGCTTCGGGCAGTCAAAGAAGGAGCGGTGGGGAAGGTGGCCGTCTGACCGATGCGTTCAGACAATTCTTTAGTCCGCAGCCCCAAAGTATGATCGGTTCCAGCAACCATCGCCAGCGTCTGATATACATGGTGCAGGAATACCTAGGGGCAAGGTCAGACTTGGACACCTTCCCCACCGAAAATCCTCTGGCTTACTGGGTCTTGAGGATGGATCACTGGCCAGAGCTTGCACAGTATGCAATTGAGCTACTGGCCTGTCCTGCATCCAGCGTTCTCTCAGTGCTGCTGGAGGATTTGTCACGGATCACAGGGTGCGCCTGTCCACCGACTCGGTTGATCGACTGACTTTCATCAAGATGAACCAGTCTTGGATCACCACCAGCTACCACACACCAGATGCTGATATAACAGACTAATTGATTTTAAAATGTCACATCCCTTCAAGACTGATGCTGATGCTGAGTGCCTGTGCTGTTATGTTGACTGGCTATCCTCCTCCTCCTCCTCAATGATACGATTAACGATGATAGCTTGGAAGATCATTTTGGTTTATGGGTGACGCCACCAGTGGCTAAGGCCCAATTTTTCAGCCCCTGTTTAACAGGGGCGTGTAATTAAAATTTTTGATGCAATACTTTGCAACAGGCCTCATTGCTGTGCTCCAAGTACAGTATCTGTGAGGGGTTGCAGTGTTGTGCCACCAGTGCCTAAGGCCCAATTTTTCAGCCCCTGTTCAACAGGGGCATGCAATTATAATTATTGATCTAATAATTCACAGCAGGGAGCATTGCTGCGCCCACCAAGAGTAACTGTCAGGCCTTACAGTGTTGTGGCACCAGCACCACCATCACCACCACCACCACCACCAAAGGCCCAATTTTTCAGCCCCTGTTCAACAGGGGCATGCAATTATAATTATTGATCTAATAATTCACAGCAGGGAGCATTGCTGCGCCCACCAAGAGTAACTGTCAGGCCTTACAGTGTTGTGGCACCAGCACCACCATCACCACCACCACCACCACCAAAGGCCCAATTTTTCAGCCCCTGTTCAACAGGGGCATGCAATTATAATTATTGATCTAATAATTCACAGCAGGGAGCATTGCTGCGCCCACCAAGAGTAACTGTCAGGCCTTACAGTGTTGTGGCACCAGCACCACCATCACCACCACCACCACCACCAAAGGCCGAATTTTTCAGCCCCTGTTCAACAGGGGCATGCAATTATAATTATTGATCTAATAATTCACAGCAGGGACCATTGCTGCGCCCACCAAGAGTAACTGTCAGGCCTTACAGTGTTGGGGCACCAGCACCACCATCAAAGGCCCAATTTTTACTACCACTGATCAACAATTATATGTTATTACAATTCCTGATATTATACTTGACAGAAGGGCGTTCCAGCACCCACCAAGAATAACTGTGAGTGCTTTCAGTGTTGTGCCAACACCAACACCTAAGGGGCCAATTTCTGCAGAGTATATACGGAAGGTCCCTACTTTCAAACATCCAACTTACAAACTACTACTACTTGCAAACGGAAGAAGACAACAGGAAGTGAGAGGAAATCTACCCCTTGGAAGGAAAATTCTCTCCTGTAAGAATTAATATGGGAGAAAGGTGTCTCCTCTCTACTGATGCTTTATCACCAATCCTTGTTTCAATAAAAACTCCACATTTCAAAAACAGTTGTCATTGGGACGCAAAGTGAGGTGAAATGTTCTGAACAGGGGCACAGACAGCAAAAAAAATGTGACAGGGGTGATAACCGTTCCCTATGTTTTACAAAAAACTAAAAAAAAGGAATTTGCCATGGAGCTCCACTTAAACAATGCAGCTGTTCAAAATTATAAACAGATTCTACATAAGAACAAACCTACAGTCCCTGTCTTGTATGCACCGCCTGTATACGGCTGTTCAGAGTATATAGGTCCTTTTTTATTTTGTGTGCGGGGTTCCCCTTAATATCCATACAAGACCCAAAGGGGCTGGTAATGGGCTGGATTTTTCCATATTACCGGGACCAGACATTGCATTAAAGCCGCAAGCAGTTTTAAATGACTTTTTTCCCTTTAGGAATGTTATTTTGTGCAGGGACTGTTCTAAACACGGGAAACACGTGGCACTTCACAGGCATACTTTAGACACCCCCCAGGTACAATATTTAAAGGAATATTTGACTTTTTTTTTTTCACTTTATGCATCATTAAAATGACTGCTCCCGGAAAACGTCCGTTTTTAAAACTTCTTTTTGCATTGATACATGTCCCCTGGTGCAGAAGCCGGGTTCCCAAACTCTGTTTCGGACAATAACATGGATAATAGTCGTTATAATAAGCACTTTAGAATCCGAACGTTCGCATCCATTGTATTTAATAGGGTTCTAATGTTCGCGCGAACTTTCGGTCCGTTCGCGGGTTCTGGTGCGAACCGAACCCGGGGGTGTTCGGCTCATCACTAATAACAACAAACCTACAGTCCCTGTCTTGTTTGCACCGCCTGTATACTGCTGTTCAGAGTATATAGGGCCTGGGGGCCCCCACGCCTTTCCTTTTTTTATTTGGGTGCGGGATTCCCCTTAATATCCATAAAAGACCCAAAGGGGCTAGTAATGGGCTGGGGGGGTACCCATGCCATTTTTCTCAATTATTTTCATCCTTATTGCCGGGACCAGACATTACATTAAAGCCGCAAGCAGTTTTAAATGACATTTTTTCCTTTAGAAACTTCATTTTGTGCAGGGACAGTTCTAAACACGGGAAACACATGCCACTTCACAGGCATACTATAGATACCCCCCAGGTATGATATTTAAAGGAATATTTCACTTTTTTTCACTTTATGCATCATTAAAATCACTGCTCCCCAAAAAACTGCAGTTTTTGAAAACTTCTTTTTGCATTGATATATGTCCCCTGGGGCAGGACCCGGGTCCCCAAACCTTTTTTAGGACAATAACTTGCATATTAGCCTTTAAAATTAGCACTTTTGTTTTTGAACATTCGAGTCCCATAGACTTTAATAGGGTTCTAAAGTTCGCGCAAACTTTCGGTCCGTTCGCAGGTTCTGGTGCGAACTGAACCGGGGGGTGTTCGGCTCATCCCTACTCACCTGCTCTGTGCATTGCTTTTTTCACAGAGCATCCCACATCCTGCTCTTCTCAGGACCCTCGCCGGTGCACTTGGCCCCTCCCTCCCGTGTGCTGCCTGTAGGACACATCCTCATTCATCTCGCTGGCATGTGAGATTTTCCCCTTACCAGGGAAATCTGATATATACAGGCATTTGGATACTCTGGCTGAACATTTACTTTGGTTACACTAATCGGTAACAGACCATTTAATATGGTTATCACCACACCATACAGAGTTCTTCCAAAATAGCCCATTCTCCGAAACACAAACTGGTGTGCATTTCTAAGCAAGATCCAAGAGACTCTTCCAATTTTAAAAGAGAGGCCCGACTTTGAGCTGATCCTCTGCATATATAGTCCACCTCCATGCCTAGTACCTCTGAGATGTTTTTGGATGTGTCCCCATAGAGACTACCAACACCTCCCGTTTTTTGTGTCCATGGTGGGGTTACCAACCCTATATGACACACCTGGAGATCTGATCCATGACTTGGCTCTCTATGGCCCAGTACCCATGTGACGTGACAACAATCTTTTCATATGTCTACTGAAAATTCAATGCATGTATAGATAGAGTGTCAGGGTCACCTGTGGCCAGGTGACAGATGCACACCGTAGGGGGACAGGAGTGCACCGCGAGGTAGTGAATCCTATGGCTGGCTTCTGTGGGTAGGAAACTGGGTGGTTGTGGAAAGCGGGACCAGAGGAGCACAACCGGGATCCCAACGGAAGCGAGAGCCAAGATTCCCCAGGGCGCGGAGTCTAAGACCCAGCTGGTCTTCTCCAGGGCCTCTAGTGGTGAGGATGTTACGCTGCAGGCTGGGACCAGGTCGCGGCCCCTGGAGTTTCCTAGCTCACGCCCCGTAGGATAAGGGGAAGCAGCGGCACACGATAGAGAGAACCGAATAACAAGCCGAAGGTCAGGGGCCACAAGCAGACAAGGATAACGAAGAACGAGCCGAAGGTCAAGGGTCACGAGCAGACAGGGATGGTCGGGGACAAGCCAATAACGTAACAGAGAGACAGACGTAGCACACGGCAGGCAGGAACCCAAACACACAATGCCTAACAAACACGTTGATCAGCAAAGCAGGCTTGCAGTGCACAGGTTAATATAGTGTTCAGTGATAGGGCCTGGGGTGGAGTCAGGCTGGGAGGAGATTATAAAGGAAGCCAGGTGAAGGAGGTCTGGTCTCTAGATGAACACATGAGGAGGAAGGTAAGATGGCAGACAAACACTACTGCATATCCATGACAGTACCCTCCCTCTTATGGGCCCTCCCCCGCCTGGACCCAGGCTTAAAGGGAAATCTCTGATGAAACCTTCTCAACAGATGAGGTGCAGCGACATCAGATGCAGCGATCCAAGACGCCTCCTCAGGACCAAAACCTCTCCAATGCACAAGGTACTGAAGAATGCCTCTGCAGAGCCGAGAATCCAGAACTTGTCTAACCTCGTACTTAAGATTATCCTCAGAGACTGAAAACGAGGTAGGGAGATGACAAGAAGATCTATTGAGGACCAAAGGCTCTCTAGGAATAAGCAAGGGCATGAGACGATCAACAGGAATCTGAGGAGGGTCCCCTAGACCCTTAAAGGGGAACTGGTCATCTTGCACAGGACCATCAGACTGGGCAGATGTCAGTGGAACCCTGAAGTCAGGTTGGTTAGAAGGTGACATGTCGCCGGAGTCAAGCTGAATAGCTGAAGGACAAGCAGAATGTCCCGAACAAGAAAAAGTGAGAGGCTCACTGGGCATGGGCTGGACTGGCATAACTAGTACAGAGGCAGAGTGAATAGCTGAGTCAGGTGTAGCGACTACCTGAATCGCATCGCAAGACGTAGCGACTGCAGGACTTGTAGACAAGCTAGCCTGGCTGTGCGTCCAAGGGTGGTTAGGGACAGAGAAATGTAAATGGTTATGCAACCTGGAATGAATGACCGGCTCAGATTCACAGGGGGCAACCTTGGGTAGGCAGGACGAGGAACAGGAGGGACCCCAAGCCAGGATCTGTCCAGTAGTCCAGTCCACATGAGGAGAATGGAGCTGTAACCATGGGAGACCCAAAATTATAGGCGTTGAGGCCTTGGGTAAGATAAGGAAGGATATCCACTCCTGGTGGAGTGTACCCACCGACATCTTAACAGGGAGGGTCTGGAAGCGGATAGGTCCCCCTGGGAGAACAGTACCATCAATCGCCAAGACCACCAATGGCGTGGTGAGGGGCAAAAGAGTAAGTCTCATGGACGATGCGATTTCCCAGTCCATGAAATTACCAGCGGCTCCGGAATCCAGATATGCTGAGACCGAATGAGAAGAAGCACCAACATGAAGGAACACAGAAAGCAGAAGACGAGAAGGGGAAGGTGATATTTCTGGGTCCAATACTCCACTTTCCAGATGAAGTGGACCCGGACGTTTTTCTGGACAAAGAGAGCAAGTGTCACGAAAATGACCTTTGCCCCCACAGTAAAGACACAGACCAAGAGTTCTGCGCCTAGCACGTTCCTCGGGGGATAGCCTGGTCCGACCCAGCTGCATGGGTTCCTCAGCTGGTAGGAGATGCTCTACGGGTCGAAGAGAGGGGAGCTCAGGCTGACTAAGAACCAAGGAGTGCTGGCGTTGCTTTTCTAAGGTCCTCTCCTGAAAGCGAATATCGATCTGGTTACACAAGGAGATAACGCCGGCCAGATCAGTGGGGATGGTTCTTCCTGCTAATTCATCCTTCACTCTATCAGACAGGCCATGCAAAAAGGTTGCGACTAAGGCCTCATTGTTCCAGCTCAACTCAGCCGACAGTATGCGGAAATGAAGGGCATACTGTCCCACAGAAGCAGACTCTTGGCGGAGACGTAAAAGGGTGCTGGCCGCTGAAGAGACACGAGCCGGTTCTTCGAAGATATTCCGAAAAAGTTTCAAGAAGCCAGACAGGCTAGAAACCACTGGATCATTCAGTTCCCACAGAGGGGCTGCCCAGGCTAAAGCTTCACCAGAGAGGAGGGAAATGATATAGGCTACCTTAGCCCGATCAGACAGGAAGTTTTGGGGCTGGAGCTCAAAATGAATTGTGCATTGACTAAGGAACCCCCTGCAAGCCTTGGAGTCCCCAGAGAAACGGGACGGAGCTGGCAGTTGTAGTGAGTGTGTGGCTGCGACTGGTGCAATAGGTGCAGCCGCTGGTTGTATTTGAGGTTGCGGATTCAGGGTTCCCAAGGAGGCCTGAAGCTGCTCAAAGCGAGAAGCCAGATCCTGGAGGAATCGCATCACCTGAGTCTGATTCGATTCCTGGGTTTCAAGTCTGCAAACTATGCCCTGCAACGGATCATCCACGGGTAACGGGATGTCAGCCGGGTTCATGGCTGATCAAACTGTCAGGGTCACCTGTGGCCAGGTGACAGATGCACACCGTAGGGGGACAGGAGTGCACCGCGAGGTAGTGAACCCTATGGCTGGCTTCTGTGGGTAGGAAACTGGGTGGTTGTGGAAAGCGGGACCAGAGGAGCACAACCGGGATCCCAACGGAAGCGAGAGCCAAGATTCCCCAGGGCGCGGAGTCTAAGACCCAGCTGGTCTTCTCCAGGGCCTCTAGTGGTGAGGATGTTACGCTGCAGGCTGGGACCAGGTCGCGGCCCCTGGAGTTTCCTAGCTCACGCCCCGTAGGATAAGGGGAAGCAGCGGCACACGATAGAGAGAACCGAATAACAAGCCGAAGGTCAGGGGCCACAAGCAGACAAGGATAACGAAGAACGAGCCGAAGGTCAAGGGTCACGAGCAGACAGGGATGGTCGGGGACAAGCCAATAACGTAACAGAGAGACAGACGTAGCACACGGCAGGCAGGAACCCAAACACACAATGCCTAACAAACACGTTGATCAGCAAAGCAGGCTTGCAGTGCACAGGTTAATATAGTGTTCAGTGATAGGGCCTGGGGTGGAGTCAGGCTGGGAGGAGATTATAAAGGAAGCCAGGTGAAGGAGGTCTGGTCTCTAGATGAACACATGAGGAGGAAGGTAAGATGGCAGACAAACACTACTGCATATCCATGACATAGAGCTCCTGAAGAAGCGGATTCTTTTTATAGAATCATAAACGTGAAACATGTCGAGCGAGCATTGCATATTATGTATGTACAGTTATTATTCTCCATTGTTTTCAATTGTATGATAAATTGAACGTCACAAAAGTAATTTTGTCTCTATGAATTGTACAAATCCTTTATACTATTTTGTAATAAAAACCTTTTAAATATATATTTCTCACTGTTCATCAGTACGCATAAGGTGCCCACATAGTCCATACTAGCCTCGTTTTCTTTCCTTCTATATAACATTGACGGGACAAAGGCACCAATCTATATACTCCTATCTATAGCACTTTACATATACCCTGTTTTCTATGATTACTTCTGTAGGGTTACAGTGTGTTTGCACCACTAACAGCACAAACACAATTTTTTATGAAACTGTTGCACAGTTGCAAATAATGTATTTTTTTTAGCAGGTAAACTACCGTGCTCTACGTTAATATTTGTGTTTGCTTATGGTGTCCTGGCATCAATAATACTCAAAACCTAATTTTGGCCAGCTAACTGATATGTTAGCCATTAATGTTTCCATTTTCTTATGGTGCATTGCCATTTAAAATTGGCAATATTTTATGTTTATGCAAAACATACTTTATTTGGTTTGTTTTGGAAAAAGTTTGGGCTTTCATGCAGGAGGCTATTGGCAAGCTATTTGTATCAGGCTTTTGAGTACTTGAGTACACCAGCATGACTGAGAATTCTTTTAGAAACACATTTTTAACGTAGTATGGCTTAACAGTGATTCTTTAAATAGAAAAGGCTCATTTTCATATCCTAGCTCTGAAGTTTTGAAAGATGCAGTAGGTCTGCTCTTACCCTTTCTCAATTGTCTTCTATGGAATATGATTTGATTCTGTGCAGCTGGTCTGTATAATTTATAAATTATGCTTCTTAAAAAAAATAACAGTCAAATTTTATATTTGGTGCTGTAATATGATTTTTTTTTTTTTTTTTGCTTACAAAATGTAATCCTACTTTTAAACATGAAATTCTGGCCATTCAGTAAAATCTTTTTCTTTTTAAACTGTTTCTTAAAAAAAAAAAAAATAGAGATTCTGTAAAGTGCAGTATATGAGAAAACTATAATATAGTGTCTTCATTGATTTTTTTTTCCTATCTGAAATATTACTTCTCCCTGCACCTGAAATGTACTTGTATTAAAAAAGATGTGATTCAGTGCATCAAAACTGTTACATTTTTATTAATGTTTGAGAAACATTTTTTTTCTATCTGATAAATGCCTACCCCCTGCCTCCCAAATTGCCTTCTATTAAAAAGGATTATATTCTGTACCTCAAATGTATACAATATTTATGCAGTATCTTTGGGAAAAATATATTTGTGGGTGAATACCTTTAAAACTCCCAAAGAATGTGATTTTGTTCAGCAATTAGTGAAATTAAAAATTAAAAAATGCTTTTGCGAACAATACAGTTTCAATAAATATTCATGGCTGAAGCATGGCAACTTACTGCCTCCCAAATTGTCTCCCATGAAAAAGGATACGATTCTGTAAGGCAAAAAAATGCACAAATTTCATGTGATGTTTTAATAAAAATATACATCTAATGTAATTTTTCATGCTGAAATAAGAGTGTACCAAAATTCTTCAAATACTCCAGTAAACCTCATAGAATGCTTGCAAATATGTTAAAGGTTAGACCGACACAATCTGACACACAAGGTTGATGGCATACCTACATACTGTTCTCAACCAATCACCAAAACATTTGGGGACTATTATAGTAAACTGTATAATTGCTTATCCACAGATATCCATTCTACTTTTCCAAGTTGGCATTTAATACATTTATGTCTTCTTTTAGGCTGCCTAAATTGTTACCCTCTGATTTAGCTTTTCTAAATGCAGATATTATATTGCAAGAGCTTTTTGCTTTTGTCAAAAACTTCCTGACACAAATCTCCAGGTCCAGATGTTTTATATAAACATTTCTTATCCCATCTAAAAGGCTTAATAGCTGTAGCGCAAAATTTTAAAATTCTTCCCTGCTCAGTCTATCAAATAAAACTATAATTCTTCATTCCCCAATGCAATATGTCCAATCAGTCACTCAGAGACTGTAGTCTATCAATACAGGCTTAAAGCGGAGGTGCCACGGAAAAAAAATATTAAAAGCCAGCAGCTGCAAATACAACAGCTGCTGACTTTTAATATATGGACACTTACCTGTCCTGGAGTCCAGCGACGTCCGCAGCAGAGGATGAGCAATCGCTCGTCACTCTGCTGCCCCCACTGCCATCCTCGGTGAGGGAACCAGGAAGTGAAGCCTTGCGGCTTCATGCCCGGTTCCCTACGGCGCATGCGCGAGTCGCACTGCGCCGTTCTGAATGGTCCCCTGTGTTCTGGGAGCCGAGTGTCTCCCAGAACACAACGGGGAATCTGCGGGAAGTGACGTGCTTCCCGCAGATTTCCCGCAGAGAGGACTCCCGGAAGTGGGTGCAAATACCTGTCTTAGACAGGTATCTGCACCCCCCTCCCCCCTGAAAGGTGTCAATTGTGACACCGGAGGGGGGAGGGTTCCGATCAGCGGAAGTTCCACTTTAGGGTGGAGCTCCGCTTTAATATCTGTGGTGCAAATATTTAAAAAAAAATCCATCTTTAGTCTCCTTAAAGATTAATTCATTGTTTTTTTCTAGATGCAATGTGCTTGCTCTCTGCCTCAGAAATGTTGGCCTATCTAAGAAAGGCTTAAAAGCTGTGCTGCAAATTTGTGAAATGCTTTTAATTTAAAGTGATTCTAAAGGCAGAATGTTTTTTATCTTAATGCATTCTATGCATAAAGATAAAAGCAGCAGCCCCCCTCAGCCCCCTAATACCTTAGCCCCAACTTGATCCAACAATGCTGCATGAGAGCCTCGTGTGTTCAGGACTCTCGCTCCTCATTAGCTGAGACAGCAGCGGGGTGCCACTGGCTCCCACTGCCGTCAATCAAAGTCAGTGAGCCAATGAGGAGAAAGAGGGGGCAGGGCCGCTCCATGGCTCCATATCTGAATGGACGCACAGAGCAGCAGCGGTGCTCGAATGCCCCCATAGCAAGCTGCTTGCTGTGGGGGCACTTGGCAGGAGGGAGGGGCCAGGAGCACCAGCGAGGGACCTGAGAAGTGGAGGATCTAAGCTGCTCTATGCAAAACCACTGTATAACATGTTTGTTATTTTTAAACAAAAAAACACAAGACTTTAGTATCACTTTAAATTTCAAACAAATAGACGCTAATTGTATATTTCCAGATGCAATATGCCTGCTTGATCCCAAGGAAATTGCAGCTTGTTCATAAAGGCTTACCAGCTGTGGCGCCAAACTGTAAAATATTTTACTCTTCAGTCACTGAATCAAGACACTAGAATTTTATTTCTAGATGCAATATGCCCACTCAGTCACTCAGAAATTGCAGCCTGCCTATACAGGATTAATATCTGCCATGCTAAACTGTAAAATGTTGGCCTCATGATCTCTGAATCAAACCACAATTTTTTTTATTTCCATATGTGAAAGGCCTGCTCAATCATTCAATTGCTCTGTTCATCCAGGCTTAATATCTGTGGTGCAACTATTTCTAGTAGCAACGTGCTTGCTTCTTTGCTCTCAGAAAATGTTGCCTATCCAGTTTTCAGTCTCAAAATATGCACTAGTATTTGTTTAATCAAGATGAAATCTGCATGCTCTCTCCCTCTCTTATAGAATCTTAGCTAAAATTAGTATATACTGTACTGCCTCTCAAATCAGTTCTGTTTTCCTTGCTTGTGGCTCTGGAAAATGACACTCCAATCTAAATATATTCAACACTTGCTGAGTCTGTCCATTTTTCATTGTCTGCTTGTAAAAAACACTTATATGGTGTGCTGTGTGTCTGTGAAATATTTCTGGTTCTTGATTATTATCTCTTTTTCTAACATAGTTGCTAAGTAAAAATGCTTGCATAATGATCAGCAAGTCTGTTTTTGAAAAAGTGCTATAGTTGTTATTTTAGGGACAACAATTGTATAATCTCTCCTTTTTGGGTTTCTGTCATAGGCCCAAATCAATCTGACTCCATACCTTCCAGTAGACATGTGCACTCCTGAAAACTTTCTTTGTTTTTCTTTCATTCTTTTTTTTTCCAGGTCATTACTTATGATCTAAATTCGTAAATTAAAAAATTAGTAAATTTGAATATTCGAAAATTCAAAAATCCAGAAATTCGAAAACTCAAATATTCGTAAATTCAGAAATTAGAAGATTCGGAAATTCGAAAATCGAAAATTCGAAAATCCAAAAATAAAGAAAATCCGGAAATTCTAAAGAACGAAAATCTGAAAATCCCCAAATTCTAAATAATAGCTAGCTAACTAACTAATAATAACTTAACTATTACTAACTATTAAATTATAGGTATTGTATTTTCCTTTCAGATTTGGCTGTTAATCAATGTAACAAATACAAATTTATTCGAAGCTACGAATTATCCGAAATAACGAATGCCACATCTAAACAAATCAAACAGAACAAAATAATAATAAATAATAATAATAAAAAGTTTTTATTATAATTATTGTTATTTGATATTATAAATTCTTTACATTCCATTCGTTTAGATAATGCATTCGTTATTTCAGATAATTTGTAACTTCGGATAAATTCGTATTCGTTACGTTCACTAACAGCCAAATTTGAAAGGAAATTACAATACCTGCAATTTAATAGTTAGTAATAGTTAACTTATTATTAGTTAGTTATTATTTCAGATTTTTTAATTTTCAGTTTTAAGAATTTTTGGATTTTCATTCTTATTTTCGGATTTTTGTTCTTTTTGAATTTTTGGATTTTCGAATTTTTTAATTTCCGAATATCCAGATTTTCGGATTTATAATTTCTGATTTTCCGGATTTTAAATTTTCGAATTTCAAAATTTTCGAATATTTGAATTTACAAGTTTAAGAATTTTCAAATTTTATAATATTAAATTTACGAGTATTCGAAAAAACTGATTAAATGGGTTTTCGTTAATTCGGATATTTCCGAATTAACGAATTTGTCAAAATTTGTTAAAAAAGTACCTTCCAGCCACTGTGCCATATGTTTAGCTGTTGTCTCTGAGACAGGGTCAATGGTATTGTCAATGGTATTGTTTATTGCGGTACTTAAAATAAGTCACAAAAGTGAATTTGTATGAAGTTGATTGAATAAACTTTATTATTTTAATACATATATGTTCAATAGATTTTTTAGCAACCTGCTAGTTTCAGCTTTCATTTATGGCCTATCACTACTACAAGAAAACAATTACCGTATTTTTTGCTCCATAAGACGCACCTAGGTTTTAGAGGAGGAAAACAAGAAAAAAATATTCTGAACCAAAAATGGTGTAATAGAATATTTTCCAAGAGCCCATGAAATGCAGCCTGACCATTGCCATAAATGCAGACTGACCATTGCCATAAACGCAGACTGACCATTGCCATAAACGCAGACTGACCATTGGCAAAAAACGCAGACTGACCATTGCTATAAATGCAGACTGACCATTGCCATAAATGCAGCCTGACCATTGCCAAAAAACGCACACTGACCATTGCCATATCGGCAGACTGACCATTGCCATAAATGCAGACTGACCATTGCCATAAACGCAGACTGACCATTGCCATAAACGCAGACTGACCATTGCCATAAATGCAAACTGACCATTGACCCCCTGTCCATAACTCACATCTGCACACCCAGCCATCCATAACCCACCGCTTCTTTCCCACCCATGCACAACGCACCTCTGCACCCCCCACCCTTCTCCAACTCACATCTAAACACCCACACTATTTGGCAACTCACATCTGCACACCCCCTGTCTACAACTCACCTCTGCGCCTTCTTTCTGTGACTCACCTCTGCACTCTCTTTCTGCGACTCACCTCTGCGCCCTCTTTCTGCGACTCACCCCTGCACCCTCTTTCTGCGACTCACCTCTGCGCCCTCTTTCTGCGACCCACCTCTTCACCCCATGTCTGTTACTCACTTCTGCACCCCCACCTCCTGCCCATGATCACACAGCACCGGGCAACTGTCTCCTCATTGTTTCAGTGCAGCAGCTCGGAGATTCTGTGGAAGCCAGCGGGAGAGATGCGCTCAGGGTTGTCACTAGTAAGCACAGAACTGAGGCTTCTGTGTTTACTAGTAACAGTAGACAGCGCGGTGAGCACACCTGCGCTGAGCCTAGATGTCACGGAGGAGGGTAGGCAGAGCCTCCGTCAGTTGCTTAGAGTGCGGCCAATCACTGGCTGCTTATGGGGCGCTAGTCCCCGCCCCCCCTCCCTGTTTCATCACTACAGGCCTGCCTGGGGGTCTGTAGCTGGGGACGGTTTGTGTGCGGGAGCCGGAACTCTAATTTAACCCATATCATATCTTTGAGATATTAAATCTTAAATATATATTTTAAAGGGTAACACGGGACTCGGCAGAGGGGGGGGGCTTTTTTCGTGGAGAGATGCCGCCCCCCGCAAAGTGCACTGGGCGGTGCCTGTCGTATATTCGCACCATAAGACGCAGGGACATATTCCTCCATATTTCTGGGGGGAAAAAAGTGCGTCTTATGGTGCGGAAAATACGGTATAGCTTCAAAAAAATAACCAGATAAAGCCTTTTTTTATGGAAATCAACTATATTCTGCTACTGGCTGATGCTGTCCCTGAGAATCGTAATGTTCTGTGAAAACAAATAAAGCTTTAAGGCGTCCTCTAATTTGATTTTTTTTTTCTATTTTCAATGTGCCCTTTCAGCTGCTTAAAAATACCTTCTCACTGCTGAGTATAGATTATTAAAAATATATTTTGCATTGATGAATGTAAACCAGTCCACTTCCCAGCTCCCCATGCTATGTGTATTGACAATCCTTTGCCTATTAGCCAAAAAATTTGCATTACTGATTTTCAAGATTCAGCTTTTATTGATATCAATGGGGTTTGAATTTAGAATCCAAACTTCAGTAAAGGCCTGTACACACAATCTAATTTTCCGACAGGAATTGTGTGATGGCTGGCTGTTGTTGGAAAATCTGACCGTTTGTATGCTCCATTGGACAATTGTTGTCGGATTTTCCACCAACAAATGTTGGATAGCATGCTTTAAAATTTTCCGACAACAAATGTGTGTTGTCGGATTATCCGATCGTGTGTACACTAGTCCATCGGACAAAAATCCAAAGTACAAACACGCATGCTCAGAAGCAATGCTAACCATAACACAACTTTAGCAGAAGTTGCCCAAAGCGTGGCGCTAAAGAGCTGAAAAACCATGTAGTTTCGTGTTTGTTGGCCGACAATTCTTTGCCGTTTGTATGCAAGACAAGTTCATGGCCAACGCCCTTCGGACAAAAGTCCTACACTTTGTCCGCAGAAAATCTGATCGGTGTATGAGGCTTAACATTTGCAGAACTTGCTCCAAAACTGCATTGGATGGAACCCAGACACATTCAGCTCATCCCTAATTGGAACCTGCAAGGCTTTGGGATTCATTTACTAAAACTGGAGAGTGTAAAATCTGGTACAGCTGTGCAGGGTAGCCAATCAGCTTCTAATTTCAGCATGTTCAATTAGGCCTGGTTCACACTGGGGCGACAAACGCTCCGACATTGGGAGCTCATGTCGCATGACGTGTGAAAACCAATGTTTCCCTATGGGAGCCATCTTAACTGGTCCGACACATGTCGGTCCGACTTTGAAAATGCTCCCTGTACTACTTTGGTCTGACTTTGATCCGACTTCAGCTCATTGACTATCATTGAAGTCGGATCAAAGTCGGACCGCAGTCTTGCATGATCCGACTTTGGCATGCGACTTGTGCTGTACTGCTCTTGAGGGGGAACTCCAGGCCAAATTTTAAATAAAAAACCAGCATGGGTTCCCCCTCCAGAGGCATACCAGGCCCTTGGGTCTGGTCTGGATTTGAAGGGGTGCCCCTACGCCGAAAAAACGGCGTGGGGGTCCCCCCAAGATCCAAACTAGACCCTTATCCGAGCACGCAACCTGGCAGGCCGCAGGGGAAGAGGGGGGACGAGAGAGCGGCCCCCCCTCCCTCCCGAACCGTACCAGGCCGCATGCCCTCAACATGGGGGGTTTGGTGCTCTGGGGCAGGACATGTTGATGAGGACAGGGCCTCTTCCCGACAACCCTGGCCGTTGGTTGTCGGGGTCTGTGGGCGGGGGGCTTATCGGAATCCGGGAGCCCCCTTTAATAAAGGGGCCCCCGGATCCCGGCCCCCCCACCCTATGTGAATGAGTATGGGGTACATCGTACCCCTACCCATTCACCTGGTGGAAAAAAAATGGCAATAAAAAAACCACACAGCTTTTTAAAGTATTTTATTGCACAGCTCCGGGGGTCTTCTTCCGACTTCGGGGGTCTCCGGTAACGTCGCCGCGCTCTCCGGTTCTTTCTTCTGCCGGGCCTCCGCTAACTTCTTTTTAGCTCTTTTGCTAGCGGAGGCCCGGTCTTCTCCGTCGCCTTCTTCTTCTTCTCCAGCTCTCCGGTTCTTCTCCCGCTCTCCGGTTCTTTCTTCCGCCGGGCCTCCGCTAACTTATTTTTAGCTCTTTTGCTAACGGAGGCCCGATCTTCTCCGTCGTCTCGTCCGGCTCTCCGTTGTCCTTCTGCCGGCCCCTCCACTAACTTCTGTAGCTCTTTTGCTAGTGGAGGGGCCGGTCTTCCCGTCGTCGCCGTCGGCGTCTTCTTCGCTCTTCTCCTCCTCGATGTTGACGTGTCGCTTCCTCCCGCTGTAATACTGGCTCTCCGCTCCGCATTAATATAGGCTTCTCATGACGTCACAGTCACATGTTCCCATGACGTCACAGTCACATGCTCCGGGGCCATGTGCCCCGGAACATGTGACTGTGACGTCATGAGAAGCCTAAATTAATGCGGAGCGGAGCGGAGAGCCAGTATTACAGCGGGAGGAAGCGACGCGTCAACATTGAGGAGGAGAAGAGGGAAGAAGACGCCGACGGCGACGACGGAGAAGACCGGCCCCTCCACTAGCAAAAGAGCTACCAAGAAGTTAGTGGAGGGGCCGGCAGAAGGACAACGGAGAGCCGGACGAGACGACGGAGAAGACCGGGCCTCCGTTAGCAAAAGAGCTAAAAAGAAGTTAGCGGAGGCCCGGCGGAAGAAAGAACCGGAGAGCGCGGCGACGACACCGGAGACCCCCGAAGTCGGAAGAAGACCCCCGGAGCTGTGCAATAAAATACTTTAAAAAGCTGTGTGGTTTTTTTATTGCCATTTTTTTTCCACCGGGTGAATGGGTAGGGGTACGATGTACCCCATACTCATTCACATAGGGTGGGGGGCCGGGATCCGGGGGCCCCTTTATTAAAGGGGGCTCCCGGATTCCGATAAGCCCCCCGCCCGCAGACCCCGACAACCAACGGCCAGGGTTGTCGGGAAGAGGCCCTGTCCTCATCAACATGGGGGCAGGGTGCTCTGGGGTGGGGGGGGGGGGCCGCAGGTCGCCCCCCTGCCCCAGAGCACCAAACCCCCCATGTTGAGGGCATGTGGCCTGGTACGGTTCAGGAGGGAGGGGGGGGCCGCTCTCTCGTCCCCCCCTCTTCCCCTGTGGCCTGCCAGGTTGTGTGCTCGGATAAGGGTCTGGTTTGGATTTTGGGCGGGACCCTCACGCCGTTTTTTCGGCGTAGGGGCGGCCCTTCAAATCCAGACCAGACCCAAGGGCCTGGTATGCCTCTGGAGGGGGAACCCATGCCGGTTTTTTATTTAAAATTTGGCCTGGAGTTCCCCCTCAAGATTCATACCAAACACAGTGCCTGATATTGGCTGGGATCCAAGTCAGATCCCCGTTCATTGAAAGTCGGACATATGTCGGCTTCATGTCGCAGGGCAAAGTCGGATCCAAAGTAGGACAGATGTCGTGTCGCACTAGTGTGAACACAGCCTGAAGCTTTGACAAAAAACCTGGAAACAGATTATCTTTTTATGCAGAGCTGCACAAGATTTTGCACTCTCCGTTTTTAATAAAACAACCCCTTTTTATGGCTGCAGCTCATGAAAAGTGTGGCTGGTTGGGTGGGAGTCTGATTTGGACATTTTCTCCTCATCCATAACGCACGCAAAGAAAAAAAAATATATATGCGTTTTACACTTCAAAGTGGAGCATAAAACATGTCTTCTGATAGAGGTGCAGCACTTGCTTCCCATCAACTTTAGGTGAAAGATATTAATTTTTTTTTATGGGTATTGGATAGACATTTTCATCACTGATTTGTATTTTATCTGTTGGTTCAGGGAACATAATTAGAAACAACTACAGCACCTATTACCTGGAAACAATTTATTTCAAACTATCCTGTTTATGCAACTTATTGAATTGATTTTGAAATCTTCTTTAGAATGAATTCCAGTTAACATTTGCATAAATTGTAGTGTATTTGAAGAAGCATTTTTTTCTTTTCTTTAGACATTAGAGGGAGATAATTGGGTTTAGATTTATTAGGAATTTCCCTTAAAATAAGGATAAATTGGACATTGCATATAAACTGAAATTTAAATTCATAAGCCCTACAAATATTTGCTATTAACTATGTGGGGTTGGAGAACTTTTATCTAGAGCTGAGATTTGCTCTAAAGAGTTTGTGATAATTTGGCAACTTCCAGGTAGGTGCATCTCCAGTTCATTTGACAGCATCCATACCTACTCATACAATGGGGGTTATTTACGAAAGGCAAATCCACTTTGCACTACAAGTGCAAACTACAAGAGCAAAGTGCACTTGAAATTGCACTTGGAAGTGCAGTCGCTGTAGATCCAAGGGGGGCATGCAAGGAAAATAAAAAACTGAATTTTAGCTTGCACATGATTGGATGATACAATCAGTAGAGCTTCCCCTCCTTTCAGATCTACCCCTCAGATTTACAGCGACTGCACTTACAAGTGTACTTTCAGTGCAATTTCAAGTGCACTTTGCACTTGTAATTTGCACTTGTAGTGCAAAGTGGATTTGCCTTTCGTAAATAACCCCCAATGTACACTGCTCAAGAAAATTAAAGGAACACTTTGAAAACACATCAGATCTCAATGGGGCAACATCTCATGCTGGATATCTATACTGATATGGACCGGGTAATGTGTTAGGAATGAAAGGATGGCACATCATTTGATGGAAATTAAAATTATCCACATACAGAGGGCTGAATTCAAAGACACCCCGAAAATCAAAGTGAAAAAATTATGCAGCAAGCTAGTCCATTTTGCTGAAATTTCATTGCAACAACTCAAAATGGTCCTCAGTAGTTTGTATGGCACCCAAGTGCTTGTATGCATGCCTGACAACATCAGGGCATGCTCCTAATGAGACCACGGATGGTGTCCTGGGATATTACCTCCCAGATCTGGACCAGAGCATCACTGAGCTCCTAAACAGACTGAGGTGCAACCTGGCGGCTCCGGATGGACCGAAACATAATGTTCCAGAGGTGTTCTTTTGGATTTAGGTCAGGTGAGCATGGGGGCCATTCAATGGTATCAATTTCTTCATCCTCCAGGAACTGGCTGCATGCTCTCGCCACATGAGGCCGGGCATTGTCGTGCACCAGGAGTAACCCAGGACCCACTGCAACAGCGTAGGGTCTGACAATGGGTCCAAGGATTTCATCCTGATGCCTAATGGCAGTCAGGGTGCCATTGTGTAACCTGTAGAGGTCTGTGCATCCCTCCATAGATATATCTCCCCAGACCATCACTGACCCACCACCAAACCGGTCATGCTGAACGATGTTACAGGCAGCATAAAGTTCTCCGTGGCTTCTCCAGACCCTTTCACGTCTGTCATATATGCTCAGGGTGAACCTGCTCTCATCTGTAAAAAGCATGGGGCACCAGTGGCGGACCTGCCAATTCTGGTGTTCAATGGAAAATGCCAATCGAGCTCCACAGTGTCAGGCAGTGAGCACAGAGCCCACTAGAGGACGTCAGGCCCTCAGGCCACCCCCATGAAGTCTGTTTCTGATTGTTTGGTCAGAGACATTCACATCAGTGGCCTGCTGAAGGTCATTTTGTAGGGCACTGGCAGTGCTCATCCTGTTCCTCCTTGCACAAAGGAGCAGATACCGGTCCTGCTGATGACCTTCTACGGCTCTGTCCAGCTCTCCTAGAGTAACTGCCTGTCTCCTGGAATCTCCTCCATGCTCTTGAGACTGTGCTGGGAGACACGGCAAACCTTTTGGCAATGACACGTATTGATGTGCCATCCTGGGGGAGTTGGACTGCCTGTGCAACCTTTATAGGGTCCAAGTATTGCCTTGTGCTACCAGTAGTGACACTGACCCTAGCCAAATGCAAAACCAGTGAAAAACAGTCAGAAAAGATGAGTAGGTAAAAAAAATGTCAGACACTTCCACCTGAAAAACCATTCCTGTTTTGGAGGTTGTCTCATTGTTGCCCATCTAGTGCACCTGTTTTTAATTTCAATTAACAGCAAAGCAGCTGAAACTGATTAATAACCCCCTCTGTATACACCCCTCCCCCTCTGCTACTTAACTGACCAGATCAATATCCCAGGAGTTCTGATTCAAAAGTGTTCCTTTAATTTTTTTGAGCAGTGTATGTATTCATACAACACTGACTTGGGGCTAGTTCACGCCACATGCAGTCCAATACATTTTTTTCTGCATCAAAAATGCATGGATAGTAGGTTATATGGTTTTCAGTTGCATAGTTTACACCATTGCTGTCAGTTTCCAGTGCGTGCCAGTTCCAGAAAAAAAGTAGAACGTGCTGCATTAAGTCTGCACTGGACTGTAATGGAACGCAGTGAAACACATCAAAAACACTCCGGGATGCACCAAAACGCACCACAAATGCACCAAAAATGCACCAAAACACATACAGTATATCCTTATTTAAGGTGAAGAAAAAAATAGGGTGAAAAATGCACTGGAACGCATTAAAAAAGCACCAAAAATGCATATGCAGGAAAGCATCCGTAACGCATCCAGACAGCGTTTCTATGGTGTGAACTGACCCCTTTGCCATAAAGCATGAAGGCACACACATATACTAAAATCTGTAAAGAGATTGATGCTGCATTGTCATAGAGTGCTACCAAATTACAAAAGATTGCGGCCATGTTAGTATTACATGATTACTGACATGATATAAATAACTATCACATCGATAGTAACATATTTTTAGGTCACCCTGCTGAATCCCTGATCTCCTAGCTCAGGCTATTTTGTGATACATGACTTTACAAAAGCATCTTGCGGCCCAAAAGTAAATATCACACAGCAACATTCCAAAACTAGGCATGTGTGCATTATTAAAATAAATGACATAGCTGACCATTTTCCAAAGTCAATCACACGATTCTAATGCCCCATACACACAATCGTTTTTCATGCCGTTAAAAATGCCATTTTAAAAAATGGCCATTAAAAATGATCGTGTGTATGCTCCAGAGCATTTTTAACGACGTGAAAAACGGCCATTAAAAATTTTGAACGTGAAAAAAAACGCGCATGCTCAGAATCAAGTATGAGACGGGAGCGCTCGTTTTGGTAAAGCTAGCGTTGGAAATAGATATGGCACATTCGTCAAGGTTAAATTAATAGCATCATTTTAATGCTGCGCATTCCGTTCTTCTTTTGAGAATGCTTCAACAATTACCTTCTTTTGATAATGACATTGAGAGTTATGCCAAACTTGTTTCTAAAGTAATTCCTAATTGTTTTAATGATAGAAAAATATTCTTTTCAAGCCACATCTCCCTCATAAATTCATAAATAAATGTAAAGATAATTTTTTTTGGTTTTTGTTCTTTTTGCAGTTTATTTTAGTAATTAAGTTAGCTTCTTAATTTTTTTGGGCCTTTTTTTTTTGTCCTTAAATAATTTTTGTGTAAAGTTCCCACACCAACCTTCAAAATTTGTCTCATTTTGCCTCAAGGAGGTTTGTGTCCCTTGTTAATAACAATAATATTATTTGAAATGTCCCTGCCTACTCCCTAGCAAACTCTCTTTTGAACTACAAATCACATAGTCAAGTATTTTAAGCCAAAAAAAAGTATCCTTTATTTAGGAACATAACAAATTAAAGGGGATGGCAGCACTGGAGAGCCTGCTTGCATTTGTGCATCCCTTGGACCCCACAACAACCATCCAAGATGTGAAAACCAAACTAGTGATGGAAAGAAATCAAAAAGGAGCCCAATCTTGGCTTGAACTCCCAGAGGTCAGGAACCACAGCAGATAAGTCATATATGTCCCCAGTCTGTGGTACTACAGCAGGCATTATTTTTTCCTCTTCCTTGTAGCCTTCTCTCCAGCCTTCTCTGCAGCCTTCTCTGCAGCCTTGGTTAGTTTCTTCCTCGGAGGCTGGGGATCAAGAGGAGAGGTTGTGGCAGGAGGAGTAGTAGGAGGAGGAGGAGGAGGTGGAGGAGTAGGGACAACCTCCGTGATGTCGGTGAACTTGGTGAGTTCACCGAGCAATCCCTTGTTAATAACCTTCAGGAGAAGGGTCTCACTATACAGCTTTTGCCGCAGGTCCATTTGGCCTAGCTTTTAGGCCAGGACTGCGTCAAAGCCCTCCTCAGCAGAGGGTGCCTCTCTGAGGGCCGCAGTAGCCTCTTTTAGGAAGGCTCTTGTTTCCTCCTCCACCTGCCTACCTCTCCTTGGCCCTCGTGGTTTCATTATCAGGGGAGGCATCTGGGCTCTTGTGCTGGGCCCAGCCTCCTCCTGGGTGCCACTTGGCCCTGCCTCCTCCTGGTCCCCAACATCACCCTCTTCCTGGCTCTGCTCTGGCTGTAAAAAAAGAAAGGGACTTTATTATTTTTTTGCCACCATGAATCACACACATTGTTCACCTCCAGACATTTAGGAATTGAATCTGAAAATTTTGAAAAGTCTCACAGATTTCGCCTCCTGATATTGTTGCCTTGTCCACATCAAAATTGACCACTACTGTATCTTGGTCTTTAAATCCTTTATTTTTCGAACATTAAATACCTAACAATACTAACATCAATTTAAATTCATCACTTTTGTAACATATAAATGGAGATATCAATACTTTACCTGGCTCCATATATCCAAATCTGCCTCCTCAAGGGCCTGATCTTGATCCTCAGAGGAAGCCAGAGCAGGGTTGCCAGGAAGGCTGGAGGGCTGGCTGCAAGGAAGGCTGGAGGTTTGGCTACAAGGAAGGCTGGATTGACCTCTGGGGGGAAGGGTGGAGAGAGATTCCCGCACTTCCAGCTGGTCATCCAGAAAAGATAGCTTGCTGTAATACCACAGACTGGGTTTATAAACCTTATCTGCTGCAGCACCTGACCTCTGGGACTTCAGGACCATATTCCTCTTGGTCCTGTATGTCCCCTTGATGGTAGCAATTTTGGTTTTCACATCTTGGAGAGTTGTTGTGGGTATCTGGGTTTGGACAAATGCAAGCAGGCTCTCCAGTGCTGCTGTCCTGGCCGTTTTGTTTTTATTGGACCCACTTTTGGTCTGCCACAGGATAGGGAGTTCTTTCCATTTGTCAATGAACTCCCCCATGAATTCCGGGTTTTTGAAACTATTCATTCTCTCTGTAAAATCAAGAACTCAGAAAAGACATATGTTTCAGGCAGCATTCATCAAATCAGCATTTTGGACAGATCTAAAAGCCCCAAATCTCCTCCTCTGCGGAAACCCAAATCCTTATAATGTTATGTACCTTGGTCAACACGTTTGTTGCGAACTCCCTCTCCCGCCAAATGAACGTATTTTCGACACATGGATCTGCACTTGATATACACTGCGCATGCGTGAAACTCCGCACGCTTTCCCCGCCCCTGACGTTCAATATTGTACTTTCCCCGCCCCTTCTTGCTCGTCGTAGTGCTTAGCAACATGGCGGAGACACAGGTGGCTGAGATTACCTCTACAGAGGATGAAATTCCTGAGGAGCCCAAATCCTGATCCAAGAGATATAAGGCATCCAACATGTCATTCGAGGAAATGGTGGAGATGGTCGCCATTTTGAAGAGGAAGGATTATGATGCCAAGCATGGGCCGTATAAAAGGCCTAATCTGGTCAAGTCAAAAATTATGGCCAAAGTGGTCAAAAGTCTTCACCAAAAATTCGGGGTGTGCAGAACGAAGGAACAGCTCAGAAAACAATGGTCTGATCTGAAGTTGCGGGAGCCCGACCAATACAAACGAATCAAGAAAGTTATACGAAAAAGTAAGTATTTTTTTGCTATTTTCCCTGCTAGAGATTATTACTTGTATTATGTCGTGTATTTTTGTCTTTGATATAGTACAGTGAAAGATACCATCTTTCTTGTTCGTCCGCAAAGTAAACGGACGTATTAAACCTCTTTCTCCGTACAGTTCATCAAACGATGTTTTAGGATCATCCAGTGTGAACACCCATTTATTTAATTTTATTTGGGGTAGCAAATTTGGTAAACAATTATTTTTGGGGATCAAATCCAAAGGACAATTTTTATTAAAATAAAGGATATGCATGGTAATGTTAAGGGAGAGAATGCTCAGCAGCTGATGAAACATCTGAACGCAGTAGTACAAGTGTGGGCCAAAAGCCCCAAAGTTTGAGGGGTCACACACAGGTGATCCTGTGTATATACTTTGGGGTGTTACAATGTGTCAAACTTTGGTTAAAAAAGTATATGCTATGTTTTTGGCTATGTATCCAATCATGTGTTCCGGTTGTCACTGGGGGTACATTGAAAAATGGACCACACTTCAAAATAATGTTTCCAAATTATTTGTTCATGGTTTAGTTTTCTCCAAAAAATCTTCGTTACTAATGAAACTATACCTTTTCTTGCAATCTCCATAGGGCTTTAAAAAGCTACGTCAGATGAGCCTCTAAATCCAACACCTTCAACAATAGCCCCAGACCCACATGATGGAGAGGAACGTGAGGTTGTGGAAGTGGAAAGTGGCACCTCAACAGGTCAGTGTCAAACCAGACAGATGCAGGTTAATAGATGTAGGCCTACATATTCTATACTACATGTTTTTTTTTTAAATGTAGGTGCAGTTCTGGCCGAAGACCCCAAAAATTTTACACATCACAGTGCCCAGATCCTGATCCAATACCTGATGGTCTGCTGTCGTGACCTTAAAAAATTAAAGGGAGACTTGATAGAGATCAGGGAAAATACCAAGCGGGTGGAGGAAAGGCTACAAAAGATCATGGCTGTGCTTGGGCGTGTCTAATGTTTTTAAAAAAAATAACGTTGAACTTGCTGTGTTTTGGCAGGTATGTTTTTCATTGAACCTTTTAGGACTAGTACATGTTTATTTTTTCACTATATTTTTAAAGATCTTTTTTGTATGCATGGCTGTTCATGCGTTTTAACAAGCAAAAAATGTTTGGGACATCTACATTTAAAAGGAATTGTCCAAAACAAAAATAAAAAATGGTATTTTCTTACCAAGAAGTTGTGGCTTCATTATGTAAATGTTGTGCAAAGTGAACTAATCAATGTTTTGTGTTTACACTGACAATGAAGGCTAATTAAGAATGCACAATACACATGGCAATACAAGTGCACTAGGTAAACCTACGAGAAACATAAACCATTATTAAATTAAAACACCAAACCAATCTTTGAGAAAAATAAAGTTTTATTTTTCTAAATTAAAAGGTTAAAAGTCATCAGGCATTTCAATGGCCCCCCTACCCACAAAATAATCCACATATTTGTCATGGACCTCACGTCCGGTTTGGGGGGCCAAGCCTGGACGGCCAGCTTCCAGGGCCACAAGATGTTCTGCTTCCATTAATGAGGCCTCAGGCCCAGTCAAAGTCAGATAATTTGTGGAATGCACCCAGAGATAATTATGTAGCACACAGCAAGCCATTACAACATGGTTCCATTTGTAAGGGGCAAGGTGGATGGAGGTGAGGAACAGGCGGAAGCGGCTGGCCATGACGCCAAAGGCATTTTCCACCACCCTTCTTGCTCTGGCCAGCCGATAGTTGTACACCCTCCTCTCAGGGGTGAGGGTGCGTTGCGGGAATGGCCTCATCAAATGGGGACCCAGGCCAAACGCCTCATCCGCCACAAACACAAATGGGAGTCCCTCCACATTCTGCTCCGCTGGTGTCAAGGCCAGCTGATCCAAAAGGAGCCGTTCCCCAAACTCCGTCTGTGCAAAAACTCCTCCATCAGACATCCTGCCATTCGTGCCAACGTCCACATAGAGGAATTCGTAGGTGGCCGATACCACTGCCATCATCACGATGCTGTGGAACCCCTTATAAATTGTAATAAAAGGATCCCGAATGGGGTGGTGGGACGACCCGAACATGTTTGCCGTCGATGGCCCCTCCACAGTTTGGAAAGTTCCATCGTTGGGCAAACTCCGATGCCACATTCTGCCATTCATGTGGCGTAGATGGGAACTGTGGAATGAAATCCAAAATAAATTAATACTTTGAGACAGAAACATTGAAAGCAGATTTAAGAAAAGCATTCATGGCCAACATTGGGAGAAACCAGAAAATTAAAACATTATTAGTAAGCAACAACAAACCAAAAAAAAAACACAAAATAAAATGGGGGGGGGGGGTTGAAGATGAGTTCGGGAGATCACAAATGAAGGCTGTAGCACTCTGTGTGAATTAGTGAAAAATGTAACATTCCTAGGCAATCTTTAGGGGGTGTTTAGGGTAAAGCACTACGATGGAGCATAGATTAAAATACATGGAAATGACTAGGCAAGGTGGGTATGGCCCCAGGATAGCATTCTGGAGAGGTTAGGTAAGGCAAATTTTAATGTAGGCCTAATGAAAAATTAGCAAAAAATAAATTCGCATGTGGAGAAAGGGGACATTCCCTGCAGCTAAGAATCATGGGAATTAGGGACTGCTAATAAACCCCCCCAAAAAATTAATAAAAATAAATACATACAATGTGATGTTTGAAATAAGAACACTTACCTTAATATAGTCCTCCTGCAAAACTTGGAGGATGGCAGAACACGTCTCTGGTATAATGATACCCAGAGCCTGGGGGGATATGCCTGTGGAGAACTTTAAGTCCTGCAGGCTTCTCCCAGTCGCCAGGTATCGCAACGTGGCAATGAGCCTCTGCTCAGCACTGATGGCTTCACGCATAACGGTGTCCTGCCTGGTAATGTAGGGGGACACCAAAGCCAACAGATGCTGAAATACGGGGTCAGACATCCAGAGAAAATTCCTGTAGTCATCAGGATTATTTTCCCTGATCTCCCGCAACAAAGGCATATGACAGAACTGGTGCTGCTGGAGCAACCAATTCTTGGTCCATGAACTCCTCCTGACCCTGCTCATGGCATGGAGTCGGGATACAGCATGAACCCCTGCACCAACTACAGCACGAACTCTACGACGAGTACGTAGCCGCAACATGGCTAGATAACGGTCGGCAGCTCAGAACGAACTAGAAGAACGAACGGAAGAACAGCAAGGCCTATGAAGAACAAGCTGAAAAACAGTAACGAGCAGACAAGAACGCACTGAATAAACAGATACGAACTGACTACAAGCGCTGCAAAACAGATACGAACCCACAAGCACAAATTGAACTCCACAAAACGATCTTCAAAGCACGAAGACTGAAAAGCGCGAATCGTCTCTCACCAAACTTTTACTAACACGCGGTAACACGGAATTAGCAAAAGCGTCCCAAAGGGTGGCGTCATTAGAACGGAACTTCCCCTTTATAGTGCCGTCGTACGTGGTGTACGTCACTGCGCTTTGCTTTGAAAGTTTTTTAAAATGATCGTGTGTACGCAAGACAGGCTTGAGAGGAAACATGAAAAAAAACGACGAGAAAAACGTCGGGAAAAATAATGGCATGAAAAACGATCGTGTGTACGCCGCATAAGGATTAAAACTAAATTCCAGGAAAATAAAACAGTCACAAATTAATGCAGATTCATATTGATATCATTCATTTAGCATTAGCCTCAATGTATTTAAAAGCAAGCATTGTAAGTACCTGGATCTGACTTGGTAACAGCTACTTGCGGACCCTGTAAAGCAGGGTTCAGAGTGGGATAGGAAAAGCAGCACAAGCAGCCAATCAGTTTATGTGCTGACAAGGACCGTACTGGTAAGAGAAGAAAGCAGAGTGGCATGAAGTTTATCACTGTGCACTGCCTTTCCTTCACTGCCCACTCACAGACCCACTCACTGTGGGTCCGTGAAAGCTTTGACTCAGAGGAAGTCAACTAAATGAATTTGGCTATCATTTAACCCAGAAGAATAGAAAAATAAATATGGGTGACAACTCTGGACTGAAAGTGAATTTTGCTGCCTTTTTTGTTTTATCTTTTAGTAGGCTATATTTTAAAAATTCTGCTTTAAGTTTTACTTGTCTGCTTTTTTCATGTTTATTAAAAAAAATGCATAGACCTACAGTACTGAATGATCTCTGCACACCAGATATTTCAACATTAATACTGTAAACATGCAGATCCTTGATTCTGCTCATACCAAATTAAGGCCCCTTTCACACTGGCACGTTTTTCAGGCGGTTTAGCGCTAATATTAGCGCTGTTATACCACCTGACCAAATCCTGCCCTGTAGTCTTCAATGTGAAAGCCCGAAGGCTTTCACACTGAAGCGGTGCGCTAACAGGACCGCTCCAAAAGTCCTGCTAGCCGCATCTTTACAGCGGTGAAGGAGCGGTGTGTTCACCGCTTCTTTACCGTGGCTGCCCATTGAAATCAATGGGACACCGCGGTAATACCGCCCGCAAAGCGCGTCAATAGCCGCGGTTTGCGGGCGGTATTAACCCTTTTTCGGCTGCTAGCGGGGGTTAAATTCACCCCGCTAGCAGCCGCATACCGCGGTGATAAAGACGGTATAGCGGCGCTGAAAATCGCGCCGCTATACCACCACCGCACCTGCCCGCCCCAGTGTGAAAGGGGCCTTAATCTGGCGAGCTGATCCAAGGATCTATTGGATCCTCTTCCTGCTCATACATATACAAAAAATAAAAAACAAAACTACTAACTGCCCATTCAATAATCTATTAAAAAGTTATATGTGAATATCTAAGATTATTTCTGAATTCGGGGTAAAATCCGAAGTTATCCTTGCAGTGGGACTCCCACCAGCACTGCAAGGATTAACTGTTATTTTGGTTTAGGGGAGCATTAAAAAGCAGTTTAAATCATCTTGTATCTAAATCCTCCAGCAGCAGGCACTCTCCTTTTCTTTCCAACACTCTGGATTGGTATGGGTTCTCAGCATTTTCACTTATAATGCAGGACTGCTGTTCATGATGATGAAAGAGTGCCTGTAAGTGATGTAGTGGTGAACAAAAGGAGTTTAGGGGGAGTGGTTATGCAGCTGGGAGAAAGCCTAAGGTAAAGTAAGTAAATCAGTTTTTTTAATGTTCCCCTAGTCAAAAGTGATAATGACAAAGGGGCACTGCACAGGTAATATTAGATTTTACCCAGACCTCAGCTTCAAAATCTGAGGTCTATAACAGTGTTTTCAACTCCTGATGAATAAATTAAGAACAGATAAAGAGTAAGACCCCTTTCACACTGGAGCATTTTGCAGGCACTATAGCGTTAAAAATAGCGCCTGTAAACCGCCCTTAAACAGCTGTTACATTCACTCCAGTGTGAAAGCCCGAGGGCTTTCACACTGGAGCGTTATGCTAGCAGGACGGTAAATAAAGTATATCTTTGGAGCAGTGAAGGAGCGGTGTGTTTACTGCTCCACCAGCTCCTGCCCATTGAAATCAATGGGACAGTGTGGCTAAACCGCCCGCAATGCGCTGCTTCAGCAGCACATTGCGGGCGTTTTTAACCCTTTCTCGGCCGCTAGCGGGGGTTAAAAGCGCCCCGCTAGTGGCCGAAATGCGCCGCAAATCCGCCCATAGCATCGGCGGTAAAAATAGCGGCGTTTTACCGCCGATGCTATGGGCGGCTCAGTGTGAAAGGGGTCTAAGGCTGGCCATAAATTATATCTGTAGCAATACCCCCTAGAGGGCCGCTGGTTAGTTTTGGGTTTTGCACGTTACCTCTTCAGCTGCGTTGTCCGGGTAGGAAAGTCTTCAGTAATGCAATGTCCACACAGATGTAAAACCTCAAACAGTTAGGCTTTATTTTTCATATGCGGTAAACGTTGAGAAGTTGAAGGTATAGAAGAGTAGGGGAAGGTTCAGGCACTCGCCACTAAAAGTTGACAAAGGTAGAAGTTCAAAGTCACTCACCACTCTCAATGTTAGAGTGGATATAGGTCACCTGGATAGTCCCCTCTCACATGGCCTAGCAGCCGGGATGATACATGGATCAGCAAGAGGGCAGTCTCTGCCACAGACTGCCCATGATGAGTTGGGTCTCTGCCACAGACCTGTTTCAAGTGTACAAAGTCTCTGCCACAGACCTGTGTCAAAGCAATCAATTGGATAGTCCAGGAACCCTCTGCCACAGGATTTCAAAGTCCCAAACTTCCAGCCGTACAGTTTTAATAACCTTTAAGCAGATCCGGCGAACTGTAGGGCTTGTAGCATAATGGATCCCTCCTTACTGAAGTTGCCAGGCCTCCCCCGAGACAGCAGTATTGTGCCAGTCTCCTCCGGGGCAGATCCTCCCCTGGACTTCTTCACTAAGATTCTTCCTCCCCATTTGAATGGAAGGCTTGGGATCCCTTTCTCTGGATATAGCCAGATTAGCTGGGCCTACTAAGTAGTGATGCAACCTCGGGCCAACGTGGCCCCGAGACCAGGACCATAAACACACCTCGCGCCCAGAGGGCTGCGGGGCGGGCGCGAACGAACCCCCATCCATGGCGTCTGCCCCTTAAGTATCCCCTCCCAGCAGGCACAGCGGGTTCACCACTCCCACTATACCACTGCCGAGAAGGGCCACTCAATGTACCATGATCTGCCCGTGTTCCAACAGGTGCCTGAGGTGGTAACGCCACCTACAGGCATAAAGGGAAATCACTACCAGGCAAACCATAACTGAGACAGAGGTGAATTTAAATGTAATTATCAACCATCTGAGCCCAACTACTGGCTCAGACATCCCTCTAAATTTGAATAGTGTTCCAAGCATTTGGGATGGGCGCTACATATCATTTTCTTGTACAACTTTCCTTTAGATTTACCAAAACCATACAAAAGGAGGTCAAACCTAAACACTTTCAATTTGTATGCACTAAGGCAGGCCCTTGCACTGCACAGTTTAAGGTAAATCTAAAGAAAATTGAATAAGAAAATTGTAATAGTTTATGGCCAGCTTTAGTTAGACTTCATTACTTGATAAAAAGAGGAGGTGCTAATCGGCCTCTCTGCTCATGGTTTGTAACGATGAAACCTTAAAGCAAAACTAAACCCATCAAATTGACTGTTTTCCAAAACAGGTAGTTTCAAGATATGCATTATAGAGAATTGCTTGTGCTCTCAACTGAACTACAAAGCCCTCAACATACAGCACCATGGCAAATGTAGATCAAACAAGATAAGATGGCAGCTCCCTGGCTGTAAAGGATAGGACAGTTCAGTTCCATTTTAATCCTTGCTTTACATACAATAAAATATGTAGACATGCACAAACACACTGAAAATATACCCAATCACATTGATAGAGGATTAGTGCTCAAAAGTACAAAGCCGATAAGAGGAAAAGCAGTCAGATAAGTAGAAGTGTTTTGCTTCAGTTGCATTCTAAAAAAGGATCTAAGAATGACCTAAATGACAGGGTAAGGTATATCATGCGAGTAAAATGCTCTCTAGGCAATGTTTTTTATTCTCAGTTGAAAACAAAAAGAACGTGTCAAAGACACAGTAAAACAAAATAACATTGATACAATCTATTGTAAACCAAAAAAAAATAATAAAAAAATCCTGCAATGAAAAAACACTTACAAGTACATTGTGCAGAGCATTAAAAGGCTGGTGTCTGTTTCCATGTTAAGACCAAAGGGATTCAGAGTATTGCGCTTAATTTAAAACACTTCTTGGAATAATGAAAGCTTCTCTCTGTTTCTCCCTTACCTTGCTTTTGATATTACCCCTAATCAGAAATTTCCATTGCAAAACCTTAAAGGAAATACAGTGGATATATAAAGTCTACACATCCCTGTTAAAATGTCAGGTTTCTGTGACGTAAAAAAAATGAGACAAAGATAAATCATTTTAGAACTTTTTCCACCTTTTTCTATGTGACCTATAAACTGTACAACGCATTTGAACAAAAAACTAAAATCTTTTAGGGGGTGGGGAGTAAAAAAAGAAAAACTAATATAATGTGGTTGCATAAGTATGCACACCCTCTTTGAACTAGGGACGTAGCTGTGTTCAGAATTAAGCAATGCCATTCAAACTCATGTTAAATATGAGTCAGTACACACCTGCCATCATTTAAAGTGCCTCTGATTAACCCCAAATAAGGTTCAGCTGTTCTACTAGGTATTTCCTGACATTTTCTTAGTCGCATCCTACAGCAAAAGCCATGGTCCGCAGAGAGCTTCCAACACATCAGAGGGATCTCATTGTTAATATGTATCAGTCAAGAGAAGGGTGCAAAAGAATTTCCAAGGCATTAGATATACCATGGAACACAGTAAAGACAATCATCATCAAGTGGAGAAAATATGGCACAACAGTTACATTACCAAGAACTGGACCTCCCTCCAATATTGACGAAAAGACGAGAAGAAAACTAGTCAGGGAGGCTGCCAAGAGGCCTACGGCAACATTAAAGGAGCTGCAGGAATATCTGGTAAGTACTGGCTGTGTAGTACATGTGACAACAAACTCCCATATTCTTCATATGTCTGGGCTATGGGGTAGAGTGGCAAGACGGAAGCCCTTTCTTAGAAAGAAAAACATCCAGGCCCGGCTAAATTTTGCAAAAACACATCTGAAGTCTCCCAAAATTATGTGGGAAAAATGTGTTATGGTCTGATAAAACCAAGGTTGAACTTTTTGGCCATAATTTCAAAAGATATGTTTGGCGCAAAAACAGCGCTGCACATCACAAAAAGAGCACCATACCAACTGTGAAGCACGGTGGTGGCAGTATCAAGCTTTGGGGTTGTTTTTCTTGGAGCTGGAACAGGGGACTTAGTCAAGGTAGAGGGAATTATGAACAGTTCAAAATACCAGTCAATATTGGCACAAAACCTTCAGGCTTCTGCTAGAAAGCTGAACATGAAGAGGAACTTCATCTTTCAGCATGACAATGACCCAAAGCATACTTTCAAATCAACAAAGGAATGGCTTCACTAGAAGAAGATTAAAGTTGTGGAATGGCCCAGTCAGAGCCCAGACCTGAATCCCATTGAAAATCTGTGAGGTGATCTGAAGAGGGCTGTGCACAGGAGATGCCTTCGCAATCTGACAAATTTGGAGTGTTTTTGCAAAGAAGAGTGGGCAAATATTACCAAGTCAGTATAGGGATAGAAAAGGTAGGCCAGCTATTTCGTGTCAAGGGTATAGCTGATTAATATGATTTTGTTAGTAGATAGCCATAAACCCCGGGTGGCTCTATACAGTCCAGCTAAAGGTAAAATATAATAGATGTCGTGGGGAAGTGCGATAGTTAATTAAGGGTTGACTAGGTAGCAGGCTAGGTACTTAGTTGTACTCTGGGGTCTGATAACCAGAACTGCCATTGTCAGTGGAATTTATCAATATTCATATGTATTTTGGCAAAGAGGTATTCCATATGAGCATGATCATTGATTATGTCAATGGCCAATGCCAAGGGTGGGAGAAGAGGTCTGTTTCCAGAGTCGTGCTATGGCCAGGTGAACGGCAATGAGTATATGTGTAATTACAATGTGAAATTTTGAGGGCCATGCCGAGAGTCCTAAACCGAAAAGAGAGCCATCTGCGGGACCAGTGCATTAGGAGTTTGGGTAACATCATGAATGAGAGTGGAAATGCTCCTCCAATATGGAGCAATGGAGGGGCATTCCCACCATATATGGAGAAAATCACCATTAATATCACAGTTTCTCCAGCTTTTCCGTGATTGAGTCGGGAAGATGCGGGCCAGTCTTATGGGTGTGTAGTACCAGCGGTACAAGAGTTTCATCATAGTTTCCCAGTGGGAAATGTTAGTGTAGACTTTTTATATCCACTGTATATACAGATTGAACCTGTAGAGTAGACTACCATTGCTGACCTCACCTTCTAAAATGCTAGCTGCCATGCTTCTATGCAGATACAAAGCTTTATGCAAGTTAGGAGTTCTGTGCTTGCTATGACTTCACTTGTTCATATTAGTCCGTATAAAAAAAAAAAAAAAAAAACAGAGACGGCCAGGTAATTAGGGGTTCATAAAGAGATTACCAGTCATAGCCTACATGTTTTTCTTAGTATGCTTTATTGAGGTTATGTTTGGTCATCCTGACTTTGTATAACTGTGGATTTATGTGACCAAATTTGTATTTTCCGATTTTGCATATAGTAATACATGTATAGGCTCCCATATAAACATTATAAAACACAACCCAATCATTTATATACAGTAAAACCTTGGTTTGAGACTAACTTGGTTTGAGAGCGTTTTGAAAGACAAGCTAAATTTTTTAATACATTTTGAATTGATATACAAGCGATGTCTTGATATACCAAGTAGCTTCATGTCACAACTGAGTATAAAAGAGAAGAGAGGCGCCTCTAAGTGTAGCAATATACAGTAGTTACATTTAATGAAGGTACAACATTTACACTAATGCCGCGTACACACGATCAGAAATTCCGACAAGAAAAGTTTGATGTGAGCTTTTGGTCAGAAATTCCGACCGTGTGTAGGCTCCATCTGACTTTTTCTGTCGGAATTTCCGCCAACAAAAATTTGAGAGCTGGTTCTCAAATTTTCCGACAAGAAAAAGTCCGCTCGGAAATTCCGATTGTCTGTATGCAATTCTGACGCGCAAAAAAACACACATGCTTGGAATCAATTCGACGCATGCTCGGAATCATTGAACTTCATTTTTCTTGGCTCGTTGTAGTGTTGTACATCACCGCGTTCTTGACAGTCGGAATTTGGTGTGACCGTGTGTATGCAACACAAGTTTGAACCAACATTCCGTCGGAAAAAAATACACGGTTTTCTTGTCGGATTTTCCGATCGTGTGTACGCGGCATTAGAGGCGCCTCTCTTCTCTTTTATACTCTGTAGCTCCTGCTGGATTGTGCTTCTAATCCCCTTGTGGATGGACATTTTATGGTTATACAACCTGTCACATTGCTATAATCTTTTTATATGGACTATATACTGAAGGACCTATGAATAAATGGTTGTGGAACGAATCATTTGAGTTTCCATTATTTCTTATGGGGAAATCTGCTTTGATATACAAGTTCTTTGGATTACAAGCATGTTTCTGGAATGAATTATGCTTGCAATCCAAGGTTTTTCTGTACAGTTTAAGAGCAGAACAACCAAATACAGGTCCTTCTCAAAAAATTAGCATATTGTGATAAAGTTCATTATTTTCTGTAATGTACTGATAAACATTAGACTTTCATATATTTTAGATTCATTACACACAACTGAAGTAGTTCAAGCCTTTTCTTGTTTTAATATTGATGATTTTGGCATACAGCTCATGAAAACCCCAAAATCCTATCTCAAAAAATTAGCATATTTCATCCGACCAATAAAAGAAAAGTGTTTTTAATACAAAAAAAGTCAACCTTCAAATAATTATGTTCAGTTATGCACTCAATACTTGGTCGGGAATCCTTTTGCAGAAATGACTGCTTCAATGCGGCATGGCATGGAGGCAACCAGCCTGTGGCACTGCTGAGGTGTTATGGAGGCCCAGGATGCTTCGATAGCGGCCTTAAGCTCATCCAGAGTGTTGGGTCTTGCGTCTCTCAACTTTCTCTTCCCAATATCCCACAGATTCTCTATGGGGTTCAGGTCAGGAGAGTTGGCAGGCCAATTGAGCACAGTAATACCATGGTCAGTAAACCATTTACCAGTGGTTTTGGCACTGTGAGCAGGTGCCAGGTCGTGCTGAAAAATGAAATCTTCATCTCCATAAAGCTTTTCAGCAGATGGAAGCCTGAAGTAATCCAAAATCTCCTGATAGCTAGCTGCATTGACCCTGCCCTTGATAAAACACAGTGGACCAACACCAGCAGCTGACATGGCACCCCAGACCATCACTGACTGTGGGTACTTGACACTGGACTTCAGGCATTTTGGCATTTCCCTCTCCCCAGTCTTCCTCCAGACTCTGGCACCTTGATTTCCGAATGACATGCAAAATTTGCTTTCATCCGAAAAAAGTACTTTGGACCACTGAGCAACAGTCCAGTGCTGCTTCTCTGTAGCCCAGGTCAGGCGCTTCTGCCGCTGTTTCTGGTTCAAAAGTGGCTTGACCTGGGGAATGCGGCACCTGCAGCCCATTTGCTGCACACGCCTGTTCACGGTGGCTCTGGATGTTTCTACTCCAGACTCAGTCCACTGCTTCCGCAGGTCCTCCAAGGTCTGGAATCGGTCCTTCTCCACAATCTTCTTCAGGGTCCGGTCACCTCTTCTCGTTGTGCAGCGTTTTCTGCCACACTTTTTCCTTCCCACAGACTTCCCACTGAGGTGCCTTGATACAGCACTCTGGGAACAGCCTATTCGTTCAGAAATTTCTTTCTGTGTCTTACCCTCTTGCTTGAGGGTGTCAATGATGGCCTTCTGGACAGCAGTCAGGTCGGCAGTCTTACCCATGATTGCGGTTTTGAGTAATGAACCAGGCTGGGAGTTTTTAAAAGCCTCAGGAATCTTTTGCAGGTGTTTAGAGTTAATTAGTTGATTCAGATGATTAGGTTAATAGCTCGTTTAGAGAACCTTTTCATGATATGCTAATTTTTTGAGATAGGAATTTTGGGTTGTCATGAGCTGTATGCCAAAATCATCAATATTAAAACAAGAAAAGGCTTGAACTACTTCAGTTGTGTGTAATGAATCTAAAATATATGAAAGTCTAATGTTTATCAGTACATTACAGAAAATAATGAACTTTATCACAATATGCTAATTTTTTGAGAAGGACCTGTACATGGTTGGTTCCCTACTTTGATAAATAAAGGTCCTTTTACTTTTGAGGGTCAGGTGCCTGGTGCATTTCTTGTAGATATGCAATTATTTTGAATGCATTCAAATAGCTAATCCCATATTTTTCACTGTCAGCATGTTAGCTTTTGGCTATAATAAAAATGACCATGTATTTACTTTCTGAAATAACTTGGTATAGCTTAACTCAGTATAGTTCTCCAGCCACCTCCAGCCAAGCCAAGCTCCAAATAACAAATTATGTATTTGACAGCACAATACTCAAAGTGGCAAATGTTGCTAAATCATGTTTGCTTATGGTTATAAACATGAAACATGAATGAGGGAACAACTTGGTTTACATTGACTTATCCAGCAATCTATCTCTGAATATGGAAAATACTTGTGCAACCTATTGTAATTACTACTCATTGCGAGAGCTATAAATGAGATTTATAATACATTTTTACTGGTGCAAAAATAGGAATGCCATGTCACTAACTAATAAATAGCACAGCTTTAAATTTACAGATTTGTACATCTTTTTAAATAGCTTAACTCAGTATATTTCTCCTGCCACCTCCAGCCAAGCTCCAGATAACGAATTATGTCAACTAAAATTTATTTGACAGCACAATACTCAAGGTGGCACTTGACTGACTGCTATTAATTACAGTGCAAATTGTTCCTAGTGTCAAACTAGTAATCAAATGCAATTGTCAACATTTTATCCACATAGATATACAGTATATTATACTACAGATTAGGAATAAATAAATAAATAAAATAGATGTACATACAGTAGAAGATTTATTTTTGTTTTTGTACAGTTTAAATAAAGGTATGTATAACCAGCAGTTCTTTCTCCCTTCTCAATTCAGAATTCAGAGAGTGGTGGTTAACCACTTCAGCCCCGGAAGGATTTGCCCCCTTCCTGACCAGGCCATTTTTAGCGATTCGGTACTTCGTCGCTTTAACTGACAATTGCGCGGTCGTGCAACGCTGCACCCAAACAAAATTTATGTCCTTTTTTTCTCACAAATAGTGCTTTCTTTTGGTGGTATTTGATCACCTCTGCAGGTTTTTATTTTTTGCTCTATAAGCAAAAAAAAAGCAACAATTTTGAAAAAAAAAAACACTATATTTTGTAGTTTTTGCTATAATAAATATCCCACATTTAAAAAAAAAAAAACAACAATTTTTTTCCCTTAGTTTAGGCTGATATGTATTCTTCTACATATTTTTGGTAAAAAAAAAAATCGCAATATGCGTATATTGATTGGTTTGCGCAAAAGATATAGCGTCTACAAAATAGGGGATAGATTTATGTCATTTTTATTATTATATATTTTTTTTACTAGTAATGGTGGCGATCTGTGGATTTATCGGGACTTGGGATATTGCTGTGGTCAGATCGGACACTTTTGACACTATTTTAGGACCATTGACATTTATACAGCGATCAGAGCATTGATTACTGTGTAAATGACATTGGCAGGGAAGGGGTTAACACTAGGAGGCGATCAAGGGGTTAATTGTGTTCCCTGGGTGTGTTCTAACTGTAGGGGGATGGGACTGACTAGGGGAGGAGACACTAAAAATGAACACCAATCTCTCTTCTCTCCCCTAGAGATCCGTGATTTGTGTGTTTACACACACAGATTCCGGTCCTCGCTCTGTCACGAGTAGGGATGAGCTTCGAGTTCGAGTCAAACTCATGTTCGACTCAAACATTGCCTGTTCGCCGAACAGCGAACAATTTGGGGTGTTCGCTGAAAATTCGAAAAGTCTATGGGAGAAATCTAAAGTGCTAATTTTAAAGGCTTATATGCAAGTTATTGTCATAAAAAGTGTTTGGGGACCCGGGTACTGCCCTAGGGGACATGTATCAATGCAAAAAAAGTTTTAAAAATGGCAGTTTTTTCGGGAGCAGTGATTTTAATAATGCTTAAAGTGAAACAATAAAAGTGAAATATTCCTTTAAATTTCGTACCTAGGGTGTGTGTGTATAGTATGCCTGTAAAGTCACGCTTGTCTCCCGTGCTTAGAACTGTCCCTGCACAAAGTGTCATTTCTGAAGGAAAAAAAGTCATTTAAAACGTACTCGCGGCTATAATGAATTGTCGGCTCCCGGCAATATAGAGAAAAGTCATTGATAAAAAAAAAAGCGTGGGGGTCCCCCCAAATTCAATTACCAGGCCCTTCAGGTCTGGTATGGATATTAAGGGGAACCCTGCCGCAAATTTTAAAAAAAATGCGTGGGGTTCCCCCAAATATCCATACCAGGCCCTTCAGGTCTGGTATGGATTTTAAGGGGAACTTCACCCCAAATTTAAAAAAAAATGGCGTGGAGTTTCCCTAAAAATCCATACCAGACCCTTTATCCGAGCACGCAACCTGGCAGGCCCAAAGAAAAGAGGGGGGGACGAGAGAGTGCCCCCCCTCCTGAACCGTACCAGGCCACATGCCCTCAACATGGGGAGGATGTCCCCATGTTGATGGGGACAAGGGCCTCATCCCCACAACCCTTGCCCGGTGGTTGTGGGGGTCTGCGGGTGGGGGGCTTTTCGGAATCTGGAAGACCCTTTTAACAAAGGGGACCCCCAGATCCCGCCCCCCCTATATGAATTGGTAATGGGGTACATTGTACCCCTACCATTTCACAAAGAAAGTGTAAAAAAATTAAAAAAAAAACACAGACACCGTTGAGAAAGTCCTTTATTAAAAATAGAAAAATAAAAAATAAAAAACCCATTCCAGCGATGAAATCCAGTGTCCCGCGGTGATCCGATGTCCAGCACTGTCCACACGAAACATCATTGGCTGAGCCTGAGCAGACATGATGGGGAACTTCCTCCGCAGTGTATTAAATTAATAGACCCGCTCCTTCTAAAGTTCCCCATCAGGTCCGCTCAGCCAATGACGTAGGTGTAAGGCTAAGCGGACCAGATGTGGAACGTGAGAAGGGGCTGGTCTATTTATGTATTACACTGCGGAGGAAGTTCCCCATCAGGTCCACTCAGCCAATGACGTAGGCGGGGTCTGACATACGAAGGGGCGGACCTGATGGGGAACTTCCTTCGCAGTGTAATGAAGGAATAGACCTGCCCCTTCTCACGTTCCGCATCTGGTCTGCTTAGCCTTACACCTACGTCATTGGCTGAGCGGACCTGATCGGGAACTTTAGAAGGGGCGGGTCTATTCATTTATTACACTTCGGAGGAAGTTCCCCATCAAGTCCGCTCATGCTCAGCCAATGACGTTTCGTGTGGACAGCGCTGGACATCGGATCACCGCGGGACACTGGATTTCATCACTGGAATTTTTTTTTTCTTTATTATTTTTACTAAAGGACTTTCCCAACGGTGTCTGTGTTTTTTTTTTACAATTTGTTACACTTCTTTGTGAAATGGTAGGGGTACAATGTACCCCATTACCAATTCACATAGGGGGGGCAGGATCTGGGGGTCCCCTTTGTTAAAGGGGTTTTCCAGATTCCGATAAGCCCCCTGCCCGCAGACCCCCACAACCACTGGGCAAGGGTTGTGGGGATGAGGCCCTTGTCCTCATCAACATGGGGACATCCTCCCCATGTTGAGGGCATGTGGCCTGGTACGGTTCAGGAGGGGGGCGCTCTCTCGTCCCCCCCTCTTTTCCTGCGGCCTGCCAGGTTGCGTGCTTGGATAAAGGGTCTGGTATAGATTTTTGGGGGAACTCCACGCCATTTTTTTTTTAATTTGGGGTGGAGTTCCCCTTAAAATCCATACCAGACCCCCACGCATTTTTTTTTTTTTTTACCAATGACTTTTCTATGTATTGCCAGGAGCCGACAATTCATTATAGCCGCAAGTGAGTTTTAAATGACTTTTTTTCCTTCAGAAATTACATTTTGTGCAGGGACAGTTCTAAGCACGGGAAATAAGCGCGACTTTACAGGCATACTATACACACACCCTAGGTACGAAATTTAAAGGAATATTTCACTTTTATTGTTTCACTTTAAGCATTATTAAAATCACTGCTCGCGAAAAAACTGCAGTTTTTAAAACTTTTTTTTGCATTGATACATGTCCCCTGGGGCAGGACCCGGGTCCCCAAACACTTTTTAGGACAATAACTTGCATATTCGCCTTTATATTTAGCACTTTTGATTTCGAACATTCGAGTCCATTGTATTTAATAGGGTTCTAAAGTTCGTGTGAACTTTCTGTCTGTTCGCAGGTTCTGGTGCGAACCGAACAGGGGGGTTTTTGGCTCATCCCTAGTCACGAGCGATCGTGGGTGCCCGGCAGTCTTCGCCCCGCCAGGCACAAGCATCGGCTCCGTGGACACGCGCCGGGCGGCGTGTGCGCACACCTCCAGCGGCGAGCGCGCGCCTGCTGTCACGTCTTAAAGGAGCGACGTACAGCTACGGCGATTTGCCCAGCTGAGCCAACCTGCCTCAGTAAAACTGCGGCGGTTGGTCGGCTAGTGGTTAATGACTCTTACTCTGAATGGTCTAAGGTTATCAGTAGGTTACCCCAAGGTGCTGGGACCCTTACTTTTTAATACCTTTATGAATGATATAGGGTCTAAGCATAAAAGTAAAATTTCTGTCTTTGCAACTGACACTAAGCTATGCAGTGGAATAACGTCCTTATAGGATGTCTCCAATTTACAAGCCAACCTCAATGCTCTAATTGGGCAACTAAGTGGCAAATGAGGTTTAATGTTGATAAATGTAAAGTTATACACTCGGGGGTAAGAATATGCATGCATCATACATACTAGAGGGAGTACAACTGGGGGAATCCATAGTGGAGAAGGATCTGGGGGTTTTGATAGATCATAAGCTCAATAATAGCATGCAATGCCAAGCTGCGGTTTCCAAAGCGAGCAAAGTCCTTTCTTGTATTAAGAGAGGTATGGACTCCAGAGAGAAAGATATAATTTTGCCCCTGTACAAATCATTAGTAAGACCTCATCTGTAATATGCAGTTCAGTTTTGGGCACCAGTTCTCAAAAAGGATATCGGGAAACGGGAGACAGTGCAGAGAAGGGCAACCAAACTGATAAGAGGCATGGAGGAGCTCAGCTAAGGGGGAAATATTAGAGGAACTGAATCTATTCTCTCTTGAGAAGAGAAGATTAAGGAGGATATGATGAACTTGGTGTTGAGTTATTCACTTTAAGGTCATTACAGAGGACAAGGGGGCACTCTTTACGTCTAGAGAAAAAAAGATTTCATCCCCAAATACAGAAAGGTTTCTTTACAGTAAGAGCTGTGAAAATGTGGAATAGACTCCCTCCAGAGGTGGTTTCTGGCCAGCTCAGTAGATTGCTTTAAGAAAGGCCTGGATTCTTTCCTAAATGTACATAATATAACTAACTGGGTACTAACATTTATAGGTAAAGTTGATCTAGGGAAAATCCGATTGCCTCTCGGGGGGATCAGAAAGGAGTTTTTTCCCCTGCTGTAGAAAATTGGAGCATGCTTTACTGGGGTTTTTCACCTTCCTCTGGATCAACTGTGGGAAAAGTGTGGAAGAAAAAACGTGCACAAGCAGCAGGGATGACCGCAGCCTGGAGAGGATTGTCAGGAAAAGGCCATTCAAAAGTGTTGGGGACTTTCACAAGGAGTGGACTAAGGCTGGAGTCAGTGCATCAAGAGCCACCACACACAGACGGATCCTGGACATGGGCTTCAAATATCGTATTCTTCTTGTCAAGCCACTCCTGAACAACAAACAACGTCAGAAGCGTCTTACCTGGGCTAAAGAAAAACAGAGCTGGTCTGTTGCACAGTGGTCCAAAGTCCTCTTTTATGATGAGAGCAAATTTTGCATCTCATTTGGAAACCAAGGAGCCGGAGTATGGAGGAAGAATGGAGAGGCACACACTGCAAGATGCTTGAAGTCCAGTGTGAAGTTTCCACAGTCTGTGTTGATTGCCATATCAGCTGCTTTAATGGTGGTCCACTGTGCTTCATTAGGTCCTGGGTCAACGCAGCCATCTACCAGGAGATTTTAGAGCACTTCATGCTTCCTTCCACAGACAAGCTCTATGGGGATGCTGACTTCATTTTCCAGCACACAGCCAAAAGCACCAAAACCTGGTTCAATGACCGTGGGATTACTGTGCTTGATTGGCCAGCAAACTCGCCTGACCTGAACCCCATAGAGAATCTATTAGGCATTGCCAAGAAAAAGATGAAAGACATGAGACCAAACAATGCAGAAGAGCTGAAGGCCGCTATTGAAGCATCCTGGTCTTCCATAGCACCTCAGCAGTGCCAGAGGCTGATAGCTTCCATGCCACGCCCCATTAAGGCAGTAATTGCTGCAAAAGGGGCCCAAACCAAGTACAGTGAACATATGCATGCTTAACCTTTTCAGAGGTCCGATATTGTTCTATGTACAATCCTTGTTTTATTGATTGCATGTAATATTCTAATTTTCTGAGATTGTGGATTTGGGGTTTTCATGAGCTGTAAGTCATAATCGTCACAATTATGACAAATCACGGCTTGAACTATCTTGATTTGCATGTAATGAGTCTATCTCATATTAGTTTCACCTTTTAAGTTGCATTAGTGAAATAAATGAATTTTTTGCACGATATTCAAATTTTTCGAGTATCACCTGTGTGTATATATATATATATATATATATATATATATATATATATATATATATATATATATATATATAGTGTGAAGGACTAGCATCAAATGTAGAACTTGAAGGACACCGCCACTCGCTGGTTCTTCTTTTTAAGGGCTTTGTTTGCCCATTTTTATTAAAAGAAGTTCAAAACAAAATGAAAGGTTTCCCTCGCAGGGGTTTCAGCACTCCTATTCATCAACAAAATGTAATTTAGCCTCCTGGCTTATACATACAGCAGTGCTGCTCAGGCCTTCCACTTCAGGCTTTCATCTGTCTCCTACAGACTATTCCCTTAGCAACACCGACCATTTAGATAGCAGCCCCTCACTGCTCTGATCCTCAGACTTGGGTCCACTGCTCTGACCCTCAGACCTGGGTCTCTGGCTTCCAGTGTGCAGACAAGCACTCTCTGGCTTCTCCAGTGCACACTTGCACTCGTCGGGAGGGTGGAGTCCAGAATGCTGGTCCTGACTCTACTATCAGGCCTACACACACCTGAACAATCAGTGTGCAGTTGAGTCTCAAAACCCGGATCCAGGACTAGGGATTTCATCCCACCCGGATCTCTAAGAAATCCCCAAGCTCCAGGTCCCAAAGTGGACTTTAGTAAATCATGAGGAAACTGAAAAGCCAGTTTCCTCCCAAACAAGCAAATACCCTGAAGCCCCTCAACCTGCCTGGTTGAGAATCCTGTATTCATACACTGGCGGGGTACCACACTACCACAATAGATATATAGATATATCTATAGATATATAGATGTATAGATATAGATATAAATAAACGTTACTCTTTACCTAAAAGGTCACTATAAAAAAAATCCTGATAACTGTATGTGATTAATATATGTGCTGAATAGGTTGGAACAAAGTGAAACACCTCTATCTCAGAGCATCCTGTAATAGAAGAAGCTAAATATATGTCTTGCAGGCGAGATATCACATCTTCCTTCTGTTCCCAATCTATAAGTCAAGTGCCGCTGCTTTATGGCATTTCTAGGTGTGTCAGACAGCGTGTTTCTTAAAAGGTGCCATGGTTCCTTCTGCCAGCCACTTGTTTACTAAAGGACTCAGTGGTTGAAACCACAAAGGGTGACTGAAGATATGTCACCCAGCAGACTTGGAAGTGTCAGATAGCTGGGGTGCTGAAAGCTCTGGAACAAAACAAAGATTTGAAGTGTCTCCCACCAGACAGGTAAGTATTCAGCTTTTTCTATTACAAGGTGCTTTGAGCCTATATTCTTTACCATGGCGGCAGGGTCATTTTAACTGTAAGGTCTTATTTTATGAAAGACATGGCATCCACAACTGACATGTGGTTTCCCTGTAGCAGTGCAAGGTTCAGTAATGTAAAAAAATATATAATTGCAAGAAACACTAAGGCCCCTTTCACAGGGCCATCCTATTCCTTCCTGTCAGTTTTTCAGATGGACCTGATTGGAAGGTCTCTTTATCCCTATGGGCAGGTGGGTGCAAACTGTCTGTTTACACCCACCTACCTCTAGGTGTGATCAGATCTGTTAAAAATAAGGGAAGGGTGATTAATGAAAAATTGACCAGCATTTGGTAGGAAAGCTTCCCCAATTGTACTATATTCTTGAGATCGGGGCCCCTTGGGTTGAGGTATTAGAATCCATTTTAGATGCTAATATTATATTTCACCATGTTCTGGAAATATGCGTGACTGGCAACTTGCTGTAATGCCACTTGATAATTATTCCCATTTGTTGAATTTTTGGGTACCTAGTGGTTGATACCTATGGGCTTATAGCCTTAGAAAAATGGTCATGCTAGTGGACAAGTATACCGGGATTGCTAGGCCTGAAACTTCTTGTAGTAGCTCTTCTGTACGGCCTCTGATCACTTTGGTTAATGCATCCTCGTTTTGACGATTACCTGATAAATGGTCAAGTATAAGTTTTTTGTATTGTGATCAAAACTGTAATAAAAATTCTTGAAAAGAAAAGTAAGGGAAAGGAGATTCATCCTCTTCCCTTTAGGCAGAGCAGATCGGGGGATAGTTAGATAGTGTGGTTATAAAGAGACATTAGAGACAAATAAACAGTAACAAACACAAAACGTGTAAGCAGGGAATTACCTGGCAGTAAGGGAAGAGAGAACAGCGCCCTCTAAGTGCAGTAAATACGTTTTAATAGGGAACAAATAAAAATGATTGCACTCACAGGATGGTAGTGAAAGCAGGCATGGTATGGTATGGATCATCTGCTCCTGACTTCCAGGTGAGATGAGAGGGAAAGAATGGGTCCGGCGATGCTGTAGTGAATGGGTGTCCGCAGTTGAGTCTGTCCTCCGGGAACAAGGCTGGAAACGATGCTTCCAGGTGAAAGGAACTCGGTCGGCAGTTGCACTGTAGACAACGTCACTTCTAGGTCAGATCAGCGGGGCAATTACCTGGCAGTGCCGCCGTACTCCTTTACTTAAAAAAAAAAGATTAATTGGGTAATTTTCACCATTTATCCAGGCCAGTACAGAATTTTGTTTATGTTAGTGCCATCATAATTCATATTTTTATTAATTTTATCATGAGCTCTGGAGCTTTATAAACAACATACGTTTAATTTTTTTTTAAAAATGGTAAAATAAAAAGGAGCCTTTAGCAAAGCCTGCTGTCTGGAAATGTCAGTATGCATTTTTATTTTATTTAGTGTTACACACTTGACGTGGTATAAAACCAAAACCAAAAATATACCAAAAAAATATTATATTTTGCAGCTTACCAATCATTAGCTGTGCTGGCTGCATTATCATTCTTGTTTTAAGCTCCCCCCCCTCTGTTTTCACCTGGTGATCTGGTCATTAACACACCTCCTGTATTTAATCCCCCCCCCACTCTAGATGAAGGAGCACAGGGACAGCAGCATTGTCAGTCTGGGGGAGGGGAGTTTTAGAAGGACTAGCAAATTTAGATACGCTCAATAAACGGAAGCCAGGGAACGGTAAATGTACACGCACAGGAAAACTCTTTCAAAATATTTTCGAGATGGTACAAAACACCCCTTCGGCTGCACCATATCTACCCCTCACTTCCCCCACACTGCTGGAGATGTGGGACGGAAATTGGCTCACTTTTACACATTTGGTGGACATGTCCTAAGCTACAACCTTTCTGGCAGGAGGTCCACCGACTCATCAGTCAAATAACCACTTACCAACTAGACTTCTCACCAGCACAATTTCTAATACAACACTCCACACTACCGAAACAGGCCTATCTACGCTCTCTGGCCATGCATATGGTCAACGCGGCAAAGATGTGCATCCCAGCCAAATGGCGCTCCCCGGATCTGCCATCCAAGACTGACTGGATCAAACGCATGCAAAAAACAGCGGAAATGGAGAAACTGATACATCAGGCACGCCCTCTAAGTTTTGTAAATCCTGGTCTTGCTGGGTACACTTTACCACGACCGATGAATATAAACAATCCGTAGCATGAATGATCATCGAGAGCTGTGGTAGAGAATCAAGAAATTTGAGGAACCCACCCCCTACTTTCTCCCCCAACCTAGTTTGGCTCGCTTCCTCCCCCACCCAGAATAGCACCTCCTATTCAACCTCGTGGTGAGGCACCGACCTGAGACACCCTCCCTTGAGCTCCCAACACCCACTATCTCTACCTCCCCCTTTCTCCCGTTTTACCTCCATTCATTCTTAACGTGATACTCCTAACTGTAGGGTCCTTACACCAATACTTAACTATCAGATCCATCATCCCAATGATTACACTGACCCCCTACAACTGATAGCTGATAGAATATCAACACGATGTTTCCTTATCATCAATGCGTCTAATGTCCTACAACATAAGCCGTGCTATTTTCTATTGGATTTGTATATTCCTCTGATTGAAGATACTGTTTTTTGTTTTGTTTTATCTGTATACTTTCCTTGGCGGCTGTGTCCGCGATTTTACAATTATCTGTTATGTTATGTTACGGTACTTTTCAATAAAAACTTTTGGAAAAAAATATAAAAATAAACTGAAGCTAAACTCCAGCTAAATATTATTTTAAGCAATAAAATAAGGGGGGAGAAACTGCGTTTAGAATATCATACAATCATACAATATCATACAAACAAAAAAGCCACAATGGTAAATGGGTAGGGGGAAGCTGCAAACCTTCTGTGAACAAAAACAGTAAATAACATGTAGCGATACCTCCAACTAAGGAGGCCGCAGAATTAGATTTGGGCCCTGAGTGCAGCTCCGCCAACCCCCGGCAATAGGCTCTACCCCCTTCTGGCACAGCTAGTACTAACAATCAATGATATGTCCTATGTAGAGGTCGACCGATATGGGTTTTTCGCTGGCCGATGCCGATGCCGATATTTAGAAATTTGGGCGGCCGATGGCCGATTTTTGTGGCCGATTTTTGTGGCCGATTTTTGTGTGGCCGATTAAAAAAAAAAAAAAAAAAAAAAAAACCCTCACCCACTCCACTCCTTCCTGCTTACTCCCGTCACTCTAGCACACACTTGATGTCCTCAGTACAGATGGCACTGGCAGGTGGCACTGGTTTGGAACTGGCAGGTGGCACTGGTGTGGAACTGGCAGGTGGCACTGATTGGCACTAGCAGATGGCGCTGGTTTGGAACTGACAGTTGGCACTGGCAGGTGGCACTGGTTTGGAACTGGCAGGTGGCACTGGTGTAGAACTGGCAGGAGGCACTGATTAGCACTGGCAGGTGGCACTGATTGGCACTAGCAGATGGCGTTGGTTTGGAACTGGCAGGTGGCACTGGTGTGGAACTGGCAGGTGGCACTGATTGGCACTAGCAGATGGCGCTGGTTTGGAACTGACAGTTGGCACTGGCAGGTGGCACTGGTTTGGAACTGGCAGGTGGCACTGGCAGGTGGCACTGGTGTGGAACTGGCAGGAGGCACTGATTAGCACTGGCAGGTGGCACTGATTGGCACTAGCAGATGGCGCTGGTTTGGAACTGACAGATGGCACTATTGGCACTGGCAGGTGGCACTGATTGGCACTAGCAGGTGGCACTGGTTTGGAACTGACAGATGGCACTGGCAGGTGGCACTGGTTTGGAACTGACAGATGGCACTATTGGCACTGACTGGCACTGATTGGCACTAGCAGGTGGCACTTGTTTGGAACTGACAGATGGCACTAGTTTGGGACAGATGGCAATGATTGGCAGTGGCGCTGGCTGGCGGTGGCGCTGGCTGGCGGTGGCGGGTGGCGCTGGCTGGCGGTGGCGGTGGCTGGCGCTGGCTGGCGGTGGCAGGTGGCGCTGGCTGGCGGTGGCGGGCGGCGCTGGCTGGCGGTGGGTGGTGCTGGCTGGCGGTGGCGGCGGGTGGTGCTGGCTGGCGGTGGCGGGTGGCGGTGGCGTTGACTGGCGCTGGCTGCCGGTGGCGGGTGGCACTGGCTGGAGGTGGCGGGTGGCACTGGCTGGCGGTGGCGGGTGGCACTGGCTGGCGGTGGCGGGTGGCACTGGCTGGCGGTGGCTGGCGGTGGCGGGTGGCACTGGCTGGCGGTGGCACTGGCTGGCGGCACTGACAGATTGCACTGATTTTGCAGACCCAGCAGCTAAATTACATCAGCCAATGATTGGGCTGCTTTAGAAAGGGGGCGGGGCCACATACACATAGCGACCCGCCCAGATACCATCCCATTAGCTGGTGTAATATAGCTGCTGGGTCCCGCCCACCCCGGCCGGGTCCCGCCCACCCCGACATCGAGCTGACAGCTCCTCTCTCTCTCTCCTTTCTGCTCACACACTCAGCGGCTCTGGCTGCATCAAGCGCCGCGCTGAGTGTGTGAGCAGAGAGGAGAGAGAGACAGAGAGGAGCTGTCAGCTCGATGTCGGGGTGGGCGGGACCCGGGCCGGGGTGGGCGGGACCCAGCAGCTATATTACACCAGCTAATGGGATGGTATCTGGGCGGGTCGCTACGTGTATGTGGCCCCGCCCCCTTTCTAAAGCAGCCCAATCATTGGCTGGTGTAATTTAGCTGCCGGGTCCCGCCCACCCCGGCCGGGTCCCGCCCACCTCCGACATCAAGCTGACAGCTCCTCTCTGTCTCTCTCTCCTCTCTGCTCACACACTCAGCGCGGCGCTTGATGCAGCCAGAGCCGCTGAGTGTGGAGAAGGAAGAATGAGCGGAGGTCAGTCTGAAATATCGGCCTAATCTTGATAATAAATCGGCCGATGCCGATTTATCAAAAATGGCCAAATATCGGCCGATATATCGGCCAGCCGATATATCGGTCGACCTCTAGTCCTATGCAATAGAATAACTAAGCAAGGACACAGTAATGAATTATAATAGGTAAAGTGTTTTACTCATTAATTCTCAATATGGATAAAGGGGTAACAGTAATCACAGTTCCAGATAATCACTCCTAAGGGCAGCGTCCTGCCACTCTAACACACTATATAGTAACACACGCTACAGGTGCGCCATACGGGCGACCGTTAACTAAGTGCCCTATGGCGCAGTAATCAAACACGCTAGAATCCCCACCAGGCCTGGTTCTAATATTTAACTTAGTCCTTCTTTCTTCACCGGCAGGTCTGTAATGGTGGTGCACTTTAAACAGAGTATAACTTTGTAATCCAAGGGGTATGAAAATAACTTGTAGGCCACGGCAGTCTATAGGCCTATATACAGCAACAGTATCTTAGCTGGGCTTACGCCCTCTCACCCGCCGGACTACGGATCCAGTCCGGGAAACCTCCACCGGTCGTGTCACACACACTCGATCTCTCCAACGATCGGGCCCCCGATCCGACAAGGCTGTAGCTCACAAAGTCAGATGCCACCCAGGCTCGCAGAGGGGAGGGTGGAAGGCTCTTTGGTGCAGAGCAAGGCCTCAGGCTTCAGGCCTTGCACTCCGACACATCCGCACAGGAGGATCCGTCTGCGAAGTCTCGTGTCCCCCAAAGAGGCCGAGCCCGGCCTCGCCTCCTCCTTTTATAACCCCTCCCATGAGTCTCTGCGGTGGAACATCACAAGAATGGGGTTATGGGTAATGTAGTTTCTTCCCAATATAGGGGAATACCCCGCTACAAACAAATGAAAAAAATATAGGTTGCGCTAACCCAAAATAAATGACCAATATAACAAATAAATGAATATTAGTGCAATTCATTCATATTCATTTATTTGTTATATTGCTCATTTATTTTGGGTTAGCGCAACCTATATTTTTTTTCATTCATTATTTTAAGCAGTTACAGCAACAGTTTTTTTCATTTTGGTATAAAAGAAGTTACATAAATAAATGAAAGCTAATCACCGAAAGCACCCCTGTCAGTGGAAAATTGTTTGTCTCCACCCTCTAACCACTACATCTGCAGCTTGTTTTTGTTGATTACTAGCTCGATCACTAGGTGAAAATAAAGAAAGGAAGCATAAAAAAAAATAAACAAATGCAGTCATCACATCTGAGATTTAGTAAGCTGCCATACAATAAATGTTTGTTTTTGGGTTTAATACCACTATAAAACCATAAATTATGAAACTATACAAAAACAGCACACATTACCTTTTAAGCTCTGATAAAGCTTTTAAACAATTTTATGCTTTCTTACCAACTGGTACATACATATTAGTAGTCCCATTCAATTGTCAGTGTTCATTCACTGCTATGTGCAACTTACATTGCTTTTATTTGGATGTAAACTCATACCACTCTCAATCTGTATTGAATAATTTTATTTTTGTATATCTCATCCACTAAAATCATGCTTCAGCCTTGAGCATTATACTGCTTATATACTATAATACAAGCTTTGATGTATTGTACCAAAATACTAAAATTGTATTTGGTGACTAGTGATGAGCCGAACACCCCCGGGTTCGGTTCGCACCAGAACCCGCGAACGGACCGGAAGTTCGAACGAACATTAGAACCCTATTAAATACAATGGATGCGAACGTTCGAATTCTAAAGTGCTAATTATAACAACTATTATGCATGTTATTGTCCTAAAAAGGGTTTGGGAACCCGGGTTCTGCACCAGGGGACATGTATCAATGCAAAAAGAAGTTTTAAAAACGGTCGTTTTTCGGGAGCAGTCATTTTAATGATGCATAAAGTGAAAAAAAAAAAGTCAAATATTCCTTTAAATATCGTACCTGGGGGGTGTCTAAAGTATGCCTGTGAAGTGCCACGTGTTTCCCGTGTTTAGAACTGTCCCTGCACAAAATGACACTTCTAAAGGAAAAAAAAGCCATTTAAAACTGCTTGCGGCTTTAATGTAATGTCTGGTCCCGGTAATATGGATGAAATTCTTTAAGAAAAATGGCATAGCTACCCCATGACCCCCCCCCCCCTACCCCAGCCCATTACCAGCCCCTTTGGGTCTTGTATGGATATTAAGGGGAACCCCGCACATAAAATAAAAAAGGCCCTATATACTCTGAACAGCCGTATACAGGCGGTGCATACAAGACAGGGACTGTAGGTTTGTTCTTATGTAGAATCTGTTTGTAATTTTGAACAGGTACATTGTTGAAGTGTAGCTCCAGCCCAAAAATCTATTTTTAAACTTTTTGGAAAACATAGGTAAGGGTTATCACCCCTGTAACATTTGTTTTGCTGTCTGTGCCCCTGTTCAGAACATTTCACCTCACTTTCCGTCCCAATGACAACTGTTTTTGAAATGTGGTGTTTTTCTTGAAACAAGGATTGCTGATAAAGCATCAGTACAGAGGAGACACCTTTCTCCCATATTTATTCTTACAGGAGAGAATTTTCCTTCCTAGTGGTAGATTTCCTCTCACTTCCTGTTGTCTTCTTGCGTTTGCAAGTAGGAGTCGTTTGTAAGTTGGATGTTTGAAAGTAGGGACCTGCCGTATATACTCTGCAGAAATAGGCCCCTTAGTTGTTGGTGTTGGCACAACACTGTAAGCACTCACAGTTACTCTTGGTTGGTGCTGGAACGCCCTGCTGTCAACTATTATATCAGGAATTTTAATTACATATAATTGTTGAACAGTGGTAGTAAAAATTGGGCCTTTGATGGTGGTGCTGGTGCCACAACACTGTAAGCCCTGACAGTTACTCTTGGTGGGTGCAGCAATGGGCCCTGCTGTGAATTATTAGATCAAGAATTGTAATTACATGCCCCTGTTGAACAGGGGCTGAAAAATTGGGCCTTAGGCACTGGTGGCACAACACTGCAACCCCTCACAGATACTGTACTTGGAGCACAGCAATGAGCCCTGTTGCAAAGTATTGCTTCAAAAATTGTAATTACACGCCCCTGTTAAACAGGGGCTGAAAAATTGGGCGTTAGGCACTGGTGGCGGCACCCATAAACAAAAATGATCTTCCAAGCTATCATCATCAATCGTATCATTGAGGACTCGGAGGAGGAGGATAGCCAGTCAACATAACAGCACAGGCACTCAGCATCAGCATCAGTCTTGAAGGGATGTGACATTTTAAAATCAATTAGTCTGTTATATCAGCATCAGGTGTGTGGTAGCTGGTGGTGATCCAAGACTGGTTCATCTTGATGAAAGTCAGTCGATCAACCGAGTCGGTGGACAGGCGCACCCTGTGATCCGTGACAAATCCTCCAGCAGCACTGAATGTGCGTTCTGAAAGAACGCTGGATGCAGGACAGGCCAGTAGCTCAATTGCATACTGTGCAAGCTCTGGCCAGTGATCCATCCTCAAGACCCAGTAAGCCAGAGGATTTTCGGTGGGGAAGGTGTCCAAGTCTGACCTTGCCCCTAGATATTCCTGCACCATGTTTATCAGACGCTGGCGATGGTTGCTGGAACCAATCATACTTTGGGGCTGCGGACTAAAGAATTGTCTGAACGCATCGGTCAGACGGCCACCTTCCCCACCGCTCCTTCTTTGACTGGCCGAAGCCTCAGCAACTCGTTGTCCAGGACCAGGAGTTTGCAACCTCCCAGTCTCTGGGAACGCGTTGCACAGACCTTTCTGCAAGGCCTCCCGGAGTTGTCTCATCCTCTGCTCCCTCTGCGACGGTAACATAAGGTCCGCAACCTTACCCTTGTACCGTGGATCAAGGAGAGTGGCCAGCCAGTAATGGTCCCTCTCCTTGATCCGAAGAATACGAGGATCCTTCCGCAGACTTTGCAGGATCAGGGAGGCCATGCAGCGTAGGTTTGCTGAGGCATTCGCTCCGGAGTCCTCTGGGTCACTAAGGACGACATGATCCGCAGCCACCTCCTCCCAGCCACGTACAAGTCCACTGGTTTCTTGGGACTGTAAATCATCCCTAAAAGACTGCTGCTGATGATGCTGAGTGCCAGCCTCCACCTCCATGCTGACACAATCCTCCTCCTCCTCCTCCTCCTCCTCCTCTTCCTGTGCGATGGGTGGGACAGAAGGAACACTGTCTGGGTAAAGGGGGCCTTGAGAGGCAAGGAAGTCCTCCTCTTCCTGCCTCTGTTCTGCCTCAAGTGCCCTGTCCATTATTCCACGCAGCGTGTGCTCCAACAGGTGGACAAGAGGTACAGTGTCACTGATGCATGCACTGTCACTGCTCACCATCCTCGTGGCCTCCTCAAATGGTGCCAGGACAGTGCATGCATCCCTGATCATGCCCCACTGGCGTGGAGAAAAAAAACCAAGCTCCCCTGACCCTGTCCTGGTGCCGTAGTCGCACAGGTACTCATTGATGGCCCTCTGCTGCGTGTGCAGCCGCTGCAGCATGGCCAACGTTGAGTTCCACCTGGTGGGCATGTCACATATAAGGCGGTTCTTGGGCAGGTTCAACTCCTTTTGCAGCTCAGCCAGGCGAGCACTGGCATTATAAGATCTGCGGAAATGCACACAGACTTTCCTGGCCTGCCTCAGGACATCCTGTAAGCCCGGGTACCTGCCCAAGAACCGCTGCACCACCAGGTTAAGGACGTGAGCCACACAGGGCACATGGGTCAGTTGTCCCTGTCGGAGGGCGGAGAGGAGGTTGGTGCCATTGTCGCAAACCACCATTCCTGGCTTAAGCTGGCGTGGCGTCAACCACCTCTCGGCCTGGCCCTGCAGAGCAGACAGGACCTCTGCCCCAGTGTGGCTTCTGTCCCCCAAACACACCAGCGCAAGCACGGCATGGCATCTTTTTGCCTGCGTACTTGCGTAGCCCCGTGAACGGCTACGGAGCACCGCTGGTTCATAGGACAAACCACAGGAAGAGGCCATGGAGGAAGAAGAAGAGGAGGGGGTGGAGGAGAGAGGTGTGTCACAACCAGTAGTAGCATTTTGGAGGCGTGGCGGTGGGACAACCTCCAACACTACTGCACCTTGTCCTGAATCCTTCCCAGCTGCCAAAAGAGTGACCCAATGGGCCGTGAAAGAAAGGTAACGTCCCTGTCCATGCCTGCTGGACCATGAGTCAGCGGTAATATGCACCTTACCGCTGACCGCCCTGTCCAGCGAGGCCAAGACATTGCCTTCCACATGCCGGTAGAGAGCCGGAATAGCCTTCCGTGAGAAAAAGTGGCGTTTGGGAACCTGCCACTGAGGAACCGCACATTGCACAAACTCACGGAAGGGGGCCGAGTCTACCAACTGAAAAGGCAGCAGTTGAAGCGCTAGCAATTTAGCCAAGCTAGCATTCAACCGCTGGGCATGTGGATGGCTGGGAGTGAACTTCTTTCGACGGTCCAGCAGCTGGGGCAGGGAAATTTGCCTGCTAGAATCGGACGTCGGTGTACTGCTAGCAGAGTGGGCGCAAGTACTTGGCTGTGACACACCTAATTCTACACCTTCATTCCTCTCAGTGCATGTTTCAGAGAGGACTGAAGTTATAGTGGGGTTGGAGATCCCAGCTGATGCGGTGCAAGGAGAGGTCCGCTTTGTTCTTTGGTGTGGGTCTTTGAGGTAGGCTTGCCAACGAGCTGCATGGCAGGTCAACATATGTCTGGTCAGGCATGTGGTACCCAAGCGGCTGATGTTTTGGCCACGCGATATACGCTTGAGACATATGTTGCAAACAGCAGCTGTGCGATCTGATGCACTAGCCTCAAAAAAGGCCCACACCAAAGAACTTTTTGAATGACGGGCAGAGGCAGCGCCCTGCACAGGCGGAGCTCTGCGGTGTGATTCCGTCGGTGTACTGCCCTTACGCTGGCCACCAAAGGGCATCCTGCCTCGTTGGAGATGTGCCTCCTCCTCATCCTCCTCCTCCTCCTCTCTCCTATTAGGCACCCACGTGGAGTCATTGACCTCATCATCCCCTCCCTCCTCATCACTGGAGCCAATCTGGCAGTATGCTGCAGCTGCTGGAACATGACTGCCAGATTGGTGTCCTTCTTGAGCATCCCCTCTGTCTGCTCTCACGCTACTGCCTTCCTCTAGCTGGGTTTCATCATCAGACCCTTCGAAACGCTGGGCATCCTCCTGGAGCATGTACCCAACACTGTGCTGAAACAGTTCGGGGGACTCCTCAGGAGGAGGACATGGTGGGTCTAGGGAAGGAGTGACTGATGATTTGTCTGACATTGATACCAGGGAAGACGACGCTTTGGCAGCTGCTTTTCCAGTACCCTGAGCCTGGGTGAGAGAGGATGAGGAGGAGGAGGAGGGCTTGGTCATCCACTCTACCAAGTCTTCGGCATGATGTGGCTCAACATGTCCAGCTGCCGAAAAGAAGGACAAGCGTGTCCCATGGCCATGTGCTGATGACAATGCACCGCGTCCACGACCAGCACTGTTGCCCCCAGACACAGAGCCTGCTTGCCCTCTTTTATTGCCTCCTGACTGTCTGCCTCTCCTTGTTTGCCTTCCAGACATTCTAATAGATGGCCTGCAGGGAGATGGGAAAAAAGCAATAAGGGCTACCTTCAGGTGTCCTTCTCTGTCCCTGGAAACAAGGACTTGCAGAGTGAAAGAAAAAAAACACTCTCCCTACCTACAGTTTTCTGTCCCTAGAAAAAATGTTTTTTTTAATCACAATATAGCACAAGGAAAATTAACTCACTGTCCTTACAGGTCCCTGGAAACAAGGACTTGCAGAGTGAAAGAAAAAAAACACTCTCCCTACCTACAGTTTTCTGTCCCTAGAAAAAAATGTTTTTTTTAATCACAATATAGCAAAAGGACAATTCACTCACTGTCCTTCCAGGTCCCTGGAAACAAGGACTTGCAGAGTGAAAGAAACTGACACTGTCCCTACCTAGAGTTTTCTGTCCCTGGAATAAATGTTTTTTTCAGCACAATATAGCACAAGGACAATTAACTCACTGTCCTTACAGGTCCCTGGAAACAAGGACTTGCAGAGTGAAAGAAAAAAAATACTCTCCCTACCTACAGTTTTCTGTCCCTAGAAAAAAATGTTTTTTTTAATCACAATATAGCAAAAGGACAATTCACTCACTGTCCTTCCAGGTCCCTGGAAACAAGGACTTGCAGAGTGAAAGAAACTGACACTGTCCCTACCTAGAGTTTTCTGTCCCTAGAATAAATGTTTTTTTTAATCACAATATAGCACAAGGAAAATTAACTCACTGTCCTTACAGGTCCCTGGAAACAAGGACTTGCAGAGTGAAAGAAAAAAAACACTCTCCCTACCTACAGTTTTCTGTCCCTAGAAAAAAATGTTTTTTTTAATCACAATATAGCAAAAGGACAATTCACTCACTGTCCTTCCAGGTCCCTGGAAACAAGGACTTGCAGAGTGAAAGAAACTGACACTGTCCCTACCTAGAGTTTTCTGTCCCTAGAATAAATGTTTTTTTTAATCACAATATAGCACAAGGAAAATTAACTCACTGTCCTTACAGGTCCCTGGAAACAAGGACTTGCAGAGTGAAAGAAAAAAAACACTCTCCCTACCTACAGTTTTCTGTCCCTAGAAAAAAATGTTTTTTTTTTATCACAATATAGCAAAAGGACAATTCACTCACTGTCCTTCCAGGTCCCTGGAAACAAGGACTTGCAGAGTGAAAGAAACTGACACTGTCCCTACCTAGAGTTTTCTGTCCCTGGAATAAATGTTTTTTTCAGCACAATATAGCACAAGGACAATTAACTCACTGTCCTTACAGGTCCCTGGAAACAAGGACTTGCAGAGTGAAAGAAAAAAAATACTCTCCCTACCTACAGTTTTCTGTCCCTAGAAAAAAATGTTTTTTTTAATCACAATATAGCAAAAGGACAATTCACTCACTGTCCTTCCAGGTCCCTGGAAACAAGGACTTGCAGAGTGAAAGAAACTGACACTGTCCCTACCTAGAGTTTTCTGTCCCTGGAATAAATGTTTTTTTCAGCACAATATAGCACAAGGACAATTAACTCACTGTCCTTACAGGTCCCTGGAAACAAGGACTTGCAGAGTGAAAGAAAAAAAATACTCTCCCTACCTACAGTTTTCTGTCCCTAGAAAAAAATGTTTTTTTTAATCACAATATAGCAAAAGGACAATTCACTCACTGTCCTTCCAGGTCCCTGGAAACAAGGACTTGCAGAGTGAAAGAAACTGACACTGTCCCTACCTAGAGTTTTCTGTCCCTAGAATAAATGTTTTTTTTAATCACAATATAGCAAAAGGACAATTCACTCACTGTCCTTCCAGGTCCCTGGAAACAAGGACTTGCAGAGTGAAAGAAACTGACACTGTCCCTACCTAGAGTTTTCTGTCCCTAGAATAAATGTTTTTTTTAATCACAATATAGCAAAAGGACAATTCACTCACTGTCCTTCCAGGTCCCTGGAAACAAGGACTTGCAGAGTGAAAGAAACTGACACTGTCCCTACCTAGAGTTTTCTGTCCCTAGAATAAATGTTTTTTTTAATCACAATATAGCAAAAGGACAATTCACTCACTGTCCTTCCAGGTCCCTGGAAACAAGGACTTGCAGAGTGAAAGAAACTGACACTGTCCCTACCTAGAGTTTTCTGTCCCTAGAATAAATGTTTTTTTTAATCACAATATAGCAAAAGGACAATTCACTCACTGTCCTTCCAGGTCCCTGGAAACAAGGACTTGCAGAGTGAAAGAAACTGACACTGTCCCTACCTAGAGTTTTCTGTCCCTAGAATAAATGTTTTTTTTAATCACAATATAGCAAAAGGACAATTCACTCACTGTCCTTCCAGGTCCCTGGAAACAAGGACTTGCAGAGTGAAAGAAACTGACACTGTCCCTACCTAGAGTTTTCTGTCCCTAGAATAAATGTTTTTTTTAATCACAATATAGCAAAAGGACAATTCACTCACTGTCCTTCCAGGTCCCTGGAAACAAGGACTTGCAGAGTGAAAGAAACTGACACTGTCCCTACCTAGAGTTTTCTGTCCCTAGAATAAATGTTTTTTTTAATCACAATATAGCACAAGGAAAATTAACTCACTGTCCTTACAGGTCCCTGGAAACAAGGACTTGCAGAGTGAAAGAAAAAAAACACTCTCCCTACCTACAGTTTTCTGTCCCTAGAAAAAAATGTTTTTTTTAATCACAATATAGCAAAAGGACAATTCACTCACTGTCCTTCCAGGTCCCTGGAAACAAGGACTTGCAGAGTGAAAGAAACTGACACTGTCCCTACCTAGAGTTTTCTGTCCCTAGAATAAATGTTTTTTTTAATCACAATATAGCACAAGGAAAATTAACTCACTGTCCTTACAGGTCCCTGGAAACAAGGACTTGCAGAGTGAAAGAAAAAAAACACTCTCCCTACCTACAGTTTTCTGTCCCTAGAAAAAAATGTTTTTTTTTATCACAATATAGCAAAAGGACAATTCACTCACTGTCCTTCCAGGTCCCTGGAAACAAGGACTTGCAGAGTGAAAGAAACTGACACTGTCCCTACCTAGAGTTTTCTGTCCCTGGAATAAATGTTTTTTTCAGCACAATATAGCACAAGGACAATTAACTCACTGTCCTTACAGGTCCCTGGAAACAAGGACTTGCAGAGTGAAAGAAAAAAAATACTCTCCCTACCTACAGTTTTCTGTCCCTAGAAAAAAATGTTTTTTTTAATCACAATATAGCAAAAGGACAATTCACTCACTGTCCTTCCAGGTCCCTGGAAACAAGGACTTGCAGAGTGAAAGAAACTGACACTGTCCCTACCTAGAGTTTTCTGTCCCTAGAATAAATGTTTTTTTTAATCACAATATAGCACAAGGAAAATTAACTCACTGTCCTTACAGGTCCCTGGAAACAAGGACTTGCAGAGTGAAAGAAAAAAAACACTCTCCCTACCTACAGTTTTCTGTCCCTAGAAAAAAATGTTTTTTTTAATCACAATATAGCAAAAGGACAATTCACTCACTGTCCTTCCAGGTCCCTGGAAACAAGGACTTGCAGAGTGAAAGAAACTGACACTGTCCCTACCTAGAGTTTTCTGTCCCTGGAATAAATGTTTTTTTCAGCACAATATAGCACAAGGACAATTAACTCACTGTCCTTACAGGTCCCTGGAAACAAGGACTTGCAGAGTGAAAGAAAAAAAATACTCTCCCTACCTACAGTTTTCTGTCCCTAGAAAAAAATGTTTTTTTTAATCACAATATAGCAAAAGGACAATTCACTCACTGTCCTTCCAGGTCCCTGGAAACAAGGACTTGCAGAGTGAAAGAAACTGACACTGTCCCTACCTAGAGTTTTCTGTCCCTGGAATAAATGTTTTTTTCAGCACAATATAGCACAAGGACAATTAACTCACTGTCCTTACAGGTCCCTGGAAACAAGGACTTGCAGAGTGAAAGAAAAAAAATACTCTCCCTACCTACAGTTTTCTGTCCCTAGAAAAAAATGTTTTTTTTAATCACAATATAGCAAAAGGACAATTCACTCACTGTCCTTCCAGGTCCCTGGAAACAAGGACTTGCAGAGTGAAAGAAACTGACACTGTCCCTACCTAGAGTTTTCTGTCCCTAGAATAAATGTTTTTTTTAATCACAATATAGCAAAAGGACAATTCACTCACTGTCCTTCCAGGTCCCTGGAAACAAGGACTTGCAGAGTGAAAGAAACTGACACTGTCCCTACCTAGAGTTTTCTGTCCCTAGAATAAATGTTTTTTTTAATCACAATATAGCACAAGGAAAATTAACTCACTGTCCTTACAGGTCCCTGGAAACAAGGACTTGCAGAGTGAAAGAAAAAAAACACTCTCCCTACCTACAGTTTTCTGTCCCTAGAAAAAAATGTTTTTTTTAATCACAATATAGCAAAAGGACAATTCACTCACTGTCCTTCCAGGTCCCTGGAAACAAGGACTTGCAGAGTGAAAGAAACTGACACTGTCCCTACCTAGAGTTTTCTGTCCCTAGAATAAATGTTTTTTTTAATCACAATATAGCAAAAGGACAATTCACTCACTGTCCTTCCAGGTCCCTGGAAACAAGGACTTGCAGAGTGAAAGAAACTGACACTGTCCCTACCTAGAGTTTTCTGTCCCTAGAATAAATGTTTTTTTTAATCACAATATAGCAAAAGGACAATTCACTCACTGTCCTTCCAGGTCCCTGGAAACAAGGACTTGCAGAGTGAAAGAAACTGACACTGTCCCTACCTAGAGTTTTCTGTCCCTAGAATAAATGTTTTTTTTAATCACAATATAGCAAAAGGACAATTCACTCACTGTCCTTCCAGGTCCCTGGAAACAAGGACTTGCAGAGTGAAAGAAACTGACACTGTCCCTACCTAGAGTTTTCTGTCCCTAGAATAAATGTTTTTTTTAATCACAATATAGCAAAAGGACAATTCACTCACTGTCCTTCCAGGTCCCTGGAAACAAGGACTTGCAGAGTGAAAGAAACTGACACTGTCCCTACCTAGAGTTTTCTGTCCCTAGAATAAATGTTTTTTTTTAAGCACACTATAGCAGAAGCACAAAACACACTGACACTCTCCCTACCTATCCTTCTCTTTCCCTAAACTAAAGGAATCCAGGTTAAGCAAGAAAGAAATAACAGTCACTGTCCCTGCCTATGCTACTCTATCCCTGCTCCGGAACACACTACACTAGGCCGCCGTGCTGGCGGCCTTTTATAGTGTGGGGCGTGTACTAAACACCCTCAGCAATAATTGGCCACAGGCATCCTGCCTGTGGCCAATCATTGCTCTCCTCGCTGCCGGCGCTGTGATTGGCCAAGCATGCGGGGTCACAGTGCATGCTTGGCCAATCACAGCGCCTGGATGACACTGCGATGGCGTAGTGCATTGTGGGCCGTTCGCGTCACTCGAATTTGGCGCGAACGGCCCAAATCGTTCGATCTTCGTCGAACGATCGAACAGCCAATGTTCGAGTCGAACGTATGTTCGACTCGAACACGAAGCTCATCCCTATTGGTGACAAATAACATTTTGTCATTGAAACTGAAATGTCTTTAGATTGACCCTGTAAAGAAGAGTGTATTGATTTTCAACTTCTATTATTACTGCACTTTACCTGCCAATGATTTTAGGTCAGCTCAATTTTCAGGAAGGTCCAAGGTCAACACCTAGATTTACTCATATCAGAAGAGAAGAAGAGGGTGTATATTTGCAGTTATAATATTTTCTAGATGTCTGCTCCTTTCTATTTCCTTATGAATACTATAGTATAAAAAAATAAACAAAATAGATGTTTCTTTCTAAACAGTGATAGTGGGATGAAACAAATTCTTTATAAGATAAATGAAAACTATCACCATTTTAAGGAGAAGCCAAATGTTATTTCAAAGTTCTGCATTTAGATAAAATTCCCGCTTTTTCAGTAGCCATAATTGGAAAAAAAAAACAGATGTCACAATAGCTGTAAAATATTATTTTAAAAAGTAATGTGTCCAAGGAAAAAAATAATAATGTTTATATTTTTAACAGGTATTTGGTTTAATGTTCATATTAAATATTTTTTTCCATATAGGCTCTAATGCCACGTACACACAATCGTTTTGCACGTCGTTAAAAATGCAATTTTTTAAATTGGGCATTAAAAACGATCGTGTGTAGGCTCCAGAGCATTTTTAACAATGTGAAAAATGGGCTAAAAAAATGAGAACCTGCTCTATTTTTTTCACGTCGTTTTTCACGTCGTTTTTTTTTAACGACGTGAAAAACGGTAGTGTGTATGCTTTTACGAGGGGAAAAAACCCGCGCATGCTCAGAATCAAGTATGAGACGGGAGCGCTCGTTCTGGTAAAACTAGCGTTCGTAATGGAGATAGCACATTCGTCACGCTGTAACGGACTGAAAAGCACGAGGCTGAAAAGCGCGAATCGTCACTCAACAAACTTTACTAACGTGAAGGGTGGCGCCATTCGAACGGAACTTCCCCTTTATAGTGCCGTCATACGTGTTGTACGTCACTGCGCTTTGCTCAAGCGTTTTTTTTAATGAACGTGTGTATGCAAGACAGGCTTGAGAGGAAACAAGAAAAATCACGTCGAGAAAAACGTAGTTTTTGAAAATGACATTAAAAACGATCGTGTGTACGCGGCATTAATGTATGCATGTACAGTACATGCATACATATGTAATTTTCCTATGATCCTACAATGTCACTGAGGTTAAATATTAAGTAGCAAATGTGGACTAATCCATCGGTGGGGTATTTATGGGAGGGGATGTAGGTGCTACAATTTTCTGACAACTTACTCCAAGCTAGGTTACAAACTCTGTGACAGTTTGGTAGAAGACAGGGGACACTGTGTCAAAGACTTTAGAAATGTCTTAAGGGGCCCACGGAACCAGATAAATGTCAACGAATGCAAATGTTTTTGACATGTTCATTTGACCACTGGCAAGTTTTTCTTTCATTAAAAGATGATTTCAGATGCCCATGAATAATACTTATGAGAATGCCCTATTTATGTGAATGATAAACCATTTTTAAACACTATGGGGGTAATTTACTATAGCGCCGCAGCAATTTGCGCTAATTAGCGCGAAAACGGTATTCACTATAGCGCTGGAGAAAAAATACTTACCAAAATCGAATTTACTATAGCTCCCAGAATCCAAATAGCGCCCAAATCCTTACTCTACTAAAAGCTGGAGTTGTGCACATGGAAATAATGTTTAGAGCGTGATATAATTGCCTAAATGGTACTGAAATATGCGGTATATTATTTAAAGATAATCTGCTTTTAAACTGTGCGAAAAAGTGATTTCTACACTGAAATATCTTTAAAAGTCTGAGAAGTAAAAAAAATGCCCGTTTTTGGACAACTATTTGCAAGCTAAACTGAGCATGCCCAGAGCTAATATAACTCAAATTTTAACTCAAGTGACTTTTTTCACAAGAGTTATAGTAAATACCGAAATGAGAGCTAATTAAAGAGCATGTTTTGGAAGTAAAAATCTGAGCTATTTTAGTCCAATGCAAGTCTTAGCCATTGATTCTAATGATACAATTGTAACTTTCACAAATAAATCCTTTTAATGTTGAGATGAAATGTATCTTTCTCTGAATTTTTTTTTCCTTTGCAACAATGTTGCTTCTAATTAAAATATTTTGTTTTTAAAGAAAGCTAGAATGTGGAATGTTTTGATAAAATATATTTTTCTCTGTCACTTTCACTTGTTACTCTCCATATCACCAATCGTTACCCAAACTCACACAGGTGTCTTTACAAAGCACAAACAATACCATTGCTGATGCAAATTTAAAATTAGTCACATTTTTTTTGTGCTTTTTATTATTTAAAAATAATCATAATTTGAGCCCCAAAAATTTGATATGTGTTCCAACATCAGAAATAAAAATGTCATTCCCCAAAATTTGAGGGTAATATTACTATTCTAAACTCACCCCCAAAAAAACACCAAATATCACAGAATAAATCAAGAAGAATAACTCTTGAGTAATGTAATTCCATCACCTGTATGTCCAAAGAAATGCAGTATTTATGTGTATTTACGTGTAGGAGGACTCCACATGTGGCAGCTCTGTGGCTTAGAGGTTAGAACTTCTGCTTAGCATCCCTGAGTGTCTGGGTTCAAATCCCAAACATGCTGCTTCATGTAGAGAAGTTGTCTCATCTCCCAGGTCCTAAAACTATATCTAAATGTTGTATTTATGTGTAGGAGGGTTCCACCACCATTGTAAATCTTGCCCGATACACAATTTAGCCCAAAGTATTGGGACGCCTGCCTTTACACACACATGAACTTTAATGGCAGCCCAGTCTTAGTCCGCAGGGTTAAATTTTGATTTGGCCCACCCTTTGCAGCTAGAACAGCTTCTGGGAAGGCTGGGAAGGCTGTCCACAAGGTTTAGTGTGTCTATGGGAATGTTTGATCATTCTTCCAGAAGTGCATTTGTGAGGCCAGGCACTGATATTGGATGAGAAGGCCTGGCTCGCAGTCTCTGCTCTAATTCAGCCAAAGGGAGTTCTATCGGGTTGAGGTCAGGACTCTGTGCAGGCCAGTCAAGTTTCTCCACCCCAATTTACTCATCCATGTCTTTATGGACCTTGCTTTGTGCACTGGTGTGCAGTCATGTTGAAACAGGAAGGGGTCACCCCCAAACTGTTCCCACAAAGTTGGGAGCATGAAATTGTCCAAAATATCTCAGTATGCTGATGCCTTAAGAGTTCCCTTCACTGGAACTAAGGGGCCAAGCCCAACCCCTGAAAAACAACCCCACACCATAATCCCCCTCCACCAAATGATTTGGACCAGTGCACAAAGCAAGGTCCATAAAGACATAGATGAGTGAGTTCGGGGTGGAGGAACTTGACTGGCCTGGACAGAGTCCTGACCTCAACACAACAGAACACCTTGGGGATGAATTAGAGCGGAGACTGCAGGCCAGGCCTTCTCGTCCAACATCAGTGCCTGACCTCACAAATGCACTTGGAAGAATGGTCAAACATTCCCATAGACACACTCCTAAACCTTGTGGACAGCCTTCCCAGAAGAGTTGAAGCTGTTATAGCTGCAAAGGGTGGGCCAACTCAATATTGAACCCTACGAACTAAGACTGGGATGCGATTACAGTTCATGTGCGTTTAAAGGCAGGCGTCCCAATACTTAGGTCAATATATTGTATATTGCTTGGAGACACGGAACTTGGCTATGGACTTAGGGCTGGTTTACACCACAGAGATGCAGAGAACATGTGTGAGGCTGCCTGGTGGCTAAGTGTGCAGCAATTCTGTCTAGCAACACTGGGGTTGCTGGTTCAATTCCCCAACATGCTAATGCTTATGTTGAAGTTTATATGTTCTCCCTGTGTGGGTTTCTCACCACAATCCAAAGACATGCTGGCATTTTATTTGTCTCCTGCAAAATAGTCTCTAATGTAAAAAAGTTTATTTTGGACTTTAGATTGGAAGCTCATTGGAGCCAGGGCCCGATGGTAATGTTTGTTAGCACTAATCATACCCAGGGACTTGGACATTTAAAATTGTAGGGTTTACACTGCACAGGTACATATGCTTAGAAAACTGTTGCTTTGTTTATGTGCATGCAAATGGTCTTGGATCTTTGGCCTGTAGTTGGAGATTTGATGCACATAGCCAAGGGCTAACACAGTTGCAAATAGTATTATGTGTTCCTGCCCATCAGGTGAAATAACTTTAGACATACACAAAGAGACAGATTGAAAGATACTGGTGGGCGTGTACTTCTATTGGGCGTGTACTTCTATTGGGCGTGTATCAGTTTGCTAACAATACAACCTCTCTTATATAAAGGCCTGCAGTATGGGGGATCGTTTGGTCTGAGAAGGCCATTTTTTTTGCTGTGATTTGGGGAGTGGGGAGAAGGAATGATATTGTGCAGATTGGCAAATCCCCCCAACTAGTGTTATTTGCTGAAATTCTTGTGCATGTTTTCAATCAAAAATTGTGTGTGTATTGTTCCTGTCTGACCATGCAAAATCGTTTGGAAGCATCTGCTGACCTTCTACCCTTGGATCTCATTGCTTAATCATGTACACAGAAATGCAGCTTCCAGCAGAACATGGTCACCAATGTATGTATATGTGGATTGTGGGGTGGGGGTGGGGGTTTTGAACATGTGTCTTTTTTATTATTATGTTGGAATGCTTTGTAAGAATAATGACTTGAGTATGTTTCTATATTCTTGCATATAAAAATGTGATGTGTTGCCTGTTCTACACTAAAAGTAAAGCTGTGTGCACTCTAAGGTTTTGACAAATTTTAGATTGTAAGCTCCTATGAGCAGGGCCCTTAAAATCCAATTGCTAAATGTAGCACCATGTATCCTGTCCAAATTTTTTTTGAAGCTAGTAAATGAATGTACATAATTTTGTTTCTGCTGGCAAAATAAAAGTACGTTGTTGAGCTTTGGTGTGTGCTTTTTTTTTGTTTTGTTTTTTTGGCAAAGTGCAAATTCCTTAATATTTTTTTTTTTTTTTTTTTTTATTAATTTTCCAAAAACACATATAACACACATTACAATACATGAAACACATTTACAGTCTCAATATTTCCCATAAAAAAAAAGGGGGGGAGGGAGTGAGGATGATTATAGAAGAGGGGGGATGGGGGAATACAATCCCTCATACTCTCCCCCAAATATATTATGTGCTATCACTCTAGTGTTAATGTCTTCTAAAGTGGAATTAAATAATAAAGGGAAACAAAAAGTGGTTCCGAAAACTACTATGAACTAAAAAAAAAAAAAAAAAAAATTTAAAGAGTTAAATCTAAAAATAGACAATATAAAGAACTAGGGGATAAATTTATGAGTGGCAGTGCTGATAGAGTGACAAAACATGTATATAAAGAGAAAAGTGAGGGGAAAAGTTATCGTCACCTGTGCCAAAAAAAAAAAAAAAAAGGGGGGAGGGGAGGGGGGGAGTGGGAAAGATTTTAGAAAGGGGGGGGATGGGGGAATACGATCCCCCATACTCTCCCCCAGATATATTATGTGCTATCACTCTAGTGTTGATGTCTTCTAACGTAAAATTAATTAAAAAAAGAGTGAAAAAAAGTGATTTCAAAAACTACTACAAACTAAAAGACAAGTGTTAAAATCTAAAAGTGGACTATATGAAAGACTAAGGGATGAATTTACAAGTGACTACACTGATGAAGTGACAAAACATATATATATAGAGAAAAATAACAGGTAAAATTATCGTCACCTGTGCCCAAAAAAAAAAAGGGGGGGGGGAGGAGGGGGAAGGTATGGGGAGCCTCAGCGAAGAACAAAATCTAATCCCCCTCTCTCACTCTCTCCGGGAAAAGGAAGAGAACATAATTAGGGGTATAAAAAAGAAAAGAAAAAGGAGGAAAGGAAAGGCCGGCATGCATGGTATCCAATAAAATGTTTGTCACATTACATTTTAGTCTCTTAAGGGATAAGCCAAATAATAACCACAGGGAATCATCCTTAAGATATAGATAGCTTATTCAATAGGTGTAAACGAGTCTCAGTGGGATTGTGCAAGTATCTCTCTATAGGTTGTGGTGTCCTTGAACTCCATCCACGGAGTCCAAGTTAAAGTGTGTCGTTGAAAAGTGTCCTTGTTACAATGAGTGATATCCTCCATAAGATGGACCTCTGAAATTTTTTGAAACCACTTTTTCACGGATGAAGTCTCAGGCTGACCCCAAAGGGTAGGTATAAGTGCTTTAGCCGTATTAAGCAAATGTGGAACTAAAGAACATTTGTATTTTCTGACAGGTTCCTTAGTAGCATGAAAAAGAATGGTCCATGCATCAGCAGGAAGATTAATATTGGATATTTGTTGGATAATTCGAATAATGCTAGACCAGAAGGGGCGGATGAGTGGGCACGACCACCATATATGAGCGTGGGTTGCTCTGTTCCCACAATTCCTCCAACACAACGGGGAGTTGTCGGGGAACATCTGATGAAGCTTTGATGGGGTGTAGTGCCATCTGGTTAATAGCTTGTAATTGACCTCAGCCATCCTTGATGCAATTGAAGAGATATGAGTCAGCTGTAGGACTTTATCCTTTTGGCTGTCTGAGAGGCAGGATTCCAAGTCTGCCTCCCACTTAGCGAGAAAGGGAGGATAAGTATCACCTTGGAGCTTGATAAGTAATTTGTAGAATACCGAGATACAATGTTCAGGTGGATCCATTGAATTAAAAACTTCCTCAATACTGTTTAAGTCCTGTATCCCTCTAAGCGGCTGAGGCAGAGTTCTAAGGAAACCTTGCAATTGATTATATCTCCATTTATCAAGAAACATAATGGGCTTAAGGCCGAGAATCTCCTTAAGAGGCTTAAGCGCATTTGCTCGAAGAACATGATGTAGTAGAAGAGGTTCTTCTGGCAACCACGACCTATAGCCAGGATCTAGTAGGCCAGGTAAGAAATAATCGTGGTCCAAAAGCGGTAACAGAGGAGAAGCATATGACCACGAGAACTTCCTGTGTAAGGCATCCCATACATCAAGGGTGGAAGTGGTTAAAATGGAGGTACTTGGAGCAAGGTGTCTATGTAAGCGTGGCAACCAGGGTGTAGTTGCTAGGTCTGTGTTACTAAGATCATGTTCCAAACTCACCCAAAGTTTGGAATTAGCAGCATATTTCCATTCGGATATCCTAGACAGAATCACAGCATTATAATAAGCCTTAAAATTTGGAAGGGCCAGTCCCCCAGCTTCCTTGGAGCGAAATAGTACTTCCTTAGTTACTCTGGGGTGACTGTTCCTCCAAATAAAGCGGGAGATCATGGTCTGTAATAGGGAAAAAAATCCTATAGGCACACCCAATGGGATCATTTGAAAGAAAAAAAGAACTCTAGGCAGAATGTTCATTTTAATTATACTCACTTTACCCAACCATGAGTGTGTCAGCGTGTTCCACTTTTGTAAATCCCTTCTAATATTATTCAATAATGGGATGTAATTATATTTAAAGAGGGACTGAATGTGAGGCACAAGATTCACTCCCAGATATTTCATACTTCGTTGAACCCATCTAAAAGGAACGAGGGGTTTTAAATTTTCCACCTCCCTTCCAGGTAGATTAATATTTAGAATTTCAGACTTAGATAGGTTAATTTTAAAGTTAGAGAGTGTCTGAAAAGTAGAAAACGCTGACATTAAATTAGGAAGCGAGATACGAGGCTGCTGGATAAAAAATAAAATATCGTCTGCATATGCCGCATATTTGTGCGTTTTATTACCTACTTGAATCCCATGCATATTTAAATTACATCTTATGGTTGCCAAAAAGGGTTCGAGGGTAAGGGCAAATAAGAGGGGAGAAAGAGGGCAGCCCTGTCTAGTCCCATTAAATAGTTGGAATGAGTCACTCAAAGTGCCATTTATGCGAATTTGTGCTGTGGGGTTAGAATAGAGGGAAGTAATGTGGTAAAACATCTTGGGTCCCAGCCCAAAATGTCGCAGGGTCAATTTTAGGTAATCCCAGTCCACCCTATCGAACGCTTTTTCAGCATCTGTAGATACGAATAGGGTGGACTGGGAAGACCTTTGGGCGTATTGTATAAGAGATATCGCCCGGAGAGAATTATCCTTGGCTTCTCTGTGTGGCATAAAGCCCGTCTGATCCGTAGAAACCCAGCTAGGTATAAGAGGGAGTAGTCTGTTGGCCATTACCTTAGAATATAATTTGATATCAACATTTAATAGGGAAATTGGCCTATAGCTACTGCATTGAGTAGGGTCCTTATCTGCTTTAAGGATAACTGAAATATGGGCTGTAAGAGATTCCGGGCGTAGTCCCGAGGTCTGTGAGATTGAGTTGGCATAAGACGTAAGGCGGGGCAGAAGGATATCACTAAATGTTTTATAGTACCGGATAGTATAACCATCCGGTCCCGGGGCTTTACCTGTCGGTGAAGATTTCAGAGCCGCCTGAAATTCCTCAACCGAAAGTTCAGATTCAAGTTCCCTGAGAGTCAAATTTGAAAGTTTGGGCAAATTTGCTTCTTTTAAATATGTAAGCATAAGGTTACGTCTCTCCTTCACAGTCAGAGACGGAGAGTCACACTATACTTTTGTACAAATCTGCATAATAGTCCCTGAAAGCTTTAGAAATGTGAGGAGTCGCATGGACTAAATTTCCGTTTGATAGCTTTATTTTAGGAATAAACAATCTAGTCTGTTTTTCTTTGAGGGATCTTGCTAATTGTCTGCTAGGTTTGTCCCCCCACTCATAGAATTTTTGCGAATATCGTTGGAATTTCCGAGCTGTATCGAGGTTAAGAAGATTTTTTAATTCCTCTCGTTTCAATGTAAGAGCTTCTAGCTGGGATGTATGCAAAGTGAATTTATGTTGTTTATCAAGTTCTGTTATTTGGTGCAGTACCTGTTCAAGTTGTTGACCACGCTCTCTTTTTTTCCTTGCCCCAAGTTCTATGAGTCGGCCTCTCATAGTTGCCTTGTGAGCTTCCCATACAATAGCAGGGGATGTCTCGGAAGGTTTATTGTCTTTAAAATATTGCGATATATGAGAGGCCAACACAGAAACTTCTGTTGGGTTTGAAAGAAGAGAATCATTGAGTCTCCAATTATTGGAGCGCTGAGTCAAAGTGGGCATAGTCATACTCATCGACACAGGTGCATGATCTGACAGTGTCGCAGTGCCTATATTCGCCGATTGTACTAATGGGAGGTGGTAATGGTCTAAAAAGATATTATCTATTCGGGAATAAGACTGATGAGTCTTCGAAAAATGGGAAAAATCTTTTTCTTTTGGATGTAAAATACGCCATACGTCTATCAATTGTCGGTCTATTAGTCTCTTTTTAACAAAGGACAGGCGCTTAAAAGAGATGTTAGAGCGACCGTGGGATGTATCCAAAACAGGATCTAGAGACATATTTATGTCTCCTGCCAGTATGATTAAACCCTCAGCAAATTGTGATAAATCAGTAAGAATTTGAGAAAAAAAGGTAGGTTGATTTTGGTTCGGGCAGTATATGTTTGCTAGAGTACATTGGGTAGTACCTAAAAAGCCCTTTAAAAAAAGAAAACGACCATGGTCATCCGCTTGCATCTCTAAAAAACGGAAGGGTACGCTACTACTAAAACCAATAGCCACCCCCTTAGCTTTATTCGTATCTGAAAGGCTATAATACCACTGAGGAAAATAAAGCGAGGTCAATTTGACCTGCGTAGTATGAGTTAAATGTGTTTCCTGAAGAAACACAATAGAAGAGGCAAGTTTCCGTAATTCACGGATAACCTGATGCCGTTTTGCCGCGGCATTTAAACCCCTAACATTATAAGAAATAACTTTAAGTGTGGCCATTTATCACAGTAGAGCATAACCCTTGAACCTACTTAGCCATGCATGCCAGCCTTGATAGGGAAAATAAAACAAAAAAGAAACGGGTAAGTATTGAGAAAAACAAAAAGACAAATTTACATAAACAACAAAAACGTCCATCTGGACGCATGTGGGAAACCTTAATTTATCACGCAGATTTCTGCGGTGGTCCCTATGGGGGGAGAGAGCACGGGCAGCCGTCCAGAACTCCTGTAGGAGAACGGATAAGGAAACTCGAAGGCTACCCGCTCTCCACAACCCCAAAAGGGAAGAAGGGGAGGGGAACGTGTCGTATAAGAGACACATAGGAGCATTGTGCTCCACCCGCATTCAGCTTGCGTCAAATAATGTGCAGAAGAATACTTTTTGCTCCAACAGTAAACCATAAACCTTTTTATAACAAATATACTTTAGCAGCCAAGTCACATCTCATTAGATATAATAACTTACAGGCATACTCAAACAAAGAAAAAAAGGAAAGTACATAGGCATAATCACCCTTTACTCATCTATGTTATTATACAGGACCTGACGCTGAAGAGCGCCCTTTTTTAGTAGTAGGAGATTTTTGCCAATGGGAGTCCTGGATATGTAAAAACTTAGGGACCGGATCATGCCAGCCCGGAAGGTCCACTAAGGGCAGATTAAGGTCCTTTAAAAATTGCAACAATTCCTCTGGGAACCGGAGGGTGTGGGAGCGACCATTTTTGGTAGCAATAAGGCACGCTGGGAAACCCCATCTATAGGTAATCTCCTTAGAACGTAACTGTTCCAAAAGTGGTTTAAGGGCTCTGCAGCGGTCTAAGGTTTCTTTAGATAAATCCGAGAAAATATTGAGAGTTGCTCCATCAAGGTCAATGTTGGGAATGCTCCTCAACTTGGCCATAATGGCGTTCTTATCTGTGAAATAATGTAGACGGCATATTACGTCTCTGGGTTGCTCAGGAGCAACGGTACGAGCCCTAAGAGCCCGATGGACCCGATCAAAACGCAACGAATCAGTGGGTTCATTTCCCAACACTGAATTAAATATACCTCTAATCTGCGACTCCAAATCTTTATCTCCAGTCACTTCGGGCAGACCTCTAATTCGTAGGTTGTTTCTGCGATTTCTATTCTCGAGGTCCTCTAACTTATATAGTGAGGCACGTTGAGCAAGGGCTAGCTGTGTGACAGACTTTTGTAGTTCTCTTATAGCTGTTTCATGAGTATCTTGTCTCTGCTCTGTGCCCTTCACCCTATCGAGAATATGCGCCATATCTGTTCTTACCCCTGTGATTTCCTTTTTTATTGATTTTTCGAGTCCATGGAACAACCCGGCTAACTCTTTTCTAATGCCGCTCAGCAGAGTCGCCAAATCTGAGCCTGTAGGAGACTCAGGTTCTTCCATGAGATCTGAGCAGTAAGATGATACAGGCGAACTTTCTCTTACAGAGGTTTCTAGTGAAGCGAGAGATGCGTTGCGTCTCGTGCGTCTAGCTTGACTGCTACATGCACCGGGGCCGGTTCCACTAGCAACCAGGAATCGCTGTATGGAACTAGAGGTGGTTTGGTTAGTTGCCGTTCCTTTACTATGTGTCTTGGGAGTTGTAGAGCGGATTTTGTGTATCTTTGCTGGCATAGTTGGAGCTTCAGAACTGAATGCTAAGTGGAGCGCCCCTCAGTCTCATTCGCTTAACAACATGTGTACAGCGTAGTATGGAACATATGGTTATTCAGGCTCATGCTGAGCTTCATCTGCTGAATAGGGGTTGAGCTGGAGAGGACAGGGATGACTGGGCCTTTGCTGCTACTAGGCCAAGGATGTAACAAGCTGAGGCCTAGTGAGTGTGCTGCTATATGGCTCTGGATGTCTAGCTAGTGCCTTAGCAACCAAGTAGGGAAGATAATGCGCCAGGGAGACCGGGATCAAGAACTGGCCGGGAGTCTGGGTGCAGCAATATGGCCGCTGACCTCCAGGGGTAGGCCGAAGCCGCGGCCTTTCCTAAAACAGCCACCGTCCGGAGGAGCGTCGCTCCGTCTAGGGCAGAGCTCTCAGAACTGTCCCTAGCTGATATTCAGACAGTCCACCGCTATTAGGAGTGCTGACACAGGGGAAGGAGTGTACCTTAGAGGTGATGATGCGGCTGACTGACTTCTTAGGCCTCAAGATGGCGTTGGGCCGCGGGTGTGTAGTACTGGTACACCCGGTCTCCGGACTTCGGATGTTATGTCTGCTGCCCTCCCAGTCCGGTGAAGCTGTCGCTGGTGTTCACAGATGGGGCCGCCGTTCGTCCCTCGTGGCACTCGAGCGCAGAGGCTACAGAGGTCTCATAGGCCTCAAGATGGCGGCGGGTCCCCGGTGTATGGAGCCGGCCATGGGCTGGGCAGCAGAGCGTAGGATCTGTCCCCGATGTCCACCCGGGATCTGTCCCCGATGTCCGCCCGGGATCTGTCTCCGATGACCTCCCTGTGCTCTGCCCTTCACCGCTCTCCCATCACGCGGCGCCTGATGATGACGTCAGCTCCGCTCACGTCTGTCTGCAGTTTTCCGACACCCGAGTCTAATAATTGATTTGATAATATTTTATTTCTATGGGGATTTGTGCACCAAAAAATGAATCTCTTTGCCCTGGTTCACATTGATGCTACTTTGAAATCGCGCTACTTCACTTAAGCTAGCGCGATTTTAGGTACTACTTGATAGACATCTGTGTGGCTTCATACACAAATGTCTATAGAAGTCGCACCTGAAATCGGCAAAAGTAGTGCAGGAACTACTTTTGCAAATCGATGCGGTGCCACAAAATTGGGGTTGCATAGATTGGAACATTGCCACCAATAGCCTTGCAATTTGATTTCTGAAATTGCATGACAAATTGCCCCAATGTAAACCTAGGCTTGAGCCTGCAAGTAAATGATAAAGGTGGAATCTTTATAACAGCTGTGGATAATTGCAGGTAATGAATTCAGCTGGAGGATAGACAGTGTTGTATGTGTCAGCTCTGGTTCACATTGGTGCGATTTGACATGTCAGATCGGTGGCAATTGCGCTGTTCTAATTGGAGTGATTTGTATTGATATAAGTGCAGAAACCTGCACAGATGTCTCTGATGTCCTCCCCCTGCAGTCGGGACTGACATGCGGGAATGAAAATCGTATGAGTTCAGCTGAACAATTTCCTCCCACTGTCAGTGTGAAGCAGGGCTCAAACCGGGCCTTTTGCCTTTGTAATTCACCTGCTGCTATGGCAGAGACACCATTCCCTTTCAAACTCCCTTGAGTTTACCTTCAAATATCATGCAGAAATACAGATTTGCATATCTGCAAATAATCAAAAATAATAAATTCTAAGTGTGATTGAGATCAAATTTTCACAGCTGCAATCAACAGAGAGTGGTTTCACCTCCTGACCCGGAAATGAGTCATTGTAATCACCCGGAAGTTCCTGTGCTGGTCAGGATGTCCATCTAGGTGGACATGGCGAGGTCCCTATTTAGCATAGAGGAAGTGCTGCTGATTTGCCGGGTAAGTGTAGGATATGTACTTACTCGAGGTGGGGGTGGATTTGGTGTGGGTGGGCTTCATTGATTTGTTTGGCATCACCACACGTTTGCTTCTGGCCCATGTGCACACATCACTACTTCCTGCATTTGTTCTGCTGATGTAAATCAGTAAGGACTATGCAAGTATAAATGAGAGCTCCTTTCTATTAAAATATATATGACTTGATTCACAGTTGGGCGACTTTTCATGATTCTCAATGATAACCATTCATATCTATGCCACTTTAAGTCAGACCAACTTCAAAGTAGTCCTTGTACTACTTTGGTGTGACTTTCAGGCTCGGTTTCCACTAGTGCGACTTGTCATGCAACTTGGGACTGCAAAGTCGCATGACATGTCATACCCTATGATCTCCAATGAGTATGGTTCATATCTGTGCGACATCAAGTCGCAGCGACTTTAAAGTAGTCCCTGCACTACTTTGGACCCACTTTGATACAACTTGAGGTCCATAGACCTCAAGAATATACAGGCATTGCTCCAAGTCGCATCAAAAGCGCGGCAAAAAATTGCTGCAAAATCATGCGAATTTAGGGTTGCAATAGTGGAAACAGAGCCTCATGTGACTTGAGGTACATAGGGCGCAATATTACACAGGCATTCCCAGAAGTTGGGGCCAAGTTGCAGCGACAAAGTGGCAGTAAATTAGGGTGACTTTCAGGTCGCAGCAGTGTGAAAGAGATTCAAGGATATCTTTGAATTTTGCCCTATTGTCACTTGTGCATCCTGAAAGTGGGGACAGGTCATCCCTGCACTATCTTGGTTTGACTTTGATGCGATTTGAGGTCCATACACCACAAGATAACACAGACATTGCTTCAAGTCATGGCAAAGCTGTGCAATTTTAAGGTCGCACAAGTGGAAATGGGGCTTTATTCAAAGGTGTTATTTAATCTCATTAGGTTACTTTCACACTTATGTGACTTTTCATGCAGCTTTGGACCTGATGCCGCGTGCACACGATCATTATTCACGGCGGTTAAAAAACCGCCGTGAATAATGACATTTTAAACGAGGGAACAGCTTGTTCCCCACACACGGTCATTTTTCTCGTCATTTTTTAAAATGACGAGAAAAACGATCGTCTATGGGCTCCGCGGCAGTGTTTCCCTATGGGAAACACTGCCGCGGAAGAAATGTCAGGAAAAACGACGAGAAAAATTAGAACATGTTCTAATTTTTCTCATCGTGATTAATGCCGTTTTTCCCGTCGGGAAAAACGGCAAAAAGCCCACAGACGATCGTTTTTCTCGTCCAAAGGAAAAAATTTCATTTTTCCCGACGGGAAAAATGATCGTGTGTACGCGGCATCAGAGTCGCATTAAAAATATCCCCCCCCCCCCATGAGTTCCATTCATATCTATGCAACTTCACCCATGTTCACATAGCTCTGAATTGACATGTCAAATTGCAGGCCAAATCGGCGCCTATTGATGGCAATAGAACTGTCCGAATTGGTGCGACGCCACACAGATTCCCAAAAGTAGTTCCTACACTACTTTGGGCGACTTCAGGAGGCGATTTCTTACCTCCCAACTTTTTGAGATGAGTATAAGGGACAACTGTTAGCAAAAGTATGTAGGCATAGTACACACCTTCTAAAACACCTTCTTAAAGGAAAATTATAAAAAAAAAAAAATATTAGTTAAATCCCCAAGTGCTTTTTTTTTTAACAATAATATCCCTTTAGATTGGCTTTGGGAATTTACAAACAAAGCAATTTAGAAATTAGATGAAAGGTTTAGCGCTGGGAAACACTTTTTGAAAGATAAAAATTGCATTTAATATCAAACTATACAGATCCGAACAAAATGAGGGACAAATGAGGAGGAAAGAGGGACAGAGGGACTTTGGTCCAAATCAGGGACAGTTGAGACCTATGTGATTTCACTAGACATCTGTGCAGGAAAGTGCACTGATGTCTCTGAAATTGCTCACAAAGTCGGGCTGAGGCCCCTTTCACACTTGAGCAAATTTTCCTGCGACTTTGGTCATCAGAGTTGCATGACAAGTCATACCCCATGATTTTCAATGTGTACCATTTATATCTTTGAAACTTCAAGTCACACCGACTTCAAAGTAGTCCCTCTACTACTTTGGTCCGACTTTGATACGAGTTGACAGGCATTCCCTGTGATCGCAGAAAAAATGCAGACGGAAGTTTGCGCGCCTTTCCCTGCGACTCCTGCGTCCATAGACCTCAAGATTACACAGGCATTGCTTAAAGTCGCATCAAAATCACACAACTTTCAGGTCGCACAAGTGTGAAAGGGGCCTAAGTCACTGTGCTGAGTACTATTATACCTATAATATAAAGTAGTCCCACCATCAAACACTCAGCAGCATATGCTGAAAAGAGGCGAATGCCTATTAGCCAATGCCACATCAGCATGAGCATGGTTGTTACAATAATATTAAAGTGGTTGTAAACCCACTTAGACAACTTGCATCTACAGGTAAGCCTAGATTAAGGCTTACCTGTAGGTGCAAGAAATATCTCCTTAATCTACACACACTAGTAGATGTTTGTGCTACGCTCAATAGGCTAGTGGTCAGCACTTCTACCTTGAAAAACTCAGGCTTCGAAGCATTCATGGGTTCAAATCCCACAGAGAGATACTAAAAGATTGTATTGGTGAAAAAGGCAAATGCCAATTAGCCAAAGCAGCATATGCTGAAAATAGGTGAATGCCAATTAGCCAATGCACTTTTATTCAATAATATTATGGTGTAGACTTCCAAACATCACACACTAGCTAACGGGCAGTTTACATTTCTTTGTTTGTTTATTTTAATTTGCTTGTGCAAATAATAAACATAGCTGTTGGATGGTAGGTTGGCTGGTATTTGAACTTGTAACATGAGAGCTGTATAGACATGGGAGCAGACCACTAAGCCATTGTGCTAAGTACAAGACCTGCATAATAGTGTAGTATGATTAAAGAATGAACATAAATAATTACCGCTTTATAGCCACCTAAATGAAAAAATAAAAACGTGAAAAAAACAACATACAACAAATAGGTAACCTAAATGTTTAATACATGTAATTTTACATAATAGCAGACATTACTATGTAATAATCCTTCATAACCGCATTCGTTAGCAAAAGAAGGAAAAAAACTAGGAATACTAATTGCAATATACAGCAATAGATAGAGCACATCTCAGTCCGTCGGCATGTAGATGTCCCGTGAAGGGAACTATCAGAACTCCCAGTGGATGGCTGTAGAATCCCAGGTTGATAGAGGGAAGTGATAGAGGGAAGTGTAACAGCCCTTGCGTGTGGCAGATAGTAAGGTCCCACCGGCATGCAGATATGAAGGCACAGCAAAGGAGCCCTTCAGATGGACACGGCAAGCCCCGTCGGTGTCCGTGATGTCACCGGATCTCCAACGGAACTCCCTGAAGACCCGAAAGCCAGCGGAGAGGTGAGTACCGATCAAAAGAATTTTGATTGATCCCAAAAATTTATCGATTAATCGAGGAATTAATAGTTAATTTCCACAGCCCTAATCTATATATATATATATATATATATATATATATATATATATATACACAGTATCTCACAAAAGTGAGTACACCTCTCACATTTTTGTAAATATTTTATTATATGTTTTCATGTGACACGGAAAAAAATTACACTTTGCTACAATGTCAATTTGTGAGTGTACAGCTTGTATAACAGTGTACATTTTCTGTCCCCTCAAAATAACTCAACACACAGCCATTAATGTGTAAACCGCTGGCAACAAAAGTGAGTACACCTCTAAGTGAAAATGTCCAAATTGGGCCCAAAGTGTCAATATTTTGTGTGGTCATCATTATTTTCCAGCACTGCCTTAACCCTTTTGGGCATGGCGTTCACCAGAGCTTCACAGGTTGCCACTGGAGTCCTCTTCCACTCCTCCATGACGACATCGCAGAGCTGGTGGATGTTAGAGACCCTGCGCTCCTCCACCTTTCATTTGAGGATGCCCCACAGATGCTCAATAGGGTTTAGGTCTGGAGACTTGCTTGGCCAGTCCATTACGTTTACCCTCGGCTTCTTTAGCAAGGCAGTGGTCGTCTTGGAGGTGTGTTTGGGGTCGTTATCGTGTTGAAATACTACCCAGCGAACCAGTCTCCAAAGGGAGGCGATCATGCTCTGCTTAAGTATGTCACAGTACATATTGGCATTCATGGTTCCCTCAATAAACTGTAGCTCTCCAGTGCCGGCAGCACTCATGCAGCCCCAGACCATGACACTCCCACCACCATGCTTGACTGTAGGCAAGACACACTTGTCTTTACTCCTCACCTGGTTGCCGCCACACACATTTGACACCATCTGAACCTAATAAGTTTATCTTATTAGTCTCATCAGACCACATGACATGGTTCCAGTAATCCATGTCTTCAGCAAACTGTTTGTGGACTTTCTTGTGCATCATCTTTAGCTTCCTTCTGGGATGACAGCCATGCAGACCAATTTGATGCAGTGTGCAGCGTATGGTCTGAGCACTGACAGGCTAACCCCCCACCTCTTCAACCTCTGAAGCAATGCTGGCAGCACTTATATGTCTATTTCCCAAAGACAACTTCTGTATATGACGCTGAGCACGTGCACTCAACTTATTTGGTCGACCATGACGAGGCCTGTTCTGAGTGGTACCTGTCCTGTTAAACCGCTGTATGGTCTTGGCCACTGTGGTGCAGCTCAGTCTCAGGATCTTGGCAATCTTCTTATAGCCTAGGCCATCTTTATGTAGTGCAACAATTCTTTTTTTTTTCAGATCCTCAGAGAGTTCTTTGCCCAGAGGTGCCATGTTGAACTTCCAGTGACCAGTACGAGTGAGTGAGAGCGATAACACCAAATTTAACACACCTGCTCCCCATTCACACCTGAGACCTTGTAACACTTATGCCGCGTACACACGCTCGGAATTTCCAACAACAAATGTTCGATGGGAGCTTGTTGTAGGAAATTCCGACCGTGTGTAGGCTCCATCGGACATTTGCTGTCGGAATTCCTGACAACAAAAATTTGAGAACAAAAGCCGTTCTCATAAATTCCGAGCGTGTGTAGACAATTCCGACGCACAAAATTCCACGCATGCTCTGAATCAAGTATGAGACGGAATCGCACGGTCTGGTAAAACTAGCATTCGTAATGGAAATAGCACATTCGTCACGCTGCAAACACGTCACGGGCTAAAAAGCACGAGGCTGAAAAGCGCGAATCGTCTCTCACCAAACTTCTACAAACACGAGATTAGCAGAAGGAGCCCAAAGGGTGGCACACTTGGTATTGAACATCCCTTTTATAGTGCCGTCATACGTGTTTTACGTGACCGCGTTCTTGGCGATCGGAATTTCCGACAACATTTGTGCGACGTGTGTATGCAAGACAAGTTTGAGCCAACATCTGTCTGAAAAAAATCCACAGTTTTGTTGTCGGAATGTCCGATCGTGTGTACGCGGCATAACGAGTCACATGTCCCTGGGGAGGAAAAATGGCTAATTGGTCTCAATTTGGACATTTTCACTTAGGGGTGTACTCACTTTTTTGCCAGTGGTTTAGACATTAATGGCTGTGTGTTGAGTTATTTTGAGGGGACAGAAAACTTACACTTTTATACAAGCTGTACACGCACTACTTTTCATTGTAGCAAAGTGTCATTTCTCCAGCGTTGTCACATGAAAAGATATAATAAAATATTTAGAAAAATGTGAGGGGTGTGCTCACTTTTGTGAGATACTGTAAATACAAAAGCTGTCTAATGCAAACAAAAGTTCACCATCACAGACACTAAGCTTTTCATCTTGACTGGCTAACATAATACTATACAATAACTTATACTTAGCTGATGGAAAGGGAAAAAAAATAAAAATATTTAAAATGTGTTGGCCACAATGACATAATATACTATTATGTTCAAAAAATATATTCTCTTTAGCAATTACTTAGTTGTTGCAGATCTTTCTCTAATATCTTTGCATGCCTTCACTTTCCACACCATCAGTGAGAATATCTTTAGTGGTCTCTGCATCTCTCTGTCTATCTTCTATATTGAGAACAGCATTGAATTGGAAAAGAGTGTCTGCACAGTGCACATGATAGGACTGTTTTCATCGGACGAACCGATCGTGTGGGGGCCCCATTGGACTTTTTTCCATCGGTGAAAAAAATAGAACATGTTTTAAATTTTTCCGATGGAAAAAAATGATAGCAAATTCCGATCGTCTGTGTGGAACTCCATTTTTCCGATGGAGAAAAAAAACACGCATGCTCAAACTGAATTAGGAGACGGGAGCGCTTGTTCTGGTAAAACTAGCGTTCGGAATGGAGATAGCACATTTGTCATGCTGTAACGGACTGAAAAGCACGGAGACTGAAAAGCGCGAATCGGCTAACTCCAAGCTTTTTTACTAACACGCGGTAACACGAAATCAGCAAAAGCAGCCCAAAGGGTGGCGCCATTGGATTTGAACTTCCCATTTATAGTGCCGTCGTACGTGTTGTACGTCACGGCACTTGGGACGGTCGGAATTTTGTCTGATGGTGTGTAGGCAAGACTGATGTAAGTCAGCTTCATCGGAATTCCGAGGGAAAAATCCATTGGAAATCCGATCGTGTGTACAGGGCTTAAAGCGGAGCTCCGCCGGAAAAAAAAAAATATTAAAAGCCAGCAGCTACAGCTACAGCAGCTGCTGACTTTTAATATTTGGACACTTACCTGTCCTGGAGTCCAGCGACGTCCGCAGCAGAGGACGAGCGATCGCTCGTCGCTCTGCTGCTCCCTACGCCATCCTCACTGAGGGAACCAGGAAGTGAAGCCCTGCGGCTTCATGCCCGGTTCCCTACGGCGCATGCGCGAGTCGCGCTGCGCCATTCTGATTGGTGCTCCTGTGTTCTGGGAGCCGAGTGTCTCCCAGAACACTATGGGAAGTCTGCGGGAAGTGACGTCACTCCCGCAGATTCCCGGACAGAGGACTCCCGGATATGGGTGAAAATACCTGTCTTAGACAGGTATCTTCACCCCCCTCCCCCCTGAAAGGTGTCAATTGTGACACCGGAGGGGGGGAGGGTTCCGATGAGAGGAACTTTTAATTTAGGGTGGAGCTCCACTTTAAGTCATTCTTACTAGTCCAACCCACAAAGAGAAATGGAATGAGCTGATAACAAAACAGGAAAAAATTATAATTTCTAATTCATTTGTTATGTTATAGTCATGAGCAGAATGGAGAAAATTGTTTAGTTTTGGATAATTCAGGACATCTGTGATGTAATTTCCTATCTGTCCTGGGCTGTTGTGGAGGCCAGGGCTGGCTGGTTTTATGAATATGGAAGTTGCATTTATGTGTATATGATGTCGCTGGGGAGCTGATCGAAACCAGGTGGTTGCCTGTTATGTTGTAAGCTTTCCAGCCTGGTTTGGAGTGGCCTTGCCAGAATGTTCTTTGTATTTTTTGCCATTTGGGGACACAAAGGGCAAGATAGTCGAGGATTACCTCACTTCTGGATTAGTCGGGTCACCTGCGACATCACTCCTGGTCTGGCCTTGATTGTTGTGGAGCTCAGAGCCAGCCAGTATTTTATATAAAGAGGTTGTGCTGGCCTGTCCTCATCCTACCAAGGAAGCCTTTGGAGGTATAACGTGTATCGGAACAGAGTCAGTTGGAGTATAGCCCTAGAGGGGCAAAAGTGAGTATGAGTGAGTGAGTGAATAACTTGTATAGTGCTACAAATGCGAACTAAATCGCCTCAAGGCGCTTTGTATCCAATGACGTCCTGAATCTTCAGAAGAGGTGGGTCTTGAGTTTTTTCCTGAAAGTCCGTGGGTAGAGCATTCCATAGCCGTGGTCCTTGGACTGCAAATCTTCTTCCTCCCTTTGATTTGTAGTGGGCCTTGGGGATGTGGAGGAGGTTTTGGTTGGTTGATCGGAGAATGCGATTGGGGATGTAGTGTTTTATCTTCTCGCATACAGTGGGGCAAAAAAGTATTTAGTCAGCCACCAATTGTGCAAGTTCTCCCACTTTAAAAGATGAGAGAGGCCTGTAATTGTCATCATAGGTATACCTCAACTATAAGAGACAAAATGTGGATCAAATCCAGACAATCAACATTGTCTGATTTGGAAAGAATTCTTTTTGCAAATTATGGTGAAAAATAAGTATTTGGTCACCTACAAACAAGCAAGATTTCTGTCTCTCACAGACCTGTATCTTCTTCTTTAAGAGGCTCCTCTGTCCTCCACTAATTACCTGTATTAATGGCACCTGTTTGAACTTTTTATCAGTATAAAAGACACCTGTCCACAACCTCAAACAGTCACACTCCAAACTTCACTATGGTGAAGACCAAAGAGCTGTCGAAGGACACCAGAAACAAAATTGTAGACCTGCACCAGGCTGGAAGACTGAATCTGCAATAGGCAAGCAGCTTGGTGTGAAGAAATCAACTGTGAGAGCAAGAATTAGAAAATGGAAGACATACAAGACCACTGATAATCTCCCTCGATCTTAGGCTCCACGCAAGATCTCACCCCGTGGGGTCAAAATGATCACAAGAACGGTGAGCAAAAATACTAGAACCACACGGGGGACTTAGTGAATGACCTGCAGAGAGCTGGGACCAACGTAACAAAAGCTACCATCAGTAACACACTACGCCGCCAGGGACTCAGATCTTGCAGTGCCAGAAATGTCCCCCTGCTTAAGCCAGTACATGTCCGGGCCCGTCTGAGGTTTGCTAGAGAGCATTTGGATGATCCAGAAGAGGATTGGGAGAATTTCATATGGTCAGATGAAACCAAAGTAGAACTGTTTGGTAGAAACACAACTTATCGTGTTTGGAGGACTGAGAGAATTCTGTGTTGCAACCAAAGAACACCATACGTACTGTGAAGCATGGGGGTGGCAACATCATGCTTTGGGGCTGTTTCTCTGCAGAGGGAACAGGACGACTGATCCGTGTACATGAAAGAATGAATGGGGATATGTATCGTGAGATTTTAAGTGCAAACCTCCTCCCATCAGTAAGGGCATTGAAGATGAAACGTGGCTGTGTCTTTCAGCATGACAATGATCCCAAACACACCCCCCGGGCAACAAAGGAGTGGCTTCGTAAGAAGCATTTCAAGGTCCTGGGGTGGCCTAGCCAGTCTCCATAACTCCACCCCATAGAAAACCTTTGGAGGGAGTTGAAAGTTCATGTTGCCCAACGACAGCCCCAAAACATCACTGCTCTAGAGGAGATCTGCATGGAGGAATGGGCCAACATACCAGCAACAGTGTGTGACAACCTTGTGAAGACTTACAGAAAACGTTTGACCTCTGTCATTGCCAACAAAGGATATATAACAAAGTACTGAGGTGAACTTTTGATATTGACCAAATACTTATTTTCCACCATAATTTGCAAAAAAAAATATTTCCAAATCAGACAATGTGATTGTCTGGATTTGTTTCCACATTTTGTCTCTCATAGTTGAGGTATACCTATGATGACAATTACAGGCCTCTCTCATCTTTTTAAGTGGGAGAACTTGCACAATTGGTGGCTGACTAAATACTTTTTTGCCCCACTGTAAATATTGAGGAGCGTTTCCATGTGTGCACTTGTGAGTGAGACAGAGGGTTTTGAATGTGATCCGATCCTTTACGGTTAGCCAATGCAGGGTCCTTAGTGAAGGGGTGATGGATTCCCAGGGTTTTTTCCCTGTTACTAGTCTGGCTGCCGTGTTCTGGATGACTTGTAGGCGCAAAATCTGATATTTAGGTAGTCCTATGTAGAGGGAGTTTGCGTAGTCGAGTCGGGAGTTGATGATTGTTCCAACCACAACTGCTATGTCCTCTTCCGGGATGAAGGGGATGAGTCTCCGTAGCAGGCGGAGGAGATGGTGCGATCCACTGGCTACTGATCCTATTTGTACATCCATCGACATCTCCGAGTCAAAGATGACTCCAAGACTTTTGACTTTGGTGCTCGGGGTAATGATCTGTCCGAGAATGGTGGGTGGTGTCCAGGATGTCTTTTGTTTTTGTCTTTCGGTTTGCGTGGAGGAGAAGAAGTTCTGTTTTGGATCCATTGAGTTTGAGGGAACTCTCAGTCATCCAATCATCGATCAGTGTGAGGCAATTTTCCAGTCCATGATATTGGTCTTTTTTTCCGGTAATCCGAAAGTAGAGTTGGGTGTCGTCAGCGTATGAGTGGTAGCACAAGTCCTGTTTGCTGATGATTTTAAGGAGTGGGCGGAGATAGATGTAAAAGAGCACGGTGACAGTGGTGATCCTTGAGGGACTCCGCAAGAAATTGCGCGAGTTTCAGAGGTGAAGGCTCCTAGTTTCACTGTCTGGGAGCGATTTTCTAAGAAGGATGCCAACCAGGTTAGGTCAGGGTCTGATACTCCTGCTACTTCTTTAAGGCGGATAAGTAAAGTTTTGTGGTCTACTGTGTCGAATGCTGCACTGAGATCTAGCAGCACCAGGAGACATGACAGTAGGACAATAATTATTGATTAAGGTCCAGCCCAGGAGATGAGCACATATGGTTCACTGGATGTTCTGTATGTGACACGTGGGTGATCTGTTGAAGAGAAGTGTGGGATATCTGGAACTCACTGGTGGTTGACCATACATACAAAGTTAAGGACATTTTTGTTTTATTATTTTGGACTCATTGAGACACTGTTTCAGTTGTGCTGCATCATTATTTGCATCATAGAATCATTATGTTACTAATGTCATTCAGTTGAAAAATTAATGACTGATATGAATCCTGTGTGAAGAATAGATGGGCCAGCGGGCCAGCTTCTGTGCCCTTAACAACTGATGACACATCAGCTGTCAGCGGGTTTCCCCACTGACAGCTGAATGTAAACAGAATTGCTGAATAAATTGCTGAATAAAAATTCACCAAAAAACAGTGTGGGCCAAACCATACTCATGCCAAAATAAAGAACAATAGGGTGGTGTCCCCCTTAAATTCATACCAGACTCTTATCCAAGCGCATGCAGCCCAGCAGGCCAGGAAAGGGGGGTGAGTGAGTGACGCCCCCCCCCTCCTGAACCATAACAGGTCACATGCCCTCAACAGGGGGAGAGAATGCTTTGTGGCAGGGGGTCTCTGCCCCCCAAAGCACCTTGTCCCCATGTTGACGGGGACAAAGGCCTCTTCCTCATAACCCTGGCCCAACCATACTCACGCCAAAATAAAGAACAATAGGGTGGTGTCCCCCCTAAATTCATACCAGACTCTTATCAAAGCGCATGCAGCCCAGCAGACCAGGAAAGGGGGGGGTGAGTGACGCCCCACCCTCCTGAACCATAACAGGCCACATGCCCTTAACAGGGGGAGAGGGTGTTTTGCGGCAGGGGGTCTCTGCCCCCCAAAGCACCTTGTCCCCATGTTGATGGGGACAAAGGCCTCTTCCTCATAACCCTGGCGGTTGTGGAAGTGCGGTGGATGACTTATCAGATTCTGGAAATACCCCTATGTGAATGAGTATAGGGTACATAGTACTCCTACTAATTTGTACAAAAAGAAAACAAGATTACTAAAAACACAACACCAGTTTTTGACATAAAACCGCTGACCCAAACGATCCCGCCCCCCCATGTGAATGAGTATGGGGTACATAGTGCCTCACCAACATGGGGACAAGGTGCTTTGGGGGATCCCCCTACCCCAAAGCACCCCCCATGTTTGGGGCATGTGGCCTGGTATGGTTCAGGAGAGAGGGGGCGCTCACTCGTGCCCCTTTTTCCTGGACTGTTGGGCTGCATGCTTGGATAATGCTCTTATATGTATTTTGGGGGGACCCCATGCCATTTTTTTTTATTTTGGCACGGGATTCCGCCTAAAACCCATACCAGATCCAAATTGCCTGGGATGTATTTTTTTTAACTGTCTGCCATGAAGATCCTGCCAGAAACAGGCGCCTCAGACTCTCCAGTTCCTGTTCGCGGCTGCAACCGCGCATGCGCATGCACGCGCGCGCACCTCTGTTGGCGACTGCCTGTCACATACAGTCCCTGCTGTCTGCTCTACAGCTTTAGTCTAATAACCAATATTGTAAATCAATTATCTAAATAATAAAAAATTAATTAATAAAAACATGAACACCAGACTGCCTGTAAGAACTGCACTGGCTGATTGGGCTAGCCAGCCACAAAAAACAACCTCAGTGCAGTGCACTGTTGAATAGTTGAAGCAACAACACACCATCAAATGTGCAAAATCAAAACAATAATTTTAAACCAATAGTCAATGGTTAATAAAAGCAAATAATCCAACATCCAGTGCCTGTGATAGTAACTAAATGTCCCAATGATCTATATAGTGAGCTATAAATACAATAGTCCATATATTGAAGAAAGTGAAGAAAATTCTTGAACATCAGCGTGATCCAACGGACAAATTGATTGAAGTGACACCTTCACCAACTTAATATTAAAAACACCCGATAGTGCTCATAGTGAATGTAGCAGCTTACCAGAAATAATGGACTCTTTTAATTAAAAAGGAGTCGTATGCGCTTGTGCAAGTTCCACTTGCTCATATGGATAGAGATGTCACTGACCAGACCATAGAAATCCCTGCCTCCTGGAGGCTCAGATGGAGATATACGGAATACAAAAGGAAATAGAGCGGACAATAGTGTAATCCCATTTAATAAAAAATTATAGGTTTAAAACATGACAGCCAAATGCCCTCTTACTTGTGAAGTGCCTTGGACCCGGCACTGAGGCTGGAAAGCGTGTACTAGTAGGGCTAGTGACCCGAAGGGAGACAAACCGGCGTGCGTTCCAACTACTACAGGAGAGCCAGCGGGACCGGAAGTGTCGTCAGAGCGTAACCTCGCGTCGCCTCGACAGCTGTTTCGTATTGCACGTCATCAGGAAGCGTAACTATTCATAAGAGCAGACAACAGTCATGTCCAAAGTGTTGATATGGCATGTCACATAGAAATAAGATGAAATGATGCTGAGTAAATTGTAGTCCTTATGATGAATTCAATCTCATTAACATCACCCCGGTGATTCACATAATACAAGAGTTCCCACCACCGTAGAAAGATGTCAGCTTACCGAAAGGCAAGCACAAAGAGCATTCGGCTGTAACCCAGCCACAGCCTTTGGCTTGTATGTGGAGTGGAAGGACCAGGATTGCACCAGGAAGTGGAAGATCAACTACGTGTGTCACACCAAGTCACAGCAGTCCGTACACATGGATACGATAGCTCATAAAAAGGAAGGAACATGGACCATAGCGTGATAACGTCTAGTGATTTTAATAATAAAAAAGTATTGCACTTACATGGTTTAAGATAAAAGATTGGACACTGATTGCACTGAATATGTTTGAAGATTTATTTGGTGGAAACTCTTTTTATGGTCACTGGTTACACTATATATATATATATATATATATATATATATATATATCTTATACTATATGAGTAAACCCAGACACCAGACGATAATGAAAGGGGTATAAAATTTACTTTAAGCTTTTGATAAGAAAGGTTAACAGTGGTAACAGTTCACAGGTAATAAATTGCAGAGCCCTGCAGCAATAAACATACTATGCATTAAAATGAACATTAAAGGTGCGCCACGTGGGCGACCGTTAACTAGGCGTCCTGTGACGCAGTAACTAAATGAACTAACTAGCTGGCCAGGCCTGGCTCAGATATCTACAACTCAGTCTATGGGGGATGATGGTTTCTTCACCGGCAATTCTTTAAAGGTGGTGCACATAACAGAATACCATTTGTAATCCAGTGGGAAGGTTGTGATGAAATAAACACTTTACTGTATGAACTCTGAGTTCAGCTCTGATAAGGTTCTCCAGTGAGAGTATCAGAAATAACTTGTGGGCCACGGCAGTCTATAGGCACATTAGCAACAACAGTATATGGTCTGAGCATACGCTCGCTCACCCTCCCGGACGCGATCCCAGTCCGGGAACTTCCACCGACTGTGTCCTCACACACACAGTGTCTCCAGCGATTGGGTCCCCGATCCAACCAAGGTTGTAGACAAGCAAAGTCAGATGCCACCCAGCTCGCAGTGGGGTGGAAGGCTCTTTGGTGCTGCACAAGGCCTCAGGCTTCAGGCCTTGCACTCCGGCACATCCGCACAGGAGGATCAGTCACTGAAGTCTCGTGTCCCAAAGAGGCCGAGCCCAGCCTCGCCTCCTCCTTTTATAACCCCTCCCATGAGTCTCTGAGGTGGAAACATGCCGAAAGTGATTCTGGGCAAGGTAGTCCCGAGAGAGTTAAAGGGGACCCAGCTACACACTCCCCCCACTTAAATTATTTGGTCCCCAAAGAAACCTTAGCATACACTGCGTACAACCCCAGACAACATTGCATAAGAGGTTGGCATAGGGAATTCCCACCAAAACCGAGGGATTGGATTCCCTTTGCCACAGGTCATACTATCCTGAGTGACCTGCCTAACTGTGCCAGAGAGTGAGTGGGGGTTGCCCTCTACCAAATGTACAGTGGAGGGGTCCGGATTCTCTACACTCCTCCTAGCAGTGATCACAGAATCTTCTGAGCTCTTCCCCATTTGTGGGTAGGTCAACTTTCTGGGAGGCCTTATGACTCTGCGGGCCCTTTGTTCCCTTGGGGTTTCTGGCTCTGGCGCCACATGCTCTTCTTCTGTAACAGGCTCAGGCAACACATCAGGCTCTGTAACATCTGCTTCAGGAGCCGAGGGATACATAGAGTCTCTAGGGTCCTGTTCAGGGTAAACATCACGGGCATCTTCCCAGTAATCAAATGAAGGGCTATAGGGGATGAATTCAATGGCTTCTGCATTCAGTTGTGTATCTATAGTGTCTTCAGTAGTTGGAAGATCTATAGCAGAAGTCCCCTGAGTTGGGGAAGGCCACAGCCAGTCAAACTCTCCCTCCTCATCTCCACTGAGTTCAGAAGCATTTATATCTTCAGTCCGAGAGGTCTAGGACCGAGTAATTGGCCTGGGGGTATCCAGAATAGAGACTGGTTCAGGGGAGTCTCTCACTGGAGGTATCCTGACTGCTTCAGTAAGTGGGAGCAGGTGGTTTCGATGCCACGTCTTCAGTGGGCCTACCTTTCCTTCTGGCTTCAACTTGTAGACAGGTAGGCCCGGCAACTTCCTACAGATGACATAGGGTTCCGATCTCCATCTGTCTGCAAGTTTGTGTTTTCCAGGGACCCCCAGATTGCGTAGCAGTACTCGGTCCCCGGGCTGTAGGTCCTGTACCCGGACCTTCAAGTCAAAATGTATTTTCTTTCGAGCTCCCCTTTGATCTGAGGCCGCTTGAGCTTGTTCATAGGCTACCTTCAGGCTGTGTCTGAGCCTGTCCACATATCCTTTGTGGGATGTGGCTGAGGAATGGTCTAAAGAGGTGCCAAAGGCCAAGTTTACAGGTAGTCTCGCTTCTCTCCCAAACATAAGTCGATATGGGGAGTAGCCTGTAGCATCACTGGTGGTGCAGTTGTAAGCATGTACTATAGCTGCTATGTGTTTGCTCCAATGTTGTTTCTTCTCACTTTCCAGAGTCCCCAACATGTTGAGCAAGGTTCGGTTAAACCTCTCCGGCTGAGCATCCCCCTGTGGGTGGTAAGGTGTAGTTTGAGTCTTCTTGATTCCCAACGAGTCCAGGAGTTTCCGGATCAGTCGACTCTCAAAGTCCCTTCCTTGATCTGAATGAAGTCGCTGGGGCAGCCCATAATGGACAAAATACTTCTCCATAAGTACCTTGGCCACCGTGGAAGCCTTCTGGTCTTTAGTTGGGAAAGCCTGGGCATACCGGGTGAAATGATCGGTTATCACCAGAACATTTCCTAGTCCACTCAGATCGGGTTTGAGGCAGAGGAAATCAATGCATACCAGATCCATTGGGCCTTGACTCTGTAGATGGCCCATTGGGGCAGCTTGATGGGGTAAAGTCTTCCTCTGGATGCAGCGTGTACACGAATGGCAGTACTCTTCTACTTCTGCCCTCATACAGGGCCAATAGAACCGACTTCTGACAAGTTGAAAGGTCCTTTCCGCCCCTAAGTGGCCATGATTGTCATTTAGGTCCATCAAAACAGTCTCTCTGTGTTTTTCCGGAAGAAACAATTGCCATTTATCTTCCGGGTCATCAGAGGGGCCCCTTCGGAAGACCACTCCCTGATGCACCTGTAACCTGTCCCACTCTTTCCTCAACAGGCGAGCTTCCTTTGAGGAGTGACTCAGAAGTCTGTTTGGATCCTGATTCTCCAAAGCTTCCAGAACCAATTTCCCCATGGGGTCTTCTAATTGGTCACATCTTAGCTCCTTTTTGGACAGTTTTGGCAGATGGTCTTCCTCTAGTTGAGTTACCCCACAGTATTGTTTGGGGACTCCTACCAGGGTAACTCCTATCTCTTCCGCCCTTGAGCCCCCTCTAGCTTGCAATTTCATTCCCCTGACATAGGGCCCGCACCCCGTCTGGTGCCACTTGAGTCCAGTCTTCCAGGTCATGGGTGGAACCATGAGATCTTCTGGACAAAGCGCCTGCATCTCGATTTCCAATCCCCGGCCTGTACTTTAGGCTGAAATTGAATCCAGACAATGCGGCCAGCCACCTGTGTCCAGTGGCGTCCAGCTTTGCTGTAGTGAATAGATAGGTCAGGGGGTTGTTGTCGGTCTTCACAGTGAACTCCGCCCCATACAGGTAGTCTTTGAGCTTGTCTACTACCGCCCACTTAAGGGCCAGGAACTCCAGCTTGTGAGTGCGGTAGTTTTTCTCAGAGGGGGTCAGGCTCCTGCTCACGTAGGCAACAGGCCGTAGTTGCCCTTCGTGTTCTTGATAAAGTACTCCTCCTAGACCATCATGACTAGCATCTACGTGTAGTTCATAGGGTTTGGTTGGGGCTGCGTAGGCCAAGACTGGAGCAGTGGTTAGGCTCTTCTTCAATGCCTCGAAGGCCTCTTCACATTTCTGGTTCCACTGATCTTTGACTGACTCTCCCGGCTTCCTGGGCCCTGAGTCGTCCTCTTCTCCCTCAGTCTTGAGCAGTTCATTCAATGGTCTAGCAATTCGGGCGAATCCCTCCACAAACCTCCTGTAATAGGAGCAGAACCCTAAGAAGGATCTGAGTTCTGTTAATGTGGTGGGTCATGGCCAGGAGGTAACTGCCTCCAATTTCTCAGGGTCTCTGGCCACCCCTTCTTCAGACACTATGTGCCCCAGGTAGTTCACAGAAGACTGGTAGAACCGACACTTCTCAGGCGAAAGTTTGAGTCCCTCCTCACTGATTCTCCCCAAGACTTTTTCCAGCCTCTCCTCGTGTTCCTCCAGGGTTCTTCCAAAGACAATGACATCGTCCAGGTATACAAGGACTTCAATAAGGTTCATGCCTCCTACAGTCTTCTCCATGAGACGTTGGAAAGTAGCTGGGGCTCCAGACAGTCCTTGGGGCATCCGGTCGAATTCAAAGAACTCCACTGGGGTTATGAAAGCTGTCTTTTCCTTGTCTTCTGGGTGCATAGGGATCTGATAGTACCCACTCTTGAGATCCATAACGCTGAACCACTTGGCTCCAGACAAGCTCTGTAGGGCATCCTCTATCCTCGGAGTGGTGTACTGGTTGGGTATGGTTCTCCTGTTAAGAGTCCTGTAGTCGATACAGAGCCTCAACGATCCATTCTTCTTCCTGACCACCACTATCAGGGAGGCATAGGGGCTTCTAGTCTCCCGTATCACACCAGTCCTTTTTAGTTCTGCAAGTTGTTCCCTTAGATCCTCCAGATCCGCTAGTGGGACCCGCCTGACTCTCTCTCTGAAGGGCTTATCTTCTTGGAGGCGGATCCGATGGGTGGCACTCCTTGCACACCCCACATCGAACTCATCTTTGGAGAAGATCTTCTCCCATCTGGTCAACTGGGCCTTGGCTCTCTCCTTCCAAGCCCTGGGCAGATTCGGGTTTTCCATGGATAGCTTCTCCCAAGCATCTCCTCCTTCGCCCGCCCCCTTTACTTCTGACAAGTTGACAGGGGCAGCAGGGCTCACCTGGCCTAGCAGCATCCTGGCTGGGATTTCCATGGGGCCATCTGTATTGTTCCTAACACTCACTGGAACTCTACAATGGGCCTTCTTCAGGGCCTTCAGCGGAATCACTTCTCGTATCACTTCCAGACCGGGGCACTCTTCCCTTGGGTCAGACTCCAACATGACAAAGGGTCCAGGCTGCTCCCAAGTAAGCTTCACAGTGGCTCTGAGACAGGTTACTTTGCCGGGCTGCAACACTATCCCTTCTCTTCCAAGTCTCCACACCTTCCCTATCCCCTCTCCAGGGGTCTTCTGCTCTAGGATCAGCCGTTGGTAAGCCGTCTTCAGCATGGGGTGGATCTTGGTGGCTGCTGACCCCTTCTCTTTCACTAGAGGGGTCAGAAGTCTTCGGACCAGGTCCGTGTTCGTCCCTATTATAAGGGAACTCTTGTTGGCTCCGGGCAGCCAAGGGCACACAACCGCCAAGGTGTCAAACACTTTGGCTTTTCCAGCCACAGATGGGTCAAAGATCATCTTGACAGGCAGATAGCCATCGTAGGGGAAATTCTGGGTGCCAATCCCACATATCTCTAGTCCCTCTATCTTCTGGATGGGCAGGTGACTCAAGTGCTTATTGTAGAAATCTCGGTATAACAGGGTCACTTGTGCCCCAGTATCCAAGATGGCTCTGGTGTAGACTCCCTCCACTTGAATGAGCACTATAGGAGATGGGCCTACCAGCTTCTCCAGATATGGCCTGGCAGGGGTCGCCTTCTTCTGACCCTTTCCTTTCGGACTCTCTCTCAAACAATTCCCTTTGGACTTTAATCTTTCTTGAGCCTGGTATGCATTGACTTCCCTCCTTTCAATGGGAGTGCGGACCCGCTGAGGGATACTATTATTCTTCTTAGGTGTGCACCCCCTCTGGGGAGTGCTGTGTCCCTTCTGAGGGGTCTTGCCCCCTTTTTCTGGGGTGTATCTCTGTTGAGGACTGTTGAGTTTCCTCTGAGGTGTTTTATCTCCTCTTTTCTTCTGCTTCGCATTCAGCTTGGAGCTCACTGAAAGTGATGGGCACCCGGTTGACTCCTTCACCGGGGCCCTCTGGAGTTTCCCGCTGGCTGGCGGTTGTCTGGTTTCTTCTTCTTGGGACTGGAACATGTGGCTGCAATATGGCCAATTCCTCCACAGTTAAAGCAGACTATATCTCCCCATTCTTGTAAAGATGCGGGTGCTGAGGCAATTGGGAATAATTCCTTCCTTGGTACTTCTCTCTTGGAACCCTCTGTGTCTTTTGCCATCAGAGAGGTCAACATCTCTAACACCTTGGACATTTGAGCTTTTAGAGTGTCTACCTCTGAGTCTCTTTCAGGGGTCATCACTGGATTGACTAGCACCTGTGCGGGCACAACATTTGCCTTAATCATTTGCTGGTCCTGTTGTAGCGCCTCCTCATCTCTGATGATTTTTATCAAGTCAGCATAAGTCAGCAGCGTTCCTCCTCCCGAGGTCTTCAGGTGCAGCCAGACTGGATCCGAGCGTAACGCTCCCTTTAAAACCTGTTTCATTCTTGCCGCATCTGTATCTTGGGGCTTAATTCCCTTCTTCAACACAATCTTGCACAGCAACCTGTTCAGTCTTCTAACATACTCTGAAAGTTTCTCCTTCGGTTGTTGGAAAGTATGTTCAAATTGGTAGACCATCTCTGTCACCTTTTCCAATTGACCGAACTCTTCCTGTAGCATGGCTAGACAGTCTTGAGCCGTGCAATCTGCATTCCCAAACAGAAAACTTTTTACTGCTTCTGCTGCTAAGCCTTTAAGGCTTTCTATCACTCGTTGCCTCTTCTGCGCTTCAGGCACCTCCCATGCCTCTACTGCCTGCAATGCCTGCTCCACCCAGGTGTCAAAATCTTCTTCCCCTGCAGGGACAGGGAGCCTCTCTGAGAATGTTTTCAGTCTCTGGTAGCTAGTCTCCACATGCACTGTGTTTGTCTTCTGACACTTGGTTAGCAGATCCCCTATTGCATTTATCAGTTCTGATGATATAGCAGTGACAGGTGCGGGCGCCACTAGAGGCGTCGCCCTGTTTCCTCTTTCAGGTGGGGTGATGACCACTGACTGGCTTGGGTCTGTCTTAGCCACTTCGCACCATGCTCTTATTCCTTGCGGGTCCATGACGGCACCTCTGGCGTTTAATTGCTGTATCAGGATCCCGGACGAGCCCCCACGTGTAGCGATACCTTCAATTAAGAAGGCCGCAGATTTAGTCTGGGCCCTGAAAACAGCTCCGCCAACCCCCGGCAATGTACTCGACCCTCTACTGGCACAGTTAGTTATGGCAGCAATATATATATATATCTCTTATACCAGTGTTTCTCAACTCCAGTCCTCAAGGCGCACCAACAGGTCATGTTTTTGGGATTTCCATTGATTTTCACAGGTGATTTGAGCAGTTTCACTGCCTTAGTAATTATCACAGCTGTTTTATCTGCAGGAAATCCCAAAAACATGACCTGTTGGTGCGCCTTGAGGACTGGAGTTGAGAAACACTGTCTTATACTATATGAGTAAACCCAGACACCAGATGATAATGAAAGGGGTATAAAATTTACTTTAAGCTTTTGATAAGAAAGGTTAACAGTGGTAACAGTTCACAGGTAATAAATTGCAGAGTCCTGCAGCAATAAACATACTATGCATTAAAATGAACATTAAAGGTGCGCCGCGTGGGCGACCGTTAACTAGGCGTCCTGTGACGCAGGAACTAAATGAACTAACTAGCTGGCCAGGCCTGGCTCAGATATCTACAACTCAGTCTATAGGGGATGATGGTTTCTTCACCGGCAATTCTTTAACCACTTCAATACCATGCAATTATACAGCTTCCTGCCCAAGCCAATTTTGAGCTTTCAGCGCTGTCGCAATTTGAATGACAATTGTGCGGTCATGCTACACTGTACCCAAACAAATTTTTTTGCATTTTGTTCCCACAAATAGAGCTTTCTTTCGGTGGTATTTGATCGCCTCTGCGATTTTTATTTTTTGCACAACAAATAAAAAAAGAGCGAAAATTTTGAAAAAAACGAAGTTTTTCTTTGTTTCTGTAATTTTTTTTTGTAAATAAGTACCTTTTCTACTTCAATGACGGGCACTGATAAGGCGACACTGATGGGCACCGATGAGGTGGCACAAATGAGGTGGCACTGATGAGGTGGCACTGATGGGCACTGATGATGGGCACTGATAGGCGGCACTGATGGGCACTGATATGTGGCACTGGTATGCTACACTGATTGGCACTCATAGGCGGCACTGATTGGCACTTATAGGCGGCACTGATTGGCACTCATAGGCGGCACTGATTGGCACTTATAGGCGACACTGATGGGCACTTATAGGCGGCACTGATAGGTGGGCACTTATGGGCACAGATGGGCACGGATGGGCACTGATAGGTGGCGCTGATGGACACTAGTAGGTGGCACTGATGGACACTGATGCCCAGCAATGCCAGCCACCACACATTGTGGTGGTGCCATCATAGTGCCAGTCAGTGCCCATTTGTGGGCACTGATTGGCATATTTTTTTTTTAATTACATGTGGATGGCCATGGGGGCCATCCACATGCTTGGGGCTTCCTGGGGTGTCCTGGGGGGCTTCCCTGGTGGTCTAGTGTGGGTATCCGAGGGGGGGCTGCGCTGATAAATGATCAGCGCGAACCCCCCTGTCAGGAGAGCCGCCGATCGGCTCTCCTCTACTCGCGTCCGTCAGACGCGAGTGAGGAATAGCCGATCAACGGCTCTTCCTGTTTACATTGTGATCAGCCGTGATTGGACACGGCTGATCACGTGGTAAAAAGCCTCCGCCGGAGGCTTTTTACTGAGATCAGTGTAGCGGTGGGTCAGACTGACCCACCGCTCCACCGATCGCCGCGATGCGCGCCCCCCGGGCGTGCGGCGGCTGTTATCCCGCAGGACGTCATATGACGTCCAGTGTGGATAACACAACCACTTCCCAGACGTCAATCTGCTATTGACGGGGCGGGAAGTGGTTAAAGGTGGTGCACATAACAGAATACCATTTGTAATCCTGTGGGAAGGTTGTGATGAAATAAACACTTTACTGTATGAACTCTGAGTTCAGCTCTGATAAGGTTCTCCAGTGAGAGTATCAGAAATAACTTGTGGGCCACGGCAGTCTATAGGCACATTAGCAACAACAGTATATGGTCTGAGCATACACTCGCTCACCCTCCCGGACGCGATCCCAGTCCGGGAACTTCCACCGACTGTGTCCTCACACACAGTGTCTCCAGCGATCGGGTCCCCGATCCAACCAAGCGACACAACGACAAGCGAAGTCAGATGCCACCCAGCTCGCAGTGGGGTGGAAGGCTCTTTGGTGCTGCGCTAGGCCTCAGGCTTCAGGCCTTGCACTCCGGCACATCCGCACAGGAGGATCAGTCACTGAAGTCTCGTGTCCCAAAGAGGCCGAGCCCAGCCTCGCCTCCTCCTTTTATAACCCCTCCCATGAGTCTCTGAGGTGAAAACATGCCGAAAGGGATTCTGGGCAAGGTAATCCCGAGAGAGTTAAAGGGGACCCCGCTACATATATATGTAGCGGCCTCACCCCTCTCACCCCTTCTTCTTCTCGGCTTGTTGTCTGGTCTAGGGGGATTAGGGAGGAGGGGTGCGGTACACTACGGCCTATGTCCTCTTATGTGTAGAGGTGAAAGCCAACACCTGTTTACCTTCGGGTCATGTGCATAACCCAGAGCCAAGTCCGTTCTATAGATGACCCCCCTTTGCTCCCAGTAACTGGAGTTCCACACCACTGAAAAGGTCAAACTCTTATTTATTCTCTGACAGCAATAAATCGTCCTTTAACAGCAGACAGGTTGTGACCCAAAGAACATTTTAGTACAAGTGGGGAGTAGGTCAAGGCACAATCCTCAAATAGAACTAACCATTGTAGTGTCACCAATGGTTATGGCGCACAGCCGCTGCCACTGACCGTGTAGAACAGGAACAGAATTACCTTCGCTAAATGTAGCCCCTGTCAGAGGGAAGACATCCTTCCAAGAGAGTTACCAGAGGCCCCGCCATCACCGGCAAATGCTGCACCGGACTGTTGGGAGAGGTTACGCTCCCTGGCCTCCTCGTCTCAGATTCAGGCGCCCAACACCTTAGGGCCCCTCAGGCTCTTACACCCCTGCGGAACCCAGTCGAAGGTACTGGGCCCCGAGCCTCCTCCGTAGTACCTCACCCCAGGCTGAAGGTGCCTGGAATGGACTCCATCTCCCGCTCCGGCCAGGTCAAGGGCACCTGGGCCTGGAACTCCGGAACACCGGCACCCAGGCTGAAGGTGCCTGGGCGCGGCTGTGACCTCCGACTCTGAACCTCGTGTTGAGGGCGTCTCTCCCCTTTATCTCCTCTCCCGACAGGCACAGCAAGTTCCCTGCCCCGCCGTATGGCTGCCGAAACAGGACAAAAAGGGAACAGCACTGCAGTGATGGTTCAACCCCGACCCAGGGCGACAGCGCCACCCACAGGCCGCAGGGAACTGCACACCACTGGAGTCCTCCACGAACAGAAAAATGGTCCCAAATTCCCTAACAATCGGTGCATCTGGGTCATACTACCACCCAGATGCTCCCCCTAAATTTAAATACCCGCTACACTCTCCCCCTGGTGATTTGACACTGGTCCCCAGTGTCTGGTGCAAACCCATGTCTCCCAAAGAGTGGTAACATAAGTTCAACCCAGAGACCAAACTACACATAGGACCAAACCTTACAAACTAACCATGAATTGTGCCAAGACCTAAAATGGGAAAACAAGAATATAAAACAATGAACTCTCCTCAAATATACTTTAGGTATTTTACACATTTACATCACCCTCCCTCTCTGCTATCTAAGGACCACCCCATTCTCAGCAGCCTTTATAGATGAATCTCCTGCAGAGGGGAAAGAAAACATACATCCTATCACAATGTGTGTTTCTTGGAATGAATGGGTCTATCCGGAAAGAAACCCATTCGCTCCAATAAGTATGGTGCAAATGTAAAAAAAAAAAACAATCATTGCGCAGCACCACCACCTGGTTGTAGTGCCACGGTAAAGACACTTAGTCAAATCCAGATGAAACTTTACTTCTCTGTGCTGTGGCTCTATACTGGCTACACCCCAAAGTCTCTATGTACTGTACCTTGTGGTGAGAGGAGAGGAGGGAGAACAAACAACGGCAACAGCTCCCACTTCTCCAAAGAGCAAAACACCCATATGACAAGGGCACAGTCCCTGGGTTCCGGCAAAGGCACTCCGGAAAGTCCAGCAATGAAAAAAAACACAAAGGAGTCTCTTCCTCCTAGAGGTAAAACTTTGGGTGCGGCAGGAACAGGGGCTTTAAGTGCTTATGAACGGACTCCACATTATACTCAATGGCCTCTCCATCCTTCCGACAGATAAGCACCCTGTCCGCATGGATATGCCGACCCAGCATCCACTCCGCCTTACAGTCTCTGAACTTCCTAGAAGCTGTAGGTGAGCACGAGAGGTATCTGCGAGCGTGGGGCACCTTAAGTTGTGTCCAGATGAATTAATCGTACCACCGCTGCCGCAAGACCTGCACCTCATAGAGCAAGTCTCGGGGTAAATACGGGTATTCCCACCCATATTCACGGGCAACCTTCTGACAAAAGAGTCGCTGCAGACTGGCCAAAGGTGGCATTGTGGCACGATTTCCTTCTCCAGGCAGAACAATGGATTCAGGGTGATGAGGTACTTTAACTACCTCTGTAGATTTGGGCTTAGGAGCCCGCAGTGATGCGCGTTGCACTCCCGCAACAGGAGCGGATGAAACAGCAGGTGATTCAGGGGGTGGAAAGGCAGACAGGGGACCAGATTCCTCCTCAGGCTCCGGGGCCTCCACCCGGGATTTACTATCCCCAATAGACATGGGTGGGTCCCTTGTTGCTCGGGACGAGAGTAGCGGCATCTTGTCCCAACCTTTCCGGTGGAAGATCTCGTCAATTTCCCCGTCATCGCCGGCATCAGATAACGATTCTAGGTTGGAGGTGTCATAGAATTCCATGGGCAGGTAATTCCCAGTGGACACAGAATCACCCCCCTGAACGGGCTCCACCGACTGTGGGCTCCTGACACCTCCAACCACACACACAGTCCCAACCCCTGGCTCACCTGGGCCTTTAGCAGAACAGGGATGTCCAGGGCTCTTCCCTCCGGGTCCATCCAGGCCAGGCAAGCGACGGGGCGAAGCTCTTCCACGACCACAGGATGCCTTTACCAGGCCGACTTTCCTCTTCGGCGGTGGGAGCAGGGAGCTTGTGGTGACCGAGGCAGCATCCTCGGATTTCTCTTTCTCAGTCTCCGCTGGGGCCTTCTCCTCGCCCCGGTCAGTGTGCGCAGAAATGTCCGCATAGGCTCTGATCTCTCCCTCCAGAGTGGCGGTGCCTGTGAGGCAGTTGAGGTGGAAGGCGCGAGGCCTTTCTGTGGATGGCTCCACCTCAAAGAGGAACTCCTTGCAGGCCTCACATCACCCGAACGGCTTCAAGTGGACCACCAGTCCCGAACAGCCGGGACAGATCACACCGAGGGCCTCTATGTCTCTGCATGTGTACAGAGCCAAACGTCCTCGGGGCCTTAGTCTTATTCCTGTGTCTGTGATCGGAGCAGCAAAGGAAGTCATTCTCGTGGTGGAAGGAACCGGAATCCACGGGGGACCTGAGGTCATCCCGACTGTCTGCTGCTCCATTGCGCACTGACTAATTCGCGCCGGAATCTCCACGTGTGTCCTTCCACATGGCCAGACTCCTCCCATACTCTGCACTTGTTCGTGGGCTTTCTCTTCTCCCCGCCCACGAACTGCGTAGCTATGGTGTGCCTTGTGGCGCGCTGGCCAACATGGCCGACCTACTCGGAACTCCTCCGGGCAGCAAAGTTCAAATGTAGACATTCTCAGCTCCATTTGTATAACACACATCCCGGACGACGCTCCCACATGTAGCGGCCTCACCCCTCTCACCCCTTCTTCTTCTCGGCTTGTTGTCTGGTCTAGGGGGATTAGGGAGGAGGGGTGCGGTACACTACGGCCTATGTCCTCTTATGTGTAGAGGTGAAAGCCAACACCTGTTTACCTTCGGGTCGTGTGCATAACCCAGAGCCAAGTCCGTTCTATAGATGACCCCCCTTTGCTCCCAGTAACTGGAGTTCCACACCACTGAAAAGGTCCAACTCTTATTTATTCTCTGACAGCAATAAATCGTCCTTTAACAGCAGACAGGTTGTGACCCAAAGAACATTTCAGTACAAGTGGGGAGTAGGTCAAGGCACAATCCTCAAATAGAACTAACCATTTTAGTGTCACCAATGGTTATGCGCACAGCCGCTGCCACCGACCGTGTAGAACAGGAACAGAATTACCTTCGCTAAATGCAGCCCCTGTCAGAGGGAAGATATCCTTCCAAGAGAGTTACCAGTGGCCCCGCCGTCACTGGCAAATTCTGCACCGGACTGTTGGGAGAGGTTATGCTCCCTGGCCTCCTCGTCTCAGATTCGGGCGCCCAACACCTAAGGGCCCCTCGGACTCTTCCACCCCTGCGGAACCCAGTCAAAGGTACAGGGCCCCGAGCCTCCTCCGTAGTACCTCACCCCAGGCTGAAGGTGCCTGGAATGGACTCCATCTCCCGCTCCGGCCAGGTCAAGGGCACCTGGGCCCGGAACTACGGAAAAACCGGCACCCAGGCTGAAGGTGCCTGTGCGCGGCTGTGACCTCCAACTCCGAACCTCGTGTTGAGGGCGTCTCTCCCCTTTATCTCCTCTCCCGACAGGCACAGCAGGTTCCCCGCCCTGCCGTACGGCTGCCGAAACAGGACAAAAAGGGAACAGCACTGCAGTGATGGTTCAACCCCTGCCCAGGGCGACAGCGCCACCCACAGGCCGCAGGGAACTGCACACCACTGGAGTCCTCCACGAACAGAAAAATGGTCCCAGATTCCCTAACAATCGGTGCATCTGGGTCATACTAACACCCAGATGCTCCCCCTAAATTTAAATACCCGCTACATATATATATATGCATGTTGCTTAGTGGGAATTAGCTCAAGGTTCGGTCGGAACACAAGTTCAGACTCATCTTTTGACTAATCGTTTTTTTTTGGAAGTATTAACAATACAGGGTAAACAGACAGTTGTGTAAGACACATTGCAGTGCACAGACATTTCTGATTTCAATAATACAAGTAGAAAAAAAGAAAAATACGTGCTCTACGCATTGAATCAGAGAGTGTGACACAGGTGAATATTAATGTAGAGTTGCATAAGAAAAACACTCCCACAATTTCAGATCGTAACTAAAAAAATGCTCAATAGAAAGATTAATTAACCTACGTAACATAAGACCCAGATAGCAAGCAATTGAGTTGCAAGTTTGAAAATGACTTGCTAAGCTATTGCTAGACTTTTCAGGCTTCACAAGTTTGTTGCACAATTGCCACAAGTCCTAATTGCATGACTCCAGATCAATTTTCTTTGCAAACATTCTGAAAGTCTGCTGCAAGTTCTGGTTCAGTTATGTTGTGCAAAAGTCATCCCACCACAGGGGTCACTGTGACTTGCAAAGCTCTTGCCGTAGACTCACCACTGCAACTTTGATCTTGCTAGAGACTTGCCACGCAAATTTTCTACACATTGCAAAAGCATCAACTAGAACTATGTCTGTGGTGGCCTTGCCATGGTGACATACTTAAATGTACTTATTTTCATAATTGACAACTTACCTTTTTTTTAATGAACAGTTTGTAAAATGCAGCCTTTTATGCTCCTGGTCATAGTTGTCGATGGATAGGAGCAAGTTTTGGTAAAAGTATCCCCTGCTGTCCCTGGGAGGACTTACGGTCCTTGACTTCAGGTTTTATTGTTTGGCGGCACAGCTGTCCCATCTCTATCATACTGACAAATTTGATAAACAGAGATACTTCTCCTTGGTCTGTCAACCCCCAGAATCTCATCTTCCGCATCCGTTCTGTGATGTGCTAAGAGGCTTTGGAGGCTCCCCTATTTTTCCAAGTCGCTCTCCTCTTGTTTCACCATAGGCAGATCAGATGTCCAAATTAATTCTCCCATGCTGCATAGTAATACCCCATTGTGGTATAAAAAACAGCTTCCTAAACTCCTCCAGATCCCTGATCTAAATGTGTGTCAAAAGTATTAGGACAACTGCCTTTACACGCACATGAACTTTATTGTCATCCCAGTAGTAGTCCATAGGGTTCAATATTGAGTTGGCCCACCCTTTGCAGCTATAACAGCTTCAACTCTTCTGGAAAGGCTGTCCACAAGGTTTAGGAGTGTGTCTATGGAAATGTTTGACCATTCTTTCAGAAGTGCATTTGTGAGGTCAGGCACTGATGTTGGACAAGAAGGCCTGGCTCGCAGTCTCTGTTCTAATTCATCCCAAATGTGTTCTATCAGGTTTAGGTCAGCACTCTGTGCAGGCCAGTCAAGTTCCTCCATCCCAAACTCGCTCATCCATGTCTTTATGGACCTTGCTTTGTGCACTGGTGCACAGTCATGTTGGAACAGCAAGGGGCCATCCCCAAACTGTTCCCACAAGTTGGGAGCATGAAATTGTTTAAAATGTCTTCGTATGATGACACCTTAAGAGTTCCATTCACTGGAACTAAGGGGCCAAGCCCAACCCCTAAAAAACAACCCCACACCATAATCCCCCTCCACCAAATGATTTGGACCAGTGCACAAAGCAATGTCCATGAAGACATGGACGAGCAAGTTTAGGGTGGAGGAACTTGAGTGTCCTGCACAGAGTCCTGACCTCAACCTGATAGAACACCTTTGGGATGAATTAGAGTGGAGACTGCAAGCTAGGACTTCTTGTCCAACATCTGTGCCTGACCTCACAAATTTGCTTCTTGAAGAATGGTCAAACATTCCTATAGACACACTACTAAATCTTGTGAACAGCCTTCCCAGAACAGTTGAAGCTGTTATAGCTGCAAAGGGTGGGCCAACTCAATATTGAACCCTACGGACTAAGACTGGGATGCCATTAAAGTTAATGTGCATGTAAAGGACAATTTTCACAATATAGTGTATATGCTCTTTCATGTACTTAGCAATGGTAAACTAAAATCCTTTAATCAACTGAAACTAGAGTTTACTCTACTATTATACTATTTTGGTACTTTCAACTACATCACTGCATACACAATTTGCTGGCCAATATCCTGTTCTGCCTACTTTAGATGCAATAAACAATGATGAGCCGTGCAAACTAATATCCAGCTTTTATGATATGTCAAACACCCTGACTGCATTTCAACTTGCCTAATACCTCAAGCCTAGATGGGAAGCTGACGCTGGGGAGTTGGATGATAAAAAGGTTATCTATTCGGGGTTGCCCAGGCAAATATAATAAAATCTGGGATAGATGGTTGCAGTCTACTTTGACCTGTACCTCATAGCAGTGAGTGTGGTTTTTATGCCCGTATTTATATATCTTCCTTCTTGGGATGTTATTGCTGCGACTCTGGCAGTAGTTCTTCACTATTGTTAGACTAACTGGGATATTATCCCCTAAACAGCATATATAGTTTTCTTTAGCGTGTGTCTCTCAGCCAAGAGGCTTATTCATATATATATATATATATATATATATATATATATATTTTTTCTATATCACTATGTCTTGTATCGGTAGAGTGAGAGAGAAAAACAAGTCAGCACATGGTGGAATAGTATAAAAGTAAGGAAATAACTCCCAGAAGCCTGAGATGGGACCTAGGTGCTAATTATGGGATGTTAGATCAGGATTTAATGGAAGAATTAAAACATTTCTTTAATCAATGTGAACAAAAACTGTTGGGTAACATTGTTCATAGAAGGAAACGTAACTTACATCAAATTTGACAACAAATAGCTGACACGAAGGGGAATTTAACCCCCTACATGGATTCAGCAGAATACAAGGGAAAAAAAATTAAATTACAAGATATGATTTTCAAGGTGGAGAATGATACAAAAAAAAAAATTTGAAAATATCTAAGGGACAAAAAAAAACTATAGAATGTTCCCTAGTGGAAGAGACTGAAGCACAAATATTAAGAGAAAGTGTGAATAGGGTACAACAATAAGAGGCACCAACATACACCTCAAAAGAAGTATGTAATAGACTTATGCCGCGTACACACGATTGGAATTTCTGACAACAAATGTTCGATGTGAGCTTTTGGTCGGATATTCCGACCGTGTGTAGGCTCCATCGGACATTTGCTGTCGGAATTTCCGACAAAAAATGTTTGAGAGCAGCTTATCAATTTTTCCGACAAGAAAAGTTCTTGTCGGAAATTACGACAGTGTGTAGCCATTTCCGATGCACAAGAGTGCTGCGCATGCTCGGAACCAATTTGACGCATGCTCGGAATCATTGTATTTCATTTTTCTCAGCTCGTCATAGTGTTGTACGTCTCCGCGTTCTTGACCATCGGAATTTCCGACAACATTTGTGCGACCGTGTGTAGGCAAGACAAGTTTTGAGCCAACATCCGTCGGAAAAAAAACACGGTTTTGTTGTCGGAAATTCCGATCGTGTGTACGCGGCATTATATCCAAAAACCAAAATACACCAGACTACCAAGTTCCAACGTACAATAGGTTTCAGTCCCTAAGAGACCATTATACCAATTCACCCACTCCATATAGGAATCCACCATCATATCCACACCCTTGGAGGGGTAAGAACTGGGGAAAAGGAAGAGGGCGGTACCCACAACAAAACAGAGCCCCACATTGGGGGGGGAGGGATCGGAGGAAACCATACAAGGCACAACATGTGCAAGCCCAACACTCCCACCCACAATCCCATTGGGAACAACAATACAGAGAAGAGGTAAGACACATAAGAGAGGATGCCAAGGGGGAAAACAAAACAAAGGGCAAAAAAAAATTGGTCAAGGTATTTCAAACTAAACAATGTTACATTGACCCAGGATGAATGATTATTGTTAGAATAAGGTCTCATATATGCCCCTACCAAAACCTTGGATCATTTTGAGGTGAATATAGATCTACAGAAATTTAGTAGGAAGTTAGGAGTCAAAAAACATTTTTTAGACAAAGGGAAAGTACTAATATCTCACAAACCTTCACAATATTTACATAGTGGACTTCATAATGAACATTTAATCCTAAAACCTCTACAAAACAACATATTGAGGTGTTTCAAAGAATGGTAGGGTAAGATATCAGAAGAATAACTGTAAACAGAGATTTTAAAGACCACAAAGTTTGGGAGGATATCAGAACCATTAAAAAAAGAAAATAAATAGTGATCAGCCTGGTGGATAGGGGGGGGGGAGGAATAGTAATATTGAACAAAAGTGACTATAAAGCAGAAATGCAAAGTATACTCAGTGAGTCATCCTCCAGATGAAGCCACGTGTGAGGTGGTAAAACTAGTAGAGGTGAAGCCTGGTGGAGGAATCTTGTCCCAACGGAGTGAGACCTTTCTGATGTATTATAAATGCTTTTAAAACTTTTTAATAAATGTGAGTTGAATATAAGCTGGGGTGGAGAGGTTAATTTTTAATCCCTCGGATACTGCACTATTGGAGGCATTTTTCTGTTCTTTCCATGCATTTTTGAAACTACCGGCAGCTAATGTGGATTACACTGGATTCAAGTCTGAAGTTGCACAGTGGAAAGGAACCCCTACCAGACATAGATCATTACTTGTCTCTTGAGAGTCCAATAGAGGTTACGAAGGACCAGTGAGGATTTCCTGGAGAGATTTTTGCACAGAGTGCAAGGCGTGTTTGACCCCCTAGCAGGGTCTTGTAAGGAGGTGAGCGAGCATTGCACGTGGTGGCAGGAGCACTATATGGATATGGAGGCTCTTTGAAGAAAATAAACACTTCACATCTCCCTGCATGTCAGCGGAAAAATTTATCACTTTATATAATATTATTGGACTTTTGTTTGAACACTTATATTGCACATTAGTTTTGACTTGATTTAATTTATAATTTTTTTGTGTGTTTGTATACCTATGCAGCTCTGTCTCATTTACACTTTATTTAAAAAAAAATCGTGGGAGCACATAAGTGATAGCAGCAGCAATAATAGCGCGCAACTATCCTACTTTCAATTTATACTCAGTGATGAACGCACTTATAAGGAGTTTAAGGGAAAACCTAGCAAAATTTTAAAGGAGAGACGTCAAAAGTTAATGAAAAAGGGCAGTAAAAAGAATATCCTCAGTAGTAAAGAAAGTAGGTACTTGGTCCCAGATGCACTCATTATTTATACCAGGTACCTAAAATACTCAAGAATAGCATAAGACCACCAGACAGACATATCCTAAGTGGAATAAATTCCTTGTTTTCAAGATTGTGGGGAATATTTGGATATATACCCCCAACCATTGGCTAACAGGAGTCCCTCTTACCTTAAGTATAGTAAAGAGGTTATTAACAGTATAAATGTTTTTAAAGGTACAGTAGAAGAACAACGTTTATTGGTTACAGTTGATGTTGAATCGCTGTACACTAATGTCCAAATTCAAAATGTTTTGGAAGCAGTCCAATAGGCCCTTAATCAATATACAGTATTAATTTTGGAGAGGCTAGATCTCGCAATGGCTAATATTTTTTTCTGGTATAATGGCAACTACTACAACTAGATAAAAGGAGTCTCTATGGGGGCTAAGTATGTCCCCAGTGTTACAAATATTTTTCTGAATAGATGGAGAAAAAGAAGAAATTTATTGTAGAGATTTGCCTAACTTGCGTCTATACAAAGATACTGTTTATAGACGATATTTTGATTGTGTGGCAAGGCACAGAAGACACATTGAATAGGTTCATTCAACATATAAATTGTAATGCCTACGGTATTAAATTTACAGTGAATAAGCATAAACAATTTGCTAACTTTTTAGATCTGGTGATTTTTAAGGATGGATCATCTGTGGGAACTGGGAACCAAAACATATTTTAAAAGCACGGATTGAAACAGATATATTCCCATAAAAGGTTGCCATCACCCTAAATGGAAAAAAAATCTATCCCAAAAGTGCAGTTTATGTGGATGTGCAGAAATTGCACACAATCAAAAGACTATCAAGAACAAACAGACATACTGATACAAAGGTTCCTGGAAAAGGGGTATAAAGAGAATTAATTACTTAAGACTAGGGAACAAGTAGGTAAATAAATAGGGCTCATTTGTTGGAGACCAGGAAAAAATAAAATAAAACATATGACATTGTTTTTATTACTGGGTTAAATAAGCAGCATAAAGTGGTAGAAAAGTGTGTTAAAAAAACACTGGCCCATTTTATGCAGGGATCCAACTTTAGAAAAAATCTTGTCAAAAAAATAATTTTATTTACAGGAGGGCCCCTGGGCCCAGAACAAGAATAGTGCATAATATCCCACATCCTCCCAAAAGTAAGCATACTCTTTTCTGTAAACATACCAAACAAATGCCCAGAACTTCCAGAAGCCACCTTTATGTTGTATCAAACATTTAAACAATATCCAATTAAAAAATGTATCCCTTGCAATTCCAAGTTTGTCACCTATGTGCTAGAATGGACATGTGGGTACCAGTATGTGGGAAGGACTTCCAGGACACTTAGTAAAAGAAGTGCAGAACATATTGCTAACATTTGTAACAGGTATAAAAAACATAGTGTCTCAAATCACTTCAGATTAGAACATAGCAGAGACCCAGCATGCATGCCGTTTTATGCTATTGATACAGTCCACAGGCATTGGAGAGGTTCCATATATAAAATTATTTTTTTCTTTAATTTAAAATTTTTAAAATTTTATATTTTTCCTTTTTTTCATTTGTTTTTTCATTGTTTCATTTCAATAATCAATTGATTTCTGCAAATAAGGGAGTTAGGTTTGCCTGATAAAGGGTAGAATATGATGGGGTTAGATAAACACCCAAGTATTTAAGCACATGGGAGCACCAGTGATACCTAACATTTTGCTGGAGTGTGTTAAGGAGAGGCGGAGAAATGTTGATGGGAGGGCTTCAGTCTTGGTGAGATTAATCTTAAAGCCTGTTAAGGCATCAAAGGAGCTTAAAATCGTATGTAGTGAAGGGAGGGAAGTACTGTAAGTGAATGAGATAATGTTAACAGTACATCATCGGGAAAAAAAGGAAAGCTTATACTCCCTCTGTCGTAATCGCACTCCTCAAATGTTCGGATGAGAGCGAATGGCAGCAGCCAGAGGCTCCAAGCTGAGAATAAAGAAAAAAGGGTGAGATAGTGCAGCCCTGTCTAGTGCTCAGGGGAACTACCACGACAAATGGGAGGCAAGTTGTACCTGGGAAGTGGGTATGGAATATAATGCTTGCAGAGCCTGGATAAATGGAGCAGAAAAAACATAATGAGACAATGTAGCAAACATAAAAGGCCAATTCAGGCAGTTACAAGCCTTTTGGGCAACTAAGCTTAGAACCAGGGCAGGGCATTTAGTTTTAGTTAAAAGATCTATGAGATCAATAGTTTGTTGGGTGTTATCACCTGCCTGTCTAGTAGGGACAAAACCCACTTGATCCCTATGAATTAGGAATGGGAGTAGTAATGAAAGTCTATTTGCAAGAATGTTTGTAAAAATTTAATTTGCCTGGTTTCGGGATGACTGTAATGTGGGCATGGAGAAATTGGGGATGGGGAATAGTACCCTTCATCAGGGTGGTAAAAATATTTAACAAATAGGGAGCTATAGTTGGGAGAAAGGATTTATAATAAGAGTATGGTAAACCATCAGGGCCTGGGGATTTATGTGAAGGCAGATGTCGAATGAAGGAGGCAAAGAAAGAGTCAAATTCTCTCTGCGTAAACTAAGAATGTGGGTCCACAGTCAGGCAATTGTATAGCTTATGGTAAAAGTCCCCAAAAACTCTGGACATAGTATGAGAACAGTAGGTACCATCAGGTTGGAGGAGGAAGTCAGGTATGGTGTCATGTACCTGGGTGTATTTGAACCGGGATCTTCCTGGTCCCAAAGCTGCAGCCTTACCTGTTGTGCTACGGAGCAGATCTAGACTTTTGGAAATATCCTCTCAGTATTAAGCATTACCTTGGACTCACTAGCCCCACCTGCTGCCAGCTGTGGACAATGTTCAATCAAAGCAGCCCATAAAAAGGAAGTGATGCTATCTCTCAGCGCCCGTTTGTGTGGAATAGCTCCCTGGGTGTTGTGACTGCTTTTTGATCTTGATTTTCGTGTTGAACTTCTGCCTGAATTCCTGACTACTCTCTAGCCTGCTGATTTTGTACTTCACTGCCAACTTGTGTATGACCTTTGCCTGCCTGACCACTCTCTGGATTTCAATCGTGTACCGTTTTGCCTGATCTGTTGCCAACCTAATCTGCCTGACTACGTTTTCGCCTGAATCCTCAGCACACAAGTTCCACTTCAGACACTACCTATCACAGGTACCTTACATATGGTGAGAAAAGGGTGGGGTTTAAGCCTTTGCACAAGCATTCCATGGGATTTGTTGGCATATTTATAGAATTTTTGTCTGGCCCATATCATTGACTTCGAAATCTTACTCATATCTAGAGACTTAATACGGTTACATAAAGAAACAACTTTTTCCATTGTTCACTCTATTAATTTTATAGTAAAAATATTTTCTAATATTTTTTTTCTAGGGATTATTTTATACCATTTTTATATTATTTATATTATTTTTATTCTTTTGGTGAATTTTTTATGAATTTAATTTTTTTATGAAGATTAGCACTTTTACCACTAGTTGTGAGTAACAAACACTATAATTATGGATTTATGATTTGTTCATATTTTCCATAAGGTGTAAAGCACATTATATTGTATGAATATTTGTTTATAACATGAAATGATCTTTGTGACAAGCACGGTTGGCTATTGAATATTGCTTAAGTTGTGTTAACACTGGTACACATTACAACTGCGGCTGTCATTCTTAGAGTGTCACTTTTTTAGAGCATCAATTTACAGGACACTATTAAGCCATATCCTAGGCGCTGAACTAAAATATTTTTTCTTTGATCTGTAGATAAGGCTGATGCACTTTGTGTGAGAGCAGCAGTCTCTTTTTAGCAGTCTGACATGCCTCCCGATGAGTCTCATCAGCAATACTCATGTTCTCTGATGATTGCAGAGTTCTAACTTTAACTAAAGCTGGCCATAGATTGGTCAGTATTTTTTATCCAGCTTGCTAACCCAGCTCCCCCATTCACACATTCGAGGTGGATGGAGGAATCCTTCTCACTGTGTTATTGCATTATGACAGCGAGGAGACTTCCCCACCATCAGGAAACACTGATCAGTGCTGTAGGCTATAGCCGGCAGTGCAGATTGAGGAGAAATTTTCCAGCAGGGCGGTTGTACAGAAGTCAATTGGTAAATTGACTTCTGTACAACCACAGTGCCCATAACATGCTAAACTGGACGAATTTTCATCTATGGGTTTGCTTTAGCGGGAGACTTGACGTAATAAGAATTTGAGGTTGTCCGTAAAAATGTAGTTAGTAATTCAGTATTTTTAAAAATTTTCCTGCTACATGATGATTTTTAGCTTTGTTAATAAACAAAGCCATTCATCAACAGGTCAACTGCACAATCAATTTTCCATTCTTTGCTGTGTGATTAAGGCTGGCATTAAAGCGGAAGTTAACCGCGCCAATCTTTCTTTTTTTTTAAAAACCTGCAAAGTAAAGTCATAATGTGCCAGTAGTCATCGCATAATACCTACGAATGAAGCCCTGCATCGCCGTACAATGAGCTCTGACAGGCGCTTCCATCTTCACCCGGTCTTCCTTCTGGGTTCATGTCCTCCAACCGTCTGATTGGCTGCACCGCAATGACATCACTACCATGCATATGCATGGGAGTCACAGACCACGGCACAGAGCTCTGAAGGGAAGGCACAGGTATACCGTCCCTTCAGAGTGCATGTGCCGTGACATCACCGGCTGAATGAAGTGTGAATATCTCCTAAACCGTGAAGGTTTAGGAGATATTTATAGTACCTACAGGTAAGACTTATTATAGGCTTGCCTGTAGATACAAGCCTACAGAATGGGTTTACATCCACATTAAACTTACAAGATGCTCTGAGCCTTGAGAAAGCTAAAGGATACAAGTAGGTCTTGAAGGCCTTACAGAATTTGTATTTCTTTTCTGTAAACTTCTGCTAGCATTTGAAGGCAATGTGTAAATGATATAGAAACCGAAACAATCCGTTTATTATAACTTAAAGCCAAAAGCCTGATATGAAGAAAGTTACCACTATGAAAAGCAGCCTCAGCCTGTAATTATAGCAGCCAACTCCAACTCCCTAGCCTAAAACTAGTTTCAGGACAGTGACATGAAAACCTAGATTATTTTGTTTTTATTAAATATGTTTATACACATACATATGCGTTGTCACTAAAGGGAATCAATATCCGTACATCAAAAACGATCACCACTGTTTAGTGCTGTGAGAAAACCAATTACAGAAAGAGAGTCACAACCCAAGTCCATTTTATTTGCAACATATTAATACATACAGCAACATAACAATATAATTTATGCTAAACTTATCACGTACAAATACATCTATAAAAAAAATGCAGTTTCCCCTTTATCACCGTTAAGTTAAATCTGACATTTTACTGCATCGTCGCCATCAAATGACACATTTATATTTAATTTTTCTTGAATTATCTTTCATTTTTAATATATCCTACTAAGCACTTGTTGTGATCTGAATTGCAGATAGAAAGAATAATGCAAAAAAATTAAAATTTATTGTAAAGAAGACAATGTGTTTAATGTAATCTCTTGAAGGGATTATTGTATTAAGACTGTGATACAGAGCTTACACAATAGAACCAATCAGTCATTCCTTGAGCAGGCCAGCATCCAGTTTATTGATGTCCCTTGTCTTGTCGTGCCTAAACTTTAATTGTATACTGTTACATCTTTCAGTTGTTGATTGAATCGATAAGATGAAACTGTGAATAGTTTGAGTTATGTCCTGTCAAAGAGAAATACTCATCTGTTTAGCTAAACACTTTTGGTAATATAGTCATACCCCCTGATGTTCATATCAAATTTTCTTTCTAAAATATACCAGTATCAATACCAGTATCAATGTTTTATTGATACTTTTCATATATTTTAGGTCATTATATCAATGCATTTCTATGTTTATAGCATATCTGATACAATTGTAAAATATTATAATTGATCATTTTAAACTAAGATGCACATGGCACTTTATATTAAATTGCATTCACTCCATTTTGACCATTGTAAAAGTGATGTGATACGAGGACTAAAGAATCTCCAAACAGAACTATATGTTGCAGTTTGCTATTAGGTTTGAAGGATGATGCGATGTATTATTTTTTAATTTGTTAATTGAGGTGACAACATTCACAACACTGGGGCTCAGCGACCGACCATGAGGGAAACTGACAGTTGATAGCCAAAGATATGGTGGTGGGTGCCGGGTGAACACATTTCTAGGCATATCTGCCTCATCATCAGCATTAGCATATACGCCTTGGAACCTGTTTATTGACTGTGCATGCTCTTTGAGTCACATCGGCACCAGGCGGAGGAGGACGTTCCCTGTCATGACAGCTGCTTTCCGATCAGACGGATGAGTCCCAGCTTTTATACAACGACACCTGGCACCCAACACCATCTCTTTGGCTGTCAGTTTCCCTCATAGTCGGACGCTGAGCCCCGTTGCTACGGATCTTATCACTTCTGCCTATATTTTTTTTGCTTATGTGAGTGCAATTTGCAATGTTTTAATAAAGGGTTTGTTTTTTAATACTACACTATGGTGGCTCTTCCGCCTGTTTCTCTCTCCCTTTGTGTGCATTCTCGATGGAGTATTGCCTCCTGATTTGTAGGCTGCAGCACCCACCTGTCAGTGTAGCATTTATTTGTATAGTGTTGGTTATCCATTCAACAGATTCCATTTGTATATTTACCATATATTTATTTTTGGTATCACATTTACTTACGGCTACTTTGACATCAAACGTTAACCATTATTAACCATTTGGTCCTACATTTTGTTTTTGCCCAACCATTTAGGGACTTCTCTGTGGAGCGGTATGGCCCCAATGGATTTCTACTAGGCCATTTTTTGTGTCAAATAAAGTATACAGCTAACTTTAAAAAGTTGAATTACGCATATACTGTGTATGTGTGTGTATGTATGTATATGTATATGTGTGTATATATATATATATATATATATATATATATATATATATATATATATATATATATATATATATCTATCTATCAGGGTTGCCAACTTTCAGTAAATTTACGCACAGTTTGTAAAATCTGTACTTTTTGCATCTGTCCTTGAATTTCCATTTCGGACATGTAGGCTGCGTGTCCGTAACTGACATTCATGGACAGATGCAACAATTATGGATTTTACAAACTGTTCGTAAATTCACTGAAAGTTGGCAACCCTGATATATATATATATATATATATATATATATATATATATATATATATATATATATATATCTCGAAACAAAATGTCACTGCCTTTATCTATGACTAGTCTTCACAGCAAGGAGCACTGGGGGTGGGCGAATCGCATATAAACAAAGACACAAAAAGACAGACAGAACCCAAGCTCAACTTACCAACCAATCAGCAACCAACCAAAATCACCTGTCTAATAGTGCGTTTAAAAACAGGGGTTTAGTTGCACGCATTTGCAAATACATGTGTAAGCTGTAGGCCTCGTCAAGGCTCCCTGTGTACTGCAGACCTAACTCTAAAATTTAAAGTCTTCTCAGTGGAAGCACATGTATGCTGATGGATAGATAAAGGGCAGATAACTGGAGGGGGCCCACCCTCCTTTAAAGGGACAGGCGCACACTAGGCACCCAGCGCATAGAAGCATATATATATATATATATATATATATATATATATATATATATATATATATATATATATATATATAAATTTATTTTATTCACTTTCTTTTAACCCCATTTATGGGTTCATCACAGTGATCACATGCTATTGTTTACATAGCTAATCTCTCCCCTTCCTCTTACAACAGGGTAAAGGAGAGATTGTTGTACCTTGTGAATGATGGAGTGAATGCATCAGCAGCTGCGGATAAGATCACCCTAAAGTTTCTAAGTTCCAAAAAGGACCCATTTTGGGGTTTTTCTTACTGTCTTGGCATTTTTATTTTCTATGTTTTATATCAGAAAATAAGGAAAACTGTTTTTTATAGTAAAAAAAAATACAAAAAACACAATGGTTATTAACTACCAAAAATGTATTTGTTTTGAAACAATAAAAACATAGCGAAAGGTTAGCCCTGGGACTTTAAATGAAGTGGGTACTGTTCCGCCAGTAAGCATAACAATAAGTATAATAAGTACAGTATAAGATTTTATTGAGATATGATAGTTTAAAACATAGTTAGCACCAACAATAGCCAATTTAGAAGGAAAATACATTGATAATACATGGTTGTAATGGCCTTATATGGCTATTGAGTATTCACAATGCCTATGTATTACGATTGCTATTATTGTCATTACAACCATGTATTATCAATTCTTGTATTTTTCTTTCTAAATTGGCTATTGTTGGTGCTAACCATGTTTTAAACTATCATATCTCAATAAAATCTTATATTTTACTTATACTTATGCTTACTGGCGGAACAGTACCTACTTCATTTAAAGTCCCAGGGCTAACCTTTCGCTATGTTTTCGCTACATATTACAGGGATGTTGTACTGGTGACAACAAACCCTTCTTTCTTTTTTCAAAAATGTATTCGGGTGGAAGACACCCAATCAGGCCAAACCTGGTTTGTTGTTACCCATGCCAGTACATTCACATGATGTAAAATCATCATGGTACTATTGACGATTTAATTACTGTTTATGTTCCAACACAATATTTACATCCAGTGTTGGTTTTTTACCCTGGCTCCATGTTTGTTGGTCGCCACATTCAGCGGCGTTTCCTGTCTCCTGTTGGGAGCTGCGATGTGTATAATGGGAGGCTCCGGCCTCCCGCTGTCCCCACCTGTTTTCGAATGGGCGGGGACACCTACACATCGGTGCCATGACCACACGCCAGCTGTGGGGTGTCCGCGTCACCACTGATGTCAGCGCAGCTGTACGTGCCACGTCACCTGGATGGTTTCTGAGGAAGTGCTCGCGCATGCGCGCCTCCCGATGATGATGGAAGCTTTGGCGTTCCTACGTCCTTTCATGGCGTTGGGGGCGGACTCCATTGGGCTCCCCCTGGGGCTTATATTGAGGGTTTGACATGGTGTGCATTTTAAATTTTCCACTCACCAAGGATACATACACCCATCGAGGTTGCTCACTTGAGATCCACCAAACACCATTCCTATCCAGGAATCCACTTCCACACACTATTCTATTCAGATACACTTTGCTCACTCAGTTCAGACTCACTTTCTCTTTTTTGTTTGTTCACCATCACAGACCTCACTATACACCCACACCTCATTCCTTCTCCCTTTTCTTTTTCCTCTTCCCTTTTTTATTTTCCTTTTTTCTTGCTTCTTTCTCCTTGACTGGCTACCATTTTTTTATCACTTCATCTTTCCCTCCATCTTCACGTCCCTACTATCTCCAGCTCAGGTTCTTCAACCATGCAGTAAATGACTACATGCTACTATCTACCGATCCTACTTTAATACTTCCGATTTCTGACAGACATGTGTATGTTTACAGATTACTCCATATGGACCCCTGAGGTTTCTAGGGACACACCAACACATGTGCACCATGCTTGCCCTCTGTTTGGCCCTGGGTGGAGGCTCCTGGCTTTTTCACCCCCTCAGCTCCCTGGGGAGACTCTTTGATGCTGCCTTCTGGATGCCACAAACTTATTGCCATGGTTAAGTTCAGTGGTAAGTATGGGGTCCTTCATTTGCGACCCCTCTCACCCTGTTACTCCATAACCAACACCATGTTGTATGGCCAATTTATACATTCTTATTTTTATTTTTATTTATTTTTTTTTTTATTTTTTTATTTTTTTCCAAAAACAGTTTATTGAAATGTAAAAAGCATTTACAGATATCTTGAACAATAGTAGTACAATAAGGTATTAATACAACCACAAAACATGGATGAATAACATGTGTCACATACAATTCAACTTGCGGGTAGTGAAAATGAAATGGCTATGTGCATCCTTCATGAACTAGGCCGTGTTGGGGTGGGCTACCTTAATTCAAGGTAGTTGTGGGGTCTAGTCAAAGTCCACTACCATTGACGGGGATAGATCTTGTTGGTAGGTTAGAGCTAGGTAGGTTCACGGATGCCGTTATGGACTTTTGGTCTGTGTGGGAGGGAAAGGCCAACAGGTGCAATATGGCAGAAAGGGAGGGAAGGAGCTATAAACAGGTTTATTTCGTTGAGAGTGTATGAATGCGGGAGTGTAGGCTGGAGCTATGTTAGTGGTTGTATTGTACAGAAGCTTGTGGATGAGAAAGTAGGAGGGGGTAAGTGGTGGAAGGAGAAGGGGTGGGGTGGGGATCGAGGGGAGGGGAGTGAGGCAGGAAGGGATGGCGTTGGCAGGGGGTCCGTCTCTGACTTCCCCGACCCCTTGGGGTGTTCAAGGGGCGTGTTATGAGAAACTAGGGGCGGATCTGTATAGGGGGAGATATAGGAGGAGAGAGGTGTCTTTGTAAGGTTTAGGGTTAAGGGGAGATCCTGGCACGTCGTAGATTTTTAATGACAATTCTCAGAGGAGTAATTTAACCTTTGTCAGGGTTCAGGGAGTTTGCAAATTCTGGGGTCGTTTTATAGTGTAACCAGCAGGCCCATTTTTTACTAAATGATGACGGAGTCTCTCTTGCAATATGTCTAAGATTTTCCATTTCCTCAATTTTGCATATTCTGTTAAACCATTCTTTTATGGTTGGTTGGTGAGTCGATTTCCAGTGTATAGGGATACACTGCTTTGCCGCATTGATCATGTGCATTGCTAGGGATTTGTGATAGGAATTGTGCGACAGGGGTGAATGGTGTAGAAGGAATTGAGAAGGGGAAAGGTCCAAATGATATGAGGTGACTCGAGAGGTTATATGGCATACCTTTTCCCAGAAGTCTTTTAGAGATGGACAGGACCACCAGATATGGAGAAGGGTTCCCCTTTCCCGGAGACATCTCCAGCAAACCTCTGGGATTGTGGGATTATATTTATGCAGAAGGGTGGGCGTGCGGTACCATCTAGATTGGATCTTAAAGCCGTTTTCCTGGGTCGACACATTCGTCGACCCTTTATGTATGTTGAGGAAAATTAGTTCCCATTGTTCCGCTGAAAGAGATACCGAGAGGTCTGACTCCCAGTTCTTACAGGCTAAGGTCTCGTTGGCTTTCATCTCGGCGAAGAGGAGTTCATGTGTGGTAGAAACTAGATGAGATTGGGGTGTCGTTTGGATACATAGCTTTTCGAAAGGGGTGAGTTCTCTGGAGCATTGTATATTCTTGTTAAGGGATTTTAGATATTTTTTTTTTTATATTGAGCAAGTCAATCTCGCGAAACGTGTCGGGTACTTCTGATGCCGTTGCATAATAACTGTTATTACAACCATGTTACCAACTTTTTACATATTCCCTTATATGGCTATTGAGTATCCACAATGCCTTTGTATTACGATTGCTATTATTGTCATTACAACCATGTATTATCAATTCTTGTACTTTCCTTCTAAATTGGCTATTGTTGGTGCTAACCATGTTTTAAACTATCATATATCAATAAAATCTTATACTGTACTTATTATACTTATTATTGTTATGCTTACTAGCGGAACAGTACCCACTTCATTTAAAGTCCCAGGGCTAACCTTTCGCTATGTTTTCGCTACATATTACAGGGATGGAGGTGGAGTACTGGTGACAACAAACCCGTCTTTATTTTTTCAATTGTTTTGAAACAATGGTATACAATTAATTTGGGTACAGCGCTGCATGAGAGAGTAATTGTCAGTCAAAACATTCCAGCTGGAAAACTGAAAAATGGCCTAGTAATAAAGTGGTTTTATAGGCTGGTTCTCAAGTGCCTAACGTGTGTCCCAATCCAAATTGTTTTAGGCATCGTACACACGGCCGAGTTTCTCGTCGTGTCGGTTTTCTTGTCAAGTTTGACGAGATTCTTGTGAAGCTTTGCTTGCATACACACTGTCATTTCAAAATCTTGTCGGTCTAAAAACGCGGTGACGTACAACACGTACGACGGCAGTATAAAGGGGAAGTTCCATTTTCATGGCGTCCTCCCTTGGGCTGCTTTTGCTAATCTCGTGTTGCCGCGTGTTAGTTAAAGTTTGGGAAGAGACGATTCGCGCTTTTCAGACTTCGTGCTTTCAGTTCGTTTTCTGCGGTTCAGTTGGTGCTTGTGGGTTTGTATCTTGTCTTTCAGGGCGAGTAGTTAGGTCGTATCTGTTCTACAGTGCGTTCTTGTCCGCTCGTTTCTGATTTTCAGGTCGTTCTTCATAGGCCTTGCTGTTCTTCAGTGCGTTCTGTTTAGTTCGTTCTGTTCAGACGACCGTTTCTTAGCCATGTTGCGGATACGTTCTCATCGTAGAGATCGTTTTGTGCACCGACTTTGTGTGTCTGTTGGTCTTCTTGTATTGGACCAAGACGAGTCTATGAACAGGGTGAGGAGGAGTTCATGGACCAAGAATTGGTTGCTCCAGCGCGACCAATTCTCTCACATGCCTCTGCTGCGGGAGATCGTGGAGAATAATCCTGAGGACTACAGGAATTTTCTGCGGATGTCTGACCCTGTATTTCAGCATCTGTTGGCTTTGGTGTCCCCCTATATTACCAGGCAGGACACCGTTATGCGGGAAGCCATCAGTGCTGAGCAGAGGCTCATCGCCACGTTGCGCTACCTGGCGACAGGGAGAAGTCTGCAGGACCTTAAGTTCACCACAGGCATCTCCCCCCAGGCTCTGGGCGTCATAATCCCAGAGACCTGTTCTGCTATCATCCAAGTCCTGCAGGATGACTATATGAGGGTAAGTTTTCGTATATAATATCACATTCTCTGTATTTAATGCATGATGATGTATTGTATTTCTTTAATCCTTCCCTAATTAGCATGATTGTAATATGCTGAGAATGTCCCCTTTGTCCCCATGCATGCTGTCCTTTTTTAAGTCATTTTTGGGCCTACATGCATTGTTACCTTTACTTACCTCTCCAGCATGCTCTCCTGGGCCCAAACACATCTAGCCTAGTCTGTTAACAATGTATTTTGGCAGATCCCTTGTAGCCCCCCCCCTCCAATTCTTAATTAAATTTCCTGATTGTGAAATTTGTGGGGTCCCAAACACATCTAGCCCCCCCCAAGAAAATAAATGGGCCATCAGAGGAGGGTGAGCAATGTGCAAATTGTGAATTTGGTTATCTTTTTTTACTAATCCTTAACCAAAATGTTATACTTATGTTGGCCACAAATGTTTTTGTCTAATCTGCTTAGTTATTAGCAAAAGTCCTTAATTTTTTTCTTGTTTGATTCCCCAGCTTCCTTCCACGCCACAGGAATGGCAGACTGTGGCTGTCACGTACCTGATGGTAGTGAGCCCGAATTGCAGGGGACGGCCTCCCTTACGGCCCCCACTCCCGGCCCCCTGGTAAGGTGACAGTTGGCACAGGAGTAAGGAGTGGCACGGGTGCCTGGCAGGATCAACTGTGGTGAGGTGGTGATTCAAACACCCGGAAGCTTCCTTGCAGAATACCGGAACTGGAACGGCTAGCAGGCTGGATCGGAAGTAGCACAGCAGACTGGATCGGTCTCGCAGACTGGATCGGAAGAAGCACAGCAGACAGGATCAGCTAGCAGGCAGGTTCAGCTTAGCAGGCTGGATCTGGGACAGCTCAGCCGACTGGATCGGTCTCGCAGACTGGATCGGAAGAAGCACAGCAGACAGGATCAGCTAGCAGGCAGGTTCAGCTTAGCAGGCTGGATCTGAGACAGCTCAGCAGACTGGATCGGTTAAGCAAACTGAATCGGAACCAGGAACAGGGTAGTAAACAGGCCGGGTCAGATATCAGGCGGGCAGCAGAAGTACAGGGTGCAGGCAAAGGGTAGTCACAACAAGCCGGGGTCGGGTGCAGGCAGATAACAGGTTGGTCAAGGTAAGCCGGGTCTTTTAGCACAGGTATGGTCTCAGATCAGGGTTTAGCACACAACGCTGTAGAGCAGACAGCAGGGACTGTCTGTAACTGACAGGTTTAAATAGTCTCTCTGGCGCCACCCGCTGGACGCATGCGCGAACGGAGACCAGGAAGTCCGGGACGCCTGTTTCTGGCAGGATCCCCATGACAGTGGCATTGGAGTTTGCCAGGCGGTGGGACTTCCCCAACTGCGGAGGAGCCATTGACGGAAAGCACGTCCGCATCGTGCCACCACCCGGTCCTGGCTCCTTTTTTTACAACTACAAGGGGTTTCATAGTATTGTGCTGATGGCGGTGGTGTCAGCACAGTATGAATTCCTCTATGTGGATGTGGGGAAGAATGGCCGGATGTCGGATGGGGTAGCCTTCGCCCAGACGTAGTTTGCCCTTCGTCTACAGAGTGATGACCTTGCATTGCCACCGGATGCAGGAAATGTGGAAGGACTCCCCTTTGTGTTTTTGGCTGATGAAGCCTTTGGCCTGGGTCGGCATCTCATGAGGCCTTTCCCCCAGAGGACCCTCACCCCGGAGAGGAGGGTCTTCAACTACCGGCTGGCCAGAGCCCGAAGAGTTGTGGAGAATGCCTTCTGGATAATGGCCAGCCGGTTCCGTCTTTTTCTGACTCCTATTAATCTTGCGGAGTACAAATTGAACTATATTGTGTTTTGTTGTCTACTGCACAATTTTTTGAGGAAGAAATCTCCTACATATATGGCCACAGTTGGGTCCGAACCAGGACTTGCTGCGGACAATGCCCTGCCGGGCCTAGAACCTGTCCGTGCTGGCTTGCCCCCCAAAGTGCCCGTGCAATCAGGCAGAAATATGTTGATTATTTCATGGGTAGGGGGGCCATTCCAATGCCAGAGAATCTGTCCGAATTCTAATTTTGCCATAAAAAAATAAAAAATAAAAACAACTTTCAATTATTAGTTTTGCTTTGTTTATATTTGAGTTGTGTGCTACTTTTTCTAAGTGTACTTGTAGTGCCAAGGGTATTTTCCTTAGTAAACCACAAACATTTCACTGCTAACAACAAAACTAAATCCCTAAAAGGTTAGAGTGGTTTTAAAAAAAAAAAAGAAATTTTTTGTATTTTCTTGTATTTTACTCAATCACACATATGGTTAGGTATACATTTTTGGTGTCTGAATATTTTAGAAACCCATTTTCGCCTTTTCACCTAACATGGCAAATTTTGCTGCTAATGAACTTAGAAAAAATGTCCTCAACATTCCTCCAAATACAACAATGTTAAACGTTTTGTCCACAAAAATGTCTATCTGCCCTACCTCAAAAATGGAGTGTTGTCACCCCTGAACCTGACAAATTTAGAAGATGCACACATTTTTAGGGGGGGGGAACTAGGTTAGTTACTTCCTCATCCCTCTCGTCAACATGTGCTACCCGCCATCATGGGGGATCATTCAACATGTTTTGGGGGGGCAACCCCTTCTTCCTTTCTCCTACTTGAGTTGTGAGGAAGAGGTTGCACCCCCAAAACACGTACATGGAGATCCCGTGATGGCAGATAGCACATGTTGACCCACTATGTGCATCTTCTAAATTTGTTTGTGCAACAAAGTGCTACAAAAGTGAACACAAACTTGAGATTAAAAGGTTTTTTTAGTCTATTCTCCCCAACACATCTATGATGTCCTTAAATGCATTCTCCAGATCCTGAATCCTTTTTTTAATGAAGTCCAGTTGAGTACTACAATCCATTACTTGTTGTATGAGTCTTTGTGCACTATCCCTGGAGAATCGTGGACTTTCAGGAAAATCTTCATCCCCTAAAATAAAAATAAAAATATATCAATCTCTAGGCCTACATCTCGTAAACCTGAAGCTGGGGTGACAGATACTGACCTGTTGTAGTGACAAGTTCCACCACTTCCTCCACCTCTCCTTCCTTGACTTCTCCTTCCTCCCCCTCTCCTTTATCTAATTCGACATCCTCCACATTCTCGGGTTGGGCTTGTTGGGGAGGTTGGGGTTCTTTAAAAGGTGTGGGGTTCCTGGGCTCCCAGGAGTCGTGTCCTCCCAGTCTTCTCTCCCCTATGAGATTAAAATAAATGGTACACTTAACACACACATATGAAGTCATAACTAGGAATATGAAACATTGCTTGCAGGTGGGTTACACTTGTCTGTTTTGGCCCAGTTCCAAGATGAAGACCAGATTTGAGAACTGTACAAAGCTAAAAAACAGACATTTTGGTGACAATTTTATCACATGCCCCCCCCCCCAGTACCCACTGTAGCACCTGTGGTGGACACCCTAAAAAGGTTCTTATGGCGGACCACACTATAGTGCTCCTGTGAGTGCAGATGTGTAAACAACTGCTGAGTGTCCTCTCCTTTATATTGATTCAAGTTTGCATTTCATTCTAGTTTCAAACACATCATCTAGACAACAATGTCATAACATTTAGTGATTTTAAACATACATTTATTTTTGGAAATAAAAAAGAACGGATATTGCCAAATCATCGTATGTAGTGTGCAAACGATGTGTCTATATCGACCGATTACTGTGCCCACTAAATTGTAGAAGATGTCATTTAAGAATGTTAATTAAGAAAAAAACACAACAGGGAGCAACATGCAAGTTGTGAAATACAACAATAGGGACACAGGGGAAGTACTTACTTTTTTTAAGCGTTCTGTTATTGCTCCTTAACTGCTCCGGCTCCCTCAGTTTGAGGTCAGACCACCTCTTTCTGAGCTGCTCCTTGGATCTTTTCACACTGAAATTCTTCTTTAGACTTTTCACTACTTTCTTCATAATTTTGTCCTTCCGAAGATTAGGGTGGGAATACGGCCCATGCTTTGCATCATAATCAGAATTGTTCAATATGGCCACCATCTCCGCCATCTCCGCCATCTCCTCAAAAGACATATTAGATGCCTTGTAGCGCCTCCTTGTTTGTGACGTTTCCCGCTCTGGGCTTGTCTCCTCATTGGAATTCTCTGAATTCACAGACACCTGCTGTGACTCCGCCATGTCGCCTGCGCGCCGAAAGAGAAGGGGCGGGGAAACATCGAGAAAAGACCGTCATGGGCGGGCGACGTGTGTCACGCATGCGTAGCGTATATAAAGCTAACACACACATGTGACGTACCTATGTTCTGTGTGTGGCCGAAGGAGTTTAGAGCGCCGAACGTTAGACCGAAGGTATCATTTCCTAATTGGTACATCAGTGGCCTATACTGCATAGAGATTGGAGAGGCATATATGGGCATAAAGATTTCACGAGTTTAGTGTGTGATTGACATTTTTAATTATGTTTTGTTTTATGTTTTGTGCTTTGTCTTGCAGAAAGAATGAATGTGTTTGGGGAAAAAGACATTGACAGATTAAGGAAGCTGCCCGCTCTGTGGGAGACCAAAGATCCACAGCATAAAAAAGGGGTTCGGAGAGCAGCGTTGGAGAGCCTGCTCACATTTGTGCAGACCAGGGTGCCCCATGCAACCATTGAGCAGCTTGACACCAAAATTGGGACCTTGAGAGGAACATATAGGACTGCGCGCAATCGTGTCCTGACATCTCAGAGGTCAGGAGCAGCAGCAGGGGAGGTATATGTCCCACATTTGTGGTACTACGACAGGTTGGCCTTTCTGAATGACCACATTACAGCAAGGGAATCACTGTCCAGCCTTCCCTCCAGCCTTCCCTCCAGCCTTCCCTCCAGCCAAGATGTTCCTTCCCAGGATCAGGAGGAGCCTTCCATCTTGGATGAGGACCCAGATCTGTCCATCTGGAGCCAGGTATAGTATTTTTTATCACATTTCTTTGTCAAAAGTGAATGATGTACAATAGATGTTAAGATGGGTAAAAAGGTAGGCAATCAAGAAAAAGGGATTGACATAGCAATAGACATTAGTGGGCAAAAAAGTGGGGGAGGAGATATGAAAATGATGGGGGCATAATGAGAGTATTATACACACACATTTTGAAGGATTTGCAACAGGCAATGATCTGAACATTGTGGGGCTGCTTTAGGAACAGGTAATCCACTTTGCACTACAAGTGCAAACTACAAGTGCAAAGAGCACTTAAAATTTCACCAAAAAAGAACTTGGAAGTAAAGGCGCTGTAAATCAGAGGGGGAGAGCAGAAATGAGGGGAAGCTCTGCTGATTTTAATCTCCAATCATGTTTAAGCTAAATTTATGCTTTTGCTTTGCCTTGCATGTCCCCCTCAGATCTCCAGCGACTGCACTTCCAAGTCCACTTTCCAAGCAATTACAAGTGCACTTGTAGTTTGCACTTGTATTGCAAAGTGGATTTGCCTTTTCAAACTAATCCCCTGTGTGTGATTGATGAAAACAAAATCTAAAATATGTCCCTTTTTTTTACACAGGAGGAGGTCAGCCAAGATGAGAGGGCGGAAAATGTCAGGCAGGAGGAGGCTGAGCTTAGTGGCAGAGAGGAGGTGCCTGGTCCAAGTGGCAGAGAGGAGGTGACTGGTCCAAGTAGTAGGACTAGGTGTCAGGTGCCACCAATCCGCATGCCACCAAGAAGGGGCAGGAGGGATAGGGCTGTGAGTGTGGCAGCACTGGCCCTCATTAAAGAGGCCCATGCCACCCTCCAGCAGCCCCCAACCCCTGATGAGGGCTATGCGGCATTGGTGGGCATGAAAATGGCCTAGATGCAAAATGAACAGAGGCTACTTTGTGAGTCCCTGCTCATGACCCTTTTAAATAAGGGGTTGAGGGGCAGACTCACAGAGAGCACTGTTATCTGTGACCACGGCCATCCTCCTGCACCTTCCTATTCTCCTCCACCTCCTTCTTCTCCACCTCCACCTCCAATTTCACAACCTCCTCCTTCCTCTTCTCCTCCCCCTCCTTCTTCTTCTTCTTCTCCTCCACCTCCTTCTTCTTCTCCTCCACCTCCTTCTTCTTCTCCCCCACCTCCTTCTTCTCCAGCTCCACCTCCTTCTTCTCCAGCTCCACTTCCTCCTCCTGACATGAGTACACCTCCTGAGGCACAGCCTCCAGCCAGGCGGACAAGGAAGGCTGCAGGGAAGCGGAGCAAGAAGACCAGGAAGTGATTCCCTTGCTGCAATGTGGTCAGACAGAAGGCAGCCTGTTGTAGTTCCCCAGGCTTGGGACATGTATCTAACCTGCTGCTGTTCCTGACCTCTGGGAGTCCAAGACCAGATTGTGCTCCGTAATGTATGTTCCTCTCAAGGTTCCAATTTTGGTGTCCACACAGTCGCACAAATTGCAGCAGGCTCTCCAGCGCTGCCTTCTAGTTTGATTATTATTTTGTATACCAGAATAAATGTTTTTTTGTGTTCCAGTTAATACTTGCATATGTGTTTTTGTTAAAGCTACATATTTAGCTGGTGAGTAGGCAGGTAATTTTCTTAAACTCCAAAGCTAGAGTTTAAATGCCACAGATAACACCCAAAAAACGCCTTGCAGAACAAAAAAAAGAGGATAATTTAATACTATTTATGTCAAATTTACACCGGATAAAAAAAAAGAGACACTAGAAATTAAAGAAGATTTGAAAATGCATATCTGAATAAAAACATACTAATTAATAAAAAAATAAAAATCTCGCTCGATCAACTAAAATAACATATTCATGAGATCTGCATTCAGAAATGTTGGTAAAAATTAGTCCTAAATATGCGTGAATATCTGCAGCCAAAAAAGATCAAAATTGCACATCATCATTGTAGTATTCTAAAGAAGATTTAAATGTGCAGCATTTAAACATGGCTAAAATTGGTAACGCGTGACGAATGTGCTATCTCCATTCAAAACGCTCGTTTTACAAGGTGTGCTCCCGTCTCATATTGAGTCTGACCATGCGCGGTTTTTGAAGACTCGGAAAAGCATACACACGAACAGTTTTCTCGTCCAAACACAGTCTGACAAGAATCACGCAGAGAAAAAAAGACCGCAGGTCGTCTTTTTTTCTCGTCAAGATTTTGGACAGTTTTCTCGACGAGAAAGCATACACACGAACGGTTTTCTCGACCAAAAAAGACAAGAAAACTGTTGGGAGAGCTTTTTTGCTGAGAAAAACGGACGTGTGTACGCGACCTTAGCTTTGGATAGAGTAGGGAAGGATTAGCACATCTGCCAAGTTCTCCTTGCTATCTGTGTCTCTGGGAGATTCACACACATTGTTGCTGGCTCTGAAAGTGATAGGAAATCCAAAAGAGGAAATCTTTCAATGAAAAGGCCTGTTTAAGTGATCACTGTCTAAGCAAGGACTGCATATTACTTTCTGTTGTATCTCCTGGACAGAAAGTGAAGGGAAATCTCCAAAACAGTACACAAACTGTAATGTATGTGTTAAAGCTCTGATTTAGCTATTCCACGGAAGTTCCGCTTTAATAAACTTCAAACAACAACATGTGTTATAATTGGTTATCTATTGTTTTAGGTGCTGAAGTTATTTTTTTTTTGCTGTATTTTTTGCTGTATTTCTATAATTCACTGTGTATAATTAACTTTTGAATATATACGGTACATTAAAAGTAAAAGCATGTTTATATGAGAGTTTAAGCCTTTGAAAATACAAGTGCATTCTGTAATGTGTTTTCCCCACAGTTTTAAATTTGATTTTGATTAAACGCATAAGTACTGGAAAGTTCAAAAGTTATTTTTACCATTAAATATTCAGTGTACACATTTGTCCACTAATAAGCTGTACAGTGGAAACTTTCAGCTTGTTATACTTGTCTTCAGCTTTCAATTGATTTAGCTTATTATATTTGTCTGCAGCTTTTAACAAATTACTTCCTATTTTTCAAGCACTTTCTGTTAGAGGGTGATGTTGTTCATCATATTTTTTTTTTCTTATCATTGTATCCTCTTATTTATATTAAATTTTCCTGTTTATTTTTTTATTTGTAGTTTAGTTTCTCTTGCTTGTACATTGCAACAAGTACAGATGAGGTAGGAAAAAAATTAAATATAAAGTAAAACATTTATTAAAAAAACATACTTAATAGAAAAAAAACATGCTTCAAAGGGAAACAAAACACAGGCAAAAGAAGAATATTGGGTAACACCATTTACTTACTATACATTAATATACAATACTAGTACTTCCCTTGTCAGGCTATGCATTAATTCTCCAGGTAACAGCCTTAGGACTTTTTAAATAGGTAGCTCGGCTCTACCAACAGAAAGGTTGATTATGACATTTGATCTTACCACTGTCAGCTTTTTATTGCTGTCTGTGATTTCTACCTACCACAATTTAATGTCAAACAGAAGAAGAAAATGAAGAAAATGAAAAAAATTAAATAAATTCTTCCTGTATATTTGACAGGTGTAAGACAGAACAGGAAGTGAGGGAAAATTTCTAAATGGACACACAGACTGTAATAAAACAAATGTATAGTGGAGTGAGGAAGGCTTAAACCCTTTATCAGGCTTGCAATACTAAATGTGTCCCCACTTTCTGGCTATGAGTTTCATGCAAAAAAAGTAGGATTTTTAAAACAGCTTACCTGTAAAATCTTTTTCTTGGAGTACATCACGGGACACAGAGCAGCATAGTCATTACTATGTGGGTTATATAGAATTACCTTCAGGTGCTGGCACTGGCAACTTCCAAAACAGGAAGTACCCTCCCCTATATAAGCCCCTCCTATCCGGGAGTACCTCAGTTTTGTAGCAAAGCAATACGTGTCCCCAAAAGAGGGGTGGGAGCTCTGTGTCCCGTGATGTACTCCAAGAAAAGGATTTTACAGGTAAGCTGTTTTAAAAATCCTACTTTCTTGTTCATACATCACGGGACACAGAGCAGCATAGTCATTACTATGTGGGACGTCCCAAAGCAATGCCACATGAGGGGGGGATACACCATACATAAGCTGGGCGCCATCAGGCATGAGGATCTTTTGCGGCCTGCAACACACTGCGCCCAAAGGCGACATCCTCCTGACTTCTAACGTCCACCTGGTAGAACCTAGTAAACGTGTGTACTGAAGACCATGTTGCGGCCTTACAAATTTGCGCCAGGGAGGCCTGGTGATGCACTGCCCATGAAGTTCCAACTGCTCTCGTGGAGTGCGCCCTAACTTTGAACGGAGGCGGTCTACTTCTCAAGCCATAGGCTTGTATTATGACCTGTCGAATCCACTTGGCTAAAGTAGATTTTGATGCTGCCTGACCCTTTCTGGGGCCTTCCGGCAGAACAAACAAAGAATCCGTTCTACGAATCTGAGCAGTGGCTTTTAGATAAGCTTTAACTGCTCTTACTACATCCAAAGAATGCAATAACTTTTCCTCTACCGAGCTTGGTTTGGGGAAAAAAGAAGGAAGAACCACATCCTGGTTTAAGTGAAACCTCGATACCACCTTAGGAAGAAAGGCTGGGTGAGGACGTAATACTACTCTGTCCTTATGGATAACCAGATATGGCTCTTTACAGGACATGGCGGCTAATTCCGACACTCTTCTAGCCGAGCATATGGCTACTAAAAATATCAATTTCCTGGTGAGTAGAACCAAGGAAATGTGCCGCAAAGGTTCAAATGGCTGCTTCTGCAGAACCGACAGAACCAAATTTAGATCCCATGGGCATATGGGAGCCTTAATCGGTGGAATAATACGAGTCACACCTTGCATAAAGGATTTGACAAGTGAATGCATAGCCAGGGGCCTTTGAAATAGTATTGACAAGGCCGAAACCTGGCCCTTGATAGTACTTAAGGCAAACTTCCTGTCTACAGCCCACTGCAGGAAGTCCAGAATTCTGCCTATAACGTACTTAAGTGGATGCCATTTTCTGGCCTCGCACCAAGTGATGTACGCCTTCCAAACTCTATAGTAGATCTGCCTGGATACAGGCTTCCTGGCATTGATTATAGTTGATACCACAGAGTTAGAGAGACCTCTCTTCTTTAGGATGTGGGATTCTATAGCCAGGCCGTTAAACTTAGAGTTAGTAAGGAAGGGTGGTATATCGGTCCTTGCGAAAGCAGGTCCGGACGACGTGGAAGGGTCCAAGGACTCCCCACAGACATTTTGATGATCTCCGCGTACCAGGCCCTTCGGGGCCACGCTGGAGCCACCAGGATCACCGGCTTCTTCTCCAACCTGACTCTGCGAAGGAGTCGAGGCAACAATTGTAGCGGAGGGAATGCATATATCAGTCTGAACTGATCCCAAGGGAACACCAGAGCATCCGAGCCGCAAGCGAGGGGATCCCTTGTCCGGGAGACAAATCTGTCCACCTTTGCGTTGAATCTGGATGCTAGCAGATCTACATCCGGTGTTCCCCACCGCTGACATATTGCTCGGAAGACCTCGGGATGAAGGGACCATTCCCCTGGGCATAACTGTTGGCGACTCAGAAAGTCCGCCTTCCAATTCTCCACCCCTGGAATGAAGACAGCTGATATACATGGGACATGCTTTTCTGCCCATTCCAGGATGTGACTTACTTCCCTCTGGGCTGCACGACTCCTGGTGCCTCCCTGATGATTGATATATGCCACTGCTGTGGCATTGTCTGATTGAATTCTGACAGGGGACCCTTGGAGTCTGGATGTCCAGGCTACTAGGGCGTACCGGGCTGCTCGTATCTCTAAGAGATTGATGGGCAGGGTTTTTACTACATTTGACCATCTGCCCTGGAGAGACCATTGCTCCAGTACTGCCCCCCAGCCTATAAGGCTGGCATCTGTAGTGACCACCTTCCAAGATATCGGGCTGAAGGGTTTTCCCTTCTGGAGATTCTGGGGGATCAACCACCAGCAGAGACTCTTCCGAACGGAAGGGGACAAAGCCATCGGGAAGTCTAGAGCCTGAACTTTTCCGTTCCAGGCTGACAATATGGCCCTTTGTAAATTCCTTGAGTGGAATTGGGCGTATGGCACAGCTTCGAATGATGCTACCATCTTTCCTAGCAGCCTCATGCACAGGCGTATGGACGGCTGTCTTTTTGCACAAAGCAGACGGACCAAGCCCCTCAAAGAGGATACCTTGTCTAGAGGTAAGAAAATCTTCCTCTGGTCTGAATCCAGCCGTAGCCCTAGATATACCAGGTTTTTCACTGGCTGTAGGGCTGACTTGTCCAGGTTGATGACCCAACCGTGAGATTCTAGATACTTGATTGTATCGACAATTACCACTTCTAGCTTGGCAACTGAGTGGTCCATCAACAACAGGTCGTCTAGGTATGCCATTATCGTTACACCCCGTGTTCTTAGATCGGCCAACAGTGGGGCCAGAATTTTTGTGAACACTCGTGGTGCTGTGGCCAGACCGAATGGTAAGGCTCTGAACTGAAAATGGCGCCCTTCTACTGCAAAGCGTAGGAATTTTTGATGACCTGGAAAGATGGGAACATGCAAGTAAGCATCTTTGATGTCGATCGAGGCTAACCATTCCTCCCCTTGTAGGGCAGCGGTGACCGATCGGATCGACTCCATCCGGAAAGACCGGACGTTTAGAAATTTGTTTAGACTCTTTAGGTCCAATATGGGTCTTATGTCCCCGTTTGGCTTCGGGACTGTGAAAAGGTTTGAGTAGAAACCCAACCCCCACTCTTCCATAGGAACCTCCATAATTACTCCTTGGAGCAATAGTTGTTCTAACGCCAATAGGGGAGACCCTCTTTTCAGAGGGTCTCTTGGCATGCCTGACCACATAAAATGGGACGGAGGAGACTCTTTTAACTCCAACTTGTATCCCAGAGTTACTGCGGAGAGCACCCATCTGTCTTTGATCGTCTCCCGCCAGGTCTCTGCGAACAACTGAACTCTTCCCCCCACCCGTTTGAGTGGGGGCAGCCCTTCATAGGCTTGACTTGGAGGCTGGTTTAGTACCTCTTCGGATCCAGGGCTTTTTATTACCCTGTGGCTGTCCCTGATTTTTACCTCCTGAGTTTGACCGAGGAGGCCGTCGGAACTGCTTAGTAGCAGACGTCGCAGGGATAGGAGAGGTAGTCCTCTTAAAAGATGGACCCCTAGACCTCTTCTTACTCGGTAAGAGAGTACTTTTACCACTGGAAATCTTCTGGATATACTTATCCAGGTCTTCGCCAAAAAGGCGTTCCCCATGAAATGGGAAGCTAACTAAGAGCTTCTTACAGGGAGCTTCAGCAGACCAGTTTTTGAGCCACAGAAGCCTACGCATATGTACCAAAGACAGCGTGAGGCGGGAGGCCTGATGGATAGAATCCTTGATGGCGTCAACCGCAAAGCATAATGCTCTAGGCAGATCAGCCAGAGCCTGGGCCTGCTGGTCTGGCAAATCCCTCAGGACCATTTTCATTTGATCCTTTAAAGCTTGGCAGACCCCAATAGCTGCCACTGCTGGCTGTGTAACAGCCCCTGCTGTGGAAAAAGCAGATTTTAATAAAGATTCCAATTTTTTATCCACTGGATCTTTGAACATTTGAACATTATCTACTGGACATGTCAGTGATCTGTTCACAGAAGAGATGGCTGCATCCACCGTAGGAACATTCCATCTCTGGGTGAACTTTTCCTCCATGGGATAGATCACCGGAAACCTTTTAGGCGGAACAAATAGTTTATCAGGATGTTCCCAGTCCTGGTATATAAGTCCTTCCAATAATGGATGTATTGGAAAGGAGCAATTAACCTGGGGAGCTTTTAGCGACCCCAATGAGGAGACAGCAGTAGTTGATGGTTCAACAAGAGGCATTTTAAATGCAGATCGAACCATGTCAGTTAGGGTCTGGACCCACAATCTTTCAGTCTGTGATGCTGAAAATGGTTCATCTACTGTCGATTCCTCAAAAACAGAGCTAACCTCCTCCTGATCCCCTTCAGGTAGGTCGGTCCCTTCCTGGGACTGTTGCTCTGCCAACAGGCACTCTAATGGAGGTGATGGAGATCTGGCGCGCTTTCTTTCCTGTAGAGAAGAAGCGATCAATGCAGCCAATCTCTGCTCCAATCCCTCCAGAGTTTGAGGAAAAAACCTCCTCTGTTATATATGCAGGAGCAGGTGGACTGAGGACAGCCGCAGTACCTGGCACTCCCGGGGGTTCCTTATGGGTATTAACCTCTGTTTTCTCAGGGGAGGAGGGTGCAGATGACTGCTCCAGATCCTCAGAGCCCGATGGAGACCCCCTACACTTCCTGAGAGGTATATCTCGGAGTTTTTTAGGCGGCATATTCCTTAGTTCAAAGCTGAGGTATTCCAGCCGCAATACACCCCTTACTGAAATAGTCTAATGCAATTTGCTGCTATGTACATCAGTGGGTGTCTACTAATGCGTCTTTCTGGGGATGCCTGTATCAACCGCCCGCTGTAAGCCCCTATACCATGCTACCAGCTCCTTTTCATGCTCTGTGTCCATAGCAAGCAGCGTGGACTGAGTCCTTTTATCTTGCTGGGACGCCCGCACATGCGCAGAAGCGCTGGGCGCACAGAGCGCGTCATCCACCAGGCTCCGCCCCCTTTTTTGAAGCTAAACCTTATAAAAGGAAAGCATGTGTGCGCGCGTGCGCTCTTGGCGCCATGTAGGGAGAGGAGCCAGGGTCCCTGTTTCACCAGGACTCGGGGATGGAAGGAAACTACTTGGCAGCATGACAGAGGAATGCAGCTTCCCTGATAGAGAGCTCACTCATCTGCCTGGACTTTCACCATGGAAGGAATAGTCCCAAGAAAAAAAGACGTTCCACAGCGGCCTCTAGTGGACAAACACAGGTACCGCACTTTTGTCTTTTTTTTTTTTTTTTTTTAAAACCTCCTTATGAAAAACATTTCCAGGTTTACAGTTTTTTTAAAACTTCCCTTATGAAAAAACATTTCTAGGATTTCTTAGGCATATACAGCTATTAGCGGGAATACCCTTTAGGTAACAGGCAGAAAGACATATTAGGCTTGGGGGTCCCCTCAATAGAACCAAGTTCCTGAGGGGCCCCCACTTACCTTTTCCCCGCCGCAGGACTTTGTTTGGTCCACAGAAGCCCAAACTTCACCTCTCACGGCAGGCATTGTACTAGACCTTCAGGGACCGGGTTCCCAAGGATTCCACTCCCCTGGACCTGTATAGCACCCTGCACAGATAGCCTCTTGGTTTTGGGTATGACCAGAGCTCTGGATCCCAGGGTCCAGCCCTCCTAAGAGAGGCATTACAGGCAAAACCTTGCTCTTCTCTGCAAGGCCCGGGTACCGACTGTTTAGCTATGAAGCTTTTTTGGTCGGATCCGGAATAGCTTGCTAAGGCCCAGAGAACCTGTACACAAGCCCAGATGAATACATGTTAACCTTGGCCAACACCTTAGACACTGGCAAAAAACTGAGGTACTCCCGGATGGGAGGGGCTTATATAGGGGAGGGTACTTCCTGTTTTGGAAGTTGCCAGTGCCAGCACCTGAAGGTAATTCTATATAACCCACATAGTAATGACTATGCTGCTCTGTGTCCCGTGATGTATGAACAAGAAATGTGAACAGCAATCTTTAAGAGCACACACAGCATTTAAGGCTGGGTTCACACTTATGCAAATTGGATGTGGGTTGCCCTGCATCCAATTCGCATAACAGGAGATTGTGACTGTCTCTCAATGGAGCCAGTTCACACATCTCCGGAGCAGCTGTGGAGCAAATTGCACAGGGGTCATGTGCGTCTTTGGCTCAGTTTCAGGTCTGAATTCAGGCAAAAATTTAGGCCTGATTCATCCCTGAAACGGAGAACAGGGATGCACCGGACCCCTGCTGCGAGCTACATCCGGCTTATGTGTGAACCCAGCCTAAAACCTAACATAATATTCTTTACTCTGAAAATGTAAAAAGAATGCTGAGAACCTAGAGAAAGCACAATGAAAGGTCTAAAACCCAGTAAATTACGTACAGGACTTTAGCTAGAAGGAATTTACCCTATTTCTTTTATTCACCATCAGAGGCGTAGCTTGAAGCTTGTGGGCCCCGATGCAAAAGTTGACCTGCCCCCCCCCCACTTCCACCGTGCGTGCAGATACACTCACAGCACGGAAAGATACTCAAAGTTGCTTAAGAGTTTTGAGTTCCTCTTTAAATCAGAGGACAGGGATCACTGCTGGAGAAACAGAGGACAGGGAATCCACTTGGCAGAGCTTCTTTCCCATCCCCGCACTGTATACAGACCCTCCCCCCCCACACTACACAGGGCTGAAATCACATTCCTTTACACACAGTCCGTCAGCCACAATCTTCACAAGGTGTATCTGGCTTTTATGTTGCCGTTCTGACCTGTGCAATTCTCTGGTCGGAACGGCAGTGTAGTTGCAGTATGCAGATACACCCTGTGCAGATCATAGCTAATTGGCTATGTTTTAAAGGAATGTGATTTCAGCCCTGCAGAGGAGGAGCAGTATAGAGTGATGTAATAGAAAAGGAGATCAGCAGCCGGGCATAGCATCCAGGGGGGAGGGGGTGGTCAGGGGGCTTTGGGGGGGGCAACTTAGATCTGGGGGGCAAAGCCATGTGACACAAAATCTGGAGCCTGCAGCCCCTTAGGGGCCCCTCAGGAGGTGTTAAGAGATTTGTTTTAGCAAATTCTGAAGGTTTCTCTGTCAGTTTTGGCAGGTGTTGGGGGAAGGTCATCTCCCGGAGGTGTGTGTCTTTTCTCCAGTTGTCAGGGAAGTGGGGTAAGCAGACATCCCCGGGTGGGAGAGTACAGAGAATCCCAGCTGGTGACTAGGAGACACTGAGCGGTGTCTTACCTCACCAGTGATATCGGTCCCATCGTGGCTACAGGACGGTACTCTCCTCCTCTTAACTTGCTGAGCTCCGTTACCATTCCATGTTGCTAATAGGGATGAGCAGAACACCCCCCCGTTCGGTTCGCACCAGGACCTGCGAACAGACCTAAAGTTTGCGTGAACTTTAGAACCCTATTAAATACAATGGACTCGAACGTTCGAAATAAAAAGTGCGAATTAACAAGGCTAATATGCAAGTTATTGTCCTAAAAGGGGTTTGGGGATCTGGGTCCTGCCCCAGGGGACATGTATCAATGCAAAAAAAGTTTAAAAAACTGCAGTTTTTTCGGGAGCAGTGATTTTAATAATGCTTAAAGTGAAACAATAAAAGTGAAATATTCCTTTAAATTTCGTACCTGGGGGGGGGGGTGTATAGTATGCCTGTAAGGCCCCTTTCACACTGAGGCGTTTTTGTGGTAAAAATAGCGCTTTAAAAATGCCTAAAATAATCCTGCCCCATCATTCTCAATGTGAAAGCCCTGAGGGCTTTCACACTGAGGCGTTGTGCTGGCTGTGCGTTGGAAAAAATCCTGCAAACAGCATGGAGCATCTTTGGGGCGCATAAAATAACACTGTAAAAACGCCTATCCCCATTGAAATGAATGAGTACCCGCGGTAAAAACGTGGTAAAAGCGCGGTAAAAACGCATAGGCATAAGCGTTTTTTTTTAAAATAACGATAATGCCTATGCGTTTTTACCGCGTTTGCGCTATTTTTAGCGCGAACGCGGTAAAAACGCATAGGCGTTAGCGCTATTTTTACCGCAAACGCAGTAAAAACGCGGTAAAATCGCGGTCCAAAATCTCAATTTTTTTGCGTTTTTTTTTCAACGCCTCAGTGTGAAAGGGGCCTTAAGCAGCGCTTGTTTCCCGTGCTTAGAACTGTCCCTGCACAGTGTCATTTCTGAAGGAAAAAAAGTCATTTAAAAGCACTCGCGGCTATAATGAATTGTCGGCTCCCAGCAATACAGAGAAAAGTCATTGATAAAAAAAAAAAAAAAAAAAATGGCGTGGAGTTCCCCCCAAAAATCCATACCAGACCCTTTATCTGAGCACGCAACCTGGCAGGCCGCAGGAAAAGAGGGGGGACGAGAGAGCGCACCCCCTCCTGAACCATACCAGGCCACATGCCCTCAACATGGGGAGGATGCTTTTGGGGGTCTGTGACCCCTCAAAGCACCATGTCCCCATGTTGATGGGGACAAGGGCCTCATCCCCACAACCCTTGCCCGGTGGTTGTGGGGGTCTGCGGGCGAGGGGCTTATCAGAATCTGGAAGACCCCTTTAACAAAGGGGACCCCCAGATCCCGGCCCCCCTATATGAATTGGTAAGGGGTACATTGTACCCCTACCATTTCACAAAGAAAGTGTAAAAAAAAAAAAAAAACACACAGACACAGTTGGGAAAGTTCTTTATTAAAAAAAAAAAAAAAAATCCATTCCAGCAATGTAATCCAGTGTCCCGCAGTAGTGATCCGATGTCCAGCGCTGCAGTCTCCACTCCACACGAAACCCCCATGACGTATGAGGGGGCGAGGTCACCCGTCACATCATAGGGTAAGCCCCAGCTTTCCCTGCTTGCCGGTGGAAGAGCCAATGACGTAGGCGGGATCCCGCCTATGTCGATGGCTATTCCCCGCAAGCGGGGAAAGCCGGGGCTTACCCCTATGATCTGACGGGTGATCCCGCCCCCTCGTACGTCAGACCCTGTCTTCTTAAGAAGACCCAGCTACTGTGTAGAACATCCCCTCAATTGCTACCAGTGTATGCTAGTTATACGTGAGGTAGGCCTCATGGGTCCTCAGGCCTGTGATTTCTCCAGATGTTCCCCTATGTTACCAGAGTTACTATGGACTTTATTAGGAGGGATACTATTTATAAGAATAGGTGCAAGTAGCTGTTTGTGTTCTGAACTCTTCTGAAATCTACTACTGACTCTGTGTTTAACCATTTCAGCCCTGGAAGATTTTACCCCTTCATGACCAGGCCATTTTTTGCGATATGGCACTGCATTACCTTAGATTTATTTTGGTGGTATTTGATCACCTCTGCGTTCTTTGATTTTTTCGCTATAAACAAAAAAAGAGTCATAATTTTGAAAGAAAAAAAAAAAAATTCTTTCTGCTATAAAACATACCCTATAAAAAAAATCTAATTACTTCATCAGTTTATTCTAATATGTATTCTAATACAAATTTTTGGTAAAAAATCCCAATAAGCTTATATTGATTGGTTTGCACAAAAGTTATAGAGTCCACAAAATAGGTTGATATATTTATGGCATTTTTTTTTTTTACTTGTAACGGCGGCAATCAGCAATTTTTTTAGCAGGACTGTGACATTGCGGCGGACAGCTTGGACACCTAACTGCAATTTTTTTGGGAACCAGTGACATTATTACAGTGATCAGTGCTAAAAATATGCACTAACACTGTATAAATGACACTCACAGGGAAGGGGTTAACATCAGGGGCGATCAAAGAGTTAAGTGTGTTCCCTGTTTGTGCTGTCTTACTATGGAGGGATAGGCTCACTGCATGGACACTGATTAGCAGGAACACAGGATCACAGTGATCCGTGTTGCTGATTAGCAGGAACACAAGATCACAGTGTCCATGCCTGACAGCACGGAAGTCTGCCTTGTTTACATCGGCAGACTGCCATTCTATTTCTGTGGGGAGCGATCATGGGTGGCCAGCAGACTTTGCGTCCGCTGGGCCGGCTGATTGGCTCCCTCTGTGACCAATCAGCGTGCGATCGCGCCTCTGGGGGCGCGCGCACCCCCAGTGGCTTTTGAACGAAATCACGTACAGGTATGTGATTTTGCGGTCGGCAGTTGCAGTCAGCAACTGGTTAAAGTACTTGTGCGCTGCTATGTGTGTGAATAAAAATTCCCACTATCCGTGATTGTGAACAGCTGCGACAATTGATTAGTGACCTCACACTAAATTATAAATTATATTTGTGCATAAAGGCTCATTCAAATTTTTTTATCCACTGTGAAAAACAACAAAAATATCATGAGAAAGAACCACTTCCAGCAATGTCTCCTCTCTACTTCCTTCTGATGCACCTCTCACCTCCCGACTGACCTCTCACCTCCTACTGCCATTTCCAGCAATGTCTCCTCTCTACTTCCTTCTGATGCACCTCTCACCTCCCGACTGACCTCTCACCTCCTACTGCCACTTCCAGCAATGTCTCCTCTCTACTCATTGGGATCTTAATCTGGGTCACTGGAGCATCCACATTGGACACCAACTGCTCATTCATGAATCCCTTATCAAAGATATAAATACAAATTCATAAAAAAAATCATAAAAAGTCCTTCTGTAAAATGTTCCAAAACACAGAGTTTTTCAAGCTTCCTCCATATACTCCTCTGATGCAGCTCCTCTAATGAGATCTTGGGGAATCTCCAGATAGTAATACAATCAGAGAAAAGACAGAGGGCTCAACATGAGTATAGTATGAAGAGCTTTATTATGAGACAAAAAAGACAAATGGTCACTCACATAATGAAGTTTTATGTGAAAATGTCTTTTGGAAGTCTATGGATGGATTTTTGAAACCTTATCAACATGAAAAATTTTCTGAGAACAAATTCGGGGTCCGAGATGACATTATGGTAGCTGACAGCAGTGGATCTCAAAGGATCAACTTCCCACCCTGTGTGGCAGGTTGATATGTGAATGAAAGAAAAAACATCTCATGAGTGTGTTTCTAAATAAAGATTTATATGGATTTATATATCACGAAAGGCGAAGCACTTTTTTTTTTCTTTTTTTTTCTGAGCCTACAGAGAGAGCCCAGAGAAGTGTTGGGGATCGTGATACAAAGAAACAGACATAGAAAGGATCTGGAGTGGAAAGTATGTATGTGCCAGCACTGAGAAACAGCCTGGAAGGAAGCAGACAGAGAACATGGCTCTGTAAACCATGAATTGAAACTGGGAGTAACTTTCTTTTTACTGTTCCATGCTTGAGTGGTGACTATATATCTGAAACTGAATGGCAGGAGCCTAGCACATTGAGAGAAGACTTCATATACAAGGACAGGAAAAAGTGGTTACTTTTACTCTTGTATCGTAATTTAAATCCAGAGGCTACTTTTGCATCTGAACATAAAAATTAGAGTGCACAGTGCTGTGTAAAGAACAGGAGGGGTGATAGCTAAAGTTACAGTTTTTTGTGTGTGACTACTTTTTTAAAGTCGGTGATTAGTCTGTTTTTTTGAAAGTTTAGAGTGCACAGTGCTGTGTGAAGAAAAGCTGTGGGGCTTGGTAAAGCTATAGGCGTTTTTGTGTGGATATAGTTATTTTTGCAAAGACATGGGTTACTTCTTGTATATAAACATAAAAATCTGAGTAATTAGTGCTGTGCAAAGAATAGGTTGGGTGATCACAAAAGTTACAATTGGTTTTTTTTATGCGTACATAGGAGTGAAGCAGCAACTGAAGCAATCCCTAGGTGGATGTTCTGATTAGGGATGAGCCGAACACCCCCCAGTTCGGTTCGCACCAGAACTTGCAAACAGGCAATAAATTTGTTCGAACATCCGAACACCGTCAAAGTCTATAGGACTCGAACATGAAAAATCTAAAGTGCTAATTATCAAGGCTAATATGCAAGTTATTGTGCGAAAAAGGGTTTGGGGACCCGGGTCCTGCCCCAGGGGACATGTATCAAAGCAAAAAAAAGTTTTAAAAACTGCAGTTTTTTTGGGAGCAGTGATTTTAATAATGCTTAAAGTGAAACAATAAAAGTGAAATATTCCTTTACATTTCGTACGGGGGGGGTGTATAGTATGCCTGTAAAGTAGCGCTTGTTTCCTTTTCTTAGAACTGTTCAGGAGGGGGGGACACTATCTCGTCCCCCCCTCTTTTCCTGCGGCCTGCCAGGTTGCGTGCTCGAATAAAGGGTCTGGTATGGATATTTGGGGGAAACCCCACGCCATTTTTTATTTTTTATTTGATGCAGGGTTCCCCTTAATATCCATACCAAACCAGAAGGGCCTGGTAATTGAAATTGGGGGGACCCAATCAATGACTTTTCTCTGTATTGCCAGGAGCCGACAATTCATTATAGCCGCGAGTGCTTTTAAATGACTTTTTTTCCTATAGAAATGACACTTTGTGCAGGGACAGTTCTAAGCACGGGAAAAGAGTGCTACTTTACAGGCATACTATACACCCCCCCCCCCAGGTGCGAAATTAAAAGGAATATTTCACCTTTATTGCTTCACTTTAAGCATTATTAAAATAACTGCTTCCGAAAAAACTGACATTTTTAAAACTTTTTTTTGCATTGATACTTGTCCCCTGGGGCAGGAGCCGGGTCCCCAAACACTTTTTATGACAATCACTTGCATATAAGCCTTTAAAATGAGCACTTTTGATTTCTCCCATAGACTTTTATAGGGTGTTCCGTGGCTTTTCGAATTTGCCGCGAACACCCCAAATTGTTCGCTGTTCGGAGAACGGGCGAACAGGCAATGTTCGAGTCGAACATGAGTTTGACTCGAACTCGAAGCCCTAGTTTTGATATATGCATATGTAGCTATGCCCCGTAGGGGTTGCTGAATATAGTGGTTAACCAGTCACCCTGCCCAGCCAGACATCCATCGCCCAGTCACTCAGAGACATAGACCAGTCCATAGCTTTTTGTTTTTTTTTATTTGAGGGGATTAAACTTGGATGAAAAATTGGGAATTATGGGATGCCCAGGAATATTCAGTGCAAAATTTCTTGGGTTTACTATATGCACTTCAGTATATACACTCCAATCTTCTCTCCAGGACAAACACTTGCTGCCCACTGTTACTCCACCAGCACTTCCCTTGCTGCTGACTGTTACTCCTCCAGACTAGCTAGCACCGCATGGGTAGGTCTGACACTACTTCATCCAGGCCTTAATAAACTGCCTTTTGCAGACAGGGACCTCGCACCTCTGTGGTGTAGAAATAGGTAAGGTGCTAGCTGTCCTCTATTCAGCTACCACTCCAAGATAGCTGTCTTCAGGCCATGCCAATCAGCCTGGCTGCAGAGACCTCTTTCCACTGCCATTCCCACAGTCCTCTCTTCTGGTTCTGCACCCATCTTAAACTGCAATCTCCCAGTTCTCTCAGACATGCCTCCCCAGTCCTCCTGACTCTGCTCACTCACCAGCCCTCCCGGCTGTGACCAGTAGTCCTCCCTTGAGACTCTTAGAAGTGTTCTCTCCCACTGTCCTCTACTTGCTCTCTCATGTGCCTTTCCTTCCAGGATCTTGTCACTCCTCCTGGATACACCCGAGCCCCAGCCCAGGGTCACCCCCCATACTGGGGAGCTCGCTGTGGGCCACGACAGCCTCCACACTCTCTCACTCCAGCTCTTCCACCCAACAACTCCTCCCTAGCTGGGCTGACCACAGGTATTTAAGGAGGCCTGCCCCCTGCCGATCCAGGTTGGGGATTGTTTAGAGTTCCCTAAAACACCCCAGGCAGCTCCACCTCTCCTCTCCTCCTCTCCTTCCACATCTTTCTAGCAAGTTCTAGAAAGAAGCAGGAGGTGTCAGTGATGTTGCCTGTAAGTCACCAGCTACTACCCTGAGCCACTCCCAGCCCAGAATAAAAACAAACAGGCCTAGACACCAGCTAGGCCTGCCTAAATTTACTGACTCTGCCAGAAAATCCGCACTTACCTAACTAGAGGGTGCTACACATAATTATGGTGGTGCATTTAAAAACATTGCTGCCCATCCAAAAATGTCACCATTGGACTTACCAAAGCACTACCACAATAATACTGTAAGCTAATCTCAAACACCATCTCTACTTGGAAAAATAGTATAGGGGTTTGATCCAGTGATTTTTCTCCCTCCTATTCCTTTTTGTTTTGTATGTGTGCTATGTGTGCTGCTATACATTCTGTATCAATGATCATTCTATACGTGGCTCTAGTTTGTGTCTCCCCTCTCTCCCTATTGTGCTTTGTTTTAGCAATCCAGTAAGGTACTTAAAGCGCATTTGAATATTTCATTTATTTTTTTAACAGAAAAATGATACACACAAAAGTAATAGTAAAAGCACGTAATCAAAGGGGAGCAAGCCCACTACATCACATAACAGTCCTGATTAGGGTGCTTGAATGAGTAGCCACAGCAACCAGACCACTGAAGAAGAGGAAGAGTCCTTGAAACACATCCTGCGACCCTGCATGTTTGAGGGGATCACTGTCCACCAGGTGCTCTTTATGGGAGTAAGGAAGCCACGTGGAATTGGAGACGCCAGGCAGCCTGTGCAGCTCCTCACTTTTCAGTTGGCTAAAAAGGGGACTGGGCGCTGTGGCTGCTCATCCACCCACCCTTCTCGGGACTGTTGTGTGATGTAGTGGGCTTGCTCTCCTATCACTACACATGCTTTTACCAATACTTTTGTAAGTGTGTATACTGTATACCGGTATATATTTTTTTTAAGATAAAGCCAAGGAGCTTCTTGCTACACTAGAGGTCTGCACTGTCTTCCCCTTGCCTTAGTTTTTGTTCATACTCCAGCCCACAATGCAGCCATGCATCAGAGGAGGAGGAGCATGCTGACAGATTAAAACGTAAAGGTTGAGGGGGACAATTTTCATCACAACACAACAGTAAAAGGTGGAGTTTCTGTGCTCTCCAAGTAATCTGCAAAGCGGAGCACTGAATACAACCAAGTAGCAGAGATTGTAACCTGACTAGGATAGATAAGTTCAAAATCTGTACCCAGCATATGTGCACCTTCTTCCAACATCATTTTGACAAGTGACAATGTGATGAAGGTTGCATGCAGAGGAAAAGCATATGGAGCTAAATCACATGGGATCAAAAGTGCAGGGTGTTTAATAGGGTGTTTACAGTAAACAAGAGTGGGGCAAGAAAACTGTTTGGGTTCAGTCAGGGAGACTGTTCAGAACTGAGGGATGGCAATAGGGAAATGGCATTAGAATGGCAAGTACAGGGGTACCACAGAGAGAATGCCAGTACAGTAATCCAGGTACAGCAAGGATACATAGTAGGGTCACAGGGTAGCAATATGGCACAGCAGCAATATTCTAGAGTCTCAGTTCCGCAATCTGGGCACAGCAAAGGTAAGCAGGGAGGAAAAAGTGGTGTACAGACAGCAGCTCAATGGTACTAAGGAACATCAAGTCCCAGCAGTTCTAATAACAGCATACACATATGCAGAACTGTATGTGATAGCAGTTCTAATCATCTTCTGTTCTCTTTCCAGTAAAACCCTGAAGCAATGAGTTTCACTGTGCCTTGGCAGAGCAGCCTGTCAGTGTTTACCCAAGGAATGCCCCCCCCCCCCCTGCGTCCCCGATTTTTCTTTTAGGAAGCCAATTACATCCCTCAGGTTGTAATGTGCAAGACTATTTTACTACCTGTTTCTGCTATGCAATTTTAACCCCCTAAATGCCGCAATGATTCATATGTCGGTCGCTTTACAAGAGGCCATCCACCTGAATAGTGTGCGGCATAGACAATACATAGGTTCATGCAACGCATGAACCTATGTATTGTTCTGAGTGATGGGCACAGGAGAGAGGGGGCAGTGCTCCAGCGCCCACTCTGGACGCACCGCCACTGCAATGCTATCCTGTGGCCAAACACATCTCCCCCCCCCAAAATAATTTAGTAATGGCCCATCAGAGGGGGTGATGAATATGATAAATGAGCCTTCCATTATACTTTTTTTAAACACCTTAATAAACGTATAATTTGATTGATGTTGGCCTCTAATTTTTTGGGATAGAATTTCCTTGTAATGTATGACTTTGTTTTTCTAATATTATTTCATCTTGTTTCACTCCACAGCTTCCTTCCACGCCACAGGAATGGCAGACTGTGGCATCGGAGTTTGCCACGCGGTGGGACTTCCCCAACTGCGGTGGTGCCATAGACGGGAAGCACGTCCGCATCGTGCCGCCACCCCCGTTCTGGGTCCTACTACTACAACTACAAGGGGTTTCATAGCATTGTGCTGATGGCGGTGGTGTCAGCACGGTATGAATTCCTCTATGTTGATGTAGGGAAAAATGGCCGTATGTCCGATGGGGGATCCTTCATCCAGACGGAGTTTGCCCTCCGTCTCCAGAGTGACGACCTTGCATTGCCACCGGATGCAGGGAATATTGAAGGACTCCCCTTTGTTTTTTTGGCTGATGAAGCCTTCGGACTCGGACGGCATCTTATGAGGCCATTTCCACAGAGGACCCTGACCCCAGAGAAGAGGGTGTTCAATTACCGGCTGGCCAGGGGCCGAAGAGTCGTTGAAAATGCCTTCGGCATAATGGCCAGCCGGTTCCGCCTTTTTATGACTTCCATCCACTTGGCGGACTACAAAATAAACTATGTAGTGTTATGCTGCTGTGTGCTACACAATTTTCTTTGCCGCAAATCTAATTCATATATGGCCTCAGTTTTGCCAGAGGCTGGACTTTCCCCTGCAAATCCCCTTCCGGGCCTGGAATCTGCCCGTCTTGGCTTGCCCCCCCAAAATGCCCGTGAGGTTCGGGACAAATACATGGAGTATTTCACGGGTAGGGGGGCAATTCCTATGCCAGCCTATGTCTAAGTATCCCAATAAAAAGCTTGTTTAAACCTTTAATTATTTGTTCTTTCCTGTCTCCTAGTTTGTCTTTGTGCATTTGTAGTGGCAAGTGTATTTTACTTTAGTAAATAACAACCATTTCACTATGTAACCTTACAAAAGAACCAAATAAGCTTAGAGGGTATTATAAAAAGAAGCTACACGTTGTTTGTGGTCAAATATTTTACTCTGTGCACATTCTCTTCATTTTTTTTTTTTTTTTTTTTTACTTTTGGGTTGGCCTGGCCCCAACCCGGCAATTTTTTGCTTATGAAAATACAAAAATAACAGTTGCATTTCAAAAATTACAACATTGGATACCTCTGAGCAATCGGAGACATTCACTTACACAAACTATGTCTCTATGTGCCCGTCCTAATATGGGGTCCTGCCACCCCTTGGCCAGCCAAAAATTGAATATGCACACATTTGTTTTGTTTTTTCATCTAGGAAGTTTACAATCCTGATCCCTATTGTCAACATGTGCTATCTGCCATCAGGGGTGATCAATGGACGTGTTTTGGGGGTGCATCCCCTTCCTCAGTTCACCGACTTTTGATACGAGGAAGGGGTTGCACCCACAAAAGACTACATGGATATCCCCTGATGGCAGATAGCACATGTTGACACACTGTGTGCATATTCAATTTTTGGCTGGTTTGATAGTCAAAAAAATTCAAAAAATTACAAAAACAAACATGTAAAAACAAATGTGTTTGGATGGCTTATTGAATTCTCCCCAAAACATCGAGAATGTCTTTTTAAATGTTTGTTCCATCACATGGATTCTTTGTTTAATTAGGTCCCGTTCCGTGCTACATTCCATCACTTGCTGGATGAGGCGGAGGGCACTGTCAGCAGAGAACCGTGTACTATCCTTCACAACATTTACATCCCCTAAAAACCAAAAAAAAATGTATTATAACTCTGCAGGCCTACCTCGCTTACCTGAAGCTGTGGTGACAGATACTGACCTGTTGTGGTGACCAGATCCACAACGTCATCCACCTCTCCTTCCTGCACTTCTCCTTCCTCCACCTCAACTTCCTGCACATCTTTCGGTTGTGGGTCTTTGGGAGTTTGGGGTTGCTTGGAAGTTGTGGGGTGCATGTGCTCCCTGGAGTGTCCTCCTCCCAGTCTTCTCTCCCCTATGAGAATAAAACCAAAGGTCTATTTATCACACTGTAAATCTCATTGTTAAAATAAAAACAGGCTAAATTGCTTGGAAGTGGGGTACAAGTGTGTGTTTGTGCGGAATTTAAAGAAGAATGCATTATTTATGACCCCAAATATGTTTAGTATTCACATTTGGATGTAATTTTTTTGACATGGAGGCACCACAAAAATTCTCTGATGCACCTGTGTGGGACACCCAAAAAAGGCGGGTCTGGTGGCCCACACTATAGTGCTCCAAAGTACAGATGTGGAAGCAGCTGCTGAGTGTCCTCTCCTTTACACTGATAAAAGTTTGCATTTCATTCTCTTTACAAACACATCATCTAGACCAGGGATATGCAATTAGCGGACCTCCAGCTGTTGCCAAACTACAAGTCCCATGAGGCATAGCGAGACTCTGACAACATCAAGCATGACACCCAGAGGCAGAGGCATGATGGGACTTGTAGTTTGGCAACAGCTGGAGGTCCGCTAATTGCATATCCCTGATCTAGACTAAAAAATTATCAACAATATTTGATCAAAAATGGCAGATGTCTAATTACTTTTGTGGCTCTAAAATAAGCCAAAACCGCGGATAGTGGCCGAACGAAGTGTCGGTAACGTAACGAACGATTACTGTGCCCAACCAAGTTCAAAATATTACATTTTGGAAGGGAGTCCAATATGAGAAAAAAAAAAAAAACATGTCAGTTTATAAAAAGATTAATAGCAGAAAAGTCTACATTTTACTTACTTTTAGCGAGCATCCTCTTTATGCTCCTCAACTGGTCTGGCTCCCTCAGTTTGAGGTCTGACCACCTCTTTCTGAGCTGCTCATTTGAGCGTTTCACCCCGAACTTCGCCCTCAGACTCTTCACAACTTTAGTGAGGATTTTGGCCTTCCTTCTATTTGGTTTGCTATACGGCCCATGCTTGGCATCATAATCAGCCTTGAGCAAGATGTCCACCATCTCCGCCATCTCCGCCAAAGACATATTCGATGCCTTGAATCTCCTCCTTGATCGTGACGTGTCCTCGGTCTCCGGGCTTGTCTCCTCGTTAGTTGCGGAATTATCAGACACCTGCTGTAACTCCGCCATATCTGTCTGCGCGCCGAAAGAGAAGGGGCGGGGAAAAGATGTTAGTTAGAACGTCATGGGCGGGCGACGTGTGCGGAGCGACGTGTTTGAATTTTGACGCATGCGTGGTGTGTATATAGCAAACATACATGTGACTATAGTACGTTCGGTGTGCGGAGAGAGGAGTTCAAGTGACGGACGTGCAAACGAAGGTATGTGATTTTGTGACTTGTAAAAATTGTTGGCCTATACTGTCTTGAGATTGTTGGAGGATATATATGGTGACTAGGATGTTAAGGAGGTTAGACTGTTTGCCTCACATTAGTTAAATATAATTTATTTAACTTGCAGATACAATATGAATGTCTTTATTAGCGACAAAGAGTTCCTGGCGGAATTTATTGACCGGGTAAGGGAGCTGCCGGCTCTGTGGGAGACGAAAAACCACATCCATAAAAAAAAGGGGTGAGAAAAGCAGCGCTGGAGAAGCTGCTCCCATTTGTGCATACCAAGGTGCCCACAGCCACAGCAAAACAAGTGGACACTAAAATTGGGAGCTTGAGAGGTACCTACAGGACTGAACGCTCTAAGGTGCTGGCTTCTCAGAGGTCAGGAGCAGCAGCAGATGATGTTTATGTCCCGATTTTGTGGTACTACAACAGGATGTCCTTCCTGGATGACCACATTGACACAAGGCTATCACTCTCCACTCTTCCCCCCAGCCAACCTGATCCTTCTCTGGAGCAAGAGGAGGCAGCCATCCTGGATGATCCTGATTTGGCCATCTGGAGCCAGGTATAGTATTAACTGAAAATGTATTGGGATAAAATTAATGTTTGACAAATATGTCAGGATGAGAAACATACATTATTTTGGATTCCACAAGTGAAATCAAGATCTGTAGACATTATTCTGCACTTAATTGGGTGCTAAATAGTCAATCTGATGTAGTGGTAAATTTAAAGCAAGGATTTATGCATTTACATTCTAATTGCTTCAATCAGGATTACAAAGTTTGATGCAAAGATTAAACCAACATATTAAACTATGTTCCTTTTTCATACACAGGATGAAATCAGCCAGGAGGAGGGTCTGGAAACTGTCAGGCAGGAGGAGGAAGGGCCCAGTGGCAGCCAGGAGGTGGCAGGGCCCAGTGCCAGCCAGGAGGTGGCAGGGCCCAGTGCCAGCCAGGAGGTGGCAGGGCCCAGTGGCAGACAGGAGGTGGCAGGGCCCAGTGGCAGACAGGAGGTGGCAGGGCAAAGGAGAAGCACCAGATCCCAGGTGCCTCCCATCCGGCTTCACAAAAGAGGCAGGAGGGACAGGACCACCAGTGAGGCAGCAATGGCCCTTATTAAAGAGGCCCATGCCACACTCAAGGAGCACACATCCCCTGAAGAGGCCATTGCCGGCCTAGTGGAGGCTAAGTTCAAGGTGATGAGCATGGAGCAACGCCTCCTATGCGAGCCCCTGCTCATCACCTTGCTCAACAAGGGGGTGATGGAGAAAATTACACCCAATACCGCCATATGTGAGGTGGCCCAACTGACCCAACCTCAACCTCCACCTCCACCTTCTTCTTCTGCCCCACCCCCTTCTGCTACACCTCCACCTTCTTCTTCTGCCCCACCCCCTTCTGCTACACCTCCACCTTCTGCCCCACCCCCTTCTGCTACACCTCCACCTTCTGCCCCACCCCCTTCTGCTACACCTCCACCTTCTGCCCCACCCCCTTCTGCTACACCTCCACCTTCTGCCCCACCCCCTTCTGCTACACCTCCACCTTCTTCTTCTGCCCCACCCCCTTCTGCTACACCTCCACCTTCTGCCCCACCCCCTTCTGCTACACCTCCACCTTCTTCTTCTGCCCCACCCCCTTCTGCTACACCTCCACCTTCTTCTTCTGCCCCACTCCCTTCTGCTACACCTCCACCTTCTTCTTCTGCCCCACCCCCTTCTGCTACACCTCCACCCTTCCTCCTGACAGGAGTACCCCTCCAGTGGGCCAGCCTCCAGCCAAACGAAGAAGGAAGGCTGCAGGGAAGGCTTCAGGAAAGGCTGCAGGGAAGGTTGCCAGGAAGAAGAGGAAGTGATAGGCCTTGCTTCATTGTGGTCGGACAGAAGGCAGCCTGTTGTAGTACCACACACTTGGGACATATATATCACCTGCTGCTGTTCCTGACCTCTGGGAGGCCAGCATCAGATTGTGTTCAGAAATGTTGGCCTTCTCAAGCTCCCAATTTTAGTGTCCACACAGGGTTGCTGTGTGCTCTGGGGTCCCTGGGATGCACAAATGGCAGCAGCTTCTCCAGCGCTGCCTTCTCTTTATTTAATTTATAAACATGAATAAATGTGATTTTTGTTTAAGTTCATACTTGACTATGTGTATTTTTAAATAAACAAAATCAAGCTTTGGAGTAAGCAGATACATTTGACTGACAATAAAAGGGACAGATATCACCCCCCCAAAAGAATAACTAAATCTGATTAGCACCAAAACATGGTGGGAAATTTAACTAATATAGATTCCAAAATTAAATGGGAGATCACTATCAAAACATTGTGAAATTATAATTAACATCATTTTGAAAAATCTAACCATTTAAATTATTCCTAAAAACTTGCACGATATAAGAGCAATGTCCAGAAATTAGTAATGAAGGAAAAGTGTACCGCTCGAAGGTTCCAGGTTCTTTCAATTAGCTCCCGCCCTGCTCCACTTCCAGGTGCTGGCTATGCTCTGATGCTTGAGGAGAAGAAGTAATCTGGACTGCCGCACTCTGGTTAAACGTATTATTTAATGAAGAAAATTAAAATGCCAAAAAAATCCAAAAAGGAAATAAATAAACAATCCATCCAAAAACAATCAAAAATGAAGGGACATGCAGGGTGACAGCTAACGCGTTTCACATCAGGGTGTGATGCTTACTCATAGCTATGAGTAAGCATCACACCCTGATGTGAAACGCGTTAGCTGTCACCCTGCATGTCCCTTCATTTTTGATTGTTTTTGGATGGATTGTTTATTTATTTCCTTTTTGGATTTTTTTGGCATTTTAATTTTCTTCATTAAATAATACGTTTAACCAGAGTACGGCAGTCCAGATTACTTCTTCTCCTCAACGATATAAGAGCAGCATGAAAAAGGTTAAAAATAAGGCATAACTCTGTGTGAATATCAGCAGCAAAAGAAGGTCACTAGTTTTGATTAATGTAACATTCTAACAAAGATTTCAATGCAGAACATTTAAACGATGAAATATTTTTGAGCGTGACGAATATGCTCTCTCCATTACGAAGGCTTGTTTTACCAGAAGATGCGCTCCCGTCTCATAGTTGCTTGTGAGCATGCGCGCTTTTGGAAGAGTCGTAAAAGCATACACACGAACCATTTTCTCGTCACAAAACAGGCCGACGAGAAACACGACGAGGAAATCTGGAATCCTGACGAGAAAATAGAGAGCAGGTTCTCTATTTTCTCGTCGAGATTCTCGGCAATTTTCTCGTCGTAAAACCATACACACAAACGTTTTTCTAGACAAAAAAACTCTCGCGGCACTTTTCTTGACTGTTTTGGACGAGAAAAACGGTCGTGTGTACGAGGCCTGAGAATGCTTGGGCAGGATTATTTCAGGCATCTTTACAGCGCTATTTTTAACGCGAAAACGCTGTAAAAACGCCTCAGTGTGAAAGGGGCCTAAAGGATAAGTTCACCTTTTGACAAAAAATAATAAATGCACATTTTTTTGCAGGTAAAAAAAACGTGCATTTATTATTTTTTGTTTTGGAAGCCTGTAAAGCATGGCACCAGTGATCAGCAGCAGTGGTGGCGGCTCCATTAGGGGCGCCGCACCCCTAATCCATGCGCCCGGCCCCTAATATACATGCAGGGCGCCGGTAAACATGGATTTCAATGTGTTTTTGTTTTTTTGAAGCACAGGATTAGAGCCTGAGGTCGGAGGGTGGCAGTTGATTTGTTTGCCACTCCCCCCAAAAAATGGAGCACCAGCCGCCACTTATCAGCAGATCGCTGATGTTATGCAGGTCTCCTGCAGATCTGTCAGTGTATCGACTTGCTTGTACCTTTACGAGCAGGCCGATACATTCTGGCAGGAAGACTCAACCTGTCAGCTGGCCACACATCCGAACACTGTGTCTGCTCATCCATCCTTTTCTTGTGACTGTGTTATGTGTTAATTGGGCTCTTTCTCATGGACTAGATGCACTCTTTCACCTTTTTTTTGTAAGTACATAATATGTTGCTTTTAAAAAGGCCTTTTGATCCTTTTACTACACCAGAGGTTTTTGCTGTTTTCTACCTACCCTTGCTTTAATATATAATTTGGAGCTAGCTTTTATAATCTGCTGCACACACTTTAGTGAGCAGATCCAGCTGCATCCAATGTAAGCTAAGAAACAAATCAAACTCTGGTAAAAGTAGATGGGCCACATTCTCTATCATAAAATCTCTGCACTTGTCTCAAACACCATAGAATAACATCCCCTTTGTTTCAGCTACATCCAGGGAACACTGATAATAATTCATCATCCACCAAGCTAATCAATAACAGGGTGGGACTTAAAGTGAATGTCAAGGACAAATATTTTCTGTTGTTTGGAGTATGTGCTTCCTACAAATATCACTGGATCGTTAGCATCACTTTCTGTTCTGCAGACAATGGTTTCACCAAACAGGACTTGGGTCAGGCAGCTATATAAATCGGACAGGGCTTCTGGCCACCCCTATTTCTGTTTGTTTTGCTGTTAGAACGTTTTTCTTTTTGTTACAATATTGCCAACTAAACAGAGATTGAGGCAAAATCTCTGTAATGATGCCTTATATAAAAATAAGCAGGGGGTTCTGATGCCTTGTTCACACAATCAGTTTTCCCGGCGGTAAAATGTCCGCCGGGAAAACCGAGGGGAAAACCGAGATCCTGCTTGGTAACTTTTCCCCCCTACACACGACTGGGCTCCACCGCAGTCTTTTCCCATAGGAAAACCGCCGGCTTAAAAACCGCCGGGAATTCCTGCGGGAAAAAAGAGAACATGTTCTCTTTTTTCTTCCGGCAGTTTTCTCGTCGAGAAAACTGCGATGGAGCATACACATGGCCGGGATTCCCGGCCAAAAGTTCTCATGGCAGTTTTCCCGTCAAAAAAAAAACGGTCGTGTGTACGAGGCATCAGCCTTATGCATTCTAACACACAACAAAAAAAGCTTGACATATACTTTAAGCATGGTGTGCTTTGAACCTGTGTAATAAGATCAATGACTGATGACTCAAGCAGACTGGGTAAGAATTAAATTGAAATTAAAAACATTTGAGTATGCAGTCTATTGCATTAGGGTGTACACTCCAGAGCACAAACACACGTGTGTGTATATCAGCAGAGCAGTGGACAGTGTCTGTAGAGCAGAGATTGGTGTCAGTAGGGCAGTGGGTGGTGTCAGTAGTTTTTATTTTTATTATTTTTTACAATTTTGTTTTTTTTATTATTTTGCACAATATTATTTTTTAGAAGCTCCATTGGGGGTGGGGGCTTTAGTGGAATATCAAGTGTATAAACTGACCCCTGAGGTCTCACTTTTGAAACAGAGAAAGGGACTGAGGACAGAGATTCCCCAGTCCCTTTCTCTGCAGCCTCCGCTGCACTGGAAAGTGAAGGAATGGGAAGTGCTCCGTGCTGAGTGGCATAGTTTACTATGCTTTAGTTAAGAATGAACACAGGAGTAATTCGTTCAGATGACTCACTGTTGTTCATTCAGAAAAGGAAGAGCCGGTAACTGAAATATACCGACCCCTTTCTCCGCTCTCCATCCTGAAACATCCCCCACATCAGCCGGAAGGAGAGGAGAGGACAGAAGCTGGCACCACTGCAGGGGGGAGACAGGCACACCCAGGCACACCCTGTTTGCGCGCCAATGTTTAAAAGTATGACAACTTGAAACTTTTTTTTTACCAGTTAAATGGCTAAATGAATGTCCTGATTGCCATCTACTACACACATGTGACTTTGCCGGCACCCAGAGAATGGAAAGTCCACTGCAAGTCCACTGCAAGTAGTACCGATCCCTCAATGTTAAACTAGTCTGTGATGCCAGACAGAGAAGTATGAATATGCATTTCAATTTCCCAGGCTTATGTCATCACACATATATCCTTTGCTGAACAGTTCTGTATCAAAATTTAGCAGAAGGACAAATGCTCTATGGCCAGCTTGTTGATAAAGTTAATTTTTGGGTTTTGGGCTACAAATAATAAAGAGGAGATACAGTACAGTATACAGTACATTATTAGGAATTTGTATTTATTTTCATTCACTACCTACCTGTAATTAAAATCACCTAATAGAATGAATGCTCACTTAGCTTGGTGAATACAGTTCTAAACTTATTTACACACATTGACATCAAGTTTGACATATGTCCTGTCAATGTAAAGTGAGTTTTTTGGGTGGATTAAGTTGTGTTATATTTTTAACTTTATTGTCTATCTTTTGTGGCTCTGATTAGACACCTATCATCTGCTGCTGAAGGTTCACTCTCTTTCTCTCCCTCTCTGTCTCTCTCCCTTTGTCTTTCTTTCCATCTGTCTATTCGTCTCTTTCTCTCTCTATATATATGTAGTGGGTTCTTCAAAAAGTTTCCACACTTTTTTAAACTAAGTTATATACTGTATATATAAGTGCAGAAACTTTTTGAAAACCCCATCTATTTATCTATATCTATATGCATAAACACCTTATCGTGCTAAAGGTATTTTTGAAGGAGAGCAGCAACTTCTAAATTTCCTGAATGTGGACAGCATATAATATATTCTCTGCTAGTCTGCTCTGGATATCGAAATGCTCCATGATATTCACCAGGGGTGGACCGAACACCCCCTGGTTCGGTTCACACCAGAACACCTAAAACAGGCAAAAAGTTCTAGCGAACATGCAAATGCTATCAAAGTCTATGGGACACGAACATGAAAAATCAAAAGTCCTTATTTTAAAGACTTATATATAAGTTATTGCCATAAAAAGAGTATGGGGACCCGGGTACGACATGTATCAATGCAAAAAAGTTTTTAAAACAATAGTTTTTTCAGGAGCAGTGATATATTCCTTGAAATATCGTGCCTGGGGGGAAGTCCCCTTAGTCTGCCTGTAAAGTTGTGCATAAATGCGATGTGTAGAACATGCCACAGCAATAATGACATTTCTAAAGGAAAAAATGTAATTTAAACTTGCTTCTGGCTGTAATGTATTGCTCCCAGCAATAAAGATGAAAAATCAATGAAAAAAAAAGCACTGAGACCCCCCCAGTCCATACCAGGCCCTTAGGGTCTGGTATGGATTTTAAGGGGAACTCCACTCAAAATTAAAAAAAAATTGCCATCAGGCCCCCCCCCCCAAAATCCATACCAGACCCTTATCCGAGCATGCAGCCTGGCGGGTCAGGATGGGGGGATGAGTGAGCGCCCCCCCTCCTGAACCATACCAGGCCACATGCCTTTAATATGGGGGTGGGTGCTTTAGGGCAGGTGGGGCTCTGTGCCCCCCACCCTAAAGCACTTTGTCCCCATGTTGATGGGGACAAGGGCCTCTTCCTGACAACCCTGGCTGGTGGCTGTCAGGGTCTGCAGGTAGGGGGCTTATGAGAATCTGGAAGCCCCCTTCAACAAGGGGGCCCCCAGATCCCACCGCCATGTGAATAAGTATCAGGTACATTGTACCCCTAACCATTCATCAAAAAAAGTGTCAAAAAGTAAAAACCACAAGAAACAGTTTTTGACAATTCCTTTATTAAAAAAAAAAGTGTCACACGATGTAAAACTTTGTGAGAATCTGTAAGCCCCCTTTAACAAGGGGGCCCCCAGATCCTGCCCCCCATGTGAATGTGTATTGGGTACAATGTACCCCTACTTATTCACCAAAAAAGTGTCAAAACTAAAAACTGCGAGAGACATGTAACGTCATGTGAGGGGGCGGGTCATCTGGTTACATCAGCGGGTGGCCCCGCCCTTGCCTATATAAAAGCTGTCAAAGCGAAAAGACAGCAGCCGCCGAGAGGCCTCCCATGGAGGCAGAGTTTTTTTTGATTTTCTGGGTCCGTTGTGCGACTGCTGTCTTTTTGCTTTGACAGCTCTTATATAGGCAAGGGCGGGGCCACCCGCTGATGTAACCAGATGACCCACCCCCTCACATGACGTTACATGTCTCTTGCAGTTTTTAGTTTTGACACTTTTTTGGTGAATAAGTAGGGGTACAATGTACCCGATACACATTCACATGGGGGGTGGGATCCGAGGGCCCCCTTTTTAAAGGGGGCTTACAGATTCTGATAAGCACCCCACCCATAGACCCTGAAAACCACTATCCAGGGTTGTCGAGAAGAGGCCCTTATCCCCAAAGTATGGTATGATTCAGGAGGGGGGGCACTCACTGGTCTCCTCCATTTCCTGGCCTGCATGGCTGCATGCTCGGATAAGGGTCTGGTATGGATTTTGGGGGGACCCCGCACCATTTTTTTTAAAAACATTTTGGTGTGGAGTTCCACTTAAATTCTATACCAGACCCAAAGGGCCTGGTATGGGTTTTGGGGGACCGCACGCCATTTTTTTCTTAATTCTGGCATAGGGTTTCCCTTAACCACTTCAATACACTGCATTATATACTCTGCACTGCACTATATACCCTGCACTGTATTATATATACTGCACTGACTGCACTATATACTCTGAACTGTATTATATATACTACACTATATACTCTCCACTGTATTATATATACTACACTGACTGTATTATATACTCTGAACTATATTATATATACTACATGGACTGCTCTATATACTCTGAACTGTATTATATATACTACACTCACTAACTGCACTCTACACCAGTGTTTCTCAACTCCAGTCCTCAAGGCGCCCCAACAGGTCATGTTTTCAGGCTCTCCATTGTTTTGCACAGGTTATTTGATCAGTTTAACTGCTTTAGTAATTCCCACAGCTGTTTCATCTGAGGGAAATCCTGAAAACATGACCTGTTGGGGCGCCTTGAGGACTGGAGTTGAGAAACACTGCTCTACACTAACTACCTGCTTAATCTCTATTCATTCACTATATACGGCTGCCGTGTAAGCAACAATAGTGTGGGGCGTGGACTTTGCCTTTGGCTAATCATGGCTCGCACAGTACATTGTGCTGTAATTGGCCAAAGCATGCAGATCAGATGCATGCTTTGGCCAATCAGCAGCCGTCAATGCACTGCGATTCTTGCAGTGCATTATGGGGCGCTCCGCGGCTGGCGAAATTCCCGCGAGCGCCCCATATGTTACGTTCAACTCGAACATCTGGACCATCCCTAATATTCACACATGTGTGGGAAAAAAAACATGGTTGGCCAACAATTTAACTTTGTTTTGGCTTACAATAAATTCAACTTTAATTTGAATGAATCTTTTCTTTTTCTACCACTATAGATGTTTCTACATTTTATGTAGTATGTTCCCTGGCCAATCAGCCCAAACCTTAAGTTCACGTTTGGCAAATCGAAGCTTAGTAGGTTTTGAGGTTTGTCAAGCATTAACTTCATGTGCTATGCCATTTGCTAAACCCAAACTTAGCAGGGCCCCCTTTGTGGTCTATGATAAGTGAATGTTGTTATAAAATTATGGTCATTTTCAAAGGTAATAGGCCCACTACTGTTAAAAAGGGCATAATGAGCATGATGACCCCTTGACAAAGTCTCCTATTGTATTCCAGTGTCAATCACATCATTCAAGCGATGTAATCCACATCTATTACGATGACCCACCTCCCACTGATCTTTAACAACCACAACCCTAATGATAAATGACAGATTCTGAGTACTTCAGGAAATTAACCATTTGGTGGGGCATCCTGGATGACATGACTTATTTGGCCATATTTGCTCCAATAGACTTTAATGGGCTCAAGTTCAACTAATTTCAAAACAAATGAACCAGATGGATTTGATAATCCCTAGTTAAAGGAATGTCCAGTTATGTGACCTGTTAAAATTATTTCACAGATTGTCCAATCATGGAGCATGCTATAATATTCCAAATGTGGAGGTGCATATCTCAATACCAGTCCCTTTGAAAAACCATCACAAAAAAAAGTTTCACAAAATGCCCTTCTACATACAAACATTTTGAGCTTCGTTTTGGGGCAATCAGTGATATTCAGCACACATCATTTATACTGGTGAGACACTTACGAGTGTTTGGTGTGTAGCATTATCGCACAGCCTCCACATTTACAATTAGCTTGTGTCTCAGCACTAGCAGTTGCCTGTGATTTCTCACAGCACTGATGATTTTTTTTTTTAAACACACAATTTATCCACCATGCCTATGATAAATCAGGGCCAATGTATACACAAAATGCTTCAATACTGATATTGATAAAAAAAATATACCATATACAAATTACAGTGGGACAATATGTAAATTACTTTTTTTTTTGCTTGTGCTTCATTTGTTGGAACATGTTTCTTGTTAATTTTTATTGATTGTTTATAAATGGGAATGCAGTACTATTTAATTACTTTTTTTTTCTTTTTTCTTTTCTGTCAGTGTTCAAAATTGTCAATATTTTTTATGCTATTGACGGTGGCACAAAATCCCATGAATACATTAAGCATTCATTACATTTCTCCATACAAGATTTTCATATTCGCAAAGGATTTTAGCAGTATTCATAAGAAAGAAGAAAAATGATTGTTAGAGACAAATATAATAGGTTCCACTATAATGACACCTTTTACTATTTCTTAGCGGATATTTTTTAATAGATGAAATCTTATGAAAAAACTGTTTATCTGAAAGTATACACTTTTAGAGAAACCTAATCTGCAATATAATTTTATACAAGTAAACACAAACAAATTGGTGACATATAGTGCACATTCAATTGTGTAAAAGTTTAACTGGAGATATTTATTTTTGTTTGAAAAATATTAAAATGTTTCAGCACATAATGGTTATGCCTTTACAGTGCTTGTGTTAAACAGTGCAGGTATAGATTACATCAAGCTTTGTTGCTAAATGTCTTTGACATAGGAATGCAATTGACATGATTTACTCTTTAAACAGGTGCAGAATGCACATTAACAAATTATCCTGCAACACATTTGTTTTGTGAGCCATTAGAAGCCTAATATAGCACCTGCTGTTCATTTCAGTAGAAACAGAAAGCTCACCACCTACCTTTAATTCTTTTCTTTAGCACAGCTCAGTGTGTCTCACATTTTAGAGGATCAATCACAAGGTATTGATTTGAAAGAGGTATAAAAATCAAAGTTGAATGAACACATCTGACTTGTTCATAATGCATGGTCAGCTTTGGGGAAGAGAAATTGGGAAATAGGGTGGCTGTGATAAAAACAGTTGGACTGTGACTTGAATAAAGCAGATTATGCTGGCAACAAATCAATGATATACCAGAGTGTTCCATTTCATGCCTTCTTGCACTAGACAGATTTAGAAATCTAGGGAGGGTTATACAGTACCATTAGAATTCTGCTTTTTAAGTTAGACCAAAGTAGCAAGGCTATTGCCTTTGAGTTTTATGTGTAGCGTGTTGTTGCGCTGACAACAGTTTTAAAGGGTATTCTGGATGCATGTTAAATTGTTTTAGTAGAGTGTTGTTACTCTTGTAGAGAAGTTTTGAATATTCCTAAAATGAAATTTGTAAGTATCAGAAAATATTTGATATATATATATAAAAACTATAGGCTATATATATATATACATACACATATATATATATATATATATATATATATATATATATATATATATATAGGCTATATATTTAGAATTTATTATAATTGAATATTTACTATATCTAGTTTAGACATGTCATTTGGACTGGTTTAGAATATATAGATAAATAACAGTTTCAGGTTCAGATTCTTTCTTTTTGTTAGAGGCTTAAACTGTTAAACTTAGCTCTAACAGTCTAAGAACAATTCTTAGTTTTCATACTAAGGTCGAGTATTGGTTTCTGCATGTACAAATGACAAATTTTCTATTATATCTCTCTACTCGTCTCCACCGACGATTGTTGGTGGAGATACAAAGGCCAGGCGGGGGGCGCCCTCTCCTTCCTAGTCACAGTGTGTTCCCGTTAGGGGTGGCTGGGGAGGGGAGTAGGAGTCCCTCATATTTTCGGTTTATTTTTGTGGGAACTAGATTTTCTTAATGTAAGTTATTATTAGTTTATAAGATTACTTGATTATATACACGACCAAGATGAGGCTAGACATTAATACTTTTTGTTTAAATACTGTCAGTAATGGTTTTTAAGGTGATAATTTGTCCAAGTTTCTATGGTAATAATACCTGAGATTTATGTGAAGTCAATTGTAATCATCTTTAATATTTATGATTCTGTAATGACTTTTTGCTGATGAAAATAAAAAAAACTTAAGTGAAAAAAAAAGAAAAAAGAATATATAGATAAGAAAATTAAACATATAAGAACATTTTTATAATGAACTTAATTTGAGATTTTCCCAGTTACCTCTAGAAATCCTTTTTTCTGGGTTAAGCGCTGCTGATCTATCTCAGTATGATTAAAGGTTTCTATTTTTACCCCTGAACTGATGAGGGGTCTTTTTGACTCCCTACTCCATTAAAAAAAGAAATACAAAAAAAAAACTATTGGCTTTTAAAAATGTTATTAGCATTGAAAAACATCCCTTCCATTGTATTCATAAAGTAAAAGTAAGAAAATAAATTCCAAAGTCTTTTGTTTTTCCATCCTAAGATAAGTCTCCTCATTATCATTAACTTAAAAGATCAGAAAGGAAATTTCACTTCGTCCTCACTTTGTAAACAATATTTTCTACTGTATTATGTAACTCAGGATTACAGCACAAGGCAGGATCAAGTCCCTACAATGAATTTCTTTAAGACTTGTTATATGTGGGTTAGGTATGTTAGGATGTTAAAATAGAAAGTGTTTGCACTTCAAACCTAACTCTAGATAGATGGATTATTTTCTACTTTTCCTACTTAATGTTCCTTTAAGGGAGTTAAGGGTTGAATAATATTTTCAACAGTTTAATAGTGGCAGTATTCCCTGAGGTCCATGAGGTGCAAAAGTGCCCAATGTAGGGGCTATGATATTACACCATATATATATATATATATATATATATATATATAAATATCATCAGTCATGCTGCAGTCACTTATAAAGGTAAGCAAAATTATGCAAATAAGACTGCCAGAGGAGCAAATCATTTGTAGAATTTACAGATACTGTAAATACAGTTTTAGTAGTAGTACTTAAATGAATCATGCAGCAGTTCTTTGGACAAATAGGGCAATTTATAGCTGCCTGAGTTGTATGGTTACTATTTTACCCTCTGTAAAGTTATATACTGTGTAATTTACTTACTATTCAGTAGGATTTATTCAAAGACCAGGCTTGATACATGTTTTAGAAAGTTCCACACAGTTAAGATGGTCAGCTTTGAAAGGCTCAAGTTAATTCGAAAAAAGCTTAAAGCAGAGTTCCACCCGTGTTTTAGTTTATTAAAAGTCAGCAGCTACAAAAAGCATAGCTGCTGACTTAACTGCTTGCCAACCGCCGCACGCACTTATACGTCGACAGCATGGCACTCCTGGGCAAAAGGACGTACCTGTACGTCCCCTTTAAGAAAGCGGCATTGTGGACGCACGCGCGCCGCCCACCGCGAGCCCGACCGCGGGTCCCGCGGGATTCGATCGCCGCGGGGATACCCGCGATCGTCTCACGGTGAGGAGGAAAGGGGAGATGCTGGTGTAAACCAGCATCTCCCCGCTCTGCCTAGTGACAATGACAGTGATCACAGCTTCCTGTAATCGGAAGCGGTGATCACTGTCTTGTCACACACAGCCCATCCCCCCTACAGTAAGAAGCACTCCCTATGGCACACTTAACCCCTACAGCGCCACCTAGTGGTTAACCCCTTCACTGCCAGTGTCCTTTTCACACTAATCAGTGCATTTTTAAAGCACTGATCGCTGTAAAAATGACAATAGTCCCAAAAATGTGTCAAAAGTGTCCGATGTGTCCACCATAATGTCGCAGTCATGATAAAAATTGCTGATCGCCGCTATTACTAGTAAAAAAAAAAATATTAATAAAAATGCCATAAAACTACCCCCTATTTTGTAGACGCTTTTGCGCGAACCGATCAATAAACGCTTATTGCTTTTTTTTTTTTACCAAAAATATGTAGAAGAATACGTATCGGCCTAAACTGAGGAAAAAAAAAGTTTTTTTATATATTTTTTGGGGGATATTTATTATAGCAAAAAGTAAAAAAATTGAATTTTTTTCAAAATTGTTGCTCTATTTTTGTTTATAGCGCAAAAAATAAAAACCGGCGAGGTGATCAAATACCACCAAAAGAAATCTCTATTTGTGGGAAAAAAAGGACGCAAATTTTGTTTGGGTACAACATTGCACAATTACCAGTTAAAGCAGCGCAGTGCCAAATTGTAAAAAGACCTCCGGTCTTTAAGCTGACAAATGGTCCGGGGCTGAAGTGGTTAATAAACCGACACTTACCTGCCCCACGTTCCAGCGATGAGGCCTCCTCTCCTCGGCTCCATCATAGTAACTGTGGGCACCCAGCCATGACAGCTTACGGCTTCTGAGTTGTGTCCCAAAAGATCGCTGGCAGGGAGGGGCCGTCTAGGGCGAGAGGAGGAGTCGCCTAGGCGGCCCGAAAAAGGAAGTAGGAAGTGGGACAGGAAGTCCCACTAAAAATAAGGTAAACACTCCCCCCCCCAAAAAAAATTACATGCCAAATGTGGCATGTCAGGGGGCGAGGAGTGCTTAAAGCGGAAATTTCACTTTTGGGTGGAACTCCATTTTAAAGTGTCACTAAACCTGCATCATAAAAAGCAATCAATAAATGCTGTATTACATGCTGTTCATTCTCACTCATTCACTATTGGTTTTCTGTATTTAAAAAAAAATAAAACGGTTTATCCTGCTGTTTTCTATCACCGCCTTCTTTTCGTGTCCCCAATGCAGTTGGGGATTTTGAAGAGCAGTGTTGGCAGTTACTGCACATGCTCAGTTTTCTTTGAGTTTCTATGCTGAGCTTTTCCTCCCTTTCCTGGTCCTACTTCACGTCAGCATACAATGGGCTCCAGAGGAGGCATTAACCCATTGTGTGCTGACGTGAGGATATGCCAGGAAAGGAAAATTATGGTAAGTATTTGATAACAATTTTCAGTCTTCTTGGCCCTACCTTACGTCAGCACACAATGGGTTAACGCCCCCTCTGGAGCCCATTGTGTGCTGATGTGAGGATAGACCAGGAAAAGAGAATTACGGTAAGTAATTGATAACCATTTTTCGTAATCACATCTGAGCAGCCCATGTGACTATACATGTGAGCGTATACACAGTGGTAAATAAGAGCCTATTCCCCCCCTCCTCCTCGTCAATGTCCACCAACCAGTTTACCATAATGGGGTTGGGATATTACATTGTGATTGACAGAGGCTTCACGTGTTATTCTGAGACACAGGCTGAATGGGCATCAAACAGCCTGTGACTGGCAGAAATTCTCCCACTCTCACTGTAAGATTATTCTATCAACCCCATGAAAGAAAAGATGCTTATATTTACAGTACCTATTCTAAAGCCGCTCTGGTCTGGTCACATGGTCAGGTCCCAGCTCCAGCTTCAATAGATGACCCATAGTAAGCCCATAGGTGGCATCACTGCACAGGCATTTGAAGCCATTGTCGGCAATCTTTCCTCTACACTGAAGCTGTTGCTGGAGAGATCATGTGACTGGACCAGAGTGTAGCTGTTTCAGAATAGGTAAGTATAAACATTTTTCTTTCACAGGGTAGAGAGAATAATCTTATAATGGGAGTAGGAGTAGGTTTAGCCTTAGTTAGATTTTGAATGAACTTCCACTCTAAGCATTTATGTGAAATACTTATGAATATATAATTTTCATGCTTTAAAAAAACTAAATGCAGCTTAGTGAAAAGCGCACAAAACACCTTTAAAACAATATTGTAAATCATACATAAAGCGCAAATCGGGTAAATCTGTAACATAAAAGATATTAGTGAATAAAGTCCAACCTTAAAAAAAGTGTCTGTATAAAGAATCCAACATGAAAACAGTGATTGTAACTTTATAATCCACCGCTGTGAAAATCCACTTCCAGAAACGGTGTACTTTCTGTTCTTCAAATAAAACATCACTGTGCAAACAATCACCTTCCTCCCTGTGTGTGCCAGAATAACTCACCAGTAATGTATAACTTTAATGCCCCATACACACGATCGTTTTTAATGTCATTTTTTAAACCAACGTTTTTCTCCTCGTTTTTTTTCATGTTTCCTCTCAAGCCTGCCTTGCGTACACACCATCATTAAAAAAACGATCAAGCAAAGCGCAATGACGTTCAACACGTACAACGGCACTATAAAGGGGAAGTTCCGTTCGAATGACGCCACCCTTTGGGACGCTTTTGCTAATTCCGTGTTACCGCGTGTTAGTAAAAGTTTGGTGAGAGACGATTCGCGCTTTTCAGTCTTCGTGCTTTGAAGATCGTTTTCGGGAGTTCAGTTTGCGCCTGTGGGTTCGTATCTGTTTAGCACTGCTTGTAGTCAGTTCGTATCTGTTTATTCAGTGCGGCCTGCTCTGCACGTTCGTGTTTTTCAGCTTGTTCTTCATAGGCCTTGCTGTTCTTCCGTGCGTTCTTCTAGTTCGTTCTGTTCAGCCGACCGTTATCTAGCCATGTTGCGGCTACGTACTCGTCGTAGAGTTCGTGCTGTAGTTGGTGCAGGGGTTCATGCTGTATCCCGACTCCATGCCATGAGCAGGGTCAGGAGGAGTTCATGGACCAAGAATTGGTTGCTCCAGCGGCACCAATTCTGTCACATGCCTTTGTTGCGGGAGATCAGGGAGAATAATCCTGATGATTTCAGGAATTTTCTCAGGATGTCTGACCCCGTATTTCAGCAGCTGTTGGCTTTGGTGTCCCCCTATATTACCAGGCAGGACACCGTTATGCGGGAAGCCATCAGTGCTGAGCAGAGGCTCATCGCCACGTTGCGATACCTGGCTACTGGGAGAAGCCTGCAGGACCTTAAGTTCTTCACAGGCATATCCCCCCAGGCTCTGGGGATCATTATACCAGAGACTTGTTCTGCCATCCTTCAAGTTTTGCAGGAGGACTATATTAAGGTAAGTGTTCTTCTTCAAAAATTCACATTGTATGGTTTTTATTTTTGGATATTTTTAATTTGCTTTATTTGCAGTCCCTAATTCACATGATTCTTAGCTGCAGGGAATGTCCCCTTTCTCCCCATGTTTTATTATTTTAAGTTTGGGGTTTGAGGCCTACCTGTAAATTTGGCCTACCTAACCTCTCCAGCATGCTATCCTGGGGCCATACCTACCTTGCCTAGTCATTTCCATGTTTTTTATTCTATGTTCCATCGTAGTGCTTTACCCAAAACGCACCCTAAATTTTGCCTAGGAATGTTTCATTTTTGTTAACTTCAATACAGAGTGCTACAGCCTTCATGTGTGATATTCCCAACTCATCTTCAACCCCCGCCCCATAATTTTTTGGTTTGTTTGTTTTTTGTTGCTTCCAATTTTTTATGTTTTGAACAGTTTCTACCAATGTTGGCCATGAATGTGTGTATGAAATCAGCTTTCAATGTTTCTGGCTCCAAGTATTAATTTATTATTTCTTTAATTCCACAGTTCCCTTCTTCGCCACATGAATGGCAGAATGTGGCTTCCGAGTTTGCCCAGCGATGGAACTTTCCGAACTGTGGAGGAGCCATCAACGGCAAACATGTTCGGGTCGTCCCACCACCCCATTCGGGATCCTTTTATTATAATTATAAGGGGTTCCACAGCGTCGTGATGATGGCAGTGGTGTCGGCCACCTACGAGTTCCTCTATGTGGACGTTGGCAAGAATGGCAGGATGTCTGATGGAGGAGTTTTTGCCCAGACGGAGTTTGGGGAACGGCTCCTTTTGGATCTGCTGGCCTTGCCACCAGCGGAGCAGAATGTGGAGGGACTACCTTTTGTCTTTGTGGCGGATGAGGCGTTTGGCCTGGGACCCCATTTGATGAGGCCATTCCCGCAACGCACCCTCACCCCTGAGAGGAGGGTGTTCAATTATCGGCTGGCCAGAGCCAGAAGGGTGGTGGAAAATGCGTTTGGGATCATGGCCAGCCGATTTCGCCTCTTCCTTACCTCCATCCACCTTGCCCCATACAAATGGAACCATGTGGTTATGACGTGCTCTGTGCTGCATAATTTCCTAAGGGTGCATTCAACGAGTTATATATCTTTGAGTGGGCCTGAGGCCTCTTTAATCAATGCAGAAACTTTGGTGGCCCTGGAACCTGGCCGTCCTGGCTTGGCCCCCCCAACCGGACGTGAGGTCCGTAACCAATATGTGGACTATTTTATGGGTAGGGGGGCCATTGAAATGCCAGACAATCTTTAATAATTTTATACCAAAAAAATAAAACTTTTTCTTGAGTAAAGATTGGTTTGGATTTTTTATTGTATAATGTTTGATGTTTCTGGTAGGTTTACCTAGTGCACTTGTTTTGCCATGTGGATTAAACAATCTTAATTAGCCTTCATTGTCAGTGTAAACACCAAACATTGATTAGTTCACTCAGCACCACATTTACATAATGAAGCCACAATTATTTGTCATGTAAAAATACCTTTATTTCTTTTTTTAGGTGGGAAACTTCCTTTAGAAATGTGGATGTTCCCTTAATTTCGGGTGTATTAAAACGCATGACCAGCCATGCATAAACAAACTATATTTGTCTAAATTTTGAAAAAGCTAAACATGTGCTAGTCATTAAAGGGTAAAATAACAAAAATACTTATAAAACTCTGCAAGTAAAACGTTATTTGGTGTAAAAACATTAGACACGCCCAAGCACAGCCATGATATTTTGGAGCCTTTCCTCCACCCGCTTTGTATTTGCCCTGATCTCTAGCAAGTCTCCCTTAATTTTTTTGAGGTCACGACAGCAGACCATCAGGTATTGGATCAGGATCTGGGCACTGTGATGTGTCAACTTATTGGGGTCTTCGGCCAGAACTGCACCTAAATGTAAAAAGAAATATGTAGGATAGAATATGTAGGCCTACATCTATTTAACATGCATGTGTCTGGTTTCTCTCTGACCTGTGGTGGTGCCACTTTCCACTTCCACAACATCACATTCCTCTCCATCCTGGGGTTCTGGGGCTATTGTTGTAGGTGTTGCAATTATCGTCTCATCTGAGGTAGCTTTTCGAATCCCTAGGGAGATTGAAATAAAAGGAATAGTTTCATTAGTAGCGACTCAATTTTGCTAAAATAAGAAACATGAAAAAATACTTTGTAATCATTCTTTTGAAGCATGCTCCATTTTAAATTTTACCCCCTGTGCCAACCGGGACAAATGATTGGATACATAGCCAAAACCAGAGCATATACATTTTGAACACAAATTTGACACATTGTAACACCCCAAAGTATCTACACAGGATCACCTGTGTGTGACATCCTCAAGCTTTTTGGCTTTAGGCCCACACTTGTACTACTGCGTTCAGATGTTTCATCAGCTGCTGAGCATTCACTCCCTTAACATTACCATGCATATCGTTTTTTCTAACGAACAAATGTCCTTTGGATTAGCACCCAAAAAATAAGTGAGGCCCAAATTTACTCCCCCAAATAAACCAAAATACATGGGTGCTCACACTGGATGATCCTAAAACATCGTTTGAGGAACTGTACGGAGAAAGAGGTTTAATACGTCCGTTTACTGTGCGGACGAACCTGAAAGATGGTATCTTTCAGTGTACTATATGGAAGTTAAAAATACACGACAGAATACAAGAAAATAATATGTACCATGGAAACTAAAAAAAAATTACTTACTTTTTAATATAACTTTCTTGATTCTTTTATATTGGTCGGCCTCCCGCAACTTCAGATCTGACCATCGTTTTCTGAGCTGTTCCTTCGTTCTGCACACCCCGAATTTTTTGTGAAGACTTTTGACCACTTTGCCCATAATTCTGGACTTGACCAGATTAGGCCTTTTATACGGACCATGCTTGGCATCATAATCCTCCTTCTTTAAAATGGCGACCATCTCCACCATTTCCTCGAATGACATGTCGGATGCCTTATATCTCCTGGGTCTTGATTTGGGCTCCTCTGGAATTTCATCCTCTGTAGAGGTAATCTCAGCCACCTGTGTCTCCGCCATGTTTTGTTCAGCACTACGAGCGAGAAGGGGCGGGGAAAGTACAATATCGAACGTCAGGGGCGGGGAAAGCGTGCGGAGTTTCACGCATGCGCTGTGTATATCAAGTGAAGATCCATGTCTGGGAAATACGTTCATTTCTCGGGAGAGGGAGTTAGCAACGAACGTCGTGACGAAGGTACCTAACAATTTTACTTTTTGAGGTTCATCAGACGAGGAGATTTGTGTGCTCAAAATATGTAGACAATGCACAGTTGAAGAATGTTGCCTGAAATATATATTTTTTTTGGTTTCTCGCTTTTACAGATATCATGAATACTTTTAAAAACCCAGACTTCATGGGGGAGTTCACCGACAAATGGCAAGAGCTCCCTATATTATGGCAAACAAAAAGTGGCGCTAATAAAAATAAAGACGCCAGGAAAGCAGCACTGGAGAGCCTGCTTGCATTTGTGCAAACAAAGATACCCACAACAACTCTCCAAGATGTCAAAAACAAAATTGCGACCATCAGAGGGACATACAGGACCCAGAGGACTATGGTCCTGTGGTCCCAGAGGTCAGGTGCACCAGCAGATAAGGTTTATAAACCCAGTCTGTGGTACTACAGTAAAGCTTGCTTTTCTGGATGACCAGCTGGAAGTGCGGGAATCTCTCTCCACCCTTCCCCCCAGAGGTCAATCCAGCCTTTCTTGTACCCAACCCTCCAGCCTTCCCTGCAGCCAGTCCTCCAGCCTTCCTGTCAACCCTGCTCTGGCTTCCTCTGAGGATCCAGATCAGGGCCTTGAGGAGGCAGATTTGGAGATATGGAGCCAGGTAAAGTATTGATATCTATATTTATATCTTACAAAATTGTAGAATTTAAATAGATGTTAGTATTTTTAAAGGTATGTACACTTCTACCAATAAAGTTTGTGAAGAGCAAGATACAGTAGTGGCCTAATTTTATGTGCACAAGACAACAAAACCAGGATGCGGAATCAATGAAAATGACATAACTTTTGGCATTGATTTCAACAATGTCTAGAGGTGAACAATGTCTGTGAATGATGATGTGGCAAAATAAATAATGTCCCTTTCTTTTTTTACAGCCAGAGCAGAGCCAGGAAGAGGGTGATGTTGGGGATCAGGAGGAGGCAGGGCCCAGTGGCACCCAGGAGGAGGCTGGGCCAAGTGGCACCCAGGAGGAGGCTGGGCCCAGTGGCACCCAGGAGGAGGCTTGGCCCAGCACAAGAACCCAGATGCCTCCCCTGGTAGTTAAACCACGAGGGCCAAGGAGAGGTAGGCAGGTGGAGGAAGAAATCAGGGCCTTCCTCAGAGAGGCAACAGCGGCCCTCAGAGAGGCACCCTCTGTTGATGAGGGATTTGCCGCAGTCCTCGCCCACAAACTAGGGCAAATGGAGTTGCAGCAAAAAATTTACAGTGAGACCCTGCTATTGAAAGTCATCAATAAGGGCGTGCTGGGTGAACTCACTAGGTACACGGACATAACGGAGGTTGTCCCTACTCCTCCACCTCCTCCTCCTCCTACTACTCCTCCTGCCACGACCTCTCCTCCTGATCCCCAGCCTCCAAGGAAGAAACCAACCAAGGCTGCAGAGAAGGCTGGAGAGAAGGCTACAAAGAAGAGGAGAAAATAATGCCTGCTGTAGTACCACAGACTGGGGACATATAGGACTTATCTGCTGTGGCTCCTGACCTCTGGGAGCTCAAGACAAGATTGGGCTCCTTTTTTTGGGGGATCTAATCTCTATTTTGGTTTGGACATCTTGTATGGTTGTTGTGGGGTCAAAGGGATGCACAAATGCAAGCAGGCTCTCCAGTGCTGCCTTCCACTTTAATTTGTTAATGTTCTGCAATAATTTTTTTTTTAGTGCCCTTAAAAAACTTGACTATGTGATTTGTATTTCAAAAGAGAGCTTGCTAGGGAGCAGGCAGGGACATCTCAAATTATATTATTGTTATTATCAGGGGACACAAACCTCCCTGAGGCCAAATGAGACACATTTGGAAGGTTGTTGTGGTAACTTTACACAAGAATAATTTAAGCCAAAATAATAAAAAAAAGGCCACAAAAAAAAACACAATAGTAAAATATAATTTAACCACTTGTCCCCCGCCCACTGTCAATTGACGGCGGGCGGAGGATACTCTCGTTCTGGGAGGACGTCATATGACGTCCTCCCTTTAAAACGAGCTAGGAGGCGCGCGCCCGCCGCGTTCACAAGGCCCCGGTGCGTGTGCCCGGCGGCCGCGATTGCCGCTGGGCACCCGCGATTGCCCGGGAAACGAGCAGGAAAGTGGATCTCTGTGTGTAAACACAGAGATCCACGTCCTCTGAGGGAGAGGGGACCGATGGTGTGTCCCTTGTACATAGGGACAACCATCGGTCACCTCCCCCAGTCAGTCCCCTCCCCCCACAGTAAGAACACATTGAGGGAACATATTTAACCCCTTCCAGCCCCCTAGTGGTTAACCCCTTCCCTGCCAATCACATTTATACAGTAATCAATGCATTTTTATTGCAGGGATCGCTGTATAAACCTGAATGGTCCCAAAAATGTGTCAAAAGTGTCCGATGTGTCCGCCGCAATATCGCAGTCACAATAAAAAATCGCAGATCGCCGCCATTACTAATAAAAAAAAATAAAAAATGCTATAAATCTATCCCCTATTTTGTACACGCTATAAATTTTGCGCAAACCAATCAATACACGCTTATTGCGATTTTTTTTTTTTTCACCAAAAATATGTAGAAGAATACGTACCGCGCAATTGTCATTCAAAATGTGACAGCGCTGAAAGCTGAAAAATGGCTTGGGCAGGAAGGGGGTTTTCGTGCACAGTAGGGAGGTGGTTAAAGAAAAAAGGAGAATTACATTATTTTATTATTATTAGTATTATTTAGGAGGGAGGTGCGGCTTATAAATAATATTTTACAATCATTAGAGCAATTTGGAATTACTTTAGAAACAAGTTTGGCATAACTCTCAATGTCATTATCAAAAGAGGGTAATTTTAAAGCATTATCAAAAGAAGAACGGAATGCGCAGCATTAAAACGATGCTATTAATTCCACCGTGATGAATGTGCCATCTCCATTTCCAACATTAGCTTTACCAAAACGAGCGCTCCCGTCTCATAGTTGCTTCTGAGCATGCGCGTTTTTTTTCACGTCGTGAAAGCATACACACTATCGTTTTTCACGTCGTTAAAAAAAACGACATGAAAAACGACGTGAAAAAAGAGAGCATGTCCGGAATTTTTAATGGCCGTTTTTCACGTCGTTAAAAATGCTCTGGAGCATACAAACGATCATTTTTCAGGGCCATTTTTTAAAATGGCAGTTTTAACGGCATGAAAAACGATCGTGTGTACGGGGCATTAGCGTAATATAGTCTCAAATGACTTGTCTTTTTCCAAGCCAACCTTCCAAATAGGGATGAGCTTCGAGTTCGAGTCGAACTCATGTTCGACTCGAACATTGCCTGTTTGCGAACAAATTGGGGTGTTCGCGGCAAATTCAAAAAGTCTATGGGAGAAATCTAAAGTGCTAGTTATAAAGGCTTATATGCAAGTTATTGTCCTAAAAAGTGTTTGGGGACCCGGGTCCTGCCCCAGGGGACATGTATCAATGCAAAAAGAAGTTTTAAAAACGGCCGTTTTTTCGGGAGCAGTGATTTTAATAATGCTTAAAATAAAAAAATAAAAGTGAAATATTCCTTAAAATTTCATACCTAGGGGGTGTGTATGATATGCATGTAAAGTGGCGCATATTTCCCATGCTTAGAACTGTCCCTGCATAAAATGTCATTTTTTAAGGAAAAAAAGTCATTTAAAACTCACTCGCGGCTATTAATGAATTGTCGGCTCCCGGCAATACATACAAAAGTCATTGATAAAAAAAAAAAAAAAAGCGTGGGGGTCCCCCAGAATTCTATTACCAGGCCCTTCAGGTCTGGTATAGATATTAAGGGGAACCCCGCCGCAAATTTAAAAAAAAATGCGTGCGGTTCCCCCAAATATCCATACCAGGCCCTTCAGATCTGGCATGGATTTTAACCACTTAACGACCGCTCACTGTACATATACGTCGGTACAATGGCACCGACAGGCACAATCACGTAAAGTGTACGTGATTGCCTTTGTACAGTTGGGGGGTCGGAATTCGTCTGGGAGCGATCCGAGATGGGGGGGCGACCGTTCGATTCCGGCCACCCCCCCGCGATCGCTCCCGGCGAATGAGAATGCCCCCTCTGCCTGTGTAATGTAAACACAGGCAGAGGAAGCAGGAGGAAGTGATGTCATCTCTTGTGCGGCGCTCACATATACCGAGCGCCGTAAAAGAGCAGACATCAAGGTTAGTGCACAAACACTACACTAACACCAGCACACATAGGTACATAAATCGCCCCCCCAGGCCCCCCCAGATCACCCCCCAGCCCCCAGTCACAGTGTCATTGCAGTGACCATTTATTTACTGATCACTGCAATCAGTGACATTTGTGACTGTAAAAGTGTCACTACAGTTTAGTTTTAGGTCCAGTGTAGCCCCCTAACCCCCCCTAACAAAGGTTTAACCCCTTGATCACCCCCCAGATAACCCTTTCACCCCCTAGCACCGCCGTCGCTAAGCGATAATTTTTCTGATCGCTGTCTTAGCGTCGGTGATGCAGATCGGTAGCCAGTATTTTTTTTTAGGTTCGCCGCAGGTTTTTATAGCGTCGGGTACCCCCATAAATGATCTAATAAAGGTTTAACCCCCTTGATCACCCCCCAGGTAACCCTTTCACCCCCTATCACCACTGTCGCTAAGCGATCATTTTTCTGATCGCTGTCTTAGCGTCGGTGATGCAGATCGGTAGCCAGTAATTTTTTTTAGGTTCGCCGCAGGTTTTTATAGTGTCAGGTACCCCCATATATTATCTAATAAAGGTTTTAACCCCCTATTTGCCCCTAGTTAACCCTTTCACCAGTGATCATCATATAAGTGTTACGGGTGACGCTGGTTAGTTAGTTTGCTTTTTATAGTGTCAGGGCACCCGCCATATATAACCCAATAAAGGTTTAACCCCCTGTTCGCCCGGCGGGTGATATCAATTAGGTTTTAGCGTCAGAGAGGGTCTGCGTCACACCCCAGGCAGCATCAGGTTAGTGCCAGTAACGCTAACACCCACGCGTGAAGCATACACCCTCCTTAGTGGTATAGTATCTGAACAGATCAATATCTGATCTGATCAGATCTATACTAGCGTCCCCAGCAGTTTAGGGTTCCCAAAAACGCAGTGTTAGCGGGATCAGCCCAGATACCTGCTAGCACCTGCGTTTTGCCCCTCCGTCCAGCCCAGGCCACCCAAGTGCAGTATCGATCGATCACTGTCACTTGCAAAACACAACACACATAACTGCAGCGTTCGCAGAGACAGGCCTGATCCCTGCGACTCCAGTGCTGTAGGAGGTGATTTCACCACCACAGTTAAAAAGAAAAAGCAAATATGCCGAAGCATTGGGGCAGCAGGGGCGGAGGAGTGATTTTGCTCCTAATGCCGCGTACATACGGTCAAAATTCCGACGGAGGCTTGCCCGTGGAAAAGTCCGACCATGTGTGTGCGGCATAACTTTTTTGCGGGAGGATGCCCCCATGCTTCGGCATACATAAATGGTGCATGTATGCCCATCATTAGAAGTGGGTGGATGAAGGGTGGTATTCTAATGGTGGGCATACCCACCCGATCAATCTCTTTTTTCATTCAGCCAACTGGCTGCATGAAAAAAAAAGATTACAATACATGTCCAACAAGGACCAGCAACGTACTGGTATGTTGCTGGACTTTGAATGGTTATACCAGATTGATGCCTGCGGGTTTAGGTATCATCTTGGTATCATTCTTTTCAGCCAGCGGCCGGCTTTCATGTAAAAGCAATCCTAGTGGCTAATTAGCCTCTGGACTGCTTTTACAAGCAGTGGGAGGGAATGTCCCCCCCCCGAAAATAAAAAGCGCCATTGGGAAATTGGGAAAGCATTTTATCACACCGATCTTGGTGTGGTCAGATGCTTTGAGGGCAGAGGAAAGATCTAGGGTCTAGACCCCAGTTTTTTCAAAAAAAGAGTACCTGTCACTACCTATTGCTATCATAGGGGATATTTACATTCCCTGAGATAACAATAAAAATGATAAAAAAAAAAATGGAAGGAACAATTAAAAAATAAAATAAAAAAGCAAAATTAATAATAATAAAAAAAAAAAAGCACCCCTGTTCTGCCCTGCTCTTGCCCAATGGCGAACGCAAGCGTCGGTCTGGCATCATATATAAACAGCAATTGCACCATGCATGTGAGGTATCACCGCGAAGGTCAGATCAAGAGCAGTAATTTTAGCAGTAGACCTCCTCTGTAAATCTAACGGGGTAACCTGTAAAGGCTTTTAAAGGCTTTTAAAAATGTATGTAGTTTGTCGCCAATGCGCGTTTGTGCGAAATTTTAAAGCATGTTGTGTTTGGTATCTATGTACTCAGCCTAAGATCATCTTTTTTATTTCATCAAACATTTGGGCAATATAGTGTGTTTTAGTGCATTAAAATTAAAAAAAGTGTATTTTTTCCCAAAAAAATGCGTTTGAAAAATCGCTGCGCAAATACTGTGTAGAAAAAAAAAGAATGCAACACCCACCATTTTATTCTGTAGGGCCTTTGCTTTAAAAATATATATAATGTTTGGGGGTTCAACATAATTTTCTTGCAAAAAAAAATATGTTTTCATGTAAACAAAAAGTGTCAAAAAGGGCTTTGTCTTCAAGTGGTTAGAAAAGTGGATGTAAGCTTCCTAATGTTGTGTATAAAATGCCAGAACAGTTCAAAACCCCCCCAAATGACCCCATTTTGGAAAGTAGACACCCCAAGCTATATACTGAGAGGCATGTCGAGTCCATGGAATATTTTATATGTTGACACAAGTTGCGGAAAAAAGATTTTTTTTAAAAAAATTTTTTATTTTTTTGCACAAAGTTGTCACTAAATGATATATTGCTCAAACATGCCATGGGCATATGTAGAATTACACCCCAAAATACATTCTGTTGCTTCTCCTGAGTACGGGGATACCACATGTGTGAGACTTTTTGGGAGCCTAGCCGCGTACGGGACCCCAAAAACCAATCACCGCCTTCAGGCTTTCTAAGGGTGTAAATTTTTGATTTCACTTCTCACTGCCTATCACAGTTTCGGAGGCCATGGAATGCCCAGATGGCACAAACCCCCCCAAATGACCCCATTTTGGAAAGTAGACACCCCAAGCTATTTGCTGAGAGGTATTGTGAGTATTTTGCAGATCTCGCTTTTTGTCACAAAGTTTTGAAAATTGAAAAAAAAAAAAAATTTCCTTTCTTCATTTTCAAAAACAAATGAGAGCTGTAAAATACTCACCATGCCTCTCAGCAAACAGCTCGGGGTGTCTACTTTCCAAAATGGGGTCATTTGGGGGGGTTTTGTGCTATTTTGGCATTTTATGGCCTTCAAAACTGTGATAGGTAGTGAGGAGTGAAATCAAAAATTTGCGCCCTTAGAAATCCTGAAGGCGGTGCTTGGTTTCCGGGGTCCCGTACGTGGCTAGGCTCCTAAAAAGTCCCACACATGTAGTATCCCCGTACTCAGGAGAAGCAGCAGAATGTATTTTGGGGTGCAATTCCACATATAACCATGGCATGTGTGAGCAATATATCATTTAGTGACAACTTTTTGTAATTTTTTTTTTGTCATTATTCAATCACTTGGGACAAAAAAAAAATATTCAATGGGCTCAACATGTCTCTCAGCAATTTCCTTGGGGTGTCTACTTTCCAAAATGGGGTCATTTGGGGGGGTTTGTACTGCCCTGCCATTTTAGCACCTCAAGAAATGAGATAGGCAGTCATAAATTTAAAGCTGTGTAAATTCCAGAAAATGTACCCTAGTTTGTAAACGCTATAACTTTTGCGCAAACCAATAAATATACGCTTATTGACACTTTTTTTTACTAAAGACATGTGGCTGAATACATTTTGGCCTAAATGTATGACTAAAATTGAGTTTATTCGATTTTTCTTATAACAAAAAGTAGAAAATATAATTTTTTTTCAAAATTTTCGGTCTTTTTCCGTTTATATCGCAAAAAATAAAATTCGCAGAGGCAATCAAATACCATTAAAAAAAAGGTATATCTGTGGGAAGAAAAGGACGCAAATTTCGTTTGGGTACAACATTGCATGTCCGCACAATTTACAGTTAAAGCAGCGCAGTGCAAAATTCTGAAATCACCTCTGGTCCTCTAGCTACCAAATGGTCCGGGGCTTAAGTGGTTAAGGGGAACTCCACCCCAAATTTTAAAAAAAATGGCGTGGAGTCCCCCCAAAAATCCATACCAGACCCTTATCCAAGCACGCAACCTGGCCGGCCGCAGGAAAAGAGGGGGGACGAGAGAGCGCCCCCCCTCCTGAACTGTACCAGGCCACATGCCCTCAACATGGGGAGGGTGTCCCCATGTTGATGGGGACAAGGGCCTCATCCCCACAACCCTTGCCCGGTGGTTGTGGGGGTCTGCGGGCGGGGGGCTTATCGGAATCTGGAAGACCCCTTTAACAAAGGGGACCCCCAGATCCCTGCCCCCCTCTATGTGAATTGGTAAGGGGTACATTGTACCCCTACCATTTCACGAAGAAAGTGTCAAAAAAAACAAAAAAACACACAAACACCTTGGAAAAGTCCTTTATTAAAAAAAAAACAAAAAAAACATTCCAGCGGTGAAATCCAGTGTCCCGCAGCGATCCGATGTCCAGCGCTGTCCGTCATTGGCTGAGCCTGAGCGGACCTGATGGGGAACTTCCTCCGCAGTCTATTACATGTATAGACCCGCCCCTTCTAAAGTTCCCCATCAGGTCCGCTCAGCCAATGACTCAGTGTAAGGCTGAGGACCTGATGCGGAACATGAGAAGGGGGGGGTCTATTCATGAATTACACAGTGAAGGAAGTTCCCCATCAGATCCACCCCCTCGGTATGTCAGACCGCGCCTACGTCATTGGCCTGAGCGGACCTGATGGGGAACTTCCTTCACTGTGTAAATTTTAATTACATAGTGAAGGAAGTTCCCCACTCAGGCCAATGACTTTGGCGGGGTCTGACATTCCGAGGGGGTGGACCTGATGGGGAACTTCGAGTCCATTGTATTTAATAGGGTTCTAAAGTTCACGCGAACATTCTGTCTGTTCGCAGGTTCTGGTGCGAACCGAACAGGGGGGTGTTCGGCTCATCCCTGCTTCCAAATATGTCTCTTCACATAATAATACTCAATGGCAATCTTCTTCAGATCAAGAAAAGATAAAATAAAACTCCCAATAGTATTGAGCATTTATTAAAAGGATAAAACAACCAAATTGCACAAAAATTGTAATCATAAAAAACAAAACAGCATGAATCAATGTGACCACAATTTAATGTATAAAAAGTAAGAAATACACTCTCAAGGTTAAAATCAATTCCAGCATAAATTATGAATATGGTGTTCATCCGCTCTACTCTTGGCTGGTAGCCACTAGTTTATCGAAGGCCAGAGGTCCAGGGGTGCTGGTGGCTCCCATCACTTCCTGGTGAACTCGGAGACACTCGGGGGCACTGATTACATCACTTCCAAGTACAGCAGGAATAGCGCTTGTTCAGAGCATGCTTGTTCAGAGCATGCATGCTCCTTCGTCAGGCTTGGCTAGGGGTCATCTCTAAGGCTCTAACTCTATTCAAATAAATCACCATCATATGTGGTGAGATACAGGGGAATAACAAAATAAGAAATACTAGTACTGACTTTTATTTTTTTGGAGGGAGGCTGGATCTCCTTTTTAAGTAACAATACAAGATATCAAAGGCTGTCAAAGAGCACTGAAACGGAGAGAAAAGGGCAAAGAAAAGAAAGTCTTATAGAGCAGAGCCAATAGCTGAGACTAAATAATCTAAAGCACCCAAGAAATCTACCAAGAACAGTCATAAATATAAAGCAATAGTAATCCACCCAAGCCAGTACATACCAACTGATCAAACGATATGCAGCATGTCACAGCCTCTCAGGAGAGACACTGCTTGAGACACTTATTGAGGCTGCAATAGGAGTGGGCATCAAGTCCCTCTCTCCACAGCCAAACCAGCAGCAGGAATGGCAGAGACACAGAAGCAGGAGTGTAAGAGAGCCTCTCAAATCTGCCCTCCTGTCAGTGTGCCGCACGCTTGTCCCAGAGAACCCGACAAGGAGGGAAAAGAAAATGTTGCCATCCTTATAACTCTTCCCATTCCCACAATTAAATAAAGAACAAAATAAACAACATTATACAACAAAAAAAGAACAAGGCAAACTACACTGATGCTAGTAGAATGGCACACAACATGGAATCAGCTGCAGCAAGGCAAACTGCAACTTCAAAATAGTAATCATAGGCATAACAGATTTACCCAAAACAAGGCATGGTCAAACTAGGCCAAACTGGATGGACTCACCAAGGCAAATAATTGCCATAGATTATATTAAGATAACATTATACAAATTATAAGAAGGGTTTGTAAGTGGGTATCTCATTGAATCCAGAGAGAATGGTGGCATTAAAGGAACACTAAAGGCAAAAGTTTTTTCAACTTAATGCATTCTATGCATTAAAGTGAAAAAACATTTGAGGATTAGCGCCCCCCCCCCCCCCGAGCCTCCGTTTACTTACCTGACCCCTCGAAAGTCCGTGCCGCGAACGCGCTGGCTTCTCGGTTGGCTTCTCGGCTCATTCATTGGTTGCTTAAAAGCAACTCACGCTGCTGTCAATCACATCCAATGACGCGGCGTGCCGGGGGGCGGGGCCGAGTGATACAGTGAGCGGCTATGGGAGCGTGCCCACAAGAACTATCCACCAAGCAAGAGAGCTCACATGAAGGTGGAAAGTTCTTGTGGGGAGGAGTGGATACAGCCGCCGAGGGACCCCAGAAGACCAGGTTCGGGGCCACTCTGTGCAAAACGAGCTGCACAGTGGAGGTAAGTATAACATGTTTGTTATTTAAAAAAAAAAACGATTTGACCCCGCCCCCCCGATGTAACGCAGGTTTCCCGTTGCATCAGAAGGGGGCGGGGTCACCCATCACGTCACTCGGAAAGCCCGGGTTTCCCCTTGCGTCAGAGGGAGACGGGGTCACATGACGGGTGGCCCCGTCCTCAGCTACATAAGACCTGTCAGGCTGCCGCAACGTCATTCCCAGGGTGTCTCCGGTGGAGACAGGATCATGTGCTGGAGTGGATACCGACATCGTTGGAGTGGAGATCGAGAGTGGATTACCACCACTGGAATCTTTTTTTTATTTTTATTTTTAATAAAGGACTTATCCCAACTGTGTCTGAGTGTTTTTTTCACATTTTTTACACTTTCTTTGTGAAATGGTAGGGGTACATCGGACTTTTGCTGTCAGAATTTCTGCAAGCAAAAGATTGAGAGCAGGTTCTCAATTTTTCTGACAGAAGAAAATCAGATCGGAAATTCCGATCGTCTGTAGCAATTCCGACGTGCAAAATTCCGACGCATGCTTGGAAGCATTGAACTTCAGTTTCTCGGCTCATCGTAGTGTTGTACGTCACCGCGTTCTTGATGGTCAAAAGTTCAGAGAACTTTTGTGTGACCGTGTGTATGCAAGCCAAGCTTGAGCGGAATTCCGTCGGAAAAACCATCCAAGGTTTTTCCGACGGAATTTCCGCTCGTGTGTACAGGGCATTAGAAACAAATAATAATCTACAATATCCTACAATTCCCTTAGCCACGGTTCACACTAAAACCCGCATGTGAATCACACAGGGTCTACACTGCATTCCTGTACAATTTACATGTGATTTAGTGCCATGCCCATTCATTTTGAAGAGGCTCAAATTGCACTGCATCGCACCAAAAGAATTCAGGCACCTTTTTTTTTGGAGTCGCACCCCAACCAGTTTGAATGGTTGTTTTGTACCATCTAATCCGGTGCCGGCAAACTGCATTGCATTTGCAATGTGTATGGAGTGTCATTAACTTTGAATTGATCGCAAAAACAGTGCGCTTGGAATGAGGTGCGGGAAACACAGGGATCAATGCGTTTCCGGTACCGTGAATATGTGAACCTAGCCTTAACTAAACACATTTCCCTTGGAATATTTATGTGAGTTTTAATGTCTGCCTATAATGGATATTGGATTTTAATGCCATAGATCATAGAGGCAAACAGGTGAATTATCAATAGAACAGATCTTAAGAAGTGTCGCTGCTCTAATAATGAACAAACAGTTAAACTTTTTCTAAGCCATGGATTTCAGACTTCAGAATCCTTTAAAGCATTTCATTGCTGTTCATTTGATAACAGTTGAATGCTTGTTATGGCATCAGTAGAACAATGTAATGGTTTAAGTTTTGTGTTTAAGGCTATAACCTACTGAGCAAAGGATAAGTTATTTTAAACTTTCCTACATGAAAAATAATGATCTTTAAATGTATTGCATTGTCAGCTTTTCAGGAGGACAAAAGTTTATCTACAGATTTACTGAAATGTGAAAAGCCACAGTGTGCATGTAAAAAAGCTGCTAAATAAGAAAAAAAAATCCTAGTTGTTTACCATTGGAAGAAAAGTTAAAAACACAAATTATTATGCTACCTGAGGGCCCTAAAATAGCCTTGGTTTGGTAGGGATTCTAGGGAATTCTCCTTACTCCAGGTAATTACATCCTAATAAAGTTGGTAAATAATCATGTGAACAGTATAGGGATGGACTCTAATGACTGGTTTATAATATACGTAAACATTCTATGTTTATAGAAATATCCAACATTCTTCCGATGTATCTGTTCTAAATTTGGGCACTGCTTCCTTGCCTATGAAAGGTGAGTATATGCTACGGATGTATTTATTAGGGATCACTAATGATTTTGTTTCCAGAAAATACAGTTGTATGTTAGACATCTATAAAGCTTATCCTAAAAGATGATGGACTTTATTGGTACACCAGGAAACAATACAACATACAGCTTAAAATGTATCCACATTTTTATTCATCTATAACAAAAAACATTCAAACCAGAACATCTACAATTAAATGTTTTGCCTCCACATGAAAGTAGATTCACTGTAATGGAGGCAAAAAAGGTTACTTTTAAAGGTTCTGTATTAATATATGTTGTTATTAGACAAATAAAACATTGGATTTTTACCCTTTATGTTGTTTGTTTTCTGGCTTACCAATAAAGTCTATCATCTTTTAGGATTGTCTTTATACATGCATTACGGCACCTCTCTTTATATATTTATGTCATTTCCTTTACTCACCAAAAATAATCTCTTTGATACATGTTAGACACTTAGTAAGAAAATAAGATAAGGCAGCGCTTTAAAATGGATAGCTGAATTTCATGTCTAATATATACTAAGCAATAAACAAATAAATAAAAAAAAACAAAAAAATGTGCAGTAGATCAATGGGGTTAATTTGCTAAAGGCAAATACACTGTGCACTTTGCAAAATGCATTTGCATTCTGCAAGAGCAGTTGTTCCAGAGCTTAGTAAATGAGCAGAAGCTCTGCTGACTTCTATCATCCAATCATGTGCAAGCACAAATGCAGTTTATTTTATTTTCCTTGCACGTGATTGGGTACTCTTTTCAAATTGAAGCTTTACTCATTTTCAATGCTCTGGAGCAACAGTTTTTTTGCATTTAGTAAATCAATCCCTATGTCTCAAAGTGCAATACATTTATAAAACATGAAAGTGTCCATCAATTATTGTGCAAAAGCCTGCAAAAATGAAACTGCTGAAAAAATAAAGTGTATATGCAAAGTCTCTGGGCTTCTTAAGAAAATATTCTCCATGTGACAATGTGCTTAGCACATGTAATAAAGGTGCTCTCAGTGCTCTCCCCCATGCTGCAACACACTCACCAGACATAGTGGAACTTTTTTAATCAAAAAAAGGTCTGACAGTGCTTTGTTTAGGTATCACATGTCTGTAGTGGATACCTCAAAATTACTACTGCTCTCCATAGCTCTTTATTTCCATACTCATGGTCACTTAAAAACACATAAATCACACAGGGGGGATGCCATAGCATAAAACTATACAAAATTTTATTAAAAACAGCATAAAAAAACTCACTTATTCAGGTGCCGCTCTCTCTAGGCACTTAACAGATCGCTTGTATGTCTAAGAGCATCGCCGCTCTGCTCAGATTTTCCCCAGAGCCTGCGTGTTTTCCATTGCCCAGAAAACTGAAAATCAGAAGTAATGTGCAGTAACCAAGAATCCAGAAGTGACTTACAGTAACAAAGCCTCATATAGAGACACCTAGTAAGGCGGGGTACCTAATTAAAATACTCACCAAATGTTACTTTAACTTAATAGATTATATTAGTTCTGAAATCCTTTCCTAATTTTTATTAACCCACATTTGACACTGATGTCCCACTAAACATTTGGTTAATGGCTACATTCCACACGAAAGCTGGTCACAGACAACTCAAATTTCAGGCAATTGCAACTAAATTGACCAAAATTCAAGCTGTGGGTGGACCTACAAACATCACTTGACAACATTTTATTTAAAATATTGCCTGAAAGAGTGAAAAGCCAAACAGCAACTGCATCATGTCAGATGCAGTAACTGTTCAATTATATTATAATAGCTGGCAGTGGAGATTCTTTCATGCATGTTGTTTAGTGTGGATTGGGGAATCAAATAATTTTCTCTTGTTCAACCCACTGGCTAACTGAGAGAAATCTAGTTGTGTATGGCTAGCTTAACAACAAACAGAGACATTTACAGCTTGTATAACAGTGTAAATTTGCTGTCTCCTCAAAATAACTCAACACACAGCCATTAATGTCTAAACCGCTGGCAACAAAAGTGAGTACACCCCTAAGTGAAAATGTCCAAATTGGGCCCAATTAGCCATTTTCCCTTCCCGGTGTCATGTGACTCGTTAGTATTACAAGGTCTCAGGTGTGAATGGGGAGCAGGTGAGAATGGGAATGTTATCGCTCTCACTCTCTCATACTGGCCACTGGAAGTTCAACATGGCACCTCATGGAAAAGAACTCTCTGAGGATCTGAAAAAGAGAATTGTTGCTCTACATAAAGATGGCCTAGGCTATAAGAAGATTTCCAAGACCCTGAAACTGAGACGCAGAATGGTGACGAGGACCATACAGTGGTTTACTAGGACAGGTTCCACTCAGAACAGGCCTCGCCATAGTCGACCGAAAAAGTTGAGTGCACGTGCTCAACATCATCTCCAACCAGCACTATGAGTGCTGCAGAGGTTGAAGGGGTGGGGGGTCAGCTTACCAGTGCTCAGACCATAGTGATACCATAATGACCATAATGAGTACTGGGGAGCTACAGTTCATTGAAAGAACCATGAATGCCAACATGTACTGTGACATACTAAAGCAGAGCATGATCCCCTCCCTTTGGAGTCTGGGCCCCCAGGGCAGTATTCCAACATAACAACAACCCCAAACAAACCTCCAAGGCAACCACTGCCTCGCTAAAGAAGCTGAGGGTAAAAATTATGGACTGGCCAAGCATGTCTCCAGACTTAAACCCTATTGAGCATCTGTGGGGCATCCTCAAATGGAAGGTGGAGGAGCGCAAGGTCTCTAACATCCACCAGCTCTGTGATGTCGTCATGGAGGAGTGGAAGAGAACTCCAGTGGCAACCTGTGAAGCTCTGGTGAACTCCAAGAGGGTTAAGGCAGTGCTGGAAAATAATGATGGCCACACAAAATATTGACACTTTGGGCCCAATTTGGACATTTTCACTTAGGGGTGTGCTCACTTTTGTTGCCAGCCGTTTAGACAGTAGCCACCCTGGTGGTATGATTATGTCAGATTTTTACAGCGGTGCATTGTTTTGCATAGAAATTTGGCGTTGACAAGAGTCTAGTAGACATCCCGGATATGATAAAGTTTGAAACACAAAATTATAAATTATAATATAATAAGTAACTATAAATAATTATAAAAAATAATAATATAATAATAATAACATTTATTTCCCCTTGATTCACTATCGCTCAATTCTGCGAGTGTTCTAATTTACTATCACTGTTTTCTAGCTGGTCTAAAACCACTTTTGACGTAAAGGGACACTTTTTGGTTGCCATGGACAATCTCAAGTTTCCTGGCAGAAAGAACAGTATATATAATATAAAACTGCATGCAGGGCACTGGACAAAGCACTAGGGACAAAAAGGATGTGAAATTATTTGATACAGTAATGTAATCTGTAAGATTACAGTGTACTGTATGTATTATGTTTTGTGTACTTTTTGAATTTGCCACCGGGCTCCGCCCCCAAGCATTGCGAAGTTCGCAGGGAATGAAGCCCGACACACAGAGCATCGAGCGGAGGACACAGCCCGCAGACACAGGTGGGGGACATCGCAGGATCCTGGTGACAAGATAAGTAATCTGGACCAGGATTCTGCAATGCAATCCGAGAGTGTGGCTCAGAATTACCACTAATGGTACTGAAATTTAACCCTGAGCCACACTCGGGATTACCGCCAGGGAGTTAAATGGCTGTTTTGAGTTATTTTGAGGGGACAGCAAATTTAAACTGTTAAACAAGCTGTGCACTCATGAATTTTCATTTGAGCAAAGTGTCATTTCTTCAGTGTTGTCACATGAAAAGATATAATAAAATATTTACAAAAATGTGAGTGGTGTATTTACTTTTGTGAGATACTGTGTGTGTATATATATATATACATATGTTGTTTATTTTTTTATCAATGACCAAAATAGAAAGTAAATGAACAGAAGAGAAATTCAAATCATTATTTGGCGTGACCACCCTTTACCATCAAAAGAGCATCAATTCTTCTAGGTACACTTTCACACAGTTTTTGAAGGAACTCGGCAGATAGGGCAACAACCCCAAACATGTATATATGTATGTATGTATATATACGTCGGCAGAATGGCTCGTACAGGCACAATCACGTACCTGTACGTGGCCCTTTAACTGCCGACGTCTGGGTCGCGCGTGCGAGTCCCGTGAGTGGGACCGTGGGTCGCGCGGACTTGATCGCCGCGGGGTTCCCCGCGATCGTCTTACGGAGGCTCAGAGCGGGGAGATGTGTGTGTAAACACAACATCTCCCTGCTCCTCTACTGACAATGTCAGTGATCTCCGCTCTGTGTAATCAGAGCGGAAATCAGTGACGTGTCAGTCGTAGCCCCCCCCCCCGTCAGTTAGTAACACGCTCCTAGGCACACTTAACCCCTTCAGCGCCCCTAGTGGTTAACCCCTTCACTGCCAGTGTCATTTTCACAGTAACCAGTGCATTTTTATTGCACTGATCGCTGTGAAAATGACAATGGTCCCAAAAATGTGTCAAAAGTGTCCGATGTGTCCGCCATAATGTCGCAGTCACAAAAAAAATCGCTGATTGCAGCCATTACTAGTAAAAAAAATTTTTTTATAAAAATGCCTTAAAACTATACCCTATATCGTAAACGCTGTAATTTTTGCGCAAACCAATCAATAAACGCTGATTGCGATTTTTTTTTTTACCAAAAACATGTAGAAGAATACGTATCGGCCTAAACTGAGGAAAAAAAACGTTTTTTTATATATTTTTTGGGGATATTTATTATAGAAAAAGGTAAAAAATATGTCATTTTTTTCAAAATTTTTGCTATATCTTCGTTTATAGCGCAAAAAAAAAAAAACGCAGAGGTGATCAAATACCACCAAAAGAAAGCTCTATTTGTGGGAAAAAAGGACGCCAATTTTGTTTGGGAGCCACGTCGCACGACCGCGCAATTGTCAGTTAAAGCGACACAGTGCCGAATCGCAAAAAGGGGCCTGGTCATAATGGCCCGTATTGGTCCGGGGCTTAAGTGGTTAAAAGGAAAAAGAAATAGGCTTCAAATACATCTCAAAAACATTTTACTTCATAGAAATTAGTTCGCTGTTTTGCCTGCTCCCTCTCCTGTCACTCTTTTGGACCATTGGGAGCAAAGAAAAATATCCAGTAATTCTGGGTATGGGGATCCTAGGACTCATTTGCATTCCTTCTGGTTGACAGTGCTGGTGCTTACTGATTGAACAAGCAGGCAACAACCTCTGTTTCATAGGGGTGAGAGATTTGTTACACTTGTTTAAAGTGTTAGTTCACCTTTATAGAAAAAATTTAAAGGTAAACTAACACTATGAACCCTGACCCCCTCCCGGGTCCCCACTGTACTTACCTCTATGGATGCTGAGCTGTCAATGTCCACACAGCTGGTCCAGTAGTCCAGTAATTTAATAATCTTGCTTTTCTCCCTTTTTTCTGTATAGTGCTTCCAGAATGAGTGATGCTGGTTGGTCAGGCCATCACAGAGCATTTCTCTGATCCATCCTGGAAGAACTGCACAAAGAGGAGCAAAAAGAGTGGGGATTTCAAATCCCCGAGCCACTGGACTGACTGTGTGGACACTGACAGCTCACCACTTTAGGATTCAAGTCACAACTTAAGCCCCGTACACACGATCGGTTTGACTGATGAAAACCATCCGATGGATGGTTTTCATCAGACCAACCGATCGTGTATGGTACCCATCGGTCTTTTTTCCATCGGTTGGAAAAAATAGAACTTGTTTTAAAATTTTCCGATGGATAAAAGACCGATGGGAATTTCCGATCGTCTATGGGCAAGTCCATCGGTTAAAAAACCCACGCATGCTCAGACTGAATTAGGAGACGGGAGCGCTCGTTCTGGTAAAACTAGCGTTCCTAATGGAGAGAGCACAATCGTCATTCTGCAAGTTATTGCTTCGTTTAATGCAGCGCGTGTTTTTTTGCTTTAGAACGGTCTTTAAAATGTCATTTTGGCAGCAGATCTTTCTCATGAGTTCTGAGAAACGTATGTCTTTCTTCTTTCTTGTGATCTTAGGAATAATTAGTTTAATTCTTCAAGGCCGACCTCACAAATTACACCTTTTTTTTTGTTTTTGTCTTTAAATTTGTTGTGCATTTTTTGGTGTGTCAATTTGTCTGAACAACATATTTTTATTTATTTTTTACTCATGGAGGTTGGTGTCCCTTGTTATTAATTACACATTGTATTTATGAAATATTATTGCTACTTCCAAAAAAAACACATCAGGCATGTATGTTGGCTGAAATCAAATTTCCCTTTATTTCGGAAAAAAAAAAAAAAAAAAACCGAAGGGCAACTATTCAGAAATTAGCAGAGAATATCAAGTCATTAGATCCCAAATGCAGACCTGATTATGATCAATAATAAAATCAACAACAGCATGAAATCAGGAGCAGCAGCCAAAGACATACATCATCCCAAGCTGTGGTACTCCATCAACCTTCAATTTCTGGATGAGCAGCTCGAGGCCAGGGAATCACCTCCTGCTCTTCCCTGTAGCCTTCCTTCCACGCCACTCTGCAGCGTTCTCTCCACGGCCCTGTCCACGCACCCTTGCAGGCTGGGCCACTGTGGGTGGTGATGTGGCAGGAGGAGGAGGAGAAGGAAGAGAGGGATTGGCCTGCTGCGAGATATGGGTGGCCTCAGTCAGCAGCCCCCTCGCCCCCATGTGTACGGCCATATATATGAGGTGCTCACAAAGGGCCCGTTGTCCCGCCTCCATTCTGAGCAACTTATCTGCCAGATAGGTGCTAAAGCCCTCCGTAGGGTTGAGGGGGGCCCTCATAATGGCAGCAGCCTCCTGAATCATCTTTAGTGACTCCTCCTCCACTTGTGTCATCCGCCGTTGTTTTGGCGGTCTGACGTGGAGGGGAGCCACTTGGGAGACGGTGCTGCCACTAGGCCTGGGGACCTGCTGAGTCCCACTTGGCCCTGCCTCCTCCTGCCTGCCACACTCCTGACCCTCTTCCTCCTGGCTTGCCTCATCCTGTTTTTAAAATAAAATGAAAAATTGGATTATTTGGGGAATCTATCACACACAATTTTGATCTCATTACTGTTTTTTTTTTGGGGGGGGGGATGATATCATTTATGGCTAATCCAAACAGTTCAACACAATATTACTTAGTGGACAATAATTATGATCAAAAATACTATACCTGGCTGAAGATGCGAAGATCTGGCTCTTCTAGCTCGGGAGGCTCCTCCTCCGCCTCTGCAGGGGTGGAGGGAAGGGTGGAAAGAACGCTGGAGGAAAGGGTGGAAGGAAGGGTTGAGGGAAGGCTGGAAATAGATTCCCTGGCCTCGATCTGGTCATCCAGAAATTGAAGACGTCTGTAGTACCACAGCTTGGGCTTTACTACATCGTCGGCTGCTGCTCCTGATCTCTTTGACTGGCGCACTTCCTTGTATTTTTTTTTATAGGAATTACGCAGGTTGTTGATTTTATTATTGATCATAGTGTAGTCTGCATCTGGGATCCATGGCTTCATATCCTCTGCTAATTTGGTAATAGTTGCCCGACGTACATCACTCTTGTGGTACGCAGGGTGTTTCAGTTCCCACAGGTTGCGCTGTTCCTTATATTTTTCAATAAAAGTAAGCATCACCTCCGGCTCTCGTAGTTTATGCATCTTTTTGGATCAGCAAGTAAAAAAAAAAGTCAAAAAAAGAAAAGGCTCAGAATTGATTCTCCTCAACTTATCACAATATTGCCCTTTACAATCATGAACCATTATAGGCCACTGCAGGCCCGAGTTCCCTTCTTACCTTAGTTCACTTCGTTGGTTCACTTCCGGTCGTCCTTACTCTGCGCATCCCTAATAACTTCTTTCCCCTTTTTATACCCTGCGCATGCGTGTAACTCCACCCTCATCGCCTGCCGATGACGGACTTTTTCAGCATTTCCCCGCCCCTTAACGATCGGCGCACAGTGTGAGACGGCGACATGTCGCAGACACAGGTGGCTTCTTTAGTAGAAATTACCGACGAGGAAAGCCCGGAGGCGGAAACGTCCCGATCCAGTAAAAAAAGATACAAGGCGACTAATATGTCTTTTTCTGAGATGGCGGAGATGGTGGACATTCTGCGGAGGAAGGATTACGACGGCAAGCATGGCCCATACGACACCCCTAATCTCCGGAAGTCACAAATTATGGACAAAGTGCCGAAGACTCTCTATAAAAAATATGGGGTCAGGAGATCCAAGGAACAACTCCGTAAAAGGTGGTCAGACCTCAAGCTGAGGGAGCCGGAGCAGTATAGGAAGCTTATAAAAAGCATTGAAAAAAGTAAGTATATTTTACTGTGTTCTTTCACATTGTAATATGTATTCTTCCATGTTTTGCACCATGTTCTTGGCTTGACTGGTTTCACATTTTAAAATCTCAACTTTTATGTTAAGTGGAGAGTCCACTTATTTGCTAAATGTGTGGAAAAAAAAATTGCTGCTTTTCCCCCAAACATGTTTGGCACATATCCACGTAAACTACATGTGGGCATGCCTCATTTTACTTCAACAATGTTTATCTACACATTGTTGGCTAGATGATGTGTTGTAAGGAAATTTAGAATGTGAATGAAAGGATAAACTGTATTCTGGGTAAAGGAGATGACACTCCAGCAGTTGTGTACTCTTTTTTGTTCTTCATCAAGATACTATACTCTGGGCCACATGACCAAATTTCTTAACGGTGTCACACACGGGTTACATTACAACGCTCATCACCATGCGTCTCTCTACCCTCACAACTACATTCACACACCCCTACATAATTTTAACTTTTTTCCTCCGGTCTCTTTCAGACACTTCCCATTTCCCTTTTTTTGGCTTCATCACCACTTCCGGCATGGGCTTCAGCTTCGCGGTTGGGGTTCAGTTTTGGTTTCCCGGTTCTCTTGGGGCTCCCTGTCCCCTCAGCTCCCCAGGGGGGGTGATGGATGATTGCCGCCGGCATGGCGCCCCCAGCAGACTATGTGCTGCAATGTGTAAGTAGGAGGGTGACATTTTCCCCTTCCCCATATTCCTTATTATTCCTTTTCTTTATAAAACTCCCCCATTTTTTTATATCCATTCACTGGTTCTCTTACCTGCATCCCATGTATTTTCAGATCAATATGCATCTGCTCCTGATGAGGCAATTAAATCGCCGAAACGCGTCGAGCCAACGAGTCTCCTTTAGTACCTAGATTGTTAATGCTACTATAACATGTTGTGAAATAGCCATTTTTAATGACTTATGTTAACTGATGTCTTTATATGGAGCCTGCTGGCCAAGATATTTGTATGACTTGTGTGATTTTATTAAAACTTGCTTTTTCCACATTTTCCACATTTTCTTACATTTATCTACACATTGTTGGCTAAATGATGTGTTGTAAGGAAATTTAGAATGTGAATGAAAGGATAAACTGTATTCTGGGTAACGGAGATGACACTCCAGCAGTTGTGTACTCTTTTTTGTTCTTCATCAAGATACTATACTCTGGGCCACATGACCAAATTTCTTAATGGTGTCACACACAGGTGGTCCAGTGGATACCTTGGTGGTTATCCAAGTGTATTTGTGACTGTCCTCAAAAATAACATGTTGCTTTGTTGAGTTTGCAAGATCTCATATGTTCATCTTGAAACTCAGGGCCAAATATCAATTGGACCCCACTTTAAAACATTGAGAATCCATTTTCAGGCCTAAAAAGTCTGTGTGCTAAAGGATACATTATTTTTTCTATTCCCATAGGGGAGAGGAGACTGGGAGGACACCATGCTCAGGAGACGAGGAACCCAACACCACAGAAACTCCCCGAAGATCCCAAAGCAGACCAAGTTCAGCAGGTTCAGGAAGTGGAGGGGGAGAAAGCGGAGGTGGAGGAAGGGGAGGTGGAGGAAGGAGAGGTGGAGCTTATCAGCACAACAGGTCAGTGTCTGTCACCACAACTTCAAGGTAAATCCAGATGTAGGCCTGCATAGTTTAAAAATATTGTTTCTTTTTAGGGACTGTATGTGGGGGTGTGTCAGGAAGTCCAAATCCTCCATTCTTGAGTGCCAGCGCCAAAATAATCATTCAGGAAATCATGGAATGCAGTAGCGAAATGGACATTATGAGAAAGAGAATGATTGTGATTGAGCAAAAATATAAAAACATGATAGATATTTTGGGGAGAATAGTGTGAACCCCCAGCCCTTTTTGTGTGTTTTGTTATGCGTCCGAAATTTTCTATGGGATTTCCACCAGCCCAAATGTGAAGATGCACACACTGAAGACTCAACATGTGCTATCTGCCGTCACAGGATATCTATGTCCCTGTTTTGGGGGTGCAACCTCTTCCTCCCTCCTCAAGTAGGGGAGAGGAAGGGTTTTCACCCCCAAAGCACGTCCATTGATCCCCCATGATGGCAGATAGCACATGTTTACCTTAGCCATGGGATCATGTTGAAGATACCCATTTGAGCCCCAAAAATAAAGTGTGGTTCTTCACATTTGGGATGGATCAGGGGTAACATCACCCCATCTCCTGTTTGTATTTTTCACTGTGTTATTTTATTACTTTTTCAGAAAAAAATATTTGGCTTTTGACCCATGCATGTTTCTGCAAAAAAAGCCGCAGCAGTAGACAATGTTGTTGAGTTTATAATCCGCCAAATGTATAGCTGTCTGGAACAGGTGGAACCGGCTGGCCATTATCCCGAAGGCATTCTCCACAACTCTCCGGGCTCTGGCCAGCCGGTAATTAAAAACCCTCCTCTCCGGGGTGAGAGTGCGTTGGGGAAACAGCCGCATGAGGTGTGGTCCTAGTTGAAAAGCTTCATCCGCAATGAAAACGAATGGTAGCCCTTCCACGTTCTCTGCATCTGGAGGCAGTGCAAGACCCCCAGCCTGGAGACGGTGAGCGAACTCCGTCTCAGCGAATGCTCCGCCATCGGACATCCGGCCGTTCTTCCCCACGTCCACATACAGGAACTCGTACCGTGCCGACACCACCACCATTAACACAATACTATTGAAACCTTTATAGTTAAAATAGTATGACCCCGAACGGGGTGGCGGCACTATGTGGACGTGCTTCCCATAAATTGCCCCTCCGCAGTTGGGGAAATCCCACCGCTGGGCAAATTGGGAGGCCACAGTCAGCCATTCCTGTGGTGTGCTAGGGAACTGTGGAGTCAAACAAAAAGAAGACATTAGTACGGTTTATGTTTACAGTGCAAGCAGATTACACACAAAAACATTGTTGACCAACATCATTCTAACATTATTATTTAAGGGAGTTTTTCCTACCAATAAACAAAGGCCCACTTAGCAGATGCCTCACCCCCGCTGAGTGGACATTCTAAAATAATCTAAGGGGGGGGCCTAAGGTGATTGTGGGGGATCCAAAAAAAGGCTCAACCACTCTGCTGAGCTTGATTGAGAACTAAATATTTTTTTACATCTTTAGGGGGGGGAGGGAGGGTTGTCAAACTACGCGGGCAATGACCCCAAAAAAATGAAAAGGAAAATAGAAGGCTAGCTGGGTTTGCGCCCATGATAGCATGCTGGAGAGGTTAGTGAAGGGAAATAGGCATGTATGGCCCAAAAAGGCCTTTACAGGTAAAAACATGCATGGGGAAAATGGGGACATTACCAGGATATTACAAACAGGCAAATTGGGTTAGGAGGGAAAAAATAAGAAGATTCTAAAACAATAAAAACAGATAATGTGAGGTTAAAGGAGCAAAATTACCTTCATATAGTCCGTCTGCAGGACCTGAATGATGGCCGAACACGTCTCAGGGATAATGATCCCGAGAGCCTGGGGGGAGATGCCTGTTGAGAACTTGAGGTCCTGCAAGCTTCTCCCAGTCGCCAGGTATCTCAACGTGGCAATAAGCCTCTGCCCGGCAGTGATGGCCTGGCGCATCACAGTGTCCTGCCTCGTGATATAGGGGACAGCAAATCCAAAAGACGGTGAAATACGGGGTCCGTCATCCTGAGATAATTCCTGAAATCATCAGGATTATTCTCATGGATTTCCCGCAGCAGAGGCATATGAGAGAATTGGTCCCGCTGGAGCAACCAATTCTTAGTCCATGAACTCCTCCTCACCCTGTTCACAGACTGAACTCGGGTTACAGTGTTAACTGCAACTCCAAGTCCAAAGCCAGCACGAGCTCGAGAACGAGAACGCACTTCTAACATGGTTTTAAACCGGTCGGCTGGTCAGAACGCACTCAAACTGAACGCACCGTGGAACAGCAAGGCCTGAGAAGAACGACCTGAAAAACAGTAAACGAATGGCCAAGAAGGCACTGCAAGGCAGTAACGACCTGACTGCACGCACTGAATCACAAATACAAACCCACACGCACAAACTGAACACCAGGAAACGATCTGCAAAGCACGGAGACTGAAAAGCGTGAATCGGCTCTCACCAAACTTTTACTAACACGCGGTAACACAAAATCAGCAAAAGCAGCCCAAGGGGTGGCGCCATTAGATTTGTTCGGCCCTATTATAGCGCGTCGTACATTTTGTACGTGCCGTCGTTTTCTTGCCGTCGGTTTTTTAACTGATGGTGTGTGGCCAAGACTGATGAAAAACAGTTTCATCGGATTTCCGATGGTCAAATCCATCGGACGAAAATCCATAGGTTATCCGATCGTGTGTACAGGGCTTTAGAGTTTTTAAAGTGATTGTAAATGATCACCTTGTAAAACAACCCATTCGGTTTAAAATAGAAACAAAAGGCAAACCTTTTTTGTATAGATATATAAAACATTATAAATATCACATTCCCTCTGTTCTCAGCTGCATAAGAGCTGGGGGAGGAGAAGCAGCAGCATACTGAGCTTCCCAGTAAATGACTGTGCAGCGGGGGCATGTCAGGACAAGTCTGATCATTGGAGAAGAGCAGGCTTAGTTCCCAGCATAACTAGAGAACTAACCACAGTGTGCGCTCCTGCTTAGTGTGGTCAGTTTTTAATAGGAAAGCAAGGGGACTAGCAGGAACACCAGGGATTTCACATAAAGGAAGAAATACAAAAAGAACAGCATACTTTCTCATACAAGTACATGGTACAACAGGCACATATGAGGAGTAAGAAATGTTGGGATAACAAACACTTTAACGTTTCCTCCCTTAGTAAAAGGAAGAAAAGTATAAGCAGCTGATGGGATTACTTTTAAAGTTAATATTTTTTGTTCACTACAAAAAAAAGGGCTTTCACAACCCATGATGGAAATATGAATGACTATCAGAGCCTATCCAAGCCTTTATACTATAGACCAATGTGGGGCTTTTTATTTGATAAGGTAACACTAAAGAGTGCATTCACCCATGACATCAATATTCAGTTTATTAACACAACTATCCCAGAATCTTACCATTATACTTTTGTATCTGGCTCAGAAGCACAGGAATTAATGGGGAAAAAAATAATACAAACTGCTTATTGCCTGGGATAGGGAATATTTTATAACCCACATGTACCCTCAACAATCAAGGGATAGTGAGAGTAGGGATTTTAAAGTGACCAAAATACATAAGAAAAAAAACACAAAAAAATACATGAAACACCAACTTTATTATTAAAGTGCAGAGCGTCTCACAGCAGGGGCTGGTGCGTCCCTCTTCACTGTTTCAGGTCTGATTTTGGTCCATATTTTGGGCTGAATTCAGACCTTAAATGGACCAGAAGATGCATAGGACTTCTGTGCATTTTGCTCCACAGCTGTCCCGGAACTGTGTGAACCGGCTGCATGGAGAGCCGGTCACAATCTCCTGACATGTGAATTGGATGCAGTGAAAGCCGCATCCAATAGGCAATAGTGTAAACCCAGCCTAAAACTGAAGTTCCCCATAATTATAAAAACAATGGTCAGCAGCCGCATGAATAAATGTATAATTAAAAGTGAAAAAGTGAAGACATTATGGATCGGGAAAAGGGAATACCCTACAATGTCCATTGTTATAGTTTCACCTTTGGCCCAATCTAAATAAGTACAGAACAAAATCATGTGTGTAACGTTTATTTTATCCCTTCAATGCATAAATAAGCTTTCCCAGTCAAGCTGTAAAACAAATTAATTGGTTATTGGGGTGTCATGCCTTCCCATTCGGAAGATGAGTGCAGGAAGTTATGCACATTTCAACACTCCAGAATCACTAGGACATGGTTTTTCCTATTGGTGCTACAGATAATATTCACATAGCACCACCCAGTCCCTGAGGGGGATATTTAGATCTCTAGGCAAGCCAGTTTTTATCTTTTTGTATATACCATAGTATAGTGTTGTATCCATCGGGTAATACAGAGATCACAGCATACATGATCTAAAAGATAAGATTACCTTCTGAACATGTTACATGCTACACCCATGTTTTGGTTGTAACATATACAGCATCATCTCCCTTACTCTCCCCCCCCCCCCCTCCTGTGACCACGAGTGGATTTTTCTCCCTGCACCCTTTGTCACATTTTAAAATTCACATTTTAAAAATAGCAGCTCTGCAGCTGTGCAGGCCTCAACCTGTACAGCCAGATCATTTATTCCCAGTAATCTGTGAATAATTTAGCTTCAAGTCCCATCTGCCACCATGTAAGATGGCTTGTAGTTCTAAGTGAACTATCAGGGCACTAATCTGCACCCTAGTAGTTCACTTCCACTTCCCGCAGCTGAGTAACTGTCTGCTGGTACAGAGGCATGTGCAGAGAGCTCTTGGCAGTGTCTGCAGGGGCCTGTCATTGCACTCACGATCCACTGATCACAGGTGTAACACTTTGCAGGCTCCAGTGTAAACAAATAATAAATGCAAATTTTTTCTTACTTGCAAAATCAAGTGCATTCATTATTTTCTTTAATAAAGGTAAATTTAGGCTTTACTATGGTACTGATGAACAACTTCAAATCACAAAAAGAGAGTTTGAAATAAGAATGTAAATTTATACACACATTTTAAACTCTGAACTGGGGTTGAAATTGGGACAACAATTTTATATACCACTATGTATGTGCAACTGTGATTTTAATCAGTTTTCATACCACTTAGATATACACAATTACAAGTTTTAGTTATTTTTTAATTATAGAGATGAATTGATAATCTCAATTTGGTAGATCTGAGAAATGACTTTTATTTTGTCTTGTGTTTATCACATGCATCAGCAGACACTATCAAGAAATACATTTTGGGAGAAACAGCTGCCAACTAGGTTTTCATTTTTGCCCCTCATATAGCCTCTTTCCCATAAATATACTGTACAGTGGAACCTCGGATTGTGAGTAACGCGGTTAACGAGCGTTTCGCAATACGAACACTGTATTTTTTTAAATCCTAACTCGGTTTGCGAGTGTTGTCTCGCAAAACGAGCAGGATTCAAGCCAAAGCGGTGTGCAGTACCGCGTTTGGCCTGAGGTGGGGGGGAGCGGGAGCTAAGCAGGGTGGAAAATTTGTATAGGTGCCACTACCAAGTTACTTTGCAATATATATATATATATATATTGTGACAGCAGGAAGGTAAAGTCACCTGGTTGCATCCAGGGGGGTAGATATATTTCTCCCAGATTCAGGCTTTATGCTGACTTATACAACTAGGGTGGAGAGTTGTATAAGCCCAGCTGAGGCTAGTAGGCTCATGGATGACTCATACCTCTAGGGAGAGGGCTGGGCGTCGTACAGACAGGGAGTTGATGAGGCCAGCTGAAGCTTGTCAGCTCATTTAGGCCTCTATAAGAACTCCCAGATTCATTAGGTGTTAGCTCATGCCTGGAACCAGACCCGTGTGGACTTCCTGGAGAGAGTGAACCCTTGTCCGGTGAGACAAAGCCTGTGTGGCTATTTGCTTGGACATTTAAAACCAGGGACTTAGGGACTAGGACAGCACTAGGCTGATCCCAGTTGTTAGTTAGGAAACCTGTATGTTTAGTCAGAGGTCAAGTTGACCAGGATTTAATTTGTTTATGTTTCTTTTGGCTTTGCTGTGTTTTGTCACTGTAAATAGAAAATAAACCGCACCTTTTTTTTTGATTTTGAAAACCACAACCTCCGTTTGCTGGGCCTGTTTTTGTGTGGGGAGCCCATCCCGGGGGTCACACACACCCGCTGCCAAGCTAACCCCCTCACAGTTGGTGGAGAATGCGGGCAGTTTTTTTTTAAGCCAGCATGGAGGAGATACTGAAGCAGCTGGCTCTAGCAAATGCCAATCAACAGCAGACAAATGCAGGTTTGCAAAAGAGCCTTGCAGCTCAACAACAGAACTTCGCAGCCCAGCAGCAAGCTCATCAACAGAGCCTTGCAGCTCAGCAACAAGCCCAGCAGCAATCTGAGGCCCGCTTCATAGACCTGTTACAGAAGCAAGAGCAGAGACTACAACAAATGGAAGCAGTAATGCAGCAACGTCCGCAGACCAGTGAGGAAAGCCGTACCACTAATACCGCGTCCTTTGGGGTGAGTCGTTTATTGACAAAAATGACTGGAGAGGATGATCCAGAGGTATTTTTGACCACATTTGAAAGGACTGCTGAAAGAGAAAAGTGGCCTGAGGAGCAGTGGGCTGGACTGGTGGCTCCTCTGTTAACTGGTGAATCGCAGAAGGCTTACTATGACCTAGAGCCTGACCAAGCAAAAGACTATGTGATGCTAAAAGCTGAAATATTGGCAAGGCTGGGTGTCACCCAGGCTGTCCGGGCTCAGCGTGTGCATAACTGGACTTTCCAGCTTGGAAAACCCCCCAGGTCTCAAATGTATGATCTCATTCACCTAAGCAGAAAGTGGCTACAGCCAGAGACTTTGTCCGCACCAAAGATTGTGGAACGTGTTGTAATGGATCGGTTTTTGAGAGCTCTTCCTACTGCCATCCAAAAGTGGGTAAGCCATGGAGACCCAGAGACGGCCGATGGTCTTGTGGATCGTGTGGAGAAATACTTGGCTACAGAGAACCTGACGGCCTCTTCCAGAGACACTCGGACTTTCCACCCTAAGACCAGACCATCCCCAGGGGCGGATAAGAGGATTCCAAGGGGTGAGGGTGGAGAGAGTGAGAGGGTGGGAGCTCTACCCCAAGTTTGGCGAGAACAGCCTGGGAAATCAGCGGCTCAAGAGGCGGCAAGAAGGATCGTTTGCTACCGCTGCCGGCAAGCGGGACATATTGCAGCCAATTGCCCGGTTGTGGAGGAACCCATGCAGTGTGACTTTCTGATGGGCAGACGTCAGTCGCTGTGTGCGACAGTCGCATGCACTGCCATTCGAGGAACTGAGAAACATTTATGCAAAATGTGTGTTAATGGTAGAAATGTTGTGGTATTGCTGGATTCAGGTAGCCTTGTGACCCTGATAAAGGCTGAGTTAGTTAAAACAGAGGTCTCTGGGAATAGCAAGGTAGCTGTTATTTGTGTGCATGGGGACACCCGAGAGTATCCAGTGACTACAGTGTGTTTCGAGACCCCCAAAGGTACCCTCTCTCATCCAGTGGGCTTAGTATCTCAGTTACCGCATGACGCCATTGTGGGAAGGGATTTTCCGAAGTTCTGGGAACTGTGGGATGATCCTGAGCCCCCCACTGGTGCCCCTATGTACCAGGAATGGGATAGCCAGAACTCCCCTGAGAGTGGTGAGGACTCTCCGGAATTTCCCTTATCAGTATTGGCAGGGGAGACTCAAGAAACTGGAGAGGAGCCCACCTCCTCAGACGAAAACCTACCGTCTGTGGAGTTTTCTGATCTTGAGGTTCACAGGGAAAACTTTGCCACAGAACAGTTGAAAGACCCCGCCCTAATAAAGGCACGGGAAAACGTAGTGAAAATAGATGGCGAGTTAGTGAACCCAGATAATACCTGCACTTACCCATACTTCAGCGTAGAGAAGGACCTACTGTATCGGGTGGCAAAAAGGGCAGAAGAAACCGTTGAGCAGCTTGTGGTGCCCAAACCTTACAGGAAGTTGGTGTTGGAGTTAGCCCATGGGCACATTCTTGGAGGTCATCTGGGGACAGAGAAAACCCGAGAGAGGGTATTACAGAGATTCTATTGGCCGGGGGTGATAAAGGACATAGAAAATTATTGTTCCTCCTGCCCTGTGTGTCAGAGGTCGGCCCCGATGCCACATTTCCGTAGCCCGCTGGTCCCTCTACCCATCATTGAGGTCCCGTTTGAGAGGATCGCCATGGATTTGGTAGGTCCTATAATCAAGTCCGCTAGGGGGCACCAGTACATATTAGTTATAATGGACTATGCCACCCGTTATCCAGAAGCGATCCCTCTCCGAAATACCTCGGCCAAAACCATAGCCAAAGAGCTATCTCTTGTGTTTAGCCGGGTGGGTATTTGTAGAGAACTGCTTACGGACCAAGGTACACCCTTTATGTCCCGGGTTATGAAGGAGCTGTGTAAATTGTTCAAAGTGACGCAATTACGTACATCTGTGTATCACCCCCAAACCGATGGGCTGGTTGAAAGATTCAACAAAACCCTAAAGCAAATGTTGAAGAAAGTGGTGGATAGAGATGGAAAGGATTGGGACTGTCTACTTCCTTATCTGATGTTTGCTATTAGGGAGGTGCCCCAATCCTCTACGGGATTCTCCCCCTTTGAGTTACTGTATGGGAGACACCCAAGAGGGCTGTTGGATATTGCCAAGGAAACTTGGGAATGTGAGAGTTCTCCCCACAGGAGTGTGATTGAGCATGTCGCCCTGATGCAAGACCGAATTGCACAGGTAATGCCCATCGTGAAGGAACATTTGGCCCAAGCGCAGTTAGCACAGCAGAGAGTGTACAACCGTGGAGCCAAGACCCGTACCTTTTCCCCGGGGGATAGGATACTGGTACTTGTCCCTACGGTTGAAAGTAAATTCCTTGCCAAATGGCAAGGCCCCTACGAGATAATGGAAAAAGTGAGCGAAGTGAATTACAAGGTCAGACAACCAGGAAGGCGAAAGCCCGAACAGATCTATCACGTTAATCTGTTGAAAGCCTGGAGGGATAGAGAGTCCCTAGTCGCAGACACTTGGTCACCAGCTCAAACTGGTTGCGTGATTCCTGAGGTTGGAATAGCAGCCACCTTGTCACAACCCCAACAACAGGAGGTTAAGGAGTTTGTGCTTCGCAACAAGGAGGTATTCTCTGAGCTGCCGGGACAAACATCTGGGGTAGAGCATGACATCATTACCCCGCCCGGTGAAAGGGTGAAGTTAAAACCCTATCGGATCCCAGAGGCCCGACGGGAGGCAATACGGGAGGAAGTACAGAAAATGCTGAACTTAGGGGTGATAGAGGAGTCCCAAAGTGATTGGTCTAGTCCCATTGTGTTGGTGCCTAAACCGGATGGGAGCTGGCGATTTTGTAACGATTTTCGTCAGTTGAACAAAGTTACAAAATTTGACACCTACCCCATGCCACGTATAGATGAGTTGATCGACCGGCTGGGAACAGCCCGATACATGACGACTCTTGACCTCACAAAAGGGTATTGGCAAATCCCCCTGGCCAAATTGGCCAAAGAGAAAACCGCATTTGTAACCCCAGACGGGACGTTCCAATATAAAAGAATGCCGTTCGGGTTACAGAATGCGCCGGCCACGTTCCAGCGGAAAATGGACCAGATGCTGAGGCCCCATCGGAAGTATGCTGCGGCTTACCTGGATGACGTAATTGTCCATAGCACAGATTGGGCCTCACATCTGCCAAAAGTGCAAGCAGTCCTGGACTCTGTTCGGGAAGCGGGGTTTACGGCTAACCCCAAGAAGTGTACCATTGGGCAGGAGGAGGCCAAATATCTTGGGTACACCATTGGGAGGGGAGTAATAAAACCCCAACTCAACAAAGTCGAGGCCATCCAGAGTTGGCCACGTCCCAACAGCAAGAAGCAGGTACGAGCCTTTCTGGGAATCGCTGGGTATTATCGGCGATTCATTCCCCACTTTGCCTCTAAGGCTGTGCCCCTAACCAACCTAACGAAGGGGAAAGGGTCGGTCATGATTAAATGGACCCCCGAGGCTGAGGCAGCATTCCAATTCTTGAAACAAGCCTTATGTAGCCAGCCAGTGTTGTACTCACCCGACTTCTCTAAAGACTTTGTCGTACAAAGTGATGCGTCAGATGTGGGGTTAGGAGCAGTATTGTCCCAGGTCTGGAACGGGGAAGAGCACCCAGTCATTTACCTCAGCAGGAAGTTGAAGTCCCATGAGGTAAATTACGCCACCGTTGAAAAGGAGTGTTTAGCGGTGAAGTGGGCTCTAGATTCCCTTCGGTACTACCTGCTAGGTAGGCACTTTGACATGGTTACGGATCACGCTCCGTTAAAGTGGATGGCTCAAAACAAGGACACAAATAGAAGAGTGAATAGGTGGTTCCTGGCCCTCCAGGAATTCAACTTCACAGTAAAGCATCGCCCTGGCGTTCAAATGGGGAATGTGGATGCTTTGTCTCGAGTACATGAATGCCTGATTGCTGGTGTTCCAACCCCGAGGTTAAAACAAGAGGGGGGGGGGTATGTGACAGCAGGAAGGTAAAGTCACCTGGTTGCATCCAGGGGGGTAGATATATTTCTCCCAGATTCAGGCTTTATGCTGACTTATACAACTAGGGTGGAGAGTTGTATAAGCCCAGCTGAGGCTAGTAGGCTCATGGATGACTCATACCTCTAGGGAGAGGGCTGGGCGTCGTACAGACAGGGAGTTGATGAGGCCAGCTGAAGCTTGTCAGCTCATTTAGGCCTCTATAAGAACTCCCAGATTCATTAGGTGTTAGCTCATGCCTGGAACCAGACCCGTGTGGACTTCCTGGAGAGAGTGAACCCTTGTCCGGTGAGACAAAGCCTGTGTGGCTATTTGCTTGGACATTTAAAACCAGGGACTTAGGGACTAGGACAGCACTAGGCTGATCCCAGTTGTTAGTTAGGAAACCTGTATGTTTAGTCAGAGGTCAAGTTGACCAGGATTTAATTTGTTTATGTTTCTTTTGGCTTTGCTGTGTTTTGTCACTGTAAATAGAAAATAAACCGCACCTTTTTTTTTGATTTTGAAAACCACAACCTCCGTTTGCTGGGCCTGTTTTTGTGTGGGGAGCCCATCCCGGGGGTCACACACACCCGCTGCCAAGCTAACCCCCTCACAATATATATATATATTTTTTTTTAATAGGCATAGGTTAAAAATGATAACGTGCTAATTATATATACCGTATATACTCGAGTATAAGCCAAGTTTTTCAGCACATTTTTTTGTGCTGAAAATGCCCCCTCGGCTTATACTCGAGTCTGTGTCCATCTTCAAATTTGTGCGCCTGATCCTGGCCACATGTAGCCTCACTCTTCCTCTACAAGTGTGCAAAGTTTGTTGTCCGGGGGACCTACGGCCGGGGGAGCACTGATTTTTCAAAGCCGGGCACCACTTCCTTAGACTCCAATGTTAAACTGTAATTTCTCCGGTGATTTTGGGGACCTGGTACTGGCCGGGCCCTAGGTCCCCTGGACCCCAGACCTGGCACACATGTAGCCCTACTCTTCATCTACAAGTGTGCAAAGTTTGTTGTCCAGGGGACCTACGGCCGGGGAGCACCGATTTTTCAAAGCTGGGCACCCCTTCCATAGACTCCCATGTCAAACGTCAGTCTAGTCACACAGCGCCAGAGATCAGGTAGGGAGATTGGGCACAGTGAGGCATGGCCACAGTAAGGCACAGTGAGGCACGGTGAGGCATGCACATGGACACAGTGAGGCAAAGTGAGGCATGCAGATGGAGACCCTAGGCTTATACTCGAGTCAATAAGTCTTCCCATTCTTTTGTAGTAAAATTAGGTGCCTCGGCTTATATTCAGGTCAGCTTATACTCGAGTAAATACGGTATATAAATATATGAGGTTTCTTTCACTTTTACTTTTTACACACAGTTAATTATATGTATAGCTGAATTTATATGGATACATCTTCCTATATATGAATGTTTCCATTAATGCATTATTCGGTGGCATTTATGTGTGGTATTTAATATTTATTTGCATAATACAAACCATGTCAAAGCGCTGCACAAACTGCTGGCGCTATATAAATCCTGTATAATAATAATAATAATGCAAACCATTATTTGCTTCTAATGTGTTTGTTTGTTTTTAAATTCTTAGCAAAATATATTCAGTGTCATCTTTTTTTTTTTTTTGTATGAATGTATTTATTGGATTTAGTTTCATAGAAAACTTGTACTACTTAACATTGTCAGCCCTTTTACTTTTAAATGAATAAAGGTCAAATAATCAGACATCTAAAAGGACAGCTCATTTATCATCCTTTGCTAAATGTGTCAGTAGCTAATCTTCGGTACTGGGTGATAGTGCCACACAATGAAAGGTTAATAGATTCAAAGTACTAGCTTTATCTCAACAAGCCTGTAATGATGGTTTAGTGAGGGACATTCATTTCTGTTCATCTGGAAATGTGTATGTGAATTTAGGCTTTAATTACTAGACTTAGATGTAATCTTGGAAACAATGTCCACTGAGGTTAGACTACCTTTTAACATGGCTTTGCTTCCTGTAATGCAAGTTTAGCGGTGTCAACTAAACACAACAACCCTTACAGGTAGGCAATGCACCATTTAAAGAAGAAACCTTACATAGGACATACATGGATTAAAAATATATCTGCATGTAGCAGATGTGATTGACAATGTGATTGACAATTAGCTCTGTTCGCAAAATGGTGAGCGCTATTTGGCCAGTACAGGAGTTCAGGTATATGTCAGGTGACAGGGCACAGACTCCTAGTGAAATCACTGCATGGTCAGGAAATGCAGAACCAGAAGAAGTTAAAAATAAAGACAACCAAAGGATTTCTGCAAAAGAAGAAACAAACATATTTTGCAGTTAGTGGTTATTGTGGCTGGAAAAGAAAAGGTATGAGGTTTGGTTTCACCACAACCTTGGTTTCTCAGAAATTCCTGTAAGTTCAAAAATTGAAGCTTTGTACATTGTTTGACTGAATTTAGGTGATGGTGATTACAAAAATGTTTTATGTGGCCTCTGAACCATCTTTAGCAAGCTTAGAAGGGCCAATAAGAGAGCTCTTAGCTAAGTCAGTCCGGCTTTAAAAAGGGGGGCTGAAAGAATCCACTGTGTCAGGATCCTGTAAGCTGCTTTAGGGTAAAGTTAGTGAGAGCTGATCAACTGAATAAGGACAGATTAGCATCAGTTAACTTAAAGTGGTTGTAAATCCATAAAAAAACAAAAACAAACTGCATGACAAAGGCATAATGAGCTACTATGCATAGCATAGTAGCTCATTATGAAATATTCACCTTAGATCGAAGCCCCCGCAGCAGTCCCGGCACACTGTTCTGCCCAGCGACATGTCTCCTGGAGTTATTTATAGGTATCGCACGCTGTGATTGACCAGAGCCGCTATGATATCACTCCAGCGCATGCGTGTAGAAGCTGGCGGTAACAACACATTAGCTGAAGCAACGGCACGAATCGTCCCTAGCAAACTGCTATTTTTTTTCTACTGCAAGTCCTTTCATTTACAATGTGAGTGTTTGTTTCAGGGGGTGGTATATCAGGGGTGGGGATATTTTTTTTGGAGGGGTGATATTGACTTTTAAGTGTGTTTCAGTATGTAACTGCATCATTTAAAAGAAAAGAAAAACTAAGTGTAAAAACAGTGGGAACCAAAATCAGCTCACATTCCAAAACTTACTGTCACAGCACTATCTTATCACCATAGTTAAAAAAAAAAAAAAAAACAGGCATACATGGGGTAGGCCTACTATCCCTGCTTTATCATCTGCAGTCTCTTCTGGAATAAAAACACATTTCTGTGACTAGTATCTATAGAATATTTCAGCCACATTCCCTTATTAAAAATGTTCTGCCACTTGGCAATATTTACACTGCTTTATCATCTGCAATCTCTAAAGAGAGCTTGATAAAAAATGGCCAGTGGCTGGATAATTTTGTATCAACAAGAACAGGTGTAGCCTAGCAAACCCATGGCCAAATTCTATCCACCATTTAAAGAAATTATATTAGCAGGAAAGAATGGGACTTTGTATGAGGCATGTCACTGAATTAATACCTTGTTCCTATTGATCATTGAATTGTTTATTGATTACAAATCAAGTTAAAAAGTGTAAATCTTTAGTAAAGGACACAATATACTGTAAATTACAGTTCACTTGTAGGAATATACAATTATTATACAAAGTAAAACAACATGATTGGCAGTACAATTTCATAAAACACTCATCCATTGATAATAATTAAATAAATATAAGCAATTGCTCTTAGTGAGTTAAACTTGTCTGGGCATCAGTTCGATGTATACTCGACACAGGTTTCATGGCTCACGACAATCATCAGGAGTAAAATGCTCTGAAATTAAATCAATAACATATCTATAAATATAGGAAATCCTTTAAACGGAGAACCATCTCTCAAAAAAAGGTCTATAACTTACAATGTGGCCCAATAGTGACGCCCAACCTATGTCCAAGAGAGGCCGGGGGACAGGGATGATAATCTCCCCCTATATTCATCACCTTCACTTACTCACTGGAATAGGTTCATCCCATTAACAGTCTATTTATTTCACATGGTTTCATCCCCATATCCTTGCAGAGCTGTGTGGAATGTCAAGCACACACAAGATTCACATGGTCGTGATATGGTTATCTGGTCTTCACCTAGCTGCTGTCTCTGGTCTGGATGGGATTCCTCACCTCAGCCACACGGGGAGATCATCATCCCTGTCCCCCGTCCTCCCTTGGACATAGGTTGGGAGTCACTATTGGGTGGCATTGTAAGTTATAGACCTTTTTTTGAGAGATGGTTCTCAGTTTAAAGGTTATCCTATATTTATAGATATGTTATTGATTTAATTTCAGAGCATTTTGCAGGATGCAGAGAGACTTACAGAGGAGCACAGCACTGCCAAAGTACATTTTTCCTATTAATAAGCTGGTGATTGGTTGATAGGCGGTCTGAGCAACCGATTAACCAGCTTGTTAATAGGAAAAGTATATTTTGGCTGCTCCCACCCAACCCCCCTCCCCGCCCCCATCTCATCTAGTTCACCAACTCCCACTATATGCCAGGCCCTGCTAAGAGAATGACGGGGTGGAGAATTGGCTCCCGTTCAACCCCGCCTGCCGACGGCACCTGCCCCCTCTCCAAAACGGCTCCGCACTCGCCCTCAGCTTATTTTTACTCACCTAATGCTAGCAGGCAAGTGAAATTTTTGAGGGCTGACATATGCAGTGAATAGCTAGACATGTACAGTTAGTCATAGACATGAAGATGTTTCCCTGAGATTAACAAGCTTGGGGCCTTTTGCTAACTACTTGTAGCCCTAAAACCAACTGCATTTTTTGGAGGATTTGCCCAACAGACTGAAACAGTACATGCTAAAAAAATGAACCGGGTTTCACAGAGATTCCCAATCAGTTGAAAAAATCTCTGTAAGTAATAATAATTTTTTACAATTGTGAGAGGGATTTGTTTTTTTCTCCCTAGATCAAGCATTGTATGAAGAGTTTTATTGGTGGTGTAATTTGATCATTTATGGCTGTTCTAAAAGGAGCAACATTTTATCAGGGCGCTTTGTTCTTTTATCAAACATGTGGGTAATATTCAAGTGACAATTTATGTAAGGTCATAAAGAAACAAAGAACTCGCTATTCAATTAGGCTACATTGTATTAGCAGCAAAAAAAAAAAAAAAAAAAACTACCGTCACCAAATTTACCTTCACAACCTTTTTTGAGCTCATGTCCATTTAATATTAAGTTAATTACTGGAGGAAATTCTAAAGTAGAATTAAAGTCTATTTATTTTTTGTTTGAATAAAAAAGAGGTTATACTTACAACAATATTACACAGAGCAGTAACTTACCTACACTTTGGCAGTCCCCCCCACACTGTCTGCTCCTTAGCAAAACAGGTGTTAAAGTGGTTGTGAACCCTTACAAACCACTTTTTGCTACAGGTAAGTCTATAATAAGGCTTACCTGTAGCTACCCTGGATATCTCCAAAACCTGCACGATTTAGGAGATATACCTCTGTATCTGCATGTGCCGAAGTCATGGGCACATGCGCACTGAAGCAATGGCACGTCATGCCAATGCCTCAGTTAGACTGTGACGTCAATCACAGAGCTGGAGTCCGTGGCCCCGGAAGGAAGAGGGGCGAGAAGATGGACACAGCCTGCACAGGGGACAGCATTGGATTTGTTTGTAGATAAGTGTCACATAATGAGCTTTTAATTTTCAGGGTTTGCAGTGAGCAAAAGAGGAAGTAAAACCCCTTAGGGTTTACTTCCTCCTTAAGGAGGCATCAGTGTGTGTGCGCATCTGAGCTGAGTTGTGTGCATCCATAGACACACAGGGCTGGAAAGCCACACCCCTACTTCACCCTCACAGGATTTTGACTGACAGCAACAGAAGCCTATGGCTCCAGGGAGACCAGGAAGGGAAAAGAGTGGTGCCGAAGTCATGGGCACATGCGCACTGAAGCAATGGCACGTCGTGCAAATGCCTCAGTTAGACTGTGACGTCAATCACAGAGCTGGAGTCCGCGGCCCCGGAAGGAAGAGGGGCGAGAAGATGGACGCAGCCTGCACAGGGGACAGAATTGGATTTGTTTGTAGATAAGTGTCACATAATGAGCTTTTAATTTGCAGGGTTTGCAGTGAGCAAAAGAGGAAGTAAAACCACTTAGGATTTACTTCCTCCTTAAGGAGGCATCAGTGTGTGTGCGCTTCTGAGCTGAGTTGTGTGCATCCATAGACACACAGGGCTGGAAAGCCACACCCCTACTTCACCCTCACAGGATTTTGACTGACAGCAACAGGAACCTATGGCTCCTGGGAGACCAGGAAGGGAAAAGAGTGGTGCTGCAGCTGAGACAGCACTGGAACGATGACGATACATTAGAAACCTATAAATTCACATGTGCTACTGCTCGGTTTTTTAAGCACTATATGAACTTTTTGCACAGTAATAATTTGTGCCAATATTTGTAAATGCTGCCTCCGCTGCCCCTCTTGTGGCTGTTTCTTCTCTTTCAGCTGCACAATGTGTTTCCCCATCTGTGTTTACTATGTTTCAGTTTGTAAACTAATAGGAAGCCACTCAGCGCAGAGCACTTCCCATTCATTCACTGTCCATTGCAGCTGAGGCTTCAGGGGAAAAGGACTGGGGAATCTCTGACGCAGTCCCTTTCTCTGTCTCAAAAGTGAAAGATCAGGGGTCTGTTTAGACCCCTGATCTTTCACCAAAGCCCCCCCCCCCCCAATGTGGCTACTAAAAAATTGTAAATAAAAATCATATTGTAAAAAATATTTAAAACATAAAATGACTGAAAATAATAAAAAAATAATTGTAAAAAATAAAACAAATTCTAAAAATAAAAATAAAAGCCCACTGCCCTTCTGACACATCCACTGCCCTACTGATACCAACCTGTCATGATGATAGTATATGATTTAACAAATAAATCCATCATAAATATTTATGCTGATATCTTGGTCAAAGTATGGGGATTGTTTATTATGTTTCACGGTAAATATTTCAAGTTGAAGACACCATAAACGCCTTTCCAAGGTGAATGCAGGGGTGCATGTAGGGGAAGAGAAATACCCCAAGTAGAGGACTGACCACTGACTCAAATACAGCACAAAGGCAGGAAATGCACTGTCAGGAAACAACTCTGACACGTCGGGTGCACAGAAGTGTGCATGCGCATGATATTTGCTCAAGGAATGATATGCGGGAGCACGTCCACAGTGTCCATTGGTAACAGACGGCCCTTAAAATTTAGACCTATAGTTTTGGAATCAGGATTGATTACAGAACCTTTGGCTCAGTTGATTGATTTCCACCTCCAGCCATTGGTCAAAAATTTACCAGCATACGTCAGGGATACAAGTGATTTTTTTGATAAGTTGTGGATATTCTCGACATTTAATGTGAATTGGAAACTGGCAACCATGGACACTTTGGTTGCCACACAAGTATACAGATGAAGCCGGTTTGATGGCAGTAAGACATTTTATATCCCAATTACCAACCCATAACCTTCCATGTGAATATTTTACTGAATGCCTGCAATTTTTACTTGAAAGCTATTTTTTTGCATTTGAAGGAATTAAATATGCCCAGATCCGTGGCTCTGCTGCTTCCTCATTTGCAAATCTGTTTGTAGTGTATATAGAGGAGCATAATGTCTACCCCAAAGCTCTTTTCTCTGAACATGTCAGATGCTGGCTAAGATACATTGACAATATATTTCTCATTTGGGATGGGGAGGTGTCTGATTTCCATGCATCTGAACAGTGTGTTCCCTGGCATTGTTGTCAATCCAGAAATTTCCCAACGTGACATTACTTACTTTGATGTAAGGATTCAGAATGAACATGGTACATTCCACACATCAGTATTCACTAAGCCCACAGACAGGAACACTCTGTTACATTACCAGAGTGCACATCCCAAACACCTCCGTGACAGTTTACCCATTTCACAATTCAAGAGGGTAATATGCATTTGTTCCAATAAGAATGAGAAGCACCAACAGGCTAAGGTCATGTATAAAACATTTCTTGAGCATGGGTATCCTACGGCAGTACACGATAGGGCATTGGTTAGAGCCATTTCAAACCCTGAAAAAAACTCCAAGACGATAAACAGACCTCAGTTCATACACGGTTTCAACCAGGAATCGAGGCACATTAAACGTGAAGCAATGCACAACATTAACATTCTTAAAGCAGACAGCACATTGACATCTGACATTAAAAATCCACCATTGCTGGTTCACAAATGGGGTAGGTCCCTGCGTGATCTACTAGTACAAGCAGACCCCCGACCAAAATATGCCAAAACGGTATATATATATATGTATACATATATATCTATACTCTGCATTCAGTGTAGCCTATATATATATATACAGTGCATTCAATGGTGTATAGTTTCTAATACACTTCAGGCGGTGTACACAGTATATAATACAGTGTAGTGTGGTGTTGCAAAACAAAAAATACATCATGTCCAAAAGGCCACCAAGGAGAGGCAGACACTCACAGGCCACTAAAAGAGGGCAAGCAGCCTCTGTGTCTACAGTCAACAGTGGTGGTCGTGGACATGGTGCATCCTCTGCAGGTGGCCGTGGGGCACGCTTGTCCTTTCTTTCTGCTGCTGGCTGTGTCATTGAGCCACAACATGCAGAAGAGTTGGTGGAGTGGATAATGAAAGCCGTCCTGATCCTCCTCATCCTCTGTCACCCAGGCTCTGAGTAGTTTTCCTTCCAAGGCAGCTGCCAAAGCTGCCTATTCCACCGGCTCCTTGTCCACAGTCACTCCTTCTGTAGCCCCACCATCATGCATGGAGGAGTCCCCAGATTTTTTCGACAACAGTGACGGTTATATGCTGCTGGATGATGCGCAGCGATTTGAAGACTCCGATGTTGGTTCACAGGTTGAGGAAGGGAGTGATGTGAGCCAAGAGAGAGGGAGTACCACAGAAGGAAAAGAAACTGGCAGTCATGTTCCCCCGGGCTGCAGCATACTGCCAAGTTTTCTCCAGTGATGAGGAGGGAGGGGATGATGAGGTCACTGACTGTACTGGGGTGCCTGTGAGAAGAGAGGAGGAGGCACAACTTCAACGAGGCAGGATGTCCTCCTTTTTTGACACAGCAGATCACGCCATTGCTGTTTGCAACCTATGTCTGAAGCGGATCAAGCGTGGCCAGAAAACAGCAGTACCACATGCTTGACCAGATATATTACAACCTGCCATGCAGTCCATTGGCAACAGCACTTGAAAGAACCACATCATAGAAAAAGGCGGACTTCTCCTTGCTTCTTATTTGGGATCCCTAAAACCATACTATACCTCCAGTCCTCTCAAAAACCTGCACTGAGAGGAATTAAGGTATAGCAATAGGTGTCCCAAGTACAGTGGGGCAAAAAAGTATTTAGTCAGCCACCAATTGTGCAAGTTCTCCCACTTAAAAAGATGAGAGAGGCCTGTTATTGTCATCATAGGTATACCTCAACTATGAGAGACAAAATGTGGAAACAAATCCAGACAATCACATTGTCTGATTTGGAAAGAATTTATTTGCAAATTATGGTGGAAAATAAGTATTTGGTCACCTACAAACAAGCAAGATTTCTGGCAATGTTTTTGTCTCGTTGGACAGGGCGGTATCAGGCTAAGTACTTACCGAGGCCGAGATGCCGAGAGTGGTTCACCCTTGCACCCAAGCGCACTCCGCCCCCTGGAGGTGAGACAGGGAGAGGACAGCACGAGGGAGCACTGGCCACCAGCAGGTAGAGGTGTCTTGCTGAAGAATCTAGCAGGGCTGAGTCTGAAGAACAGGCCAGGAGTCAAACACCAAGGGTAGACAGGTTCAAACAGCAACCAGCAGCAAGGGCACAAGTCCGATTAGGAGTTTAGCAGAAAGCACCAGACTAGACAGGTTAAGCAAGAAGTCCAGGGTACAGGCAGAAGGTAGAGGGCTGGAGACAGGCAGCAGATCCGGGTCACAGGCCGAGGGTCAAGCACAAGGAGAGAGGCGGAAGTCCGTTAAGCAAGCCAAGGGGTCAGGTTCAGGAGAAGCAGAAGCATAGTCAAATCCGGTCCGGGTCACAGCAGGAGAACTTTAACTTATTTCAGGCACAAGAAAACACAGCAAAGCTGACAAACCAGCAACCAGATAGTGTTACTGCGTCTGTTTAAATAGGCCCGCCTGTAGTCCCATTGGCGAGCTATTGCGCACACGCATTCGTCGTTGCGCCGGTGCGCGCACCCGAGCACGCTGAAGCGCCGTCCCGCCGCGCACGCACATGCGCCGATGCGCCGTTTCGCCGCGCATGCGTACTGAGCGCAGATTGGTGACAACAGACGGGGAATTTCCCTGACAGGCGGTCAGCAGTAAGGTTCATATTATAGCTGACTCATGGTCCAGCAGGCATGGGCAGGGATGTTACCTTTCCTTCACGGCACACTGGGTAACTCTGCTGGCAGCTGGGAAGGATGCAGGACAGGGTTCAGTGTTGTTGGAGCTTGTTCCGCCACCACGCCTCCAAAATGCTAGTGGTGATTCTTCCACAGCTCTCTCATCCACCCCCTCCTCTTCTTCTTCCTTTATGGCCTCTTCTGCAAATTTGTCCTCTGAACCAGCAGTGTTCCGTTCAAGGGGCTATGCAAGCAGTTAGGCTAAAAGATGCCATGCGGTGCTTGAGTTGGTCTGCCTAGGGGATAGGAGCCACACTGGGGCAGAGATTCTGTCAGCTCTGCAGGCTCAGAGGTGGTTGACGCCACACCAGCTTCAGCCAAGAATGGTTGTGTGTGACAATGGCACCAACCTTGTCTCCGCCCTCCAACAGGGACATTTGACCCATGTTCCATGCTTGGCACACATCCTGAATTTGGTGGTGCAGCAGTTCTTGACCAGGTACCCAGGCTTACAAGATCTCCGGGGGCAGGCCAAAAAAGTCTGTGGTCATTTCCGCCAGTAATACAATGCCAGTGCTCGGCTGGCTGACATTCAAAGGGAATGCGACCTACCCACCAACCGCCTTATTTGTGACATGCCCACCAGGTGGAACCCAACGTTGGCCATGCTGCAGCAGCTGCACACACAGCAGAGGGCCATCAATGAGTACCTGTGCAAGTATGGCACCAGAACAGGGTCAGGGGAGATTGGCTTTTTATCGTCACGCCAGTGGCTACTGATCAAGGATGCATGCACTGTCCTGTCACCATTTGAGGATACCACAAGGATGGTGAGCAGCGACAATGCACGCATCAGTGACACTGTCTCTCTAGTCTTCCTACTGGAGCACACGCTTTGTAGAATCATGGAGAGGGCACTTGAGACACAACAGCGGGAGGAAGAGGAGGACTTCCTTTCCTCTCAAGGCCCCTTTATCCAGATAGCATTCCTGAGGGCCCGCCAAACACACAGGAAGAAGAGGAGGAGGATTGTGTCAGCATGGATGTAGAGGATAAGACTCAGCAGCAGTTTTCAATGAATGCTTTTCAGTCCCTAGAAACCCAAGGAGATGTCTGTGGCTGGGAGGAGGTAGTTACAGATAATATGATCATTAGTGACCCAGAGGACTCAGAATATAATGCCTCTTCAAACTTACACTGCATGGCCTCCCTAATTCTGCAAAGCCTGCGAAAGGATCCTAGGATTTGTGGTATCAAGGAGAGGGATCATTACTGGCTGGCAACCCTTCTTGATCCACGTTACAAGGGTTGCAGAACTCATCCTGCCTTCACAGAGGGAGCAGAGGATGAAACATCTTCAGGAGGCCTTGAAGAAAGGTTTGTGTAACGCATTTCCAGACCCTTGGAGGTTACCATTTCCTGGTGCTTGACAACGTGTTGCTGAGGCTTCGTTCAGTCAGAGGAAGAGAGGTGGAGAAGGTGGCGGGCTGACAGATGCCTTTAAACTATTTTTCAGTCCTCAGCACCAAGGTCTGAGCGGTTCAAGCAACCATCGCCAGCGTCTGCATTATATGTTGCAGGAATATCTAGGGGCAAGAGCAGACTTGGAGACCTTTCCAACAGAGCATCCACTGGGTTACTAGGTCTTGAGGATGGACCAGAACTTGCTCGATATGCAATCGAGCTACTGGCCTGTCCTGCATTCAGCATATTTTCTGAACGCATATTCGGTGCTGCTATCAACTCCGTTGATAGGCTCACATTCATAAAAATAAATCAGTCTTGGATCAGCAGCTATCAAGAACCTGATGCTGATGTAACTGATTGAATTTGCTATGGATCTGGGATCCCTTGAACACTGCCTATGCTGACTATCCTATTCCTCCTCAATCTTGATGATGCTAGCTTCCAACAATATTTTTGATTTAGGGCACCACCACCACCCAAGGCCTGATTTTTCTGCCCCTGTTTAACAGGGGCATGTAATTACAATTTTTTATATAATATTTCATAGCAGGGCCCATTCCTGTACCCAACAAGAGTATCTGTGAGGGGTTACAGTGTAGTGGCACCACCACCCAAGGCCCAATTTTTCTGCCCCTGTTTAATAGCGGCATGTAATTACAATTTCTGATATAAAATTTCACAGCAGGGCCCGTTCCTGCGCCCAACAAGTGTTACTCTGAGAGGTTACAGTGTTGTGGCACCACCACCCAAGGCCCAATTTTTCTGCCCCTGTTTAACAAGGGCATGTAATTACAATTTTTTATATAATATTTCACAGCAGGGCCTATTCCTGTGCCCAACAAGAGTAACTGTGAGGACTTACAGTGTTCTGGCGCCACCAAAACCAAAGGCCCAATTTTTCTGCCCCTGTTTAACAGGGGCATGTAATTACAATTTTTAATACAATATTTTACAGCAGGGCCCGTTCCTGCGCCCAAACAAGAGTAACTGTGAGGGCTTACAGTGTTCTGGCACCACAAAAACCAAAGGCCCAATTTTTCTAACCCTGTTTAACAAGGGCATGTAATTACAATTTTTGATATAATATTTCAAAGCAGGGCTCATTCCTGCGCCCAACAAGAGTATCTGTGAGGGGTTACAGTGTTGTGGCACCACCACCACCACCCAAGGCCCAATTTTTCTGCCCCTGTTTAACCACTTAAGGACCGCCGCACGAAGATGTACGTCGACAGAATGGCACGGGCAGGCACAAGGGCGTACAGGTACGTCCCCTTTAAGAACCTGTCCATGGGTCACACGCGCGCCACCGCCGGAGCGCTCGCGACCCGGTCCGAAGCTCCATGACCACGTCCGCGGCACCCGCGGACCCGAACGCTGCCGGTGTCCCGCGATTGGGTCACAGAGCTGAAGAACGGGGAGAGGTAAGTGTAAACAAACCTTTCCCCGTTCTTCCTAGTGGCATGTCAGTGATCGTCTGTTCCCTACAGTAAGAATCACTCATTAGGTCACACTTAACCCCTACAGCGCCACCTAGAGATTAAACCCTTTACTGCCAGTGTCATTTTCACAGTAATCAGTGCATTTTTATAGCACTGATATAAGAGGGGTTGAGACCCATCCCACCCTATTAACATACCAAAATACCTCCATCCCTAGATAATGTGAAAAAATGCAGGAAAGTAGTGGAGTTGGGACTTTAATTGAGGTATAAAGGTAAAATAAATAAAATAAAATAGATAGCTTGGATGTCATAGTTCCCTCTAAATTGACATGATACGGTATAAGTAAACCAGTAATCACAATATGTTTATGATACAAAAATGTAATCACAAAGGAACAATTCAAAATCATCATTAATTTAATAACACATGATTAATTGGGGAACATGATTAATGACAAACAAACATGATAATAAATAATTCAATGAATAATAAATATATAAGTAATAACAATATGATTGACACATATCTGATTGATAAATAATGATATAAGCTGTTGTAGAGCATCCGAGGATGTAAACTCTACGCGTTTCATGGTCGCCTACCACTCATCAGGAGTTTGGATGCATGAAAGTAATCTAAAATGAGATAAATGGAAAAATTTGTTGTGGTAGTTTTTGGGGATCCACTAGCCCCATAGACAAACCCAATGAGATGAAGGAAAAAGGGGGGGCAGGGAAACAGAAGTAAGGAAAAAGGGAATATTGAAGAATACTTAACAATATTGTACCTTGCTAAACAGCCCGTGTAATGAGACCTTGTTTGGGGAAAGGCTCGAAAGGTGATACCGCGTACGATGTCTCACCCGGGGTAGCGGCGGGAGATACGTTAGCCAGGATGCATGGGGGGGTCGTGGGTGGCAGACCCATTGCTTGCCGCGAGCCACCATGCCAGGAAATAATGCTTGTATACTGATTGGATATATCTGTATAAAAATAAAAATATTGAATGAATAGGGCTATGAAAAATGTATCAATGTGGAAATGTAGCGAAGAGTAAGAGACTATGTGGATATGTGAAAAGGGTGAAAGAGAGCTATTGTATGATGAATAAATGATAAAGTGCTAAAGTGGTAGGGGTGAAAGTGATGTTGACGCATCTGCATATCAAATGCACATGGAAGAGCATACCCATACATAGATGGTGTATAAGTGAATAAAAAGGGGAATCAATTTTTATTTTATTTTTTTAACAAATAAAAATGATAATAATAAAAATGAAAAAATGTGTATATATATATATATATATATATATATATATATATATATATATATATATATATATGTGTGAGTGTTATGTATGGAAGTGTATATGTGAGTATAAATGTATATCAGTGTGTATGAAGGTGTGTGCATTAATGAATATACAATGTGTGTGGGTAACAATCAATGGAGTTGACTATATATATAGCTGAGTTGGGAGTATGTGACGGGGACGATGTAAAATGCCCCATTTACCTGAGTTTCCAAAGGCTGAACAAGCAGATGGTGTGTCTTTGGAATGGTGGCCACCAGGGAGAAAGCGGTCCGCCGTCCACTGGTAAATAGCCCCCCAGTCCTGGGCGGAACCCCGCCAACGTCATGTGTAAACTCGCAATTGCTGGGGTCCATCCAATCCCCTGCAAGGCGAGAGATGTAGTCAGCGCGACACGGCAGAGCGGCGTCGTGCGACGTCGAATACCAGGCGCACTGAACATGACGCCGAAGAGTCGAGATCCGACCCCGCCCCCATCACATGGGCGGGAGGGGGGGAAGGAGCCGAGCTGATCGCAACCCCGGAAGTGGACAAAATGGACAGCGGGACACCACCGGACCTAACCCCAAGGGTCAAATCACACGGGATTTAGGAAAAACCTAACATGGGCACTAGATGGAATGAACAATAATGGTAGAAAAAATGAAAATTAAGATAAGGATAAAAAGAAATTAACAGATAGAAATGAACAAAAATAAAAATAAAAATAATAAAAATAAAAAGCATATATAAGAAGAAACAGACCCCAATAAATGAATATTGGGCCAAAGGAGGATTAATGAACTTGATATAGAAATGAAGAGTGGAAGGTAGTATGATAACGAATATGTAGCTGTAAATAATTAATCAAAAGAGAACTAGAATTGGATTGTATGGGTTAGGGAGGGGTCTCGAAGGTAGGATGTTGACGCATCTGCATATCAAATGCACATGGAAGAGCATACCCATTTTATTTTTTTAACAAATAAAAATGATAATAATAAAAATGAAAAAATGTGTGTATATATATATATATATATATATATATATATATATATATATATATGTGTGTGAGTGTTATGCATGGAAGTGTATATGTGAGTATAAATGTATATCAGTGTGTATGAAGGTGTTGTAGAGCATCCGAGGATGTAAACTCTACGCGTTTCATGGTCGCCTACCACTCATCAGGAGTTTGGATGCATGAAAGTAATCTAAAATGTGATACTTTCTTGCAGGGGATTGGATGGACCCCAGCAATTGCGAGTTTACACATGACGTTGGCGGGGTTCCGCCCAGGACTGGGGGGCTATTTAACAGTGGACAGCGGACCGCTTTCTCCCTGGCGGCCACCATTCCAAAGACACACCATATGCTTGTTAAGCCTTTGGAAACTCATGTAAATGGGGCATTTTACATCGTCCCCGTCACATACTCCCAACTCAGATATATATATAGTCAACTCCATTGATTGTTACCCACACACATTGTATATTCATCTATGCACACACCTTCATACACACTGATATACATTTATACTCACATATACACTTCCATACATAACACTCACATATATATATATATATATATATATATATATATATATATATATATATACACATTTTTTCATTTTTATTATTATCATTTTTATTTGTTAAAAAAAAAAAATGTATTCCCCTTTTTATTCACTTATACACCATCTATGTATGGGTATGCTCTTCCATGTGCATTTGATATGCAGATGCGTCAACATCACTTTCACCCCTACCACTTTAGCACTTTATCATTTATTCATCATACAATAGCTCTCTTTCACCCTTTTCACATATCCACATAGTCTCTTACTCTTCGCTACATTTCCACATTGATACATTTTTCATAGCCCTATTCATTCAATATTTTCATTTTTATACAGATATATCCAATCAGTATACAAGCATTATTTCCTGGCATGGTGGCTCGCGGCGAGCAATGGGTCTGCCGCCCACGACCCCCCCATGCATCCTGGCTAACGTATCTCCCGCCTCTACCCCGGGTGAGACATTGTACGCGGTATCACCTTCCGAGCCTTTCCCCAAACAAGGTCTCATTACACGGGCTGTTTAGCAAGGTACAATATTGTTAAGTATTTTTCACTATTCCCTTTTTCCTTACTTCTGTTTCCCTGCCCCCCCCTTTTTCCTTCATCTCATTGGGTTTGTCTATGGGGACTAGTGGATCCCCAAAAACTACCACAACAAATTTTTCCATTTATCTCATTTTAGATTACTTTCATTCATCCAATCTCCTGATGAGTGGTAGGTGACCATGAAACGCGTAGAGTTTACATCCTCGGATGCTCTACAACAGCTTATATCATTATTTATCAATCAGATATGTGTCAATCATGTTGTTTTTACTTATATATTTATTATTCATTGAATTATTTATTATCATGTTTGTTTGTCATTAATCATGTTCCGCAATTAATCATGTGTTATTAAATTAATGATGATTTTGAATTGTTCCTTTGTGATTACATTTTTGTATCATAAACATATTGTGATTACTGGTTCTCTTTATAGCACTGATAGCTGTAAAAATGACAATGGTCCCAAAATGGTGCCAAAAGTGTGTGATGTGTCCGCCATAATGTCACAGTCACAATCGCCGCCATTACTATTAAAAAAAAATATTTATAAAAATGCCATAAAACTACCCCCTATTTTGTAGACACTATAACTTTTGCGCAAACCAATCAATAAACGCTTATTGCAATTTTTTTTACCAAAAATATGTAGAAGAATACGTATCGGCCTAAACTGAGGAAATAAAATTGTTTTTTTATATATATTTTTTGGGGATATTTATTATAGCAAAAAGTAAAAAAATATGTAATTTTTTTCAAAATTGTCGCTCTATTTTTGTTTATAGCACAACCGCAGAGGTGATCAAATACCACCAAAAGAAAGTTGTATTTGTAGGAAAAAAAGGATGTCAATTTTGTTTGGGAGCCACGTCGCACGACCGCGCAATTGTCAGTTAAAGCAATGCAGTCCCGAATCACAAAAAGGGGCCTGGTCTTTAACCAGCCAAAGTGGTTAACAGGGGCATGTAATTACAATTTTTGATATAATATTTCACATCAGGGCCTGTTTCTGCGCCCAACAAGAGTAACAGTGAGGGGTTACAGTGTTCTGGTACCACCAATACCTAAGGCCCAATTTTTCTGCAGAGTACCGTATATAGGGCAGGCCATATAGTATACAGTATATACTGCTGTTCAGAGTATATAGTGGCTGGGGGCCTGGGGAACCCCCACGCCATTTTTTTGGGTATTTTTTGTGCGGGTTCCCCTTAATATTCATACCAGACCCAAAGGGACTGGTAATGGACTGGGGGGGGGGGATGGGGGACCCACGCTGTTTTTTTTAAAATGATTTTTATCTATATTACAGAGATCCGACAATACATTACAGCCGCGAGCAGTTTTAAATGTAATTTTTTTCCTTTAGAAACTTCATTTTACTGTGGTACTGTTATAAACATGGGGAAGATGCACTACTTTACAGGCAGACTTTGAAGACCCCCCAGGCACGATATTTAAAGGAATATTTCATTTTTATTTTTTCACTTTAAGCATTATTAAAATCACTGCTCCTTTAAAAAAACTTCAGTTTTTAAAACTTTTTTTTTGCATTAATACATGTCCCCTGGGGCAGGCCCGGGTCCCCAAACACTTTTTATGGAAATAACTTGCATATAAGCCTTTAAAATTAGCACTTTTGATTTTTCACGTTTGCGTCCCATAGTCTTTAACAGTGTTCGCACAAATTTTTTGCCTGTTCGCATGTTCTGCTTCGAATCGAACCGGGGGGTGTTCGGCTCATCCCTAGTGACCAGTCAAACATCCCCCCTGCTGCACAGCACACATTCATTTTTATTTTTATTTTATTATCTTTTCTTATTTTTTTCTTTACTTTTGACTTATTTTGAATTTATTATTGTCATTATTTCTAATATGATCGCTAGTCTGTTCCTTAAGCTCACCCAGCGCTCCTGACCAGAGGCGGCTCTTTAATTAGGCAAATTAGGCGGTTGCTTAAGGCCTCGCGTTTACAGGGGCCTCGCGGCCGCCTAATTTACCTGACTGAGGAAGGGGAGAGCCCAGCATCGGGAAGAATGATGGCACTGCCTGCGGATGTGCGGGACCAATCTCCTCATGCAAGGACTCTGCACTAAAAATTTTATATTTTTTTCCATTATGGGCGTGAGTGGGGCCTCATGTCTAAGTTTTGCTTAAGGCCTCACAAAGCCTAGAGCCACCTCTGCTCTTGACCAGTGCCGGCATCAGATGTTTCCATGACACCGGCTGCTGCGTAATTAAGACCCACAGCGCAGGCGCTCCAGCTTCATTAACTCCCTGTTTACTCAAGCCGGCGCTGACATCATGTGTTGGCATGAAACCGGCATCCGGCGTGCTGAAGCCTTGAGTCCCAGAGCGCTTGCGCGCAGTGAGACTGAACATTGGAGGCCATTGATAAGCCTCCCTTGTCACCTCAGCAACCAAGTTAAATGCTGTGAGCGTCCTCCCACACATATGTAACGATCTCTACAAATGTGACCAGTCAAACATCCCACCCTGCTGCACAGTACACATTCATTCTTTAACAAGTATGTGGCCATTAGATGGACCCATGATGTTATAAATGTTTTGTGTTTCCTGATTGTTATTATTATCGCATTATACAAAATGTGCATTTTATTATGACATGATCTTAAAGGTTTATTTAGATGGCGGAAATATGACATCATTTGACGTCAGGGGGCAAGGCTTATGATTGGTGGATGGTTTTTTAAATATTTTTCGTTTTGTATCACACTTTTTTAACATGCCTGATGAAAGGGTCCTGCATGGCCCAATCTGCTGTAAGGATGTGATCACTGATTAAAGCTCTGTTCCTACTCTGGAGATCCTTTGTGTGTTTTCCTGGCCTATTTAAAGGATGCTCAGATCCATCCTTAGTGCTGACTGGTCTTCAGCGGTTCCTGTGTGCCCTGCTTGTATCCTCTATTATACCTGTTGCTGACCCGGCTTGTTATTGACCTTACTTTGGATCCTGTTTATGCTTCTGCTCATCTGTTTCTGACCTCTGCTTACTCTTGACCATATCCCTATTTCATGCTTCTGTACCTCATTTCCTGCTCGTTGCTGACCCTGGCTGCTCCTCTGACAACGCTTCTCTGGTTTGGCTCCACGTGATTCCTCGGTGCCTGCCCTGGCTGTCCCTCATTCCAGCTCCAGTTGTCATCGTTCCTGCTTCAAGCCTGTTGGGGGCTCCAACAAGCCACTCATCCAGAACGTGCTATTCCTGTGGAGTATTCCTTTAGCCTCAGTTGGTCTACCCTGTATCGCCTCTGTTTCTGACCTGATGCCCTGCCTGGCCCTCCGAGTCTACGCCTCCTGCCACAAGTTCAGCTATCAACATCTGCTGCCACTCCTGTCCCTCTGGACCATCTCTTCAACCTTCAATGGGGCCTGGGCTGCAGATACAAGAGAGGTCAACCTTGTCAATTTAGTCTCCTACCAAGTATGTGACATGCACATATACAAAAACAATTGTGGCTTTAGCAATCAGCCCTCCTAATTTTACCTGGCATTATTCAATGTTTTTATGCTCATTTACACAAAGTAACCACTATCTTTGCAATTAAAGCATAGTTCCCGTCCAGGTTGCTATAATATAGCTCCCATGGACTCCTGGGATACATGATGCTGATATCCCAGGTGTCCATGGGAAGCACCTAATTCTGTCATCGCCTAGGTGGCTGAAGCCGTAAGTGCTCCAGAAGATAATGAATTAAAGGTATTTTTAAAAAAATCGTTACCATTTAACAATGAAATGGGAATGGGTATTGGATTTATTGAAAGTGAAAAAAAATTAGTGGAACCCCCTTTAATTATACCACCTGTAGTGTTAGCAATCACCTCTCTTGGTTTACATACAACACTATATACTGATTCTTTCGCTATTCAAAGTAGGGCTGTGGAAATTAACTATTAATTCCTCGATTAATCGATTAATCTTTTTGATCGATCAAAATTCTTTTGATCGATCAAAATTCTTTTGATTGGTACTCACCTCTCCGCCGGCTTCCGGATCTTCAGGGAGTTCGGTCGGAGATCCGGTGATGTCACGGACACCCGCAGGGCTTGCCGTGTCCATCTGAAGGGCTCCTTTGCTGTGCTTTCATATGTGCATGCCGGCGGGACCTTACTATCTGCCACACGCAAGGGCTGTTACACTTCCCTCTATCACTTCCCTCTATCAATCTGGGATTCTACAGCCATCCACTGGGAGTTGTGATAGTTCCCTTCACAGGACATCTACATGCCGACGGACTGATGTTAACACCTCCTCATCTGGATTCAGAAGTGGTATCGTTGTACACATTTTTATACCAGTATCATACTTAGCTACAGTACATGTTTTTATGACTGCTTTTGCTACCGTTTGGTATTACTCGCACCATTTTTACAGTTTATGTAGCTACATCGATTTTATCTCCAGTGCAATATTTATTTTGTTACCTACTTGAAGACTATAAAAGTTTTAATGCTATTCCCATCGAGCGCTGCCTTTGTGTTTTTTGTATCCTGGTATCCATTTTTCCAGTGGTTGGTAGCTGCACTGGGAATCAGCCTGCAAGGAGATCAGCTATAAGTAGTTGGATCTGTATGTGCGTTATAATTAATCGAAATTAGTCGATTAATCGATTAAAAAAAACAAACGATTAATCGAACACGAAAATTTTAATCAGTAACAGCCCTAATTCTAAGTAATCACTGTTTCTATCCCCACAAAAAACATTTAGGTTTAAAGGATACATTCACCTTTAACCACTTGCTGACCGGGCCATAGCCAAATGCTCATCCTGACGGTGCTACTTGCATGTTGGGCCTCTGTGGGTTTCCATTGTCCTGGTGCTCCAGGGCCTTCAAAAGTGTAATAGGTAGTCAAGAAATTAAATGTGTAATTTATGTCCCTAGAACACCTGACGATGCTCCCTACATGTTGGGCCTCTGTATGTGGCCTGGCTGTGAAAAATGTCTCACACAAGGAGGAGTAGCAGAATGTGTTTTGGGGTGTAGTTGCAAGTATGCATATGCCACGTGAGAGAAATAACCTGTTAAAATGAAAATTTTGTGAAAAAAAAAAAGAATTAGCAACACAGTTGAGCACTGTCTGTGATACATTTTTATTCACACTATCAGTTTCATTTTGAGGACAAGGTTTTAGGGTTTTACCCCCTTTTTCCTAGTTCAAGCAGTACTGATGCATACGATTTTGCTAAACTTTTGTGCATCAGTACAGCTTGAACTGAGAAGAAGGGGGTAGACCTCCAAATGTTTCTCCTGAAAATGTAAATGTTGTCAAGAAGAAAAAATATCAAAGCCAGTACTCAACTGTTTTGCTGTATTTTACAGTGTCATAATAAGATATGAATCTGATTAACAGATAAGCAAACATACATCCTTGCTTTTCTCTGTCGGCATCTGCTTACCTCATTGGTTTTGTTTTGAATTACTGGGGAGAAAAAACATTCAGCAGCAGAATATTTACATCCTGTAAAGATCTATAAAATATATACTGTAGCTATACAAACTGTAACATTAGGTAGCTAATAGAACGTGGTTTACTGTCAATGGCTTCACACAAACATAGTGTCCAGATAGTGTACCACATCCCAAATAACCGTATAACAAGAGAAAAGGAAGTCCCAAAAATGGGAAAAGCAGGACTTTACTAGTACCAAAGGAAGGCAAGATTGTGTTAAAATACAATTAACTTGATTTATAAATTCCTAAATGAACAATGTTAAAATTTGGGGAATGTCATATTGGCCTATCATACAATTACATCTTCCATTACAAATGCTTTAGATTGTAGATACATTTTTGTATAATAAGCATATTCATAGACCAACATATGCTTTAAGGAAGAATAACCTAGCAAAAGAAAGATAAATTAGATATAACATAACAGAAATCTTTACATTATTGCATAATCACAGGTGTTTATGTACACACACATGCACTCCAGGGGTAAGGAAAGCAACAACCAGCTGCAGTCCCCAGGTCCAACCAGGGTCAATGTATTGTACTGCTCGACCAATATAAATAGGGCTGAATGTCAGATTACATATGTCTGATAAAATAACTAGAACCAAAGATAGAAAATATTAAATAGCATTCGGCTAGAATCAGCAAAAAAAGGCAGTGTAAAAAAACGCGTGCATGTGAGTCAAACAGCTTACTTTTCAATCCAATCATTTAGATCAGGGTGCAATAGTGCTTTGTGGGGCACCTCTCATAGAATTTTATAAATAACCACAAAGGGCAGTCACTGGATAGTTTTAGGTTAGCCTATGTACTGTATGTTCTCCTAATAAAGGAAAAAAGGTACAAATTAAATAGTAATCTAGAAGAGATTTATTTTTTTTAAGCCATGGGTATAAAGCCAATACAACAATATCAACAGCATACTCCAAAAACACAATCTTACACCACATAAATAATATAGTGTCAACAAATCAAACTGTTTATGCTTTTGTACCTTAAATTAACAATCCAGCTACTAAATGTGTCACACACAGCGGATGTATATCTCACTTGCCTTTAGACAACGGTAGAGTGAACAGGAGTGACAGAAGGTTTATTGCACTGCACAACACTTGTCATTTCAACAATTGTTTCCTGTGTGTTACATTTACACCGCACCGCAGCCTGGAACTGCGCTGTAACATGCTAAAATAAAATTCAGACATGCTGCATTTTATCGCAGCATGCTATACAGAATTGCATGACACTATACAGCACCACAGCACATCGTGCTGTACAGAGACATGAATGAAGTGTACTTTTGTACACTTCAAATAAAATAAAAAAAGGAGTTGTGTGTGATGCGCTGAATCGCACACCACATTGCCCCCTACAGCAGTCAGGAATGGACAGCTGTCGAACAGGTTAAAGCACTCTGGCAGCTGTCTGTTCCTCTTTCAAAACAGCCTTACTTAACATTCTGCTAAAACTTTGTGTATGGGCAATGCTTGGACCTTAGAAGAAGCACATTCAAACTATCCCTTACATAGACCAAGGCATGTAGTGCAAACTTTTTTAACATTAAAGCATTAGCTTCTTCTGTAGAGGACATTGGGTCCAAGGAGTGAAACTACCAGTAGTGGACAGCCCCCATTCTCTGAGTAAGTGTAGACATCTGAAGAGCTGAGAGAGATAAATCTTGGCCATCCTTGGTGCTGGTTTCAGAGTTTTGCAGAGCTTGCTTCCTGGAAGCTGTAGGCTATGTAAGAGTTTACAATCACTTTAAGTTGGCATTCAATGGTATAACACAGCTTAGCAAGCCTAATGCACACATGTTTGGGGAATATACTTTTCTTTTTGTTTTTGTTTTCTTCGCACCTTTCATTTTTTATTGTCCTTTGTTGCAAGTAATATGGACCATCACCCTATAGACATGTGTACCAAGAGTTAAAGGGCCATGTTTTTGTTTGTTTTAAATTTAAATAAGGATATAATAAAGCTGGCTATACACTAGTAGATTTTCAAAATGGTAGAAAATAATCTCAGCATCTACTAATGTTCTATAAGATTTATATAGATTTTTGTTATAATGAGTTCTCACATTATTTGTATGTTTTGGTTTAGTTATTAATGTATTTTTTGTTACATGTTATTTGGTATTTAGTTTGTGACAACTCTTTGGTGTGACCTCTGACCATCGCCACTTGGGTTCGTCTCCTCCCTCTATCCTGCAGCACCAAAGGTTGGGTGAGTGTGTATAAACATGGCAGCATATTGTGGAGAAGCCTGGGAGGGCTTCATAACAGAATGGAGACAGGTGCGCTCACAGGGTGACATTACAGAAGCCGATTTAGATCTCTATTTTTCAAGCCTTCAACGCTTGGTTGAAAGGAAAACTCGCCTGTTTTGGCCTAAAAAATTCTTTGATAGATATATCACGAATCAAATAGTTCTGTGGGGTTTAAGAATTCAAATCTTTCCGAATATTCGTAAAGTCGAACCCAGTATCAAGAAAGCCTGGGAAGTTAACCTACAGAACTGTTCGCTACAAATGATGCAGATTCTCAGCACCCAATATGGAGTTGATATAACCCAGTTGGATACTGAGATCCTTAAATGGCAAGAAGATCATGCCATGACACATAGACTGTTTATAGATAAGGATAAAGCTTTGAAGGAGTTATTAACTAAATATGCGATGGGCCTTATTAAGACCAAAGAAAATAAGTATTTCAGAGATAAGAAAGCATATGATTATGATCAAGCATACAAATGGACAAAGTTAAAAATGCCTCTACGACGTAGGGGCCCTTCTAATCAAGAACCCCTAATCACTAATATAGATATGGCTGAGTCTGATTCATCTTCAATGTCTTCAACATCTTATTTTCCTATAGTACCTAGATTCAATGACCCCAGTGGAGCTACAAGAAAACGTAAACCCAACAGTGAAAGTAGTTCACGAAGCCAATCGAAATCAGGGAAAACGTTAAATAAAGAGAAGAAACTACGATCTCAAAAAATATCTAACCAAACTACACCTAATGCTCCCTCTTTAGGGGATGCATTAAATCATTCATTGATGACACTGACTACACCTGCATTGAAATTGAATGCAGTTTCTTCACCTGCAGATCCCATGTTGTACCAGCCCATTGATAGTCATCATGCTGGGGTAGGATCATCCAATGACGTACGTACGGCCCCAATATTTACAAATTCTAATGAAAATAGGAAAAACCCACAGGCAACCCCTATTCCGGCACGAAAATCTAGCCAGCCTTTAAATTAGGAGGTCCCGACTCTATTGTATCCGGTAGTCGGGACCCCTTGGATATTATCAACTTTTCTTCTTATCCTCTTTCTATAGACAAAACTGAGCTTTTGAAGTTAGGATTAACATTTTGTCCGGACGAAAATGCGGATAAATTTGCGTTAATTAAAGATCTTCATCTCTTTGCGAGACGACTGATGTATAAAGTATTATTTGACAAAGACAGTAATGTTACTCAAAATAAAGAATCTCTTCACCCCATAATTGAGTCAGTCACGTTCGAAGACCTTAGGGCCTTGCAGGACTTGATGGACCTATGGGATGAAAGCAATCCGGAGGAGGAGGGGTGCGTTTACAGTTCATCTGGAACAGGGGACATGACTTCCATGTCTCAACTCCCTGTTCCCCTCACCCCAGGCTCATCCGCGCCTAATGTCATCTTTGGCGCACCTAAATCTTACAAATCTCATTCTAGGTCCTTTCCGGTTCTACAGGGTAATTCCAATATCTGGGCCTTTGTGATCCAGGTCACTAAGGAGATAGAGGCTATTAATTGGAAGACTGGACCGCAGAACAATCTGCCCCTAAATCTAAGGAAAGCCCTTAAAACTCTTAGATGTAATACGTCTTTGGTGATCAAACCATCTGATAAGGGTGGAAACCTGGTGGTGATGGATGTGGGGCAATATGGGGAAATGTGTCACGATATCCTTCGCAATCGTGAATGGTATCGTCCGGTCCCCAGATCCCATGTCCAGTACTATTCCAGGAAATACAAAGAAATAATTCTAAAAGCACAACATACTGGCATTATAGATCAGAATACCTATAAATATCTGAACATAGAGAATTTCACAGTACCTACTTTTTATGCACTTCCAAAAGTGCATAAGAATTTAATGAAACCTCCTGGGAGACCAATTATCTCAGGATGTGGTTCATTAACGGAACGTGCTAGTGAACTAATAGATGAATATCTATACCCTCATGTTAAGGGCTTGTTCTCCCATGTTGGGGATACAATTGAACTTTTGAAAGTTATTGATGGCCTACAAGTCCCCCATGATGCTTGGCTTGTAGCCATAGACATAGAGGCACTTTACAACTCTATACCCCAAGATAGGGGTGTTGAAGTGGTAAAGGGCTTTCTCTGTGAACGGGACCTGGATTCTCGTAAATACAATGAATTTGTTATCGAACTTTTGATTTTTGTGTTGACACACAACATTTTTGTCTTTGGAGGCTCCCACTACCTCCAGATACAGGGGGTCGCTATGGGTGCCAAGTGCGCACCATCATACGCGAACCTGTATCTGGGGGGGTGGGAGCGTGACCTCTTTGCGGACGATTCCAAAACCCACATAAGTAAGATCATGTCATGGCATCGTTATATTGACAACGTTTTCATGGTGTGGGCGGGACTTGAGAGTGAACTGACTGATTTCCTGGAAGGTTTACAATTGAATATGTATAATTTGAAATTTACGTATACATTTAATCGATTTAAAATCACATTCTTGGATGTAGAGATCTTTATAAATGATAAGAGAGAATTATGCTCTACTCTTTATAGGAAACCATCGGTGGGCAATAGTTTATTGCATGCTGATAGCTCCCACCCTGAACCATTAAAGAAAAGTATTCCATACAGTCAATTCTTGAGAATCAAGAGAAACTGCACTTTGGATGCAGACTTTCAACGAGAATCCGATTCCCTTAATATACGCCTTCGGGCTAGAGGATACAGTAAAACTTGTCTTAGAAAGGCATTCAACAGGGTCAAAAGCCTCAATAGACAATCACTCATTTATAAATCTAGAGAAACTAGGTCGTGCACATCAACCAGAATTATTACAAAGTTCAATCGACAGCACTCTAAGATCCGCAATGTCTATAAGAAATTCTGGTATTTGCTTGCAGCAGACCAGAGAATATCTCGATTTATTAAACCTTTCCCAGAAATTACGTATAAGAGATCACAATCATTGAAAGACATTTTGGTGTCCAGTCATTTTGCTCAAACAACAACTTTCAAAAAATCATCCCTGGGCACATATCCCTGTGGGAAATGTAATTTTTGCATGTATATTCTTGCAGGTAAAAATGTAACTCTTCCCAATGATAACATCTGGACACCCAAACACAGGTGCAACTGTCAAACCATTGGGGCTGTTTACCTCATGAAATGTTTGTGCGGCGCATTCTATGTAGGCAAAACAAAACAACCATTCCTTTGTCGCATAAGGGACCATGTCTCTTTAATTGCCAAACATAAAATGGAAACTCCAATCAGCCGCCATGTAGGCCTTTATCATAACTTTGATCTAAAGTTCATAATTTTTTTTGCTTTGGAACATATTCCCCAGCATGAAAGAGGGGGGGAGATTGACACAAAACTCCTCCAGTTGGAGAGCAGGTGGATCTATCTTTTACAAGCCACTCAATTCCCTGGCCTGAATGAAGGCATTAGCTTTAAACCGTTCCTACAATGATTTCTATCCAGTTGTAGAACTGTCCAATTGCTGGCCCCCTCCCAACCTATAATTATACCACAGGGACCAGATGCCTGATTGTGTCCTGGTCACCCTCTATTTTGTGTGTAGTTACATCTCATGTGGGATTCAGCCTTTAGAGGGCAGTTTGATCCATGGAGAACATTCTGTTTAGGGGGGGGGAGGGATTTGCATTTCCTAGGGGTTGCGTCACAAACTTTATGCCAATGTTCTTTCCCTCAACATTTTGGAGGGATTAAGATTATAATGTACATTAATTGATGTTTGTGTTATTATGTATAAGCTATATTGTTGTTTTTGTTTTTAATCACATTAGGCAACATGTATGTAATTGCCTATGTGACTCACATTTATACTTATTGTATATTTATGTTTTTTCTTTGAATGTGTTTGGAGAATGCATGGGTATGATAATGTCAGGGAAATTCCCCGTCTGTTGTCACCAATCTGCGCTCAGTGCGCATGCGCGGCAAAACGGCGCATCGGCGCATGCGCGTGCGTGGCGGGACGGCGCTTCGGCGTGCTCGGGTGCGCGCACCGGCGCAACGACGAATGCGCATGCGCAATAGCTCGCCAATGGGACTACAGGCGGGCCTATTTAAACAGACGCAGTAACACTATCTGGTTGCTGGTTTGTCAGCTTTACTGTGTTTCCTTGTGCCTGAAAGAAGTTAAAGTTCTCCTGCTGTGACCCGGACCGGATTTGACTACGCTTCTGCTTCTCCTGAACCTGACCCCTTGGCTTGCTAAACGGACTTCTACCTCTCTCCTTGTGCTTGACCCTCGGCCTGTGACCCGGATCTGCTGCCTGTCTCCAGCCCTCTACCTTCTGCCTGTACCCTGGACTTCTTGCCTAACCGGACTATTCTGGTGCTTCCTGCTAAGCTCCTAAACGGACTTGTGCCTTGCTTCTGGTTGCTGTTTGACCCTGTCTACCCTAGGTGTTTGACTCCTGGCCTGTTCTTCAGACTCATCCCTGCTAGATTCTTCAGCAAGACACCTCCACCCGCTGGTGACCAGTGCTCAAGACACCTCTACCTGCTGGTGGCCAGTGCTCCCTCGTGCTGTCCTCTCCCTGTCTCACCTCCAGGGGGCGGAGTGCGCTTGGGTGCAAGGGTGAACCACTCTCGGCATCTCGGCCTCGGTAAGTACGTAGCCTGATAGTACAAACCAGCCAGATGTCTGAGGCCGACAGAGTGCGTTCCCCATTTGACACCCTCTGCCAGCAGGTCTCCACCCTAACGGACACTGTCCAAAGACTCCAAGAGGGATATACCCAGATTGATGGCCGTCTTCAACAGCTCACCGGTCTCCTAGGGCCAGGCCCCACAGCTGCCACCTCTGCCAACACCGCCACCAACTCCCAAGTACCTACGAGTTCTACAGTAGTGATGGCCACCCCTGAACCCAGGGTCCCTATTCCGGAGCGTTTTTCGGGTGTCCGCAAAAAATACCGGGCCTTTAAAAACACCTGCTCCCTCTACCTTGCCCTCCAACCAAGGACCTTCTCTTCGGAAGCAGTAAAGGTGGGGTTTATCATCTCTTTCTTAATGGATGACCCTCAGGCCTGGGCCCATGGCCTGATGGAGCAACAGAGCCCCATATTGGACTCAGTAGAGACATTTTTTGAACATATGGCTCAATTATACGATGATCCCCAGCGATCAGCCACGGCCGAGTCCGTCCTCCATAACCTAACTCAGGGGAGAAGACCGGTGGAAGACTATACGTCGGAATTTAGGAAATGGTCCGCCGACACCAAATGGAATGAGGCGGCCCTCAGATACCAATACCGCCAGGGACTATCTGAGACTCTCAAGGACGAGCTGGCCAGGATCGAAACCCCCACTACCTTGGAGAACCTGATCCAATCCGCCATACAACTCGATAGGCGTCTGCGTGAACGACGGGCGGAGCGATTTCAATCTCCTCGTCCCAACTGGCCTCCATCCAGGACTGTACCTCACTACCCACCAACCTCTGCGCCTGCAGTCACACCTCTTCCTGAGCCAGAACCCATGCAGCTCGGGTTGGTTCGGGCTCCCCTGACTCCTGAGGAAAAACAGCGAAGGCGTCAGGCCAATCTGTGCCTATATTGCGGGGGTGCCGGCCACTTCCTCCTCAACTGCCCCGTAAGACCTAGTAAGTCTATCTCTAAAGACACTTTAAACTATCAACTCTTTGACAACCCTCAGTCTTATGTCATTCTCTTTGTGTCTCTACAGCTGCCGGAAGGGGCAATCCGCCTCCCGGCAATTATTGATTCTGGAGCCTGCAGCTGCTTCCTGGACTCTGCCTTAGCCTCAAGATTCCATGTCCCCACTCAACCTAAGGACCACTGCCTTCAGATCCACCTGGCAGATGGGTCCTTGCCCCGTTCAGGGCTGATCACGCAGGAAACCAAACCTATCCTTGCCATCTCTGACTCGGGTCATCAAGAACTCCTCCGGTTAGACCTCATACCTTCCCCGATGTTCCCCATCATCCTGGGTCTTCCCTGGCTACAGGCACACGAGCCCCTCATAAATTGGGTGAAGAAAGAGGTTAGCTTCACCTCCCCCTATTGTTCCCAGAACTGTCTTGCCTCTGCCTCTACGGTCTGCGCTTCCATGATTGCCAAGCCGGACAACCTACAGCATGTTCCTTCAGTCTATCTAGAATTCCGGGACGTGTTCGATAAGCAGCAAGCCGACCATCTACCACCTCATCGGCCCTATGATTGCCCTATCGATCTCTTGCCGGGCTCCAAAATTCCGTTCGGACGTATCTTTCCGTTGTCCGAAACCGAGTTGAAAGCCCTCAAGGCTTATATTGATGAAAACCTCCAGAAGAGATTTATTCGCCCTTCCTCCTCTCCAGCCGGTGCAGGAATCTTCTTTGTGGAAAAGAAAGACGGGTCCTTAAGACCCTGTATCGATTACCGGGACCTAAACAAGATAACCATTAAGAACAGGTACCCACTACCCCTTATTCCGGAGCTATTTCAGCGCTTCCGATCTGCTCGGGTCTTTTCCAAACTGGATCTACGGGGGGCCTACAATCTTATCAGAATCAGGGCCGGAGACGAGTGGAAAACCGCCTTCAGATCTCGTTTCGGACACTTTGAGTATTCGGTCATGCCGTTCGGTCTTTGTAATGCTCCAGCCACCTTCCAACACCTAGTCAACGACATTTTCAGACAGCACCTTGATGACTTCTTAGTAGTGTACCTGGACGATATCCTCATCTTTTCCACCAACATCGAACTCCACCGGGCTCATGTCATGAAGGTCCTCACCATCCTTCGGAAGCACAAACTCTACCTCAAAGCTGAGAAATGCGAGTTCGAAAAGACCACCGTACAGTTCCTCGGCTTTATCATTTCCATCGATGGGGTCGCGATGGACCCGCAGAAGGTGAAGGCCATTCAGGACTGGCCAGCCCCAACCAACAAGAAGGGGGTACAGCGGTTTATAGGCTTCGCCAACTTCTATAGGAGATTCATCGTGGGCTTTTCCTCCATTGTGGCCCCAATAACCCAACTTACCCAGCAAAATAACCGTTTTCACTGGTCTCCAGAAGCTCAAGAGGCCTTCTCTCGCCTCAAGGACGTCTTCACTTCAGCACCAGTACTTCAGCACCCGGATCCTCTACTGCCGTTCACCCTGGAAGTGGACGCCTCTGAGACAGCCATCGGAGCCATCCTCTCTCAAAGACGAGGCCCCAAGGCTCTCCTGTATCCAGTAGCCTTTGCCTCTAAAAAGTTGACTCCCCCGGAGCGAAACTATGATGTAGGGGACCGGGAATTACTGGCCATAAAATTCGCACTGGAGGAATGGCGATACCTTCTGGAGGGGGCAGTACACCCCATCATGATCTTCACAGATCATAAAAATCTAGAGTACTTAAGAACAGCTCAACGTCTACGCCCCAGGCAGGCCCGTTGGGCCCTTTTCTTCACCCGGTTCAACTTTCACATTTCCTATAGACCCGGCTCCAAGAATGGGAAGGCGGATGCACTATCCAGGATGTTTCCGGAAACCCCTCAGTCGGCCCAACCGGGCACCATTCTGTCAGCTCAGAACTTTCTGTTGATTCCCCGGGCCGATCTACTCACCTCTATTAAAATTGCTTCCGGGCTCTGCTCTGATCCGGTCACTACCTCCCTGGAGAAGCGGGACGGCCTATTCTGGTCCCAGGACAAGATTTTCGTCCCTCTGGAAACAAGACCGCTGGTCTTGAGGACCTTCCACGATCTCAAACTGGCAGGTCACTTCGGAGCACGTAAATCGTCGGAACTTGTCTCCCGCTCCTTCTGGTGGCCAGGCTGGAGGCAAGATTGTAAGTCTTATGTCGCTTCCTGCACTCAGTGTCAGCGTAACAAGGGGCCAAACACCAAGAGTTGGGGCCTGCTCAAGCCCTTACCCATTCCTGAGCGCCCTTGGGCGGACGTGTCCATGGACTTTATCGTGGACTTGCCTTCCTCCGGAGGGTTTACCACGATTCTGGTCGTTGTGGACCGCCTCTCAAAAATGGCTCACTTTTTACCGATGATTGGGACACCTTCAGCCATGGATACTGCTCAAATCTTTTTTAAGGAGATAACCAGGCTTCATGGAATACCAAAGAGTATCACCTCCGACAGAGGGGTCCAGTTCACTTCAAAATTCTGGAAGGAACTCTGCAAGTCACTAGAAGTCAAAACCTGCCTCTCGTCAGCGTACCACCCCCAAAGCTATGGCCAGACAGAAAGAACCAATCAGACCCTGGAGCAATACCTCCGTTGTTTCTGCTCTGCTTCCCAGGATGACTGGGCATCTCTACTTCCTTACGCAGAGTTTGCCTATAACAATTCAATGCATTCTGCTACCAATCAAACCCCCTTTTGGGCCAATTACGGTTTTCATCCCTCCTTTCTCCCTGAAAACATCCCCGAGAGCCCTGTTCCCGCGGTCCAGGACCGAGTGGCTTCTGTCCAGGCGAATTTCCAAAGACTCCAGGAGATGATGCGGAATGCCCAAAGGATCCTACAAGAAATTTTATGACCGGGGAAGGAAGGAAAACCCGGCGTTCAGAGTCGGGGAAAAAGTTTGGCTTTCCGCCGCCAACCTCAGATTGCCTATTCCCTCTCGAAAGCTCGGCCCTAGATTTATCGGGCCCTTCAAGATCAAACGAGCTATTAATCCTGTGGCTTTTGAACTAGCATTACCTGATTCCTATAGGATTCACCCAGTGTTCCACTCATCTTTATTAAAACCCGTCATTCCCAACGCCTTTCCTGGAAGAGATGAACCTCCTCCACCACCAGTTGAAGTAGATGGGGAAAAGGAATTTGAGATGGAATCCATCCTGGGCTGTAGGAAAAAAGGCAGACAGTTACAATACTTGGTTAAATGGAAGGGTTACGCCCCGGAAGACAACTCCTGGGAACCATCCAGGAACTTGCATGCTCCTCGCCTAATATGAGCCTTTCACCAAGAACATCCGGAATTAATGGCCAGTCTGGGCGTCCGGAGTCCGCCCCTCGGGGGGGGGCACTGTCAGGGAAATTCCCCGTCTGTTGTCACCAATCTGCGCTCAGTGCGCATGCGCGGCAAAACGGCGCATCGGCGCATGCGCGTGCGTGGCGGGACGGCGCTTCGGCGTGCTCGGGTGCGCGCACCGGCGCAACGACGAATGCGCATGCGCAATAGCTCGCCAATGGGACTACAGGCGGGCCTATTTAAACAGACGCAGTAACACTATCTGGTTGCTGGTTTGTCAGCTTTACTGTGTTTCCTTGTGCCTGAAAGAAGTTAAAGTTCTCCTGCTGTGACCCGGACCGGATTTGACTACGCTTCTGCTTCTCCTGAACCTGACCCCTTGGCTTGCTAAACGGACTTCTACCTCTCTCCTTGTGCTTGACCCTCGGCCTGTGACCCGGATCTGCTGCCTGTCTCCAGCCCTCTACCTTCTGCCTGTACCCTGGACTTCTTGCCTAACCGGACTATTCTGGTGCTTCCTGCTAAGCTCCTAAACGGACTTGTGCCTTGCTTCTGGTTGCTGTTTGACCCTGTCTACCCTAGGTGTTTGACTCCTGGCCTGTTCTTCAGACTCATCCCTGCTAGATTCTTCAGCAAGACACCTCCACCCGCTGGTGGCCAGTGCTCAAGACACCTCTACCTGCTGGTGGCCAGTGCTCCCTCGTGCTGTCCTCTCCCTGTCTCACCTCCAGGGGGCGGAGTGCGCTTGGGTGCAAGGGTGAACCACTCTCGGCATCTCGGCCTCGGTAAGTACGTAGCCTGATAGATAAACAAAATTCCATCTTATGTTATTGTCTTCCCCTTTCCCCCCCCTATGTTCCGTTCCTTTTACTCATGGCTTTGCCCCTGACTTGGCTGTCTACGTTGTGTCCGGTTTTCATCCCGTACGGACGCCCAAGGGTGTACATTAGACTTTCAGGGCGTCTAGGCAGGTCGTATCTGTTTTACAGTGCGTTCTTGCCTGTTCGTTTCTGATTTTCAGTTCGTTATTCATAGGCCTTGCTGTTCTAAAGTGCGTTCTGTTCTGTACGTTCTGATAAGACGACCGTTTCCTAGCCATGTCGCCTGGATGTTCTCATCGTCGAGTTCGTGCTGTGCGTGCACTTGGTGTTGGTCTGCTTGTTTTGGACCAAGACCAGTCCATGAATGGTGTGAGGAGGAGTTCATGGACCAAGAATTGGTTGCTCCAGCGGGACCAATTCTGCCACATGCCTCTGCTGCGGGAGATCGTCGAGAATAATCCTGAGGACTACAGGAATTTTCTGCGGATGTCTGACCCCGTTTTTCAGGAACTGTTGGCTTTGGTGTCCCCCTATATTACCAGGAAGGACACCGTTATGCGGGAAGCCATCAGTGCTGAGCAGAGGCTCATCGCCACCTTACGGTACCTGGCGACAGGGAGAAGTCTTCAGGACTTGAAGTTCACGACAGGCATCTCCCCCCAGGCTCTGGGCCTCATAATCCCAGACACCTGTTCTGCCATTATACAACTCCTGCAGGAGGACTATATTAGGGTAAGTTTTCTCCATTAACATCACATTTTATGTATTACATGTATGCTAATGTATTGTATTTCTTTCATCCTTCCCTAATTACCATGATTGTAATATGCTGAGAATGTCCCCTTTGTCCCCATGCATGCTGGAAGCTTTAGATTGCCCCTTTTTTCTCCTCCATGCATATTTCCCTTCACTAACCTTTCCAGCAGGGGCGCCTGTTGCTCCAAATGTTTGGGGGTTCAAACCCCAATTTAGGAAATAAACTTCCTCCTTTTTTGCTCTGGTGCCTATTAAATGCCCCCATTTGTCCCCTCCAATGCAGCCATTTTGTTCCCTCCAATGCAGCCATTTTGTTCCCTCCAATGCAGCCAGTTCCCCCCCAGCCCTGCACTTACCTTCTTGTGGTCAGCGCCATCCTTCTTCTGTCCTTGATGTCTTCTCCTTCCCTTGATGTTGCATCAGCCAATCATGTTACCATTAAACAGACTTGGTGAACATGATTGGCAGAGCAGCCTGTCAGTGTTTACCCAAGGAATGCCCCCCCCCCCTGCGTCCCCTATTTAACTTTTCTGAAGCCAATTAAATCCCTCAGGCTGTAATGTGCAAGACAATTTTCCATACTGTTTCTGATATGCAATTTTAAGCCCATAAATGCCGCAGTTCTTCATATGTCGGTCGCTTAACAGGGGATCATCCACCTAAATAGTGGGCGGCATAGACAATACATAGGTTCATGCAAGGCATGAACCTATGTATTGTTCTGAGTGACGGGCACAGGAGAGAGGGGGCAGTGCTCCAGCGCCCACTCTGGACGCACCGCCACTGCAATGCTATCCTGTGGCCAAACACATCTCCCCCCCTCCCCATTATAATTTATTAATGGACCATCATAGGGGGTGATGAATATGATACATGAGCCTTCCATTATACTTATTTAAAACACCTTAATAAATGTAGACTTTGCTTGATGTTGGCCTCTAATGTATTTTCATAGAATATACTTGTAATGTTTGATTTGTGTATTCTAATATTTTTTCATCTTGTTTGACTCCACAGCTTCCTTCCACACCACAGGAATGGCAGACTGTGGCATCAGAGTTTGCCACACGGTGGGACTTCCCCAACTGCGGTGGTGCTATAGACGGGAAGCACGTCCGCATCGTACCGCCACCCCGTTCTGGGTCCTACTACTACAACTACAAGGGGTTTCATAGCATTGTGCTGATGGCGGTGGTGTCAGCACGGTATGAATTCCTCTATGTTGATGTAGGGAAGAATGGCTGGATGTCCGATGGGGGATCCTTCATCCAGACGGAGTTTGCCCTCCGTCTCCAGAGTGACGACCTTGCATTGCCACCGGATGCAGGGAATATTGAAGGACTCCCCTTTGTTTTTTTGGCTGATGAAGCCTTCGGGCTCGGACCACATCTTATGAGGCCATTTCCTCAGAGGACCCTGACCCCAGAGAAGAGGGTGTTCAATTACCGGCTGGCCAGGGGCCGAAGAGTCGTTGAAAATGCCTTTGGCATAATGGCCAGCCGGTTCCGCCTTTTTATGACTTCCATCCACTTGGCGGACTACAAAATAAACTATGTAGTGTTATGCTGCTGTGTGCTACACAATTTTCTTTGCCGCAAATCAAATTCATATATGGCCTCAGTTTTGCCAGAGGCTGGACTTTCCCCTGATAATCCCCTGCCGGGCCTGGAATCTGCCCGTGCTGGCTTGCCCCCCCAAAATGCCCGTGAGGTTCGGGACAAATACATGGACTATTTCACGGGTAGGGGGGCAATTCCTATGCCAGGCTATGTCTAAAGATTGCTGTCTAACGATCCAAATAAAAATCTTGTTTAAACTTCTAACTTTTGTTGGTTTCCTGTCTCCTAGTTTGTCTTAGTGCATTTGTAGTGCCAAGTGTATTTTCCTTTAGTAAATACCAACCATTTCACTATTAACCTTTAAAAATTTACGAAATAAGGTTAGAGCATATTAGAAAAAGAAGCTACACGTTGTTTGTGTTCAAATCTTTACTATGTGCAAATTCACACACCTTTTTTTTTTTAATTTTACATTTTTAGTTTGCCTGGCCACAAACCGGCAATTGTTTTCTTAGGAAAATACAAAAACAACAGTTGCATTCCAAAAATTACAAAATTGGATACCTCGGAGCAATCTGAGACATTCACTTACACAAACTATATGTCTCTATGTGCCCGTCCTAATATGGGGTCCTGCCACCCCTTGCCCAGCCAAAAATTGAATATGCACACAATTGGGATAATTTTCCTATAGGGATTTTAGACTCCTGATCCCTATTGTCAACATGTGCTATCTGCCATCAGGGGTGATCAATGGACGTGTTTTGGGGGTGCAACCCCTTCCTCAGTTCACCTACTTTAGATACGAGGAAGGGGTTGCACCCCCAAAAGACGTACATGGATATCCCCTGATGGAAGATAGCACATGTTGACACACTGTGTGCAGATTCAATTTTTGGCTGGTTTGATTGTCAAAAAGTTTTTTAAAAGTTGAAAAACAAACATGAGAAAAAAGGGGGTTGGGATGCCTTATTGAATTCTCCCCAATACATAGAGAATGTCTTTAAATGTTTGATCCATCACATGTATTCTTTCTTTAATTTTGTCCAGTTCCGTGCTACATTCCATCACTTGCTGGATGAGGCGGAGGGCACTGTCAGCAGAGAAACCTGTACTATCCTTCACCCCAACATTCACATCCCCTAAAAACAAAATAAAAAGGTATTATAACTCTGCAGGCCTACCTCTCTTACCTGAAGCTGTGGTGACAGATACTGACCTGTTGTGGTGACCAGTTCCACAACGTCATCCACCTCTCCTTCCTGCACTTCTCCTTCCTCCACCTCAACTTCCTCCACATCTTTACGTTGTTGGTCTTTGGGAGTTTGGGGTTGTTGTGAAGCTGTGGGGTTCTTGTGCTCCCTGGAGTGTCCTCCTCCCAGTCTTCTCTCCCCTATGAGAATCAAACAAAAGGTAGAGTTATCACACAGAAATTCTCTATGTTAAACCAAAAAACAGGCTAAATTGCTTGGAAGTGGGGTACAAGTGTGTGTTTGGGCGGAAGTTAAAGATGAATGCATTATTTCTGACCAAGAATATGCTTAGTATTCACCTTTGTCTGTCATTTTTTAGACATGTAGGCAACACAAAAATTCTCTGAAGCACCTGTGTGGGACACCCAAAAAAGGCGGGTCTGTTGGCCCACACTATAGTGCTCCAAAGTACAGATGTGGAAGCAGCTGCTGAGTGTCCTCTCCTTTACACTGACAAAAGTTTGCATTTCATTCTCTTTACAAACACATCATCTAGCCTAAAACTTTGTGCCCCAAATTTCCCAAAAAAATGGCAGATGTCTAATTACTTTTGTGGCTGTAAAATAATCCAAAACAGCGGATAGTGGCCGAACGAAGTGTCTGTAACGTTACGAACGATTACTGTGCCCAACCAAGTTCAAAATATAACATTTTGGAAGGGAGTCCAATAAGAAAAACAAAAAAAAACAGCAACATGTCAGTTTAGAAAAGGATTAATAGCAGAAAAGTGTACATTTTACTTACTTTTAGCGAGCATTCTCTTAATGCTCCTTAACTGCTCTGGCTCCCTCAGTTTGAGGTCTGACCACCTCTTTCTGAGCTGCTCATTTGAGCGTTTCACCCCGAAATTCGTCTTCAGACTCTTCACGACTTTAGTGAGGATTTTGGCCTTCCTTCTATTTGGTTTGCTATACGGCCCATGCTTTGCGTCATAATCAGACTTGAGCAAGATGTCCACCATCTCCGCCATCTCCGCAAAAGACATATTCGATGCCTTGAATCTCCTCCTTGATCGTGACGTTTCCTCGGTCTCCGGGCTTGTCTCCTCCTCGTTAGTTGCGGAATTATCAGACACCTGCTGTAACTCCGCCATATCTGTCTGTGTGCCGAAAGAGAAGGGGCGGGGAAAAGATGTTAGTTAGAACGTCATGGGCGGGCGACGTGTGCGGAGCGACGTGTTCGAATTTTGACGCATGCGTGGTGTGTATATAGCAAACACACATGTGACTATAGTACGTTCGGTGTGCGGAGAGAGGAGTTCAAGTGACAGACGTGCGAACGAAGGTATGTGATTTTGTGACTTGTACAAATTGTTGGCCTACACTGTTTTGAGAATGTTGTAGGATATATATGGTGACTACGATGTTAAGGAGGTTAGACTGTTTGCCTCACATTAGTTATATATTATTTCTTAAACTTGCAGATACAATATGAATGTCTTTATTAGCGACAAAGAGTTCCTGGCGGAATTTATTGACCGGGTAAGGGAGCTGCCCGCTCTGTGGGAGACGAAAAACCCCATCCATAAAAAAAGAGGGGTGAGAAAAGCAGCGCTGGAGAAGCTGCTCCCATTTGTGCAGACCAAGGTGCCCACAGCCACAGCAAAACAAGTGGACACTAAAATTGGGAGCTTGAGAGGCACCTACAGGACTGAACGCTCTAAGGTCCTGGCTTCTCAGAGGTCAGGAGCAGCAGCAGATGATGTATATGTCCCGATTTTGTGGTACTACAGCAGGATGTCCTTCCTGGATGACCACATTGAGGCAAGGTCATCACTCTCCACTCTTCCCCCCAGACTTCCCTGCAGCCAACCAGAGCCTTCTCTGGAGCAAGAGGAGGCAGCCATCCTGGATGATCCTGATTTGGCCATCTGGAGCCAGGTATAGTATTAAATGAAAATGTATTGGGCTAAAATTAATGTTTGACAAATATGTCAAGATGAGAAACATACAATATTTTGGGTTCCACAAGTAAAATCAAGATCTCGAGACATTAGTCTGCACTTAATTGGGTGCTAAATAGTCAATCTGATGTAGGTGTAAATTATAAAAATGATTTCTGGATTTACATTCTAATTGCTTCAATCATGTTTATAAAGTTTGATGCAAAGATTAAAACAACATATTAAACTATGTCCCTTTTTCATACACAGGATGAAATCAGCCAGGAGGAGGGTCTGGAAACTGTCAGGCAGGAGGAGGAAGGGCCCAGTGGCAGCCAGGAGGTGGCAGGGCCCAGTGGCAGCCAGGAGGTGGCAGGGCCCAGTGGCAGCCAGGAGGTGGCAGGGCCCAGTGGCAGGCAGGAGGTGGCAGGGCAAAGGAGAAGCACCAGATCCCAGGTGCTTCCCAAAAGAGGCAGGAGGGACAGGACCACCAGTGAGGCAGCAATGGCCCTTATTAAAGAGGCCCATGCCACCCTCAAAGAGCCCACATCCCCTGAAGAGGCCATTGCCGGCCTAGTGGAGGCAAAGTTCAAGGTGATGTGCATGGAGCAACGCCTCCTATGCGAGCCCCTGCTTATCACCTTGCTCAACAAGGGGGTGATGGAAAAAATTACCCCCAATACCGCCATTTGTGAGGTGGCACAACTGTCCCAACCTCAACCTCCACCTCCACATTCTTCTTCCGCCCCACCCCCTTCTCCTCCACCTCGTTCTTCCGCCACACCACCTTCTCCTCCACCTCCACCTTGTTCTTCTGCACCACCCCCTTCTCCTCCACCTCCTCCTCCTCCTGACAGGAGTACCCCTCCAGTGGCCCAGCCTCCAGCCAAACGAAGAAGGAAGGCTGCAGGGAAGGCTTCAGGAAAGGTTGCAGGGAAGGTTGCCAGGAAGACGAGGAAGTGATGGCCTTGCTTCATTGTGGTCGGACAGAAGGCAGCCTGTTGTAGTACCACACACTTGGGACATATATATCACCTGCTGCTGTTCCTGACCTCTGGGAGGCCAGCATCAGATTGTGTTCAGAAATGTTGGCCTTCTCAAGCTCCCAATTTTAGTGTCCACACAGGGTTGCTGTGTGCTCTGGGGTCCCTGGGATGCACAAATGGCAGCAGGTTCTCCAGCGCTGCCTTCTCTTTATTTTATTTGAAACATGAATAAATGTTATTTTTGTTTAAGTTCATACTTGACTATGTGTATTTGTAAAAATGTAAAATCTAGCTTTGGAGTAAGCAGATACATTTGACTGACAAAAAAAGGGACAGATAACAACCCCCCAAAAAAATAACTAAATCGTGTTTCCCAAAAAAGTGTGTAAATTTAAATCATATATATTAAAAGATTCAATGGGAGATCACTACCAAAACATTGCGAAATTACAATTAACATCAGTTAGAAAAATAACTAATTTTTAAATATTCCTAAAAACTTGCACGATATAATACACATAAATCTTCTTAAGAGTAGCATGAAAAAGGTTAAAAAAAGATAGTCATAACTCTGTGTGAATATCAGCAGCAAAAGAAGTTCATTTGTTTGGATTAATGTCACATTCTAACGAAGATTCCAATGCACAACATTTAAACAATGCAAAAATTTGGAGCGTGATGAATGTGCTATCTCCATTACGAAGGCTTGTTTTACCAGAAGATGCGCTCCCGTCTCATAGTTGCTTGTGAGCATGCGCGCTTTTGGAAGAGTCGTAAAAGCATACACACAAACCATTTTCTCGTCACAAAACAGGCCGACGAGAAACACGACAAGGAAATCTGGAATCCTGACGAGAAAATAGAGAGCAGGTTCTCTATTTTCTCGTCGATATTCACGGCAGTTTTCTCGTCGTAAAACCATACACACGAACGGTTTTCTCGACAAAAAAGCTCTCGCGGCACTTTTCTTGCCGGTTTTGGACGAGAAACTCGGTCGTGTGTACGAGGCTTTAGAAATGTATATGTTTGAGAAAATGTTTCCATCCTGTTTCTTCAAATTTTCCCACTGTGGTCAAAAGTGAATGACGATCTGACTCCAAATTTGATTATAAAATCAAATTTGTGATATTTTACTTATCTAAAATTGTTTCGGAAAAAAATAACAAAGAAAAAATATTATGAAAAGCCGGAAATTATGGGTGCTGCTATTGCCTCTCTCTCTAAGTTTATTCTATATTTGTTACAAATCAATAATTATACTGCATTGCTGCCAATGCATCATAAAAAAAAGATAATGCAAAGCAAGCTTTACAATAATGCAGTAGTGACAGCTAATATTATGTGCTAGCACGTTAAATGGTTGCCTCAAGCAAATGGCCATGCACTGAAGCAACAAGCTTTCACAGTGGTGATCAGATACCGCATTTACCAAAAAATCCAGCTACTGTGTTATACGTGACAAAAAAGCAGACATATTAAAAAAGGCTTTCTAAACTTCCTGTGTGAAGGAATTTTAAAGCTACCGTAACTAGCCTTTGTTAAGAAAATGTGTAGTTGTTCCTGAGAATATACAAAACAAACAGATGTAAAATGCTGAAGATATAGCATGTGCATTTGTTCCTATTTCCCATCTCTCTCCCTCTGTTAGTGTATTTATATATATATATATATATATATATATATATATATATATACATATAAATATATATATATAGTACAAACATGACCCATAATTAATGCAGGTTGGGTACAGTTTTTACTTTCACCACTAATAATTTAACTATTTGATATACCATTCCACTTAATTATGTAGCCTGAAAAAAAAAAAAACATAATTAATTTGTATCCACAGAAACATGGTGGTTTAGCAATATCTGAAGGCCATCGAATTTCCATTATAATTTCTGTCACTAGAATGAATTGCTTTAACCTTTTCCATTCTCATTACCATCTTTGTCATGGAAATAGATTAAGAAGGGGCAATTTACTGTTCTCTTAATAATCTCTGTCATGAGAATGGATTATTTTTGTATTCAGTTCTATTCTTGAAACAATCTATTCACTTTAAATATCTCTATCGATTTTTAAACTTTTGCAAAAGTAATTGTAACTATTTTGAGGATCATACCCTTCTTTATAATTAAATAGAATTGATAACTTCTGCATTAGCTACTGTAGCTTCTATTATCAAAGATAATAATCCATATACCAGACAAGTACTATTTTTATCAAAAAAAATTAAAGTTCATTCCTTAATATCGATAGTGATCCAATCTAATGAGGTTCCCACATGCAATCTACCTTTACTATTTTCAGGGAAATTAGTTTCCAATTTGAAAATGTAAGTAGACAGTCTACAGTTTAATACTGTTAGCTATGAATAGTTATAAATTGCTTGGAAATGTGTTAGTCCAGTTAAAGGGCAATGCTACCTGCACTATGTGTTGATGGGTGCAGGAAAGCTGATCATCTTCTGGGCTCTTGCAGGTCACCCAAACCTCAATTATTGTCTTCCATTACCTGTATCCACAGAAGTTTGTATGAATCGACCAGTAATCCTAGATGTCTTGGCACAACCCTTCAGTTTTTAAAATTATGATTGTAAACTTAGAGATGAGTAATAGGGTTCATGATGATGGGCATTCTAGCTAAACAATGCATTTTCCTTTCAAAAGCATGCATTTGCATTTGAATGGAAAACACATAATTGGATTAAAAAAGGCTGCATTTGACCTGCCTTGCTTGCAGCTAAAATGTACCTTTTTGGGACATGCTGGGTCTGAAGAAAATCTGCACAACAAAAATCACGTTTCTGGACCGCCATGCATTCTGCCCGATTTAACACAATGTTCCAAACATGTTTCAAATGCAGGAAAACATTCCCCTACAGGATGAGCCCTTATGTAAAAACTTTGCTGGTTTAAATAAAAATTCCATTAATAGAAAAAATGTTCTTATAAGAAATGTAGACATGCATTTGGTATATAATAACAAGGCTGCTGAAAAAGCCAGCATACCTCAATATATAGGCTCTGAAATACATTTTTTTTTTGTATCTTGCAAATTCATAGATACTCTGACTAGAGACATAAAAAAATTATATCTTCCAATACCCCATTATAATTTATCTTTATTAAAGTGTTAATGTATATTTTGTGATTTGTAGTTGTTTTTCATTACTCCTATTCCATATGAAAGCAAAATGGGCCTGTGAAGAAGACATCTAATACTCACCTTCCCTGGTGCCCATGCCACCAATCTGCTATAGGCAAGGAAAGCACCAGCTGAAGAAGTTTCACAATCCACCACTAGTTAGGTTACTAGAAATTTTGCTAACATCAGATTTACATGCATGTGCTCTATCCAAAATTGCATTTCCTCTCTAAAATCACAACACCGTCTTTAGAAACCCTATCTGTGTGTAGCACTACCCCCGTAGGAGCTGCTGGTTATTATTTTTGGGTCCTGCCGTTACCCCACAGTTCACCGTATCAAACTTTGAGTCTAAAATTGGCAATGTGCCCACAGATGCATGCACCAGTCACTTAGTCTTTTTCCAATGCTTTTTTATTAAACACAACTTGCAGCAGTATAGGGATGGAGGGTTAGGGGTATTCGGATACCTTGTGCAGATCACTGAGGAACTTGAGATCCTGGAGAAAAGTACACTTGCTGTCAACGGATCTTGCTCACCTGGATAGACCTCTCTCACCGGCCTAGCAGCCGGAATGATGCATGGACAAAAGTCTCTGCCACAGACTTGATGATAGTAATAAACTGTTGAACAATCCTCTGCCATAGGATTTGGTATTGGTAATTGACAAAGGGAACACAGCTACACAGTACCAAAGTCCTTTAAGCCATCCAGCAGTACTGTGAGGTAGATTGATTAGGATGCATCCTCCAATTGAGTCACCAGGCTCTTCTCGAGATACCAGCCTTCTGCTCGGTCCTCTCCAAGAAGAGTCCTCCCCTGGATCTTCCAATTGCTCTGCTTCTTCCCGCAGGCAAGACAGCACAGGACCATCCCTGAACCAGTAGGCCCCAGGCAGATTTCCGGGCCTACTTGCAGTAACGTAGCCTCAGGCCAGCAGGCCCCGAGGCAGAAGAGGAGTTGGCACATACCTTAGGCCAGGCGGGCCACGAGGTCAGAGAGCCATAAAAATGGCGTCTGCCCCTTAAGTATCCTCTCCCAGAATGCACAGTGGTAAAACACTCCCGCTGGGCTGTTTCTGGGGAAGGGACACCCAATACATTGCAGCCTGTTGTATTTCCAACACTGGCCTGTGGTGACAATGACACCTACTGGCGACAGTGGGAACTGCTCCCAACACTGCCAAAGCTGGAACAGAGGTTAATTTAGCCATAGACATTAAATTCTGAACTATGTACAATTCAGATGACCCACTAAATTTACATGATAGCGCCTGGTCAACAGGAGCAGGGCGCTACATGTGTAACTGGACCATTTTTGTTTTTGGCTTTATCAAACAGTGGTGTTGATTTACTAAAGAAGTAGAGGCTGTTCGCTCTGCAAAGTGTATGTAATATAAGGTGAACTAGTTTTCACTTTAAAGACCCAATTGTATGTTAAAGAAATTAACAAAAAAAAAAAAAAAACAGCATTACATTTTTGGTAGCACACAATGGGTTGACTGAAATGAACACAGCTTTATGTTATTTACTGAGCTCAGTGAATATTCACTTTGCCAAGTGAATGACCTATTTTCCTTTAGTAAATCAACCCTGTTTTGTTAAAAAAACTTTGAATAACCTTTATAACCTTCTGACATGTTTGAAGTCAATTCCAAACTTGTCACATTTATTAAAGGGGAACTCTGCTTGCTGTGTCACCATCTCTGGGGATGTGTAATTTGGTCATAAAAGGGGACTACACCTTCAATGTTCACCAACATAAGAAGCTCCATCAAGCTGGTAGAAGAGTTTCTCCCACATTGTGTGACAGGTTCTATATAGACATTTTGCTTACCAAAACCCTAAGAGTTAAACCCTGGTTACTAGGAGCCCACATTCCTTGCTGTCTCCCTTTCCGCTCATTTGCAGAGAATTCTCTCAGTGGAGGAGCTACGTATAAACTATTAAAGTCCAACGGTACAATCTGTAAAGCAATTACACATAAAGTGGACCTTGCAGTACAATGCAAGTCTGCTCAAATTGCCCAACCCCCTTCCACTTTAAAAGCCACTCACTGTGTAAAGGTGCAAATTGACCCTCTAAAATAAAAAGTTTGATTTTTATTCACCTTACCCCTGTCTTCTATATTACTGGGCGTGATATTGCCATCCTTCTCGAAAGATTCCCTGAGAATGCAGAGCAGGTGAAATCTTTTGGAAAGACTCTGCAGGCCATTGCTAGAGCATCTTTTTGGTAGATTTTGGCTGCTCTGTAATCTCCCGAATCCTTCCCAGCAGGAGTGTGATGTAATCCTCACCTAGGCATTGCAGTCAGAAGACAGGTGTGAGGTATAAACTCTAGCTTTTTTCCTTACAGATTCATTTTACACCTACTAATTGTTGGAGATACAGTATGTGAAGGGAGAGGGGGACTGTACAGTGTAAGTGGACCTTGAATTTTGCTACATGGTCTTCTTTAACTGTATTCTGCTGACTCCTAGCTACTGTCTCACAGAAGTCCCTCCAAATTCTGGTGTGCAACTTATGCCATGATAGATTTCAGGTGACCATACTAGTGACTTAAAACATACCTGTGAAGTCGTGCACTTACAATGTACTATTGAAATATAAAACAGGAGACCATTTAAATTGCTGGCAAATGTAATTTTCTTGCAACCTTGATTTTCTTTGTAAAAAGGGTCATAGGGGTCCCACAAAATATTTTTGGGGAACCTTTGAGGGGTTTGTTTTGTTTTTTTTTACAAAAAAGAAGCAGACAGGGAAATATAAATTTTTTGCACAACTGTCACTTTTGCTGTAAAACATTCTACAACAAGAATGTAAAAAGAATTGTGCCCCCCACGAAAATTAATGCCAGAACCTTTATCTTTAATCCAGGTCTTTTGTGGCCTTGTAAAAAAAAAAACGAACTGTGTTCCCCCAAAATCTCAATTAAACACTCAAATGAGCATGCAGCATGGCTGGCCAGGAAATGGGGAAAGGCATGTAATTCCCCTCCTGAACCATACCAGGCCACATGCCTCAACATAGGGAGGGTACCTTGGCAGGGGCCCCCCTAGCAATGCACCTTCTCCACTGTTGATGAGGATAAGTTTGTGTTCCCCACAAACCTGGCCCAGTGGTTGTGGGCGTCTGCGAGCAGAAGAATTATCAGAATCTGAAAGGGCCCTTGCACATGGGCCAGATCCAGTTTTCTCACCAGGGGATCTTTCCGCTGATCACCTGCTGAGTTGAGTGAGCAGATGACAGGTCCGTGTCTGTTTATATCCGACTGCCCTCCTATCTGGCCAAATGGAGAGGAATGGGTCCCCTTCTGTTTGTTTTTTTCTGGATCAGATCAGATTGGAGATAGGTTGACGTAAACAGACACAAGTTCACTTACATCCGCTGCTCCATAGAGGAAAATATAGGGTCCGATCGAGTCCGCACGTCCATTTTACGTACCATTTTTCAGACAGCTCATGTGAAAGGGACCCAAGTCCTTTTTTTAAAAAAGTCTCACATTGTAACTCCATCATCAATCCCATTGTCCAATGATGCAGATCTATGTCAATTATGATGAACGAAACCTGCTAAAACAAAAACATTGACCTGAAATATGTCGCTACTCTTATCAAATGACAGACTCCTTGCTGACAGCTGGTTTGTAAACAAATGAGTGGATGATATTGTTGACCAAATATGACCATGGCTATATTTGGTCTAGGTGGTTTCAGCTGTCACCCCCCATCTTTGTTTACATTTAGTTTCCAGGTATGAATCCCTGTCTGACAACTGAATGGCTGGGAGTGGATGTGTCACTTTTTGCAAGGCTTCCTAACAACCAGCATAAGGTTTCAGTCAGACAGATGTTCACCCTGTTGAAGTGACTATTTTTGGTCATGAAACATGTAGATGTTTGTTGCTGCAGGTATATAAAGATGTTGCTGCTATGACCTGAAAAACTCCCTGAATAGAACTGTGTGCTACTGGACCTCAAGGAAGTTCTCGCACTTGTAATACCTTTTCTTCACCACTATGCTCTTCCGCATACCACCAAGCTACCATCACGCTACCACGTTCTCCGCTCTCTGCTACTGTGAACTTTGAACCAGACGGATAGGACCACGTGACCTGGCACGCCAAGCAGCAAACTAGATCTGTAGGTGCGGATCCCTGCTATACCCTGGCAGCTCATCCATCTATCGTCTCCCTCACGCTCGCGGGACAGTCGCTATTGTAAGGAGCAGATCTGAATCTGTTAGTCTCCCTCTATTGTGAGTATATACCACTGAGCTTATGAGGTAAGTGACGTACTTCTCAAGCAGATCTCATTTGCGGAGCATGAAGGAAAGCGATGCTATGGAATAGTAAGCAGATTCATTTATTGACTATGCAATGTGGCTTTACATCTCTATCCATCGAATGAAATATATGCGGAGCAAGTGACAAGTGCATTGTTTTCTCTCAACTTTTTTGTGATTGACCCAAAATAAGAAGTTTACAGTTCCAATGATCAGCCACCTGTACTGAATTACTAATCTGAAATTGCTGGACTGCCTATGTGATTCATTACAAACAGGTTCCTCTGCTGATCTATATGTTTGAAGTTGTGCCATTATATGTCCCTCTTCTATTTGGTTGAATTTTTTTTGTTCACATCTGAAGTTGGATTTAAGCATCTATGAACTCCTTTACTTCCATTTAAAAATACGTGGGATTATTCCTCCAGTTAACACAGTTGATATATTGATATACCCAGGTTCATTGACTGTATTTTTCATCTTAGGCCGAGCAGCATGTCCGCTATACCTGCATTTTTAAATCACAACGTTGTACTTTTTACTGTATTAATTTTGATTTAGATTATCTGGAGGCCTAGCCCCCTGTTGGGAGCTTTTTGAATTTTTGTGACATTTTCACCAATAAAGTCTTTTTGATACATTCCAACATATGCAGTTGATTCACTTCATAGACCCTCTATTGGAATTTCTTTTTGTTCCAATTTCTGTATATTTTTTCAGACAGATGTTGACACCTGTTCTGCTTGCAGGCTGTATTTGTAATTGCCCCTGCATCCACCTCGTGATGCATACAGTAGCTTACAGAGGTGGATGCAGGTGCAATACCAAACAGGGCCTGTACACAGAATAGGTGTCAACGCCAGTAAAGCTTAAGTGAAAAGCTATTGCATTTAGCAGCGGCATTAATACAACTGCTAAATGTACAATTTCCCGCTGCAATCAGAACTTCAGTTTGGGGGGTGGGCAAATACCATATTTAGTTTGCGCATTCACTGAACAGGCCCAAGTTTGGCCTAATTCTAATTTGATCTAAACCTGAACCTCATCCCTATTCTGTACAAGTAAATGCATTAAAGCAAAACATATTAACCCTTGAAAGATATTTATTTGGCCAATACATTTGAATTTATTAGTTTTTTTTTATAGGTTATGCTGTATGATAATAAAACGTTTCTTCTCCTGCAGCATCAGAAGTACTTTGTTACTATAATGAGAAGTGGCAGCAGCAAAAGTACATTGTCATCACAATTGAAAGTGGCAGCATCTTTAATCACCTAACAACAACAGCCATTTTATGTGTTTTTGCATACATAATGAAGTATACACTTTAAGCCTGGAAATTAGTTCAACTCTCCAAACAGTATATATTTTCTGAAAGCACCCTGGAGAATAAAATGGTGGTAATTGCAAGTTTTATGTCACATAATATTACCACACATGTTTATGAAATGCAAATTTTCAATAGCAAATACACCAAGGCCATTTTAGTGCACACAAACACAATAAATGACCCATTTGCATTGTAAAATTTTAATATGATGTTATGGTGAGTAAATTGATACCCAGCATGTTAAGTCTTGAAATTGTGCACACCCATAAGACTAAACAAATTTTGGCATCCACAATGTTCCATAGGCTTCACTTGAAAAGCCTTTACAGGCTATCAGTTTAGAATTGACTGTGAACTATGGCCCTAGAATTATTGCTTACACTCTGATGTTTACAGAGTTATGTAACATGTACAGTGCTATTGTTGTTTTCAGATGTAGGTGCACCACCCCATGTGTTTATATGCATGTACGTGGGGACAGAACTATTTTGTATGTTTTTTATTTGTTGTATATTTTATATTTGTTATATATTTATAGTATATAAATCAAATAATATCAAGCCTATTTTTTTTTCAAATACTTAAATTCCAACTATTGTTTAGACCATCAGGAGCCCTGTTACTTCCTTTTCCAGTAACTTCATTATCCTCCTTTGTTACACAAGGAAAACTTGTAAAAACTTAGAAGATATGTTCTCTTAATGCAAAGAGATCTAATCGAATAGTCCACATACTGTAGGTGGCAGAGTCCACATTTTATAACATATACTACATGAGTAGTTTTACAAGCAATATATTGTCATATGGGAAAGGTTTCCCCTATTACTTCTGACCTCACCTTCTTCGTTTTGGAATCAACTTTGCGATATTTGTAGATAGAATAACTGCATTTATAAGAACCATCATTATCCATGTTTAACCGCTAGCCGACCAACTGCCGCAGTTATACTGCGGCAGGTTGGCACGGCTGTGCAAATCACCGTAGGTATACGTTGGCTCTTTAAGACGCTATTGCAGGCACGCGCAGCATGTCCACGGAGCCGATGTGCGATGTCCGCCGGGCACCCGCGATCGCTCGTGACAGAAAACACACAAATCCAGGTTCTGACAGGGGAGAGGAGCCAAGTCGTGGGTTCCTACTAAGTAGGAACAACGATCTGTCTCCTCCTCTAGTCACTCCCATCCCCCCACAGTTAGAACACAGTTAGAACACACAGTGAGGGAACACATTTAACCCCTTAATTGCCCCCTAGTGTTAACCCCGTCCCCGCTAGTGACATTTATACAGTAATCAGTGGCTATTTTTAGCTCTGATCGCTGTATAATCGTCAATGGTTCCAAAAAAGTCTGCTGCAATGCCGCAGATCGCCCCCATTACTAGTAAAAAATAAATAAAAATAGAAATGACATTGCGCAGATCAATCAATATACACTTATTGTGATTTTTTTACCAAAAATATGTAGAAGAATCCATATCGGCCTTAACTCATGAAGAATTTTTTAATTTTTTGGGGATATTTATAATTATTATAGCAAAAAGTACAAAATATTGAGTTTTTGTTTTTTCAAAATTTTCGCTTTTTTTGGTTTATAGTGGAAAAAATAAAAAGGCGATCAAATACCACCAAAAGAAAGCTCTATTTTTTGGGAAAAGGGGACATAAATTTTATTTTGGTACAACATCGCACGGCCGCGCAATTGTCAGTTAAAGCAATGCAGTGCCGTATCGCAAGAAATGGCCTGGTCAGGAAGGGGGCAAATCCTTCCGGGGCTGAAGTGGTTAAATATCTGATTTCTGACTGTTGAATTCACTAGGAGCCAATGGAACACCCAGAGTTGGAGCCTGATTATTTGGATTTAAGAACCTAAAACCTTTATTATACCTCGCTGATCTCTGTCACTGTACAGTATAGTTGGATTTTTCTTAAAAGCTTCAACTACATCATGAAACTCTACACTACATGTGGTGACAAAACTAAGTTTATCCTCACTCTTTTCTGTTCTCTTCTTATCTTTATCCAACATTAACACATCCTTATTTCTTTGTCTATTACTTGTGACTCGCTCACATATAGTTCCTCACTTGAGCAAGTTTTTCATGCTCTTATGAACTCCCTCAAAAGGATTACTTTTATGGTGTGGGATTGGTGACAACTTGTTTCACACAGCTTAGTATTTCTATGGTGCATGATTTCCTGAAAGTATAGGTGTAGATATATTCTCCCTCACCTGCTGTTATCATTATTTTTTAGGAAATACTATCTATTATTACTATTATACTAGCAGGTTTCCAGGTACTCCTAAAGTGTTAATTCAAATTGTTGTTATTCAAATAACTGAAAAACCATTTCAACAAGTCAATGTTCCCCTCCCACACCTAACCTGTATAGGATAAAAATATTTAACTTCTGAATTCTATCATAATCATTCCTCTTACACCAACCACAGAATGAAAGGTAATTGCACACAGTTGGCGTAGTTTTGGTTTTCAATGTCCACTCCTGAAGCAACTGAGCAGCTAGCTTATAAATTAGATCTCTATTGATAACAAACTAGCTATGAGTAAGCTGAAATGTTTTGGATTTCTGCTGTATACTGGACCGCTTGCTTTTAGGGGTGCGCATCTTCACTGGTCTCACGATTCGTTTCGATTACAATTATCAGGTAAGCGATTCGATTCGATTCCGCAATGCATCACGATTACCGACGAGCTCCCACTTCCGCTTGGGCCGCCTAGGCGGCCCTTCCTCCCTGCAATCCTCTGGGACACATAACAGGTGCCAAAAGATTAACCGGCTATGCAGGACAGCGCAGTGAGACATGCGCACCCGGCTGCGAAGCTGCAAGCTGTCACAGCCTGATGCCTACAGTAGTATTGTCAGCGTCGTGGACAGGCGGGGGAGAGAATGGAGGGTTCGGGTGGCCACGTTGCTGGATTGTGGGACAGGTGAGTGTCTTTCTGCGCCCACTTGTGGAATGGCGACAAACTACGGTACCTTAAAATCTCCATGGCGAAGCGTTACATTTTTTTACGGTTACCAGGTTAGAGTTACAGAGGATGTCTAGTGCTAGAATTATTTCTCTCGCTCTGATGAACGCGGCGATACCTCACATGTATGATTTGAACACCGTTTACATATGAGGGCGGGACATGAGTATGTGTTTTCTTTGCTGCGCGAGCTCGTGGGGACAGGGGCGCTTTAAAAAAAACATTAATTTTTTATTTTTTTTACATTGTGTTTAAAAATAAAAAATTTGATCACTTTTATTGCTATCACAAGGGATGTAAACATCCCTTGTGACAGTAATAGGTGGTGACAGGTACTCTTTATGGAGGGATCGGGGGTCGAAAAGTCCCCTAATCCATCCATTGCACTTCAAAGTATTCAGATCGCCAAAAACTGCGATTCTAAATACTGTCATTTTTTTTTAAACTGGCGCCATTGGCAGCCGAGTAACCCGGAAGTGACGTTGTGACGTCGCTTCCGTGTTTACATACAGACTGGAACGAAGCCGATGCTTCTTTCCAGTCTGTCTCTAGCCGCTGGAAGTAGCGGATCACGGATCGGGTCTCCCGGTGGGACGGGAGGCCCGGTCAGAGCGGCGGAAGGCGGTGGGAGGGAAGCCGCATCGGTTTTTATCACTGGAAAGCCGACCACCCGCTCTAAAAACGGTACCGGGATGATGCCTGCAGCTGCGGGCATCATCCCAGTAATCAATTTTCCCAGTCGCATGCATCGATGCCGCATCGGGGACACACGAATCGCGATACACAGATGCAGCGATTAATTTCAGCACCCCTACTTGCTATATTCTTAGACTAATGCAACATTATTTTCTAAACAATTCTGTACAGCAGGGTGTGGATCTTTGAGGCTATGCCCTCGTACACACGGCCGAGATTCTCGTTGAAAAAAACATGTCGTTTTTTTCGACGAGATTCTTGGACAAGAAACTTGTCCCGGCCGAGTGTACACATGTTCGTTTCAAAGAACCCGCGGTTCTTTGAATGGAGCGTACGCTGTGACGTCATTGACTATGACGAGCATGCGCTCGTCACATTCGATGCCGTCGCCGCCATCTTGGTATACCCTACGTATGCCTAGGAAGCTACCGCGCATGCGTCGAATTCATTTCGAACATGCGCGGGCTTCCGGGAGGACAGGTAAGTGTACACACACTCACTTTTCTCGTCGAGAAACATGCCGAGGAGAATCTCGACGAGAAAATAGAGAGCAGGTTCTCTATTTTCTCGTCGAGGTTTCTTGTCGGTTTTCTCGACGAGAAACCCGATAGCCGCGTACACACGACCGATTTACTCGGCAAGACCTCTCTGCCAGCAAGTTTCTTGCTGGTTCTTGCCGAGAAAATCGGCCGTGTGTACGAGGCCTATGGCTTTGAGGACAACAGTGAAAATTCCCAAATCCTTTTAATATCATGGTTAGAGGATGCCCTAAATCTGTATGTTGTATTAGGGAACATTTCGATTTTCATGGACAGGCTCAGTGACAGTGTACACTAGCAGCGCATATTGGTATGTGGAAATGATCTCTTTTTATTACAACAGCTTGAAAAGAAAGGTATTTTTCAGGTAGCATTAGCAGTGAAAACCACCTTTACTGCAGATAAAAATTGACCACTAGTTATCGGTGTATGTAAATGTTCTCATTGAAGCAAAACTGCCACTGGCAAATTTCTATCAAGTTCTCATTAGGAGATAAGAGAGTAAAGATGATACAGCATTGTAAAATTGGCCAGTAGCAGAGAGAGAATTGGCTGAAATGTACTAGAGAAAAAGGTACAGGCAGGTGTTCTACCACCAGGATTAAGAGACCACAGAGGATATAGCAGTGTAAAATTGGCCAACCATAGGACAGAGATCAGAGATAATTGGTCTAATTGGTACTGTATATGCTGAACCATTTATCATTTTCCTTCCACTTCACAATTATGTGCCACTTTGTGTTGGTCTATCACATAAAATTCCAATAAAATACATTTACATCTTTGGTTGTAATATGACAAAATGTGCAAAATTTCAAGGGGTATGAATATTTTTTCAAGACACTCTAGGAGGGTCTGGTATCAGGGGGTCCTATTATTTTTAAAGAGGGCTTCCAGACTTTGATAAGCCCCACAACTACCGGGCTAGGGTTTTGGGGGAAGAGACCATTTTGCTCATCCTCACCACCTAGGGATACGTTTTTATCTCCCCCCCTCCTGGGAAGGTACCCTCTCCATATTGAGGCCTGGAATCGTTTATGAGGGAGGGTGTAAAACCCTCATCCCCCTTTTCTGTTCAGCCAGGCTACATGCTCTGATAAGGGTGTGGTATAGATATGGGGGGTACCACGCTTTTTTTTTTTGTTTCCTCATCAAGGAAAATTTTCACGCTGGTCCCCTGGGGTAGTGCCCAGATCCCAATGCCATTTGTTGAAAATTCTTTGCCTGTTAGCCTTGAAAATTCCCATTACTGATTTCTAAGACTTAGCTCTTACCCAAAACAGAACTGAGATTATCCATATGTTTGTGAACAACACTGAATACTTGCATTAGTAATATGGTGCAAATATTTCTGCTTTTACTTTAGAAATATATTACTACTAGCATTACACTAGCTTTATACTAGCTATGACACTAGAATAACATGTGCTCTAATAGAACAGGTCCTAATAATTCTGAAAACAAAAACATATTAAAAATTACTGACCAGCAAATGACAATCATAGTCAGCATGATCTGAACAGCTACAGAATCAAATTGCTAAACCCCAGGATAGATACTTGTTAGTCCTTTATTATTGCAAATGGCTAATTAAAATCAAGCAAAGGTATGGGATGAAAGTTGTACAGGTGATCAGTTTAATAGAGAAATTAGATAGTAATTAGGTGTAGAAAGCAGCAATGTTAGGGAGTGTTACTTTGTCAGCTAAAAATATTACAATATATTAAATATGAACTGATAGAATATTATTTGCATTTCAAACTGTACTCATACATTGACACTGTTCAAAGCGTAGAGTGTAGAAATATTATGCCTCAACAAACACAGTATATCCAATATTAAAATTGATAAAACAATTAATATTTCTTTTGTCTAGTATATTAGTCAATTGTAGACATATATAATTGAAAGAATATACTAAATGCTGAAGTTTAGATATGAACTTGATTGGACTTGGACCAATGTAACTATGCATATCTAATGCCTGAGTGATCCCTATGAAAGCTGTATGTCGTTATTTATTCAACATTGTTTTGCTTTACAGGTAGTAATAACCATGTGGTCTAATTTCTGTTTGTGTGTGTGTCTGTAGATTTGTTATATGTATCTGCTGTTAGTTGGCTGCCCTCTGCAGTAGCTTTGTTTGAAAGAGATACACTTCAGCCCAGAAGATTGGTCTGACAGCGGAAATGCATCTTGTTCCTTAGAGCATATTCTGTGTGGTTCATACACCGTCAATGGGCCATTCCTGGGAGCCACCTCTCCATGGCAGCCATGACACCAGCAGCTTCACATGGCTCCTGCATCCTTATGGTATTATACTGTGCAGTGAGTTCATTCATACATTTTTCACCCTGGGTTTGTACATATTTGTACACATTATGAATACATCAGCTATGTACTTAATATGCCTTCTATCGCTGATCATGCCTTGTGGTTGTCCTGGTTACCATGAGTCACTCCCGATGCCTAGCATTTGTGGGTGGATAAGGTGTGCTATGTAGGTATTTCTTAAGCAGTCTGTTTGTTGCTTTGATAAAACTGGGCTAAGGCCCATATAACATTAGACACAGTAAAACATTCACTGTCTACTCTCTAATTCTCTATCTGCAAGACCTGAGAATACCTTGATCTCTACCTGCTTATCAAATGACTTTTTTTATTTCAATATATTTTTATGGAGACATTTTTAATACAAAGACCCACACTGTGGGAATAGAGAGTTAAGAGAAAAACAAAAGTGATACATATAGGTTAGCCTTGCAGAGCAACAAGGTGTCTATACCAACCAAGATATACTAGTAATACATTTACAAAGGAATCCTGTGTGTCAGTAGTACACATTCATTTATAGCGTAACTATCTTTGACTAGAATTAGGTTATCACATCAGTATAGTTTTGGAATACCAAGTCGACCTGATGTGAATCAGGACGATAGGGTATGCGCTTTTCAAACGAGTATATTGAATGGACTATAGTTGAAACCTCTGACAGATTAGGTGCCTGGTGTCCCCTCCAGTGCCTGGTAATTGTGAGTCTAGCTGCTAACAGAATTCCAGAGGCAACTTTGCTGTACGCCATGGGAAATTAAGCTATGCCAAGATTAAGGAGCTGTAAGTCAGGAGAAGGATTGGTTAAGATACCGATAACACTGGAGAAGAGCCGAAACACACTCTACCCGAAGATCCACAAATTCTTACATGCCCAGAAGATATGGAAGAGGTTACCAACTTGGCCACAACCTGGCCAGCACAAGGGAGATCCACCTGGCGAAAAGAGAGCCACATGGCATGGTGTAAGGTACCACCAGGTAATACTGTACATTTTTGAGTAATTTCCCAGTACTTAATGCAGTGCAAGACAGAAAATTAGTGTAGCAGGACGCTAATCAACTGATGTGGCTCATATGCCTTTTGTAGATCCATCTCCTATGCCTGGATTGGGAGCTTTTAGTAAATAACAATTTATTTTGCAGTAAATTGTAAAAGAAAGAGTTACCTTTTGGAACATGGGGTTTGCTGTGATAAAACTGCCAGATTTTAGAAATAACCTGTTTTTTGGGAGGAGATTCAGTCATCATTAAGTGTCTGATGCTAAAAAGTTTAAAGGGGGGGTGGCGTGGCCTGCGAGCGAGCTGATGGCAGCTTAACCTCGGAGCTCCTGGAACCCAGCGAATTCAGCGGCCCGCAACGAACCACCGGATCATCCTAACAATCCGTTTCCACGGTAGATCTGACCCCAAGTGACCGGGCGATCATGACATGGAAATGCAACATGCCGAGGAAGCCACAGCGCCTGACGGACTACTTCGTGCTGAAGCACCAGGAAAGTAGGCAAGATGGCGGCGGGCCGGCATCCACGCCGGAGGCCCGGCCACAGAATACATTCAATAAGGGGTCATCTGCCCGCAATAATGCATCCCCTAATGGCACCGGATCATACGCTGCCTCCCCAGTGTCTGGTAGTCCGGCCAAGGCTAAGTTTAGGCTGGATGGAGCTGGATGCGGCCTAGCTCCCAGCCCCATCACAGACTCAGGGGATGACACCAGAGAACTGCCGGATTCTATCGAATCCTTCCCTACTCAGCATCAACCAGTAATGGACACAGTCCTTAAGGATATGCTCCTTTCCCTAAGAAGCTCATTACAGGGAGACATGATCAACTGTATGCACAAGTTTCATAAAGAGATTCAGGCAGTAGAATCTAGAGTAGACCACATCGAGCACAAAATGGAGGAATATGCTGATACTATTAATGACTTGGTGGATTATACAGAGGAAAGAACAGAGGACAGCGAATGGGTTAAGGCCAAGTTGGCAGACCTCGAGGACAGGTCCAGAAGGAACAATTTAAAAATTAGAGGATATTCCTGAAACAGTCCAGCAATCTGACCTGCGTTCCTATGCAACAGCCCTATTTCAATCCCTCATCCCTGATCTCTCAGATATGGATGTTACGATTGACAGAATCCATTGCTTGCCTAAACCTACATATTTGCCTGACCAAGTGCCTAGAGACATGATTCTGCGCCTACACTTCTACCATATTAAGGAACAACTTATGACGGTGATGCGCAAACGGGATCAGATCCCCACGCAACATCAGAATTTGCAGTTCTATGCCGACTTGTCCCAATATACTTTGCAGAAGAGGAAAAACTTAAACACCATTACTAAGACTCTGAGGAACCACAAAATTGTGTACAGGTGGGGTTATCCCACTAAACTGACCATTGTGAAAGGTGACCGTACATTCATTGTGGACTCTCTTGAAAAGGGAATTTCACTACTGGAGGACTGGAAAATCCTCCCTGAACAAGCAGACATGCCTCATTCTACAAAACATCTAAAGCAGTTAGGACCTGACTGGAAAAAAGTCACCAATGGGAATGCTACATCACATTCTTAAATCCGGATGGTAGCTGAGATGCTACGCATTTCTTTTCCCTGGGAGGCCTTCCAGGAGAGCCTTTAGGCTTGAACTTACCCCCCTTCTACATGAGCAGCATAAGGCTGCATACAGATTTTTTCTTTTTTTCTGAGCTGTTGATAAGGGCAAGACCCTTATGCTTGTTATTCTTCTACCAGTTGTATGGTTGTTTCACTTTGTTGCTATTCTGTTTCTGTCTTCTGTCTCCTCGCCACTGACCTGCTGAACTGAAATGTAAAGACGCTACACACGGAAGACCATGTTCCAGGACTCATTCTTTCCTCAGCAAGACATTGCATCTCTTCTTGGAATGTGAGTACAATTTATTTACACACGTATCATCATACCCAGACATCCTGCCATTTTCATTTTGGCCACAAGAGGGTGCTCTTGCTCTATTAATGAAAATGTTCAGTTTTTCAAATCAAACTTTCCTTTCAATTAGCACTAAGGGCCTAAATCACCCTGTCAAGAGAAAATCTATGAGGAAGGAAGCACTCTCCTACAAAAGTGACATCCTCTGTGTGCAGGAAATGCATTTTTGAGACATCTCTCCACCGATTTGTGCTCATAAACAGTTTCCATTCGTTTTTACAGCCAATGCAAACAACAAAACAAGAGGAGTGCTCACAGCCATTAGAGACTCTGTGGCCTTCACCTTACATGAGGTGATCGCGGACATCCAAGGACGTTATCTGATTATTATATGTGATCTAAACTCGGTCACATACACGATCGCAAATGTCTACTTTCCTAACCAACATCAACTGCACTTCTTCCACAAGCTTATGAAAAAAATACGCAAGCACCAAAAAGGTTCTCTAGTAATTTGTGGAGATTTCAATACTACCCCAGACCCTGCTATTGACTCCTCCCATGGCAAAAGCAGGAGTGGTCAACCCCTCTTACAGCCCATTCATGCTCAGGTACTATTTGATGCATGGAGGTGCCTACACGCAGGTGAGAGGGACTTTACTTTCTTCTCACCCCCTCACAGATCCTACTCGAGGATTGACTTGTTTCTAGTAGATCAGCAGACATTATCTAGAGTATCCTCGGCCTCCATAAACACTATCACATGGTCGGACCATGCTTCGATCACACTAACGATTGAAGGTTCAGCTTCCACCTCCACGACTCTAATGGGGAGGGTTAACTCTTATCTACTACAACAGAAAGACTCTAGACTTCACATTGAAAAGCACTTAAATGATTTTTTTTATGATAAACGTACCATCTGTCAAAGACCCATTTATATTGTGGAGTGCCCATGAAGCATTCATTAGAGGGATACTCATACAGTTAGGGGCGAGAGCGAAGAGGCAGCGGCAGAAATGGATTACTGATTTGACCAATGAAATTTTTAGACTTGAATCTACTAATAAGCGGAGCCCTTCCATTCATAATTCCCAAAAGTTGACTCAACTGCGGTGCGATCTCAGGACCCTCCTGCTGGAGGATTTTGAGAGAGTATCTAGGAGACTAAAAATGTCCTATTACGCTATGGGTAACAGAGCGGGAGGTTATTGGCCCACAAACTGAAGGGGCACAGATACAAAACCAAAATTCCATACTTGTATCATCCAACTTCTAAACACAAACTTCATCACCCTCAAGATATTGCTGATGCATTTAGCCATTATTACAGTACCTTATATAATTTGAAAGATGATGCTAATACACATCAGCCCAATCCTGATCTAATCAATCAATTTCTACAAAAAAATCAATTACCCAAGCTTTCCCAAGAACAGTTGGAGTCACTTAATGTACCCTTTCATACATCTGAGATACAGAGGGTGATTGAATCCCTCCCACCTAACAAATCCCCTGGCCCGGACGGCTTTACTGGGGAATACTATCAAACGTTCAAGATTCTCCTTGCTCCCCACTTAGAACACATATTCAACACTGCTGCTGCCTCCTCGTCTTTACCCCCAGAAATGCTGAAAGCCATTATTGTTACACTACCGAAGCCGGGTAAGGACCCCACTTCTCCACTAAACTTTAGGCCCATCTCCCTTCTTAATAATGATGTGAAAATTTATGCTAAACTAATAGCCACACGCCTCATTGATATTCTCCCTACCCTGATCCACCCGGACCAGACTGGCTTCACTAAACGTAGGCAAACTACTGATGCTACTCGAAGATTAACAAATATCATTCATTTGGCGAAACGACATAAAAGACCTTCTCTGTTGTTGGCTTTGGACGCAGAGAAGGCCTTTGATAGAGTTCATTGGCAATATATGACCCGGGTCCTATCGGAGTTTGGTTTCTCGGGGAATATACTGTCAGCCATCTTGGCCCTCTACTCAAAACCTTCGGCACAGGTGTTTACCTCCGGAGTACTTTCTAAAACTTTCAATATAACTAATGGGACCCGTCAAGGTTGTCCCCTATCCCCCCTCATATTCAATTTAATAATGGAACCGTTAGCCACATATATCCGCAACCACCCTAATATTAAAGGATTCCCTATACGAGACTCATCTCACACTATCAGTCTTTTTGCAGATGACATCATTATGATCCTCACAGAGGTGGAGTCCTCCCTGGCTTCGGTACATTCTGCATTGGAAATGTTCAATCGAGTGTCGTATTACAAGGTCAATGAGAGCAAATCATACATTTTAGGTCTGGGCATTGATTCTCCCACACGGGACAAACTTCAATCACGTTTTCCATACACTTGGAGTGAGGAAGGAATCAAGTATCTAGGTATTAATTACATTGACGGCCTCCACTGATAAACTAGTTAAGTCGAATTATACACCTTTTTTGCAGGGCTTAGCGAATATTATTATTATACAGGATTTATATAGCGCCAACAGTTTGCGCATAAACTAATGGACTTAGCAAAGGTAGAATTGTCATGGTCAGGGAGGTTGGCAGCCTTCAAAATGGTAATCCTGCCTCAGTTGCTTTATCTATTCAGGACGCTATGCATCCCAGTCCCAGCCTCTTTCTTTTCCACAGCACAAACTTTACTAAATACGTTTCTTTGGCAGGGGAAGAGGGCGAGGTGTGCCTTTAAGAAACTGGTAGCGAGTAGGAAGGCGGGTGGAGTTGGCCATGTTTGATAAGGGACTATTACATCGCCGCTACGTTAGCACAGATGAGAGCTTGGTTCCCCCAGCTGAGGGCGTCTAGCCCCAGATGGTTGGAATTGGAAAACTCGCAGACTCAAGGGCATCAATTATATGATATGCTTCTAGCAAATGGACATCATACCTTCCCAGAATCTGACCTATCCCCCACAATAGTGGCCACGCTGCGTGCGTGGAAGATCTTAGTGACCCAACGCTATACCGAGGACACGACTAAAACTTTACCCCTTACACTAGTCAGTTTAGCTATAATCTTCCCGGACCTTAATATATCACAATGGACGGCTAAGGGAATATTATCTACAGAGGACTTAATGGTAGGGCCCACACCAAAGACTTTTAGATCCCTACAATTAGAATATGGAATAGAAGAGAGAGAACATTATAAATATCTTCAACTGACGCATTTCCTCCGCAACAATCCACACCCCATGGTTTGCTTACCGTGGAGAATGGTCCTATACCTCACTAGCACTACTACTAGGATTAAGGGTATCTCACTATTTTACAACGAACTACACGATAAAGATAGGTTCCTTAAATCCACACATATCAAGGCATGGGAAAGAGATATGGAACTGTCCTATACCACGGAGCAATGGCAAAAAGCATTAATTACCACTTATACAGCGACTAAGAGCATCAATCTATGGGAACTTACCCACAAAATATTGCTCCGATGGTATCTGACACCCTATAGGATCTCCAAATTTGGTCCTCAGCACTCCCCACTTTGTTGGAGAGATTGTGGAGGTATAGGAACACTGCAGCATATACTATGGACATGTCCAGCGATTAAAATCCTCTGGACCCAAACAGCTAACCTAATTAATACGCTAGCGGAGGTGCACGTTCCTCTAACTGAAGGACTAGCAATATTGTCCTTGGACATAGAGTCTATTCCAAAAGAACTACGAACTATAGTCATCCATATATTGATGAGTGTCAGATTGTCTATCATGAGACACTGGAAAGACAAGAACCTGCCTTCATTTTCTGAAATAATTCAAACAACTAACACTCATGCAACTTATGAACTAATGTTCGCCTCATCTCAGGGCAACTATCAAAATATGTATACTAGATGGTATAAATGGTTAGATTGGTATAAGTCGTAGTAGAGGCTATGGGTAACACTACACTTCTCAACCCTGAAACTACAACATATTCAGACGATGGCGAAATGAGACACACTCTTTGTTCTTCTTTCCCTTCCCCTCTTTTCTTCCTCTTCTTTTCCCTTCCTGTTTTCTTTTTTCTTTCTTTTCTAATCTTTACATTTAAAAGTTATCAACCCTTGAATTATATGTCATAGGGATGACAACACTATTTGGTTATTCGTGGTTTCTGAAATATGACTCGAGTTATTGAATTTAGCAGACCCCATGCAGCCCTAAGTGGTTGGGTTGGATGGATCAAGTTTTTTTTGCACTAACTTCAGTAAAGTACAGGAGATGTGGTCTGGGGGGGTCCCCCCTCCCCGTGTCGCACAGTGTGATCCCAGATGGGGTGCCTGGAGGGAGGGACAGCTTCCCCTTCATGTCTTGTCTTATCTTACATTTAAAAGTGCAATGTATAGCAACATATTGTGAATGGTTAAATGTTATTCAACTTCTTTTTTTTTCTTTTATTGATAACTGATATATAATATCTAGTTTTTAATAACAAAGTGACAGCGCATATTGCTCAACAAAATTCTGATGTATGACATGCTTAAGTACCAACTTTTTCTGAGTTATGTATACCTGTGTCTTCTTGAAAAACTCTCAATAAAAATTTATTGAAATTAAAAAGTTTAAAGAGAACGGACATGGGGAGATTATACCTCCCACGCATGTCCTCCACATTCCTAATGTTGTCACCAATGCAGAGATCCGACACATTGCTTAAGCCATATGAAGACCAGTTAGTTGAGGAGAAGTGCAGTAGGAGGATTTTGAATAGATCAAGCGGCATCTGTATATCAGGGCATGGCAAAGTATGTTCCTTATAATTACAAATTGCCCTCCATGCCTGTAGAGATGCTACGACAGTAAAATGAAGAGAGTCTAGGGGCCTGGGAGACCAGGTGTCAGCCAGCATGCTTAGGTATAAATTAAAGACTGATGACATACGTGCCTCCATATCTACCCATAGAGTGTCTAACGTAGGGGTACACCTGAATTTTAGTTGGTCTAAAATGACAGCTGTATAGTAATCCCCAAGATCCACCAGGCCAATACCGCTTACTGATTTGTGTTTATTCAGTTGGGCAGAAGAGACTCTAGCTCTTTTATTCTTCCATATGTACTGTTTTAGGTGCAAGGTCAGGGAGATTAGGTTGGAAGACTTCAGGGGAATTGGGAGAGTGAGAAAGTATAGGATTTAAGGAAGAATAAGCATTTTGAAGGCGGCCAATCTGCCTGTCCAACACAATTCATATTTGGAGATATGTTGAAGCTCTGCTGTCATTTTAGTCTGTAGGAATTTAAAGTTAGCCTCCTGCAGTTTATTTTTAAAAATTCTGTTTATTGAGTTTTGTAACAACAATTACAAAGAAAACAGACCCCCTCCCCCCCGAAACAGGCTACACACTACAACATAACACACAATTCTTCAGCACTTGACTCACTGTATAACCCTGAGACTGAACATGTGACTAGTACAAACAAGATCAAAGACAAGGCAAAGCAAATATTGGCTTCACCCATCTTGTATAAACCACATATCTTCAATATAAATCAACAGGCCTATAGAATGATGTACCAGCCCACACCAACCCCAAAGGGCGAGAGACAGGCAGTTTTCTCAGATTCCATGCATATTTTACATTACATCACATAGTCACTGTAGAGATATCCATTCAATCAGACACCGTGGATATATTGTTTATCCAGCTACCCCACACTTTATCGAACTTAACAGCTATGCCCCTGCTAGCATATGTAGCCTTATATAAGGGGGTGGCTTTGTTAACAAGTGCCTTCCATGCTGGAATAGATGGAGGGGCAAACTTTTTCCAGGAAAGCACTATTAACTTCCTAGCATAATAAAGTAATAACGTCAACAAAGTACGTGTCACTCGTCTTGGAGCTAGAGCGTCAACAAGTCCTAGGTGACACACTTCCACCCTTGGCTGTACACTGATGGCAGTAACCTCCTCTACACACTCAGTGACCCCCCAACAAAAAGTTTGGATGGCCACACAATTCCAGAATATATGTAAAAAGTCTGCATTGGATGAAGTGCACCATCAGCAACAGGACAACTGGGTAGGGAATATTTTAGCCAATCTGGCCGGAGTGAGGTAGATACGATGTAAAAATTTGTATTGAATAAGATTATCCCAGGCCGATACTAGTCTTGTAAAGTTTGTTTGCCAAATACCATCCCAGTCACCCCCATCTAACTGAGGGAACACTGCCTCCCAGGCTGCTCTGCAACGTGCAAGAAGCTCACCAAAATCTGTAAACAATTGTTTGTAGATAGTAGACAGGGCCTTATCCAAAGAGTCATCTCCAAGTAGAGACTCTAGATCACTAATTTGAATCCTAAGAATGATACTACCAAATTGGGCATTATACACATGTCTAAGTTGTAGATAGCGAAACAGGTGGGTGTTGGAAAGACGGAATTTGGTTTTCAGAGTACCAAACTTAAGGAGCTTTCCATTACCCACAATATCCCCAAGTTTCTTAATACCGAATTTGATCAGAGCAACCAAAGAAGTGTGTCAGATTAGGATTCCTCCATAACGGTGTATGAGGGAAACCACTGCATCGTCACTTACTTTTTAGTCACCGCCCATGCCCTTCCAGTTGCACACTTGGATATGTTAACAGTATACGGAGCCCTGCTTCCCTTGAACAATAGATGCGACAGTGCCTCATAGGAGCCAACAATGGCCGTCTTTAGAGCAATGGCAGCATCATCATCTGGGACACTAAGCCACCTATGAGCGAAAACCAAATGGCCGCCAGAAAATATTGATAGAAATCATGAACCATGACAATTGCAATACCTGAAGTTTGATCCTGTGGTGTCGCCCCTGCCACAGGAAAGTTGAAACCAGCTGATCTATACTCTTATGCCTTGTACACACGATCAGAATTTCCTATGAAAAAAGTCTGACAGAATTTTTTCATCGGATATTCTGAACATGTGTGGGCCCATTAGACTTTTTTCCGTAGGATTTTAGAAATAGAACATGTTTTATTTTTTTCCTATGGAAAAAAATCCTATTGGAAATTCCGATCGTCTGTGGGAAACTCAGACGGAGAAAAAAACACGCATGCTCAGAATCAAGTTGACGCATGCTCGGAAGCATTGAACTTCATTTTTCTCGGCTCGTCGTAGTGTTTTTGGATGGTCGGAATTTGGTCTGACAGTGTGTATGCAAGACAGCTTGAACGGAATTCGTACGGAAAATTCAATTGGATTTTATCCCATAGGAAATTCTGATCGTGTGTACAGGGCATAAAATATATATTTCAGTATCCAAACTGGCGAGTTCCGCAATATATAGAGAAAGCCTACACCAGTTTAATCCAATGACTTTTTGACTGCAGTGTACCCCAGAAGATCCCAAGACAACTGGAAATGTGATTTGAGAAAGGATTTGAGAAAAAAAAATGTGTAAAGGTTTCACTTTAATCATCAAATCATGTGAAAAGAGAATGTCCTGTTTACTCATTTTATCTGCACATGTTTGGATAATTGAAGTGAACATTTCCACAATTTATGTGTGATAAAAATAATATTGTGAAGCACCATTTCAATTTTTTCTTTTAAATTAATTACATTCTATAGAAAATTACATAGATGTTACATATATTCTTGAAAGTTTGTAATGTGTCATTCTGTCATGCATTTATGGTAGATAAAATATTATAAAGAATGATAAAAAAAAATGTAAAACAACACTAAGGCATTAGTAAGTGAATTAATTAGCTTATCAAATATTAAATAATTGGCAGATTTTACTGACTGCACTTTTCTTTTAAAATAACGTTAAGTGTTTTAAAATCTTCAAGTTTCCCCCCTTTTTTTAATAAGCAGCATTTAGATCATTCAGCACTAATTTAATTGACCTATTTTTAAATCCCTTCATTATTATTTATATTTATTAGCAAGCTATTAGATTTTATGCTTTGCTACTCAAGCAGAGAATATTTAAATTACTTTTACATGAATGGTTAACCACAGAGAAGTATGAGCCTTTTCATAGCTGCTAGGTTAAATTAGTTAATTGTTATCGTCCTCTATTTCACCTTTAGTTCCTCCTGTTATGTTTTTTACTTAATACTGTCTACACCTTGGGGTAGTACAGTGATTACACTGCTTCATCACAGTAAAATCCCAAATGTAAAGACAGAATATTTGCCTGTTAGGGCAGTAGCTAAACTGTTGAAGTTCTTGAAACAAGTGAATTGGGTTTGTATGATATATCACAGTGAAAATCACCTACCACCTACAGTACATGAATTACAGGATATAATAAACATTTCAGGGCAACCTGGCCAGCTTGCTTGTGTCTTTGCAGCTGCATGGCCCAGACACTGACAGCTGCCCACACACAGCTACTGCTGTCCTCTCCTTCTTCCATGCCATAAGTGTCCAGAGGATCTGTGCAGAGAAAAAATAGAGGACATTGTCACAGGCTGCATGCCTGCAGCCACCCCCATGGAACGCCCACCCACTAAATCGCTAGGAGAGAGGGAACTGTGATTAACTAGAGCTGCAGTCTGGGAAAAAGCCCACCCACCAAATCCAGGCTATTGTCCCCAGGAAGGAGCGTGCCATGAAGAGTACCAGAAACTGGCTGTGATTGACAGGGAAAGAAAACTGGAAGCCCAGGTTCTGGGAATAGTTTTCACGCGGAGAGCCAGTGCTCCCTTTGTTAATAAAGAGGGACTAAACTGTTGTACCTGCCAGACACAAACACACTGGAAGGACTGCTGAGTGTGCACAGGGGGCTGTGTCCTGTAGTGGAGCAGTCCAATGAAATTGCAGCAGAGTGTTGCCCCGGATTGCTTCTACAGTGCTCATAGCTGCTGCCATCACCCTTGGACACCACAGGAGAGAAACTGATTGCATGTCCAGTGTTGCAGACACCCACAAGAGTGAGGAGACTCCATAATGAACTTCAGAGTGGTGAGCGGCTGTTGGCCACCATCTTTGCTAGTCTACTGTTTAAAGACAAAAGCACCACTCAAATTTGGGCCCCCAAGGATTTATTTTGAGGTTTGCTCCTCTTTGCAGTGGAATTACAAAAACCCTCTTTAAGAGTGCTCCAATGCAATCTTGGGCGCCAATGCCAGCCACCAACAGATTTACCACTGGTAAGTGGGAAGGGATAAGGAAGGACTGTGACTTTTAGGTCCTAAGTAGCTATATCCCATGTGATGGGAGTCAATTTGGGCGGGGGGCTGGTGGAACCCAGAATCCCTTGGAGAGGTTGGGAAACCCTTGCTTCAGCTCCCCATGCCCCTCTTATGTCTATTTCACCCTGTGTCTATTAGGGGCACAGGGTGACCGAGAACCCCAGTCTGATCTGTACTAATCGGACTGTACAACCACACTGGAATGTTATATATATATATATATATATATATATATATATATATATATTGTATATTGGCTCATACTGTTGTGGACTGGTTGCTGGGTCATTTGGGGTGTGGCTGTATTCCATTGTTGTAATGTGTCTGTCTGCCTTGTGAGAAAAGTATTAGTGTATGTGTATTTGCTGTGAGGGAGGGGGGAATTCCTCCAACTGCCCTCCCTGCTGATAAGGTGGTCTATTGTTAAAATGTTTGAATACCTGTGTGTTCCTTATTGCTGATTGGACAGTTTACCCCGTCCTGAATCCAAGGGAGTGGCCATTGTCCCCGAGTGGATATCTGTGGTTTCATGTGTATCAATAAAGAATTCATGTCCCAGATTTGTAACTGAGCTAGTCTCGTCTGGTTCTTGGTTACAACATTGGGCTATAAAATCTGATATCTAAAGGTCCAGATTGGAGGAAACAGTGTACTGACGGAAGCACTCAAGCGGAGTGTGACGGGGATCCGTTACATCCCATATTTAGGGCTCTCCCACAAGTCAGGGCCTAGGAGGTATGGACTTTAACACTTGAGCCAAGTTTTGGGTACCCTGTGTAATATGACATTTGTAAATTGGTATTGGTGCAACTGTTATTTGCCATTGTTACTGTTATTTGCTCGGATAGGTGTGTTTCCTAAATAAATATTATTTTCTTCAGCCTTGGTGTGCCAAAGGGTTTGGTACTGCTTAAAGGGTCATTATCAGCAGTAACCAGGGAACCCAGTCATCCAGTAGCTTCTTTGGGGGGGGGGGGGGTAGCACTACATAAGCATTAAATGCTTTTTTTTTTATATTACACTCATAACATGATGGTATAACTATTGACACAATTGGGAGGAATTTTACAAACAATTCTGAATCTTAGCTAGAGCTTGATCTTTAATGGGCCATGGGTGAGTAATAGCTATCTCTTTTGCTCTGACATATGTTTTTAGTGAACACAATTTACAGCAATTAACCACTTCAGCCCCAGGAAGAATTGGCTGCTAAATGACCAGGTAATTTTTTGCGATACGGCACTGCGTCGCTATAACTGACAATTGTGCGGTCGTGCGACATTGTACCCAAACAAAATTGACGTCCTTTTTTCCCACAAATAGAGCTTTGCTTTGGTGGTATTTGATCATCTCTGTGGTTTTTATTTTATATGTTTAGGCCGGTATGTATTCTTCTACATATTTTTGGTAATAAAAATCGCAATAAGCGTATATTGATTGGTTTGCGCAAAAGTTATAGCGTCTACAAAATAGGGGAAAGATGTATGGCATTTTTATTATTATTTTTTTTTTTTACTAGTAATAGCGGTGATCAGCGATTTTTATCGGGACTGCGACATTATGGCGGACAGATCGAACACTTTTGACAAATTTTTGGGACCATTGGCATTTATACAGCGATCAGTGCTATAAAAATGCACTAATTGCTGTGTAAATGTCACTGGCAGGGAAGGGGTTAACAGTAGTGGACGATCAATGGGTTAACTGTGTGTCCTAGGGAGTGATTCTAACTGTGGGGGGATGGGACTTCCTGGGTGAGAAGACTGATCGTTGTTCATACTTAGTATGAACAACAGATCGCTCTCCTCACCCCTGACAGCACGGAGATCTGTCTGTTTACATTGACAGATCTCCGTTCTGTCTCTGTGTGGAGCGATCGCGGGTTATTGCGACCAGCGGGCACGCGCATCTGCTCCGGCGTCGCGCCGTGGGCGAGTGCGTGCGTCTTCGGCGGCGTGCGCCCCCTAGTGGTCAAAAGGCAACCCAACGTACAGCTACGTTGGTTCGCCCAGGAGAGCCAACCTGCCGCAGTAAAACTGCGACGGCTGGTCGGGATGGGGGTTTTTAACGAATTTCGACAAATATCCGAATTAACGAAAACTCATTTAACAAATTTTAACGAATATTCGTAAATTATAATATCCGAAAATTCGTAGATTCGTACATTCGTAAATTTGTACATTCGTAAATTCGTAAATTCGTAAATTCGTACATTCGTAAATTCGTTCATTCGTAAATTCGTACCTTCGTAAATTTGTACATTCGGAAATTTGTACATTCGGAAATTCGAAAAATTCGTACATTCGTAAATTTGTACATTCGAAAATTTGTACATTCGAAAATTTGTACATTCGTAAATTCGTAAATTTGTGCATTCGTAAATTTGTACATTCGTAAATTTGTATATTCGTAAATTAGTAAATTTGTAAATTAGTAAATCTGAAATAATAATTAACTAATAATAACTTAACTATTACTAACTATTAAATTATAGGATAAATTTGTATTCGTTATGTTCGCCAACAGCCAAATTTGAAAGGAAATTACAATACCTATAATTTAATAGTTATTTTTTCGAATTTTCGGATTTTCGAATTTCGAATTTCCAAATTTCCGAATGTACGAATTTACAAATTTACGAATGTACGAATGTATATATTTATGAATGTACGACTTTACAAATGTATATATTTACGAATGTACGAATTTACAAATGTATAAATTTACGAATGTATGAATTTACGAATGTATATATTTACGAATGTATGAATTTACGAATGTATAAATTTACGAATGTACGAATTTACGAATTTACGAATTGTGATCATAACGAATGACCCGAAAAAAAACAAAAACTAATGAAACGAAAACTAACGAATTTTTGGGCAGTGCACATGTCTACTTTACAATATGTTATTGAAAACAATAACAATGTCATTATTAGTAGTATATTAATGTTTTAATAAAGCCACAAGAAAATAGCTAGCTACACATATTAAATAGATAATGTGGAAGTTTTACCTTCCAAAGTGTAAGGTTTAATGATTTGTGTTCTGTTCTTGAAAAAGCGAGGCTTGTGTCCAGGTTCACTTATAGTGGCTCTTAGTATGCCTACTGGTACTTAGATGCCCCCAAGATTTAAGAGGCAATGCTACATTCACAGGTCTGAGATGCTTCCCAAAAACCACCAGAGAGAGAGTTTACATATTATGTCATATGGTTTCACAATGTGGAAAATTTAAATCAGGTATTGTGTACAGGAGTGATCAGGACTAATGATTGGCAGATTGCCAAGGTTTCAGTGATCAAGACTGGCTAGAGTCCATAATCAAAGCAAGGGTCAGGGCCAGCTGCAATATCATATCCCTTATTCAGGCAAGGGTCAGGAAAGGCAGAAATAATAGAGATATTAATATCCAGGCAAAGGGTCAGGGTAGGAGACAATCAGTAGATTAATCCATTATCCAAGCTTGGGGTGAGTAAAAGGCTAGTAAAGAGATGACAGGGCAAGGCAGACAGGGACAACACAGTAAGGCAAGGATAAAAGTACCATGTAACAAATGCTTTAACATGCCTAGAGCTTGTGATATTTAACTAAATTACCACATCACTGTCAACTCACTACCTAGCAATAAGGATGCCACCAAAGAGGAGTGCCTCCACCAGACAATGGGAGTGGGCATTGCCAGCAGTACAGAGACATTCCAGCCAAGGAAAGGAGATTTTCCAAGTGGCAGCTAAAGAAGCTACAGGGAGAGGGACAGGAGAAGTGTCAGCTGCAACGTCTCTGACGCTGGTGCTTCTAAAAGTATCTCCCTGAGGAAGAGTCTTCAGGCCCAAAGGAGCAGGATTATTAGGATACTACTTACCAGAAAGAACATAGGAGAGTGGCACCCAACCAAATTCTTTTTGTACAAAAACCTTCCAGTGGCTGAAGTACTGAAACAATTGCTTAACACCTTCCTGCCCACCTCTCGGGTGATTGGCTGTCACAGTAGTCACATGATCAGGAGCCACATCCTGCTGCCTACAGATCATTATGGGGGATTGAGTACTGTCTATGACAGCTCAGTTACAGTGCTGGGAGCGAACAGGGAGCATGCTCTCAGCAAAGAAATCTTGGCAGTCCATGGACACATATTTGTGGCATGCTAGTGTTAAAGCCTACCATGTTAGCCTCCACACCCATGAGTTAAGTGGGTTAGGAGTTAATCTTCTTGGAGTCTAATATGGCTTTTTTTTCTAACTCCTCCTGACCATTGACAATAATTGAAGGTTTAAAAGAAACATAGTATCTGGGTTGACTGGCTTCATCAAAAAAAAACATGGAAAGCGTTGGGTATCTCCACAGAGGGAGTATGTTTTAGCTATAAACAAATAGGGTTAATCTGTTTGATCATTTTGAAAGTTCTAATAAATCTTGGTGCTAGTTTATGAGAGTAAACCTTAAGAGAAACGTGGCAGGTCGGCAGCCACATCAAATCACCAACCTTGTGGATGGGAATACTACACATGGTTATGAGCTAAGGCTTTCTGTGAGGCAAAGGCATGCTCCTGGTTGTTATGGCTTCAAAAGCTTGTATACCTCTGAAAAGTTAGACCTGCAAGACAAAAAACAAACAGAAGGAGTGCGTCCAGTTGTTATAGGTAAACTTTGCCCACAATAAGAAAGAGGCTCATTTTGTTTGTCTGCTGGATATGAAGCAGTGGAGGAAGCCTCCTATGGTCTGATTTGTGTAGCCAGTTTGCCCATTTTATTGCAGGAAATATGTGGAAGAGACAGATATGAACTGAAATGCTGAGGTTTAATTTGTTTTTGCCAGAACACCATGAAGACTGACAGTTTTTTGCATGAAAAGGGTGGATAGTTGTTTGGCAGAAGGCAGCTTGGGTAATGCCATGGAATGGACCATCTTGGTAAAGTCGTCCACCATCTCCCTGTGATAGTTTTGCCCTGAGATGCAGGTAAATGAACAATAAAATCAATTAAGAGATGAGACCACAGACTTTCAGACAGGTAGTGGTAAAAGCAGGCCAGGGTAGATATCTGCATGCTCCGATATAAGCACCTTTCCTGAGAGATGGCCATCAGACAGAATCAGAGAGAAAAGCCAAGGTCTTGCTTATATCCGGATCGCCAGCAGAGGAGGAACAAACAGCCGTTTACAAAGGATTTGCTTGGGGTAGAATTCTGAGACACCTGGAGCAGGGATGAAAGGTCATGAAAGAGTGTGGCATTGATCTGGGCCAACCCAATGTAATCAAGGTATGGATTGTAAATGGATGGTAAATGGATGTTGGACCCCCTCCAGCCAAATAAATAAATACATTTCCTGATGCATAATTGCCTAGCTGCACTATTTGTCTATTTTTTTTTCTACCACAGTTCATTATAATTCTTCGTGCAACCTTAAAAGTAAATACAGTACATATACACCAATTCTAATTCTGTTTATAGCTTTTGAATCCTAACACAAATATTGTTTTTCAAAAATTAATTAATAAGCTATATTACATTGTGTGACATTTCATTTAACCCATAGGTGAAGCACATGTGACATAATAAAAAATTGTTTCTCCAAATGTTAACATCTGCTCTAGCTGCTTATGAACCTTTCTTAATATTGCTTTATTGGGCTCATTAATAAAGTATGTCATTGGAAAGAGAACAAATAATTACATGTGTTTTGGAATTTATGTTTACTTAAACATGCACAGCCTATGTGTGCATTTGTATTCAAGCGTGCGTACAGGGGTAACAGGAGTGCTTTTTTAGTTATATTATTTTATCTTTTTTATTTAACACTTTTTATTTTTTTTCATTTACCTTTATTGTTATTACAAGGGTGCTAGCAAGCTGCCCATTTGATAGCTTGAGCAGGTCCTCTTAATGGAGACATCAGGGGTCTATTACACCAATGTCTCCCTTGCTCTCCACTGTTGTTAATCAAGCAGGGATTGTCCAGTAGCAGCCGTGAGCTTGTTTTCACTCTGTAAATGCCAGGACATTTATAAATATACCTTGGCAGCCAAGAAGTTAAAAAGCCTTTATTTGTTTTATAGCAACTTTGTTATGCTTTGCTTCAGTAACACTCCTAGAGGTCTATTTATAAAAAAAAAAAACTTTACATTTATTATTTAATTCTCTCTAGTGTTCCCTAGAACATTCCTGAAGAAGAGAAAATAACTTAAAGTATATTAGTTTTTCTATTCATTTCCAGTAGTGTATTTAGGTTTTGTGCTGCCCTAGGCCTGACTAAACTCGTGCACCCCCTAATTTAAATATGACCCACCCCTTCCTGTCAAGGTCACACCCCTTTCTGTTTAAGACCTGCCCTGAAATTTTCAGGTGGGGACACTAGTTCTTAGGGCCTGGGGGGGCATTGGATTCCCTTAATTTGCATAGATTTCCTCTCACTTCCTGTTTGGCTATGGGGCAGGAAGTGATGGGAAATCTCTGCAATGGGACAGGGATGGTAAAACATAAACTGACAGGGGTTATAACCCTCCCTTACTCTATCCAAAATGAAAAAAAAAGTGTTGTCTATAGTACTACTTTAAGCACAAATTTTGAATAATTTAATGGAGAGGACCAAGAAGATATAACCATGCCAATGGTGCAGCAGAAAACATATAGCACAGTGAGGAAGGTTTGTGGTTCAGGATGGTAGGACAGTCAAAATTAGAAGCAGCTTGCGTTACACTAACAGTGTAGCGCAAGCCGGCGGAGACTCTTTCCATGCTGCCCCCCTGCAAAGTGCTGCCCTAGGCCTGGGCCTTGTTGGCCTAGGCCAGGATACAGCGTTGAGTAGACCCCTTAGTATATTATAAACACAAACAATGATAATATAAACATTTGCACACAGTAACTCTTAGGAGGCTATTTATAAATGTTTTTCACATGATTCACTCAACTTCAACTCAGAATTCACAAATGTTTTCAAATGAATCTAATTGGAAAATGAGAAACATTAAAAATTGCTCTAATCCATAAGGAATATATAAGTGCTAGAGCCAGAGTGGCTAAAAAATCTAATTTTTGACTGCTTTTATTTAGTATTTGGTTGAAACTTTCTTAACCAGAAATAAGATCCACTGGTGGTATCCTGTTGTTGTGGTTCCTATTTGAGCAATGATTTTGGATTAACTTTCGACTTTTCTTACTTACCAACTGATTCCATTTGTTGACTTTTCTGTGATATCTTTCCAATTCTCTTCAGGTAATTTCTAAATTAAGATGAAGTTTAGACTCTAAATTTGCCATTGCTGAATTATTTTGATGTAGATTTACCCCCTACATTTCAGGCTATTGTTATTATTACATCAACTATGTTCTATTAAACTTCATCTGATGGCCTACTACCTGATAATCTTCTATAACATTGGATGGTAGTATTTCCTGTTTTTTTTTTTAAGGTAATTGTATTCTCAATAAAAAAGCAGACAACCAAGAATTTCTGTGTTTAATGTTCCCTGACAAAGATTTATAGTTGAGATGTTAGTTTAGAATTGGTGTGAGGTGCTTTTTACCAGCAAACATAGCACTATGTATTTTTGCCAAACAACTCAATTTGTGTCCCAGCCATCCACAGAATATTGTCCCAGAAGCATTTTTGAACATCCGAGTGGTCTTATGTGGCCTTAATACTGTACATGTGGCAGGGCATTAGTGTTCTCTATGGTTACTTTTTTTTAAAGCAAAAAAAGCAAAACGTATTATTGTTGGATAACGAATGTACAGTATGTGAAATCTCCATTAATAGATGTACTGTAAATAATATTGTAATTAGAAATATATCTTCGTTAAATGGAAATATATTTAAAGGATGAGTTTACTTTTTGGAAAGAAATAATAAATGTACATTTTTTTGCAGGTAAAACAATTTTTTTTTTTTTGGAGCCTGTAAAGCATCGCACCAGTAAACAGCATATCACTGGTGTCATGCAGGTCTCCTGCATATTTCTCAGTGTATCTGTATGCCCCTACGGCACACAGATACAATCTGGCAGTTAAAATCAATTAACTACTACAGCGCTCTACAGTATCATGGTAGTTCTTCGAGGACTACAAGCTGACACAAGCCCCCAAAGGTGTGGGGGCTTGTAGTTCATTCACACACAGAGCTGATTTAAAAAAGTGACAGCTAGTACAGGGAACTTCTCCCCATACTGCTGTCACGGGGGAGGGGATCAGGCAGCGGCTGCAGCATTGGGAACATTTGAGTGCATTATATTGGCCACTTTACAGAAAGTAGAGGTGATATAATGAATTGTTACCAAGCTGTGCTCTGTCTTTGTGCTGGGACACACAAGCATGCAATATGGCCAGATCTGAAGCTGAGAGGTAAATCAACATCATACGTATACTGTACATGGCATTGTAAATATGATTTTGGGTGTAATTTGTAAATATCATGTAACTCAGTGTACTTTGAGTGTACATTGTTTTGTAAATACTGTTTAGTATGTAATTTGTATACATTATGTAATCCTATCAATAAATGTACAGTATATTGCAGTTTGAACTACCTCTTCTGTTCCAAATCCTCAGCTCTAGCTGTGTGTATGTAAATACTCCTATAGTGATTGGAGGGTATTCACATATACTGTACACTTAACCTAGTAAACATTATATTACAGAATACCGATTACTAGATGTGATGGCTGCATTTGTTTTCTTTTTTAGGCTTTCTTTTCATCTGGTGTTCTGGCCAGTAAGTCTGTTGTTTTTCAACAGCACAAGTTTTCCTGCAATTGTAGCATTTAGAAGGTTGAGACAAACCATTTACCACTGACAGGGGTGCTTACAATAATATTTATTTATCCACTTGCCACCAAATCATGTTACATGTATGTGATTGACTTCAAGTGGTTATACTGGGGTTATGGCTGCAGCTGTCAGCCATAACACCAGTATAATTTTCTTCAGCCAGCCATGCTCTACAAAGTAAAAGCAATCCTAGTGGCTAGTTAACCCCTAAATTGCTTTTACCATTGGCGGAAGGGGGTTGTTCCCTGTTGTTGTTATTGCTTACAAGTTAAAATCTGTATTTTTTGCTAGAAAATTTCCAAACATTACATATATTTTTTTAGCAGAGACCCTAGAGAATAAAATAATGATTGTTGCTAATTTTTTATGTCACACGGTATTTGCGCAGCAGTCTTCCAAAAGCAATTTTTAGGGAAAAAAAGACACTTTCATGAACTAAAAAAAAAAAAAACAGTAACGTTAGCCCAATTTTTTTTTTATAATGTGAAAAATTATGTTACCACAAGTAAATAGGTACTTAACATGTCATTCTTTGAAATTGTGCACACTTGTGGAATGGTGACAAACTACGGTCTTTAAAAATCTTCATAGTCGATGCTTTAAAAGTTTCTACAGGTTACCAGTTAGGAGTTAGACAGGAGGTCCTGTACTAGAATTGTTGCTCTTGCTCTAACAATCGCAGCGATACCTCACATGTGTGGTTTGAACATCGTTTACATTTGCGGGCAGGACCTATGTATTTATTCGCTTCTGCGCGCAAGCATGGAGGGAAGGGGCACATATTTTTTTATTATATTATTTATTTGCTGTCACAGGGAATGTAAGCATCCCTTGTGGCAGTAATAGTCGCTGACAGATACTCTTTATGGAAGGACCCAAATACCTCCTTAGAACTTAAAAGTATTCAAAATGGAAAAAATGCGTTTTGTAATACTTTGGATTTTTAAAAATCAGCGCCATTGGCCGCTGAGCAAACTGGAAGTGATGTCATGACATCGCTTCCGGGTTACTTGAAAGAAAAACCGATCAGAGCCGATTATGACTTAGTTCGGATCTTCGTCGAGCTGGGGGACATGCCGGCTGGTCTCTTGGGCATCGTGGTGGGACGGGAGAGCCGCGGAAAGGCGATGGGAGGGAGGATGTCCCCTCCCGCTCCTTAGGATAACAGCCGAGGGCTTTTAGCTGCATCGGTTGTTATTACTAAGCCAACCGCTAACTCTAAAATCCGGTACCGGGGTGATGCCTGCAGCTTCAGGCATCCCCCTGGTATAACCCCTTCAAGCCGAGAATAGTCGGCGTTAAGGGATAATAGATGTTACAGTTTTCTTGCTGTTATGTGAGGTTTCTTACGCAATTTGCACTTGAATTGATCTTTGCAGCAGGCCGACTCCTGAGGAGAATCACAACTAAGGATGAGCTCTGGCGTGTTCGCATAGTACACGTGCAGAGCCCGCCAGGAAGTCGGCACCGCGCTGCGCTAATCACAGCCAGGGAGACATTTCCCGATCTCTGCAGCCGAGCATCGGGACAATGTCTCCCTGGCTGTGATTAGCGCAGCGCGGTGCCGACTTCCTGGCAGGCTCTGCACGTGTACTATGCGAACACGCCAGAGCTCCTCCCTAATCACAACAATATGGGACCACAGGCAGCTAAAACCAAATCTCAGACAGCTATCATAATAAATAAACTTATACCAATTTTTTGGGTTAATAAAATTCTTTTTTGGGTTAATAAAATTCTTTATTGGTCGCGGCTTTATTTATTGGTTTACATATTGTTTCTTAAATATCAATAATCAATTCTATAACTTTTCTTTTCCAAATTCATCAATAACTTTACAAACTGTTGCAATTAACCACAACTCAGCTATTATAGCTCGATTTGCATTAACCATCATAAACTTAATAATAACTTGTCCCCCTTCTCAGCTGAAAAGGTGACCCAACCACATAAATATTCTAGGCCGCGACAATCCTGGGAGGGTTGGAGGGGAGCTCCGCCGCTGACGATTCTTTGAGGTGACTGGCAATTTTTCCCTCATAGAACCCCCTTTATATAGGGGTCCTCAAGGCTTCCAGAAGCTTCTAAGCCCCCTTCTGTGGGTCCTAAGGCTCCCCTCTCTAACTGTTTCCAGGCCCCCTGACCTACTTATTAAATGGGGGGCCTTGAAACTTCATTACTGCCGTGGTCCCACTAGATCTTGAAACCCCCTATCCCTTTTCCTTCAATGGGACCACAGGCAGCTAAAACCAAATCTCAGACAGCTATCATAATAAATAAACTTATACCACTTTTTTGGGTTAATAAAATTATTTATTGGCCGCGGCTTTATTTATTGGTTTACATATTGTTTCTTAAATATCAATAATCAATTCTATAATAACTTTTCTTATCCAAATTCATCAATAACTTTACAAACTGTTGCAATAAACCACAACTTAGCCATTATAGCTCGAGTTGCATTAACCATCATAAGCTTAATAATAACTTGTCCCACAAAAGGCAGGAGCCATAAACAGCCTCCTGCCTACAACCCAGCCCGCGGCCTTTTCAATTGCTGTCTGGAGATTTGAATTTAATATATCCAGGCCAATATCGGACAGATGGACCCCATCTCTCCGATACAGGCCCCTAATTCATCCTTCCAATTCCCTATGTCTAATTGGCGTCCCGTATCCTAAAGCCATAAATTTCTCTATCCTCTTATTAATTACTTTTCTATATTTTTCAAAAACGGACAATACTTCAGAATTTAACCAAACTAATTGGGGGATGACTTCGGAGAATATAATGTCAGTTTTTGGAGATGCAGATTTCAATTCTCTAAAGGTATCTTGAATCTGAAGAATCAATTCTAATGTTTTTTGTTTATCAATATCATTGCCCCCCAGATGAATCAATAGAACATCTGGCAAAGGCCAATTATAACTCAATGTCTCCAAAACTGACACAAACTCACTCCAAACCATACCCCGCTTAACAAACCAAAAGAATCTGTTAACTGTTTGGATCCAGATTCAAATTTCTTCCATAAATTCTTGCCATTGCTATTTTATGAGCCCAGAACACAAAGGAGTCTCCCACGATCCATATAATTTTCTTTGCACCTGGAATTCAAAAATGTAGATTAGGTCTAATATATGAAACGTAAGCATTAGATTTCCATCTACCAATTCTTTTCATCTTATCTTTGTCCAGAGTCCAGACCTATTTTTGCCACTTCTGTTGCAGCTCCAATCCTAAATGAATGACATGAAATTGGAAATTTGTCTAATTTAAGAATCTGTAAACATTTGTTCAACACTTTCATAAACTGAAACTTGGTTAGCGGTGAATTATCTTCATGTACAAACAATAATTCACCTCCTTTAGGTCTGATATCCAAATATTAATTTAATCATTTGTCCGGACATATTATCTTATTTTTACACCTATATAAAGTAATCCATGACCCTTTACCTACTTGGTCAGGTTTGGAACGTTGTAAAAATATTTTAGCACAAGTTGCATTTGATTGTACTGCTTTTAAGAAAAGGCCTGTTGAAACTTTTTTATTTGCTGTCACAAACTCAGAAATTCTTAAAGCAGCAAAAAAACATATAGAAAATGCCACATTGAAAAGTTTAGCCTCATATTTAGAAAAGCAGATGGTTTCTGTAGCCATGTAAAGTTTTTCTAGTAATTCTGGAGTTATTGGGTGTCTGTTATCTACTGCATTTTTTTTCTTTCTATATCCTTTCATAGCTTGTTTAATGGAAAGGAAACTAAATAGTGAGTTTGTTCCATATAATTTTAGAAAAAAGAAAAATCCACATAAGATTTTATTTACATGTGACCACGAATAGTCTTTTTCCATCAAGGAATTGAGGAATGAAAGTGTTATGTTTTCCGTTAAAGAGGTTCCCATTAATTGGTTTATATTCAAAAAAGATATCCAGGTGAACCACGCCATATTATATCCTCACCATGTACTAGGGGCCAAGGAATTTCTTATGTTTTCAGCTATTAAATCACTTCCCAAAGGTGACGTGGGCATACCATACCTATTCTGTCTGCTTCCAGTAGTAATTCGGAAAAACTTTTCATCTGTAACCGAGAAAGAGCATCCGCTACAATGTTATCTTTTCCCATGCTATATCTTGCCTTCAGCCAAACATTTGTTGGAAAAATTTCGCTAGCAGATACCTTAGTAATATCGTAACTGGAGGGGATTTGGAGGACAAACAATTTATTGAAAACATTACTCCTTTGTTATCTGTACTGATTAAAATGCGGTGGTTGCTAAAATATTCTCCCCAAATTTCAATTGCTACTATTAGTGGAAATAATTCCAAAAATATGCTATTCTTCACAAAATCCAAATTTTCCCACCTAACAGGCCATTTTTCAGCACACCAATGATTTTGCCATACTGCAGCAAAGCCTACTGATCCGGCTGAATCCGTTGATAAGCAGAAATTTTTATCAGAAATAAATTCTTGTTGAAAAATTGCTCTGCCATTAAAATGTTCTAAGAATTTTATCCATACCAGTATATCCTCTCACATATCGTCAGACATGCGTATATGCGAGTAAGGATTTTTCAGCCCTGCTATGGAAAAATAAAGGCGCCTTGAAAATATTCTTCCCACTGGTAAGATTATGGTAGCAAATGCTAATGAACCCAATAACTTCTGCATGTCTTTCAATAATTTATTTTTCTTCCTAAGCGAATTAATGAGTAATTCTGAAATTCCCACTAATTTCTCTCTAGGCAAACGGAACTCCATCTGAGCAGTATTTATTGTTATTCCCAAAAATTCTAAACACAATACGTTTTTTTCTTCTGCTAAAGGAATACCGAAATGAGCACAAAGTGCCATAAATAATTTGAAAAGGTTCATGCACTCTCCAGACTGAGCTGAACCCAAAAATAAAAAATCATCTAAATAATGTAAAATATATATTGATTTTGAAATATCTTTTATCATCTACTCTATAAAGGATGAAAAAGCTTCAAAATACTGACAGGAAAGAGAACACCCCATCGGTAAACATTTGTCAAAATAATAACCATGTTCAAAATAAAAACCTAAAGAATTAAAACATTTGGGATGAATGGGCAATATTCTATATCTGTTTTTGCTAATAAAGCATTTGCACCCAGACTTCTAACCAATGGCAAAACATCCTCAAGTGAAGCATATTCCACTGAACATATATCAGCTGGAAACTGATCATTGAGTGACTTACCTTCCGGAAATGATAAATGCTGTATAACTCTAAATTTATTAGGTTATTTTTTAGGTAATATTCCTAAAGGCGATATTCTAAAATTTAAAAAAGGGGGATTTTCAAAAGGACCAGCAATTCTTTGTCCCCTTAATTCTTTGTTAATTTTTTCTCTAACCACATCCGTTAATAAATCCAGCGATTTTACATTTTTTACAATCAAACATCCTTTTCCTTCAAAAGACGGTAAGATAAAACCCTCTTTGAAACCTTCATAAAGCATGCGTGCCGTCTGAGGATCGGGGTACCTGTGAAGCCATGGCAGTATGTTTGTTATGTTCACTGGAGACGGTGCTTTTAAGAAAGGAATCTTTAGCATTCTGTCGTGATGATGAAATTTTTTTAAAACACTTATTTACCGAATGTGGACCTGAGCAAAAGGCACATTCATGTTGGTATCGACAATTTGTAGCTCATTTGCATTGGGCATCATTAAAGCAAATCATATGCCTTTTTTGTACGTAGTATTTGTGGGATTCATTTGTGTATTTTTTGGGCGTGCCAACATTGGCTTTTGTGGTATTAAGAGGTTAAGCCATAGACTAACGTCTTTAATACCCCAATTAAGGTTCTTGCGTACAGCCAATTTTTGTCTGAATGACTCATCATATATGAACCATCCCAAACCGCCCACATTTTTATAAGCCTCTAAGATGGTATCAATATGATGAAATAAACCTACACTTCGTTCCGGAAATTTTTCACAAATTATGCTCGCATATATACAAAAAATCTTGCAACCAGTTGTGAAAATTCCTAGCAACGGACCTCCCCCGATCTTCTGATAAGAGTAAATCTATGAAATCATCACGCCATATTTTTTCCTTGACAGTATTAGCCAAATGAAAACCCAAGGGTGAGGACATGCAAGGTATACTCTCCTTTAAACATGTTTCTGGTACATTATGTTTAACAGTTTGTGATGTTTCCACTGCAACAGAATTGACTGTGGGACCGTTACTTGTGGTAACATACCTGCATCTTGTTTTTCTGGCACCGCCCAAACACTAGCTATATCCTGTTTTGCACTATCATTATTTTTTAATTGTGCTAAAGAAGAAACTAACTGGGTTATAGAGGAAGTCAGGTTAACCAACAATTCAGAATTGCATAACTCACCAGTTGTGGCTGCATCAGACATTGGCATCTCACTGCAGCCAAACATCTCTTCATTCATGTCTGCAACAGATATGCCATATCTGATAGGACTCTCTGTAAAGCTTGCCTGAGCGCTGGAGCAGCCTCTATGGTTTGAATGGCGATCTGGTGATGTTTGTTGTCTTGGCAACATACCCACGCTGCTGTGTTCTTTACTGCTCTTGTTCTTTCTATTCTTAGCCCCTCCTCCTGTGACGTTTCCTGTTTTAGGCCTCTCCTCTTGTATTGCTGCTTTTCTAGGAGCACTTCTTCTATTGTCCTCCGGGGGGCTATAAGGCCGGCGAGACTTTCCTCCTCTTCATGACTGTCTTCCTGTGACGACAGCTCTAGCCGCAGCTTGACCCCAGGGACCTGGAACTGGAAGCGGAACTTCATTTACAGGCATGAATTCTTCACCGAGGAAACAATAAACAGCTGCGCTAATGTTTTAGAAGACAAGTAACGAACCAGTCATAAAAATAGTGAAAAATACATAAATTAGCCCATACGTGAAGGCATGTGAACCAATTAGTGCTATAAATAATAGAGTCCCAAAATATTAAAGAGATCCAGGATGGAGATGTAACCGTGGAAGGAGTAGAAGAAGTTGAGGATTGATGCTCTAAATATTCATGCAACACCCATGCTCCACCACCATTTGAATACACCGCTTACCAGAGGTAAGGGAATAACAAGCCCATCAGCAATCTGGTTCCTTCAATGGGGATAAACCGCATCCAATGCGGTCAGCCAGGAGATGACATCAACCCACGAATGGTCCCAAAAGTAAAAAATGCTCGATAGTGTATTACCGTTATATAAGCATTTATTTAAAATAAGCAAAAACACTTACAGAAATTACATTTAAAAAATTCATAGAACAACCGGACAGTCTGTAGTCACCTGTCCCTTGGTGATGACGTCAGCGCGTTCACCTCCCGACGCACGTTTCGTGTCAAAACACGTCGTCAATGGGGAATTCTTCACCGCTCTCTTCCGCATTTGTGGGTTCTCTGATTTACGTCATTCCCGCTCCGCTCGGTCTGCTGTTTTCACCCGCTTTGTCCCGTCTGGTAAGGCAAGACAGCGCTTAATCCATTCCTCTCCTCCTTCAGCTTCAGCTCTTTCCAAGAGCTGGTGCAGGAGCGTTTTCATTTCCCCAGGGAGTTGGCTGTGGAGATTCCAATTCTGTGTGAGCTCCGCCACTGACGATTCCTTGAGGTGACTGGCAATTCTTCCCTCACGGAACCCCCTTTATATAGGGGCCCTCAAGGCTTTCAGAAGCTTTTAAGCCCCCTTCTGTGGGTCTTAAGGCTCCCCTCTTTAACTGTTTCCAAGCCTCCTGACCTACTTATTAAATGGGGGGCCCTGAAACGTCATTACTGCCGTGGTCCCACTAGAAAAGGGGCCAGGGATCTTGAAACCCCCTATCCCTTTTCCTTCAATTCTATGTTGTTCACGTATAGATTGTGAATTGATGAATCCCTAAGCCTTTGGAAATTATTTTATATAATTTTCTTACTTTATGCATCTTTACAATTGCTCTAAGTAGAATTTTTTGGAGGTAAAATTTTTAGAGTTCACATTACCAATTCTCAGAGCTTACCAAAGCTTATAGGCCTCAATGCAAAAGTTGACCTATAATAGCAAGTATACAAAGGAAAACAATTGTTTCCTGTATGTACTGTTCACACTGCAGTGCAGCACACTATACAGAATCACATGGAACTTGACAGCAGAACAGCACATCACGCTACTGTACAGTACTTACACTTCAAATAATATTTGTTCAAAACCCCAAAAAAGGGGATGCGATGCATTGCATTGTGCACCGCACTACCCCCTGTAGTCGCAGCTGCCTGGTCTAGTGTGAATAAAGCCTTTAATTCTGTGTTTCTCCACCTTTTGCCAGTCTAAGGCATTGTTCACATTACTGCAAGTTGTGGAATTCGTGCAAAATTGTGTTTATTCTTGACATGCAAACAAATGTGTTGCTCTTGATGATGATGCTGTATTTAGTGGATTAAAACAGGAAGCGAGGAAGTGACATATTGCCTCTTCGCCTGTCAAATGCCTCTGCAAGGCAATCTGAGCATAGATCTTCGCCCAGCTGGGGGGCATGTCGGCTTGTCTCTCGGGCCTCCTGGTGGGACGGGAGAGCCGCGGAAAGGTGGTGGGAGGGAGGACGTCCCCTCCCGCTCCTTAGGATAACAGCCAAGGGCTTTTAGCTGCATCAGTTGTTATTACTAAGCCAACCGCTGGCTCTAAAACGCGGTACTGGGGTGATGCCTGCAGCTTCAGGCATCCCCCCGGTATAACCCCTTCAAGCCGAGAATAGTCGGCGTGAAGGGGTAATAGATGTTACAGTTTTCTTGCTGTTATGTGAGGTTTCTTACGCAATGTGCATTTGAATTGATCTTTGCAGCAGGCCGACTCCTGAGGAGAATCACAACAATATTCTATGTTGTTCACGTATAGATTGTGAATTGATGAATCCCTAATCCTTTGGAAATTATTTTATATAATTTTCTTACTTTATGCATCTTTACAATTGTTCTAAGTAGATTTTTTTAGGTAAAATTTTTAGAGTTCACATTACCAATTCCCAGAGCTTACCAAAGCTTATAGGCCGCAATTCAAAAGTTGACCTATAATCGCAAGTATACAAAGGGAAACAATTGTTTCCTGTACAGTATGTCCTGTTCACACTCCAATGAAGCGCACTGTACAGAATCGCATGGAACTTGACAGCACATAAAATGTGTAATTAACACGGGACACCAACCAACCTCCTTGAGGTTACAAAATACAAGATAATAATGTTATTGTGGTAACTTGACACACCAAAATAAATAAAACAAATATATGGAGATCACTAGAAAATAATTTTGAAATAATCACAAAAAATGCAGATCTTGCTTAAAAAAAATTACATTTTTATGGAGATCTAGCTTTTAAAAAAAAAATACATATTCATGAGATCACAAGATAATAAATAAACAAGTTTGTCAGAACTCTGTGTGAATATCAGCAGCAAAACAAGTTTTTTATTGTAGCATTATAAAGAAGAAAAGAATGCGCTGCATTAAACTATGCAATAATTTGCAGCGTGACGAATGTGCTTTCTACATTACCAGCGCTAGTTTTACCAGAAAGAGCGCTCCCGTCTCATACTTGATTCTGAGCATGCGCATTTTTTTGCCCGTCTAAAAACCATACAGACGAACGGTTTACCTGATGGGAAAAAAAAGATCCTGCTCTCTTTTTTGTCCGGCAGTTTTCCCGTCTGAAAAACTGCGATGGAGCATACACACGGCCGGGATTTCCGTCAAAAGGCTCTCATAGCAGTTTTCCCGTCGGAAAAAACGATCGTGTGTACGAGGCATTAGGAAACAATCATTTTGATGAATTTATATTTTTCTCAAACATATACCCCTTATACAATTTGCCTATAGTATGGGCTATAATTTGAGGCATATTGTATATGTGGATGTTCTAGAGTTATTTAGTATGCCATACAAAAATGGCAACAACCCCAATATATTACTAGCTAAGGAAGTAAGGTGCACATGGAAGGTACGAACAAATGATTTACTACACACTTACTAGCTAGCCTGCAAATCGGCACTATCCACTGTCTATACGTTAAAAACAGTGGGAATACATTGGATGCCTTCATCTGCCATTGTGCTCTTGCTGGGCTTCTAATGTAAAAGGAACTATAAGAAGCGCTCTATGAGTAAGATCTGAAGTGTGGTGGTCATAAAAACAGGCACTAGTAACCATGGAATTATGATCCAACAATGTTTATTCCATCATAGATATGATGAGCTGGTGCAAAGTCTACAAATAAAAGGCTAAAATTCAGCTGGGAAACAAGTGTAAAAAAAAAAGATGTAATAGACAGATAAAAGTTAATCAACGTTATCACAGGTGACCTCAGATGGGGAAGAGGGGTGAACAGACACCCAGATGGCTTGCTGGTACCACATGGGGGGCACCAATACCTATGTTGAAGAGGATAGAAATCTGGTCCCAATGAGCCCAGAGGCTGTGGGAGATAGTGATATAGCTGGTTCCAAGATAAATGAAGCTTCTATGATCGGGAGGACAGAGGGCCGTGTATGTCCAGACTTTGAAGGTGTAAGGTTGCCTGGATTTGGCCAAGACAATGGACTTAGTGAGTCAGACTTCTCGGCGGTGACAATATAATTGGGGGAACCGGAGGAGCCAAGCAGAGCCAAGAGCAACCAACGCGCCTGGAGTGATGTCAGTGCTGTGCTAGAGACAGAGGAGGGGGCGTCTGTAGTCAGATTGTGGAACGCAAGCTGTGCTGTTTCTGTGACTTCTAATGTGTTTATGGGCTCCCTCCAGGAATACTTGCCCCTAATTTATCCACTGCTACTTATGCTCCAACTTGGAGACTCTCAAATATAATAGTTAGGATTGCAGGGGTTTACGGAGTAGTGCGGCTTTCACATATATTTGCAAATGTGTGCAACTAAAACCTCTCTTTTTAAGGTAAATTGTTAGACAGTGCCAATTTGTTTGTTTTTTGCAGGCTGAGGCTAGCTGGTAAGTGTCCTGGAAATGCTTCTGTTTGTTTATTATGTATACAGTGTTTAGTTGTTTTCCAAGCTGTTTTCCAAGCTTGAAAAAATTTCAGCTACAAGTATAGAATATTTATGGGTATCTTTTCAATTTTAGATGGACTTGTATCTTTTAACATAAAGTCAAAATTAGAATTTGTTTTAATATGCAGTTTTGAAAAATAAATCAAATGTTGGGATAGTTTATATTTCCTACAGCACTTCTGTACTGTACAAATTTTTATTGGTATCACTATATGAGTGTTGGTTATGATATTCCCTAACTGTAAATTGCAGTCGATTTACAATTCACACAGCCAAGAACTAATATGAAAATGTATCCTGGGTTAAACTACTTGATGAGATGAGAAGTTGCTATTAATTTAAAATTATTACCATCCAAGTCTAATAAAAAAATAAACCAGAGGTTAAACTACTTGATGAGAAGTTGCAGTGCATTATTAATTCAAACCAGGCAATACTAATAAAAAAAATACATCTCAGGCCAAATTGCTTGATGAGTTGCAGCCTTGTACCGAGGAGAAGGAACAGCATTAATGTCATGTTAAAATTATGCCTGTTTGTGAAATATTCCAACTTGAGGTTTTAAAGAGATTTGGTTGTTGCTTTACACTGACAAATTAACCTTATGTGGTACATTATTAAATTCTACTTGCAATAAATGTGATATTTCAAATCACTTTATATCTGAGATGTTAATATAATTTGCCCTATTTTGTTTGCTTTGATAATTGAAGAAAATTATATAACGTCTCATTAACTCTTTTTTTCTGTAAAATTCATGATACATCTGTTTTTTTTTTAATCAACTAGATACAAAATATTACTAAAAAAGTATTTTCTTGTCTTTATCAATCTACATCAAGGCCATGGCCTTTTCTTAAAAACTAGCAATGTGTAAATGTCAATTAACCCTTTAGTAGCCAGTGATCATTGATGTCTAGATGTCCAGGTCACATTTAGCACTGTCAGGAGTGTCAGTGAAATCATTTAGTGTTTATATTTTTTAAGGATATATTAGGTTTTTATTTGGCACATGTAAAAAAGAAAACAGACAGATCCAGTGCAGACTTATGCTGCAGTAATTAAAAACAGATCCATGTGCTATAAAAATGTATAAAATAAATAAATAATTAAAATATAAAAAATTGTTATAAAGTTATGTATTATAAAAAGATGCACTCACAAATCACATGTAAGAAGGGAGGCATGCAATCCTTTCACAGGTCCCTGAGAGGCCACTGAACCACTCAGTCCACATGTATGTCCAGCTGGTCCCTAGTAAGCCTGGCTAGTCTGCAAATGAGACCATGCTGCTGTAGCTGGAGATATTGAGCCCTGCAGAGGAGGATTCCGGCTCACCAACCAAGATGATGTCATAGATTGGTGTGTGTCGAGGGGAGGAACGCCTTTCTAGGTGGATTACCCCTTTCCTCAGACTGTTTAAAAAACAACAACTCTCTTTTGTTTTTAAAAAAAAATAATCTTATTATGGGCTGACAAATTCATAAAAAAATATGAATTAAAAAGAAATTCAATTTTAATTTATTTATTTTGATATGTTCTTTAAATTATGTATTCTGTATTATAGCAGTAAAGTGTATTTAAAAAAAAAACACTCCGCAAAAAAATGGAAATCGGCACATCCTCCTTTACTGAAGGATACCATTCAATTACTCAACCAGCACTTCCTAATGGAATTTTCTTTCGCCAGAGCCAATTTATCCACAAACCGATTTAACAAAGCCTGGGAACTGTGGATCAATGACTCTAGAAGTTCACCATTGGATTAGTTGCCCTACTTTTTCCCAAGCAAGACCTGTACCCCCCCTCATCCCTACTCGGCTTATCTATAAAATACATATTTGTGATACTTACAACAGTTCTTTTTGCTTTGTTTTTCAGCTCCATTGTTGTTACTCTCTTAACATAGTTCTCTAAGTGTTCATTATACTGATATTTTATGCCTATTTGCATGATTGTTCTATACCGTTTGACTACTCATAAATCTTCATCCTTTTGATAGCGAAATAGAAGCCACTCGTTAGTATGCGTTAATCTTTGTTCTCATTTGTCTCTTATGTACGCAAATTTAACGCCAGGGTATGCCCAATTGGCAATGTTTTTGTATTACTCCTTATCTTTGAAAAATAATAAACATCTAAATTAGAAAAATAATAAACATCTAAATTAAAAAAATAAAACAAAACACTAAACTCCTCCCTTTTGGTCTGTTAACTATACCATTGAAAGTGTTTTTTGTTACACTTGTTCAATAAAAGCATAGAAACTAAAGATGTTCATCCAGCCAGAAACTTTGTGAGCACTCAGTTTCCTGTGCTCTCTGCCTCTGAATTGTTAACAGTTAATATTGTTCCTTGCCACCTTGCTATCTCTGTGGACTACAAAACACACCACCTTTCATGGAGAAGAGTGGGAAGTGTTATGTAGTCCTAACTCAGTTTTATGTTGTCCTAACACACACCTTGTTATAGTATGGCAACACTGCTCAGTACAGTTATAACCCTGAAAGAGGAAGTGAGTTAATGGCAGGATTACTAAATTCAAATTAATGAAAAAGGTGTGAAAATGAAAACCAATGCTGTCATCACATCTATGGACTGGTAATCTGTAATACTATCAATCTTTTTTTTTTTTTTAAAAACCCTTTAAACATATGACACTGTAAGTAAACACTGCTGTCTGAAGATGGCAGTGTTCATGTGTAGGCTAAAGGTTTTCATTTTTCTCCATGAAACCTCCTGCCTGCATGTGATAACTACACAACACTGGTTTGGGACTTGGGAATTGTTTGAAGCTATTTGAATTTATTATTACTCCTTACACTTGCCACTGCCCTGTTTCAATTATAATGTATTATATTTCTTGTAGTGTGTGTATGGGCAGCTGCTTAACATTATGGTAATATTTTTGTTTAAAATTACCTTTTTTCTTGGATTTAACATCTCTTTGTATTCTAATAACAGAGAGTTATTATCTCACAAAATTAATAATATGATAAAGCAAATAATTCTGTGAGATGTACTAAGATTGATGATGGCTTTTAGCAGTACTAAGGTGTCCTTTGCAGCTCTAGTGCACTCACAAAATGGTAAACATGCTCCTGAAAATTACTTATTTATTAATTTATTCACCTTTTTTTTTTTATTCACTTATTTATTTATTTCTTCAATCAATCGCATAGTACACAGACATTCCAGTATCAGACATATTTTAGAAATAGTTTAAATAGGGTTTAACCACTTCCCACACCGGTCAATAGCAGATTGACGTCCGGGAAGTGGTTCAGTTATCCTGACTGGGCGTCATATGACGTCCAGCAGGATAACAGCCGCCGCACGCCCATCAGTCTGACACACCGCAACACTGATCTCGGTAAAGAGCCCCCGGCGGAGGCTCTTTACAATGTGATCAGCCGTGTCCAATCACGGCTGATCACGATGTAAACAGGAAGAGCCATTGATCGGCTTTTCCTCACTCGCGTCTGACAGATGCGAGTAGAGGAGAGCCAATCGGCGGCTCTTCTGACAGGGGGGTTCGCGCTGATTGTTTATCAGCGCAGCCCCCCCTCGGATGCCCACACTGGACCACCAGGATGTCACCCAGGACCACCAGGGAAGCACCTAACATGTGGATGGCCAGGTAAGTTCCCCATGGCCATCCACATGTACAAATATATGCATAGCATATGCCAATCAGTGCACACAAATGGGCACTGACTGGCACCATCATTGCACAAACAAAATTTGTGATGCCCAGAAATGCCACCCACCAGTGTCATCAGTGCCACCTACCAGTGTCCATCAGTGCCACCTATCAGTGCCCATCTGTGCCCATCAGTGCCCACCTATCACTGCCCGTCCGTGCCACCTATCAGTGCCACCCATAAGTACCCATCACTGCCACCTATAAGTGCCCATCAGTGTCGCATATGAGTGCCCATCAGTGCCGCCTATGAGTGCCCATCAGTGCCGCATACCAGTGCCACATATCAGTGTCCATCAGTGCTGCCTATCAGTGCCCATCATCAGTGCCCATCAGTGCCACCTCATCAGTGCCACCTCACCTGTGCCCATTAGTGCCACCTAATCAGTGCCCATCAGTGCAGCCATATCAGTGCCCGTCATTGAAGAAGAAAAGGTACTTATTTACAAAAAAATAACAGAAACAAAGAAAAACATATTTTTTTTCAAAATTTTCGCTCTTTTTTTTATTTGTTGCGCAAAAAATAAAAATCACAGAGGTGATCAAATACCACCAAATGAAAGCTCTATTTGTGGGAACAAAAATGATAAAAAATTTGTTTGGGTACAGTGTAGCATGACCGCGCAATTGTCATTCAAGTTGCGACAGCGCTGAAAGTTGAAAATTGGCTTGGGCAGGAAGGTGTATATGTGCCTGGTATTGAAGTGGTTAAGGAAGATGTAGATGAGAGGAAGAGATAGACATGGGAACTGGAAAGTAAGGTAAGAAGAAGGGGGGTGGTTAATGAGGTTGACATTAAGCTTCATGCTGTTGGACATACAAATGTTTTACTGTTATAAAACAAAATTACAAAGAACAATACATTTTATTTTGTCATTAGTACAGGAAAGGGGGAGTAGCATCCTTATGTTTTGGTAGGGAGGTTGTGGTCCTACTGGTTATCCTACTGGTTATCCTTGTATAGCAGTGTAGAGCCATAATTAGCTTAATTAATAATTATAATAATTAATTTAGCATAGGGTGGAGATTCTTTGAATTCTGGCTATCCTGCAAAGACTTGATAGTATTGATCAGCTGTATCTCTGTAATTATGTGTCAGTTCCTCCATCTAACACGTATGATCAGATTTCACTAGCCAGTCAGCTATCAGAGGTGATTTGGCTACTTTTCATTTTTTATCATAATTTTTTAGATCTGTGAGATACAGTGAGTTGGGACATCTGGTAAGTTGACTAAAGATCATCAATAGAGTGTAATAGGTGAGGTAAGGTTGAAATTATGTGTAGGAGATGTCATTATCTCCAAAGGTCCATGTGTTATTTGTTTATAGAAACTTAATGTTTGGGACTTTTTGAATATCTCTGAGTAAATTTATTTTTTGGTCCAACAGAGGAACATCCAGTCTGTTTTCGCAGGTGGGAAGACATTTGTCCCAGTAAAGAGTAAAAGAGAAAATTGTGTATGTATTGATTCCCATGTTGTTAAGGTGATGGTAATTTTTTGTCAAGTAGGACCCTATACCTAGTATCCAAATCACTAAATCCAGTGGGGCATTACTCTGGAGCAATTTGGGTCACCATATACCCAAATCTGCAATACATGCTATTAATAAAGATGATTTATGTTTTTTTTTTGTATAGATTTAATAGGTACTTTATAATGTAGGCAGGCTCATGGGTGTACCCATACAAATTTTGTAATTAATGATTGTAGGGTTCTGAAATAAACCTGCATTTTTATGGGAAGCAGCTAAATGTATACAGTATCTTCATTTTGGTAACATTTATCTTACTTAACCATAAATAGGGGGCAGCTCTGATGACACTTCTGGTCCCACTGGCTCTCCCTCTGCAACAGGTGGAACGCACGCCGGTCTGTCTCCATTTGGGTCACTAGCCCTACTAGTCCACGCTTTCCAGCCTCAGTGCTGGGTTCAAGGCACTACACAAGTAAGAGGGCATTTGGCTGTCATGTTTTAAACTTATCTTTTAAATAAAACGGGATTACACTATTTTCCGCTTTATTTTCCTTTGTTCCGCATACCACCATCTGAGCCTCTAGGAGGCAGGGATTTTCTAGGTTCGGTATTGACATCTCTATCCATGCTAGCAAGTGGAACTTGCACAAAGCGCAAACAACTCCTTTTTAACTAAAAGAGTCAATTTATTCTGGTAAGCTGCTACATTTACCATGAGCACTATCGGGTGTTTTATAATAAGTTGGTGAAGGTTGTCACTTCAAGAAATTTCTTTGGTTGGATCAAGTTGATATTCAAGGATTCATTTCACTTCTTTCAATATATGGACAATTGGAATATATAGTCCACAAAATATTTTTGGGGACATTCAGTTATCATTGGCACTGCATGCTTGAATATTTATATTTGTTTATATCAACGAGTGGTTCATCTATTTATTATTTTTTGTTCATTTGATGGTTTGCACTTATCATCTTATGCATCAAGGGCACGGCATTCAAGGTTGAACTAAGCGGCTGTTTAGCGACTAGGTCAGCCAGTGCAGTCTACATACGTTGGCTGGTGTTAATAGGGTTTTGTAATTTATTTACCATTTATTGTTATTTATTATTGGTTTATAGCGCCCCCAACATATTTGCAATAATTTGCACATATTACCATTCACAAATTTTGTTTCACAGTTTTGACATTTTTGGGGTTTGCCAGCTTATTTTAATTATATAGTTAATTTTTAGGCGCGAGATTACATATATACACATGTTTACAATAACAATTGCAATTGAATTGTATTACACTTTACAGTAAGTTATAGTATCAATACGGTTATAGACAAAACCATTAGTTTATGTAAATACTTAACAAATATCTCACCATTTTTATACGGATATGATATTTATTAAAATGAATATATTCATTTTAGGTAAGGAGGAGCAGCAGAGAAGAAGGATAAAAAATACAAAAAATGTTATAAAAAAAAAACGTAATTTCATTGTTAAGATCTTTGCATACAATTCCTGTCTATATTTAGATGTGAAATTGGTCTACAACTTGTGCAAGACAGGGGTTGGTTTACTAAAGGCAAATAGACTTTACACTTTGCAAGTGCAGTTGCACTCATTTTCCCCAGAGCTTAGTAAATGCGTTGAAGCTTCAGTTTGTAAAGAATACCTAATCAGATGCAAGGAAAAAAAAACAGCATTTTTGCTTGCACATGGTTGAATGATGGAGATCAGCAGACCTTCATCACATTCACTAAGCTCTGGGGAAAATGAATGCAGCTGCATTAGCAAAGTGGACAGTAAATTTGCCTTTAGTAAATCAACCCAATAGGGCCCTTGCCACCTTTCAGAAGTGCAGTAATGTGTGCAAGTAAGGATTCAGGATACATCTGCACTCCATGTCTTATTGAACTTACATAGGAATTGAAATAAGGAGTAAGTTGAAGCTTCCCTTTCTTTAATTTTGGCTATATAGGTTGCTAATTGTTTAGAACATAATGCCTTTGCCAAAAGCTTACTATGTTTTGTGACCCTTTTTATAGGATGTTCTGGACACCAAGGTGAATGCACACTTTGGGGTTAATTTACTAAAGTAAAAAACTCTGTTCACTTTGCAGGGGAAGTTGCACTTTTCCCTAGAGCTTAGTGAATTAATTGAAGCAGTGCTAACTCCCATCATCCAATCATGTGCAAGTAAAAATGCATTTTTTTTCTTTGCATGTAAATGGTGTGAAGGACTAGCATCAAGTGTAGAGCTTGAAGGACACCGCCACTCGCTGGTTCTTCTTTTTAAGGGTTGTTTGCCCATTTTTAGTAAAATAAGTTCAAAACAAAATCAAAAGGTTTTCCCTCGCAGGGGTTTCAGTACTCCTTTTCAACAACAAAATGACATTCAGCCTCCTGGCTTATACATACAGCAGTGCTGCTCAGGCCTTCCACTTCAGGCTCTTGTCTTTCTCCTATAGACTATTCCATCTGCAACACCGTCCATTTGGATAGCAGCCCCTTGCTGCTCTGACCCTCAGACCTGGGTCTCTGGCTTCCACTGTGCACACAAGCACTCTCTGGCTTCTCCAGTGCACACTTGCACTCTATGGCTTCCCCAGTGCACACCTGCACTCGTCGGGAGGGTGGGGCCCAGAATGCTGGTCCTGATTCTACTATCAGGCCCACACACACCTGAACAATCAGTGTGCAGTTGAGTCTCAAAACCCGGATCCAGGACTGGGGATTTCATCCCACCCGGATCTCTAAGAAATCCCCAAGCTCCGGGTCCCAAAGTGGACTTTAGTAAATCATGAGGAAACTGAAATGCCAGTTTCCTCCCAAACAAGCAAATACCCTGGAGCCCCTCAACCTGCCTGGTTGAGAATCCTGTATTTATACACTGGTGGGGTACCACACTACCACATACCCTCCCCCTTTGTTTCGATCCGGAGGGAGGAACACCAGCAGCCATCATTATGGTTGGGACACCTCTGTGCTGGCTGTCAGCCACGTAAGCCCAACCTTTTTTCCGGGTGCGCTTCCAGGTACGTCCCACCCTGGATCTTAACAAGGTCCTATATTTCCCTATACTCAACCTTCTCCCTCTTCTTTTGGGGTTCCATAAGCACTGCCTCTCCTGAAATTTTAACAGGGCACCCCTGGTCTTTCCAATACCTTTGGACACCACACTGTCATGTACCTTTAACAAATTATTTGGTTCATCATTGACAGACATATTCAAACCAACATTACACCTCTCTACGTTGCACAGATCACCAATGCCTTTTTTTTTTTCATTTGCTAGGGCAGAGTCTGCTGGAGGGCCGCCATCACCCACGGGAACCTCACAAGACATCACCTCCCCGGGGTTCACCCACTCTGCCGGCAGCTGTCCTACCACTTGACCTGTTCTGATGCCATCTGTATTTTTATCCACCTGCACAGACAAGCTCTTGTCTGATCCACATACAATTTTTACCGCATTTTTTATTAGTTTCCCTGTCTCGGGGACCTTATTAGGTTTGTCACCTAAACCAAACCTTGGACTGAGGACCCCAGTCTTTTTAACCACCTTTGGTTGAGCCCCGGTCAGGATTTCTGCTGCTTTCTGGTCCACACTTGGCCCTTCCATCTCATGCGATTCTTCCACTGGTACAGCACACACACCCTTCACCGACAACTGACCAGTGCTACCTTGGACCATAGCAGCAGAAATGCCTTCTACCTGGCTGTTAGGTGGTGAAACCTCAGACACTTTGTTTTCGCCAAAGCCTCTCCCATATACCTCTTGTACAGGAAGTAACCCATCAGCATACCTAGAGGCGATTTTTAACACTAGTAATACAGTCATAAATAAACCATTTCTGTCTTGTCTTCCTTTGCGCTGTACCACCTGCCACTCAGGGGTCCACCTAATGGTACTCCGCAGTACCAGACTGTCTAACTGTGGTGGAGACACCCCAGTATAGACTGGCTGTACATCCCGAAGTTTAAGCATCTCCTTTAATACTTTCGTTAGAAACCATACCCTTGGCTCCAGACCCAAGTCCTTCCTGGGGACTTTCCTGACACTGGGGATGCAGACAGATTCACTTGCTGAGACGTGAGAAGTTGCAAGGTTTAATGGAACTTTCTCCCAGCTGGAGACAACCACAGCCTGGTGCTCTACCAGAGCGCTGCCAGGTGCTTGACTCATACCCAACTTCTCAGGTTCAGCACCAATGAACTGCTTCACATTACCAGTGACAACGTCACTTTGACACGCCATGTCAGCATCATTTTTGTAGGTTACGGACAAAGTGTCTGCTGTGTGCTCGCCCTTATATGGTCCATATTTCTCACGAGGGTTAACCCCTGCAGCAGCCACCACGCTGTCAGGTATAAGCTGTTCTGCCGTCCCTCCTGCTGGCACAGCAGAAACTTTGTCCACCTTATTTTTGTGCGTGAAAGCCTCATCTATCAGGGACATTAGATTTTTACCACAACTATCCCAATCTGTTGTAGCTGGGCTCCATTCACCGGCGCTCCTCAGCCCTGATCCATCCGCCCAAGGAGACACATTAGAACAGACAGGTTTAGTTGCAGATTCATCACCCAAATTACTAATCATGGCAGACTTCAGTAACACATGTTTTAGCACCACAGGTTGCAATACAACACAACCACCACCTTGCTCGGGCGGCGCTTCATAAGCCTCACACACCTTTGCATTTTTCACAGGTTGTGTTAACCCATTATTTACCGGCACATTTTTAGTACTAGCAGCTTGCACTAACACATTACCATTACACGGTGTAGTTCCACTCTGTCCCAGCAGAGTAACATCGCAGTTGTCCATGGCAACCTCCGACTCCAATACATGAAGTTCCCTGGAGATTTCTGGGGACAACTGTGCTGTCTTACCACCAATTGCTACAGGCAACGACCCATTAGTGACAACAGCTTTTGCTCTGGAAGAACCTGGGGTTTTCCCAACAGCAGCAAACTTTTCATTAACAGTAATACTTATAGCATTTTTAATTTTTGCAGGTTCTCCTAGCCCACTGCCAACTTGAGGCTGGCAGACATTAGACACAACACTTTTAGTCATCAACACAGGCTCTGTTTGAACTTTAACCCCTGCATTCCCACTGGGTATGAAAAAGTCATTCTCAAGCGCACATTCTGTGGCCCCACTAACTGGGGTCACTCTCACATCATCATGGACAGTCTCGTAGCCAGTTCTTTTATACCTGAAATCAGCAGTTCCAGGCATCATTTCATTAAAGATAGTCTTACCCACCACAGTAGTTGGGGTCACCATCTTCATTTGAGTACGTTGTCTTAAGAACCAGTCCTCAGCCACACATTTACTGGCCAACTCCCCCTGGTGGCCATGGGATGAAATCTCAGCAGGCATCTCCCACTGTTTAGCACCCCCTGCAGACACCACAGAAAACTCCTCCTTGTTGCCAGGGGTGACTGCAAACATATTTGCAAAGGGATCTTGGCCCACAGATAAAGAGTTCTGTTTAGCAACATTACCTCTAGGTGCACCCCAGAATATAGGGCAAGACAATATTTCGTGCCCCAGCTGGCCACATTCCAGGCATGGTACTGGATGACTTTTCCCCAGTGCATTTCTCTCCTGATGATTCCCTCCAGGCACAACTTCCACTCTCGTTGCCATGGGAGATCGCATTCTCCCAGCAGAGCTTTGCTGGCTCACGCCAACATGCTGTATTGGCTCCGCCGGAAGCCACTTGTCTTGACCCATGGGAGGCACACCCCATGGTCCACAGACAGCCCGACTGGCCTCCTCTGTGTTGCTATGGGCAACCACTCTCTGTCCTGGCCTTTGATCAGCCTCTCTTCTGGCATATAACACAGGCTTCTCAGACCTTTGTTTTGCTAGGTAGCTTTGCACTGGAGCCAGGGACAAAAGGCACTTCGAGACTGCATGCCCCCACTCACTGCACCGCAAACAGCGCACTTGGTTCCATGTCTTGTCAGGGTTTCCCACCCTGCATCTGCTGGACCCTGTCTCAAGCTGTGTCACTTTCACACTTTTCACAATAGCTGCTGGTTTAACTGCAGCAGTGTTGCCAGGGACAACAACACCCCTCTCCCAGGCATGGACATTCTGCAGCTCTCTTTTTGTATGGAAGGTTGGCTTGCCTTCTACTTTAGCTTGGTCCAATCCTGCCAGGTGTCGCGCTTGCACCAATCCACTGCAGATTCAAACGCTGGTGGACTCTCCACACTAGCCGTCATCTGTGCATTCATTGCACCAGGGTTGCTAGGGACAACAGCAGCCCTCTTTTCCCTTGGAAAACTCTGTTTAGGCATGTATGGGGTTCGATCAGGCGGTAACAACCCCTCCAGCCACAGAGCTCTATCTATCATCTCAGCCATCCTTGCTTCTTTTAGGCGTTTTGATCGCCCCATCCTTGCAGTCTTGCACACAGCAACTTGTAACAGTTCTTAGCGGAGAAAAGGGAAAAAAAATAAAAAATCTGTTTGTTTCTCCTTTCACAGGTACACAACCTGCATGCAACAGTCCATCAAATAAACTTCTGCGCAATGCAGTTTGCCTGGCTGCCACACACAGCTAGCAGCAGTTCACTGCAGAGAAAAAAAAATTGACTTTTTGTTCACAGGTACACCACCTGCAACAAATTGGAGCACTGTCTCTTCAAGGCTAGTTACCTTTCGCTTGCAGGTTCTCCTCACCTGCACACACACAGATTATGCAGTCTCATGCACCAAAAACACAGTTCATATAACAGATGAACTTACTTGATTGTAGGGATCTCAGATTGTGCCAAAATTCTCCACCACTTGTGAAGGACTAGCATCAAGTGTAGAGCTTGAAGGACACCGCCACTCGCTGGTTCTTCTTTTTAAGGGCTGTTTGCCCATTTTTAGTAAAAGAAGTTCAAAACAAAATCAAAAGGTTTTCCCTCGCAGGGGTTTCAGTACTCCTTTTCAACAACAAAATGACATTCAGCCTCCTGGCTTATACATACAGCAGTGCTGCTCAGGCCTTCCACTTCAGGCTCTTGTCTTTCTCCTATAGACTATTCCATCTGCAACAACATCCATTTGGATAGCAGCCCCTTGCTGCTCTGACCCTCAGACCTGGGTCTCTGGCTTCCACTGTGCACACAAGCACTCTCTGACTTCTCCAGTGCACACTTGCACTCTATGGCTTCCCCAGTGCACACCTGCACTCGTCGGGAGGGTGGGGCCCAGAATGCTGGTCCTGATTCTACTATCAGGCCCACACACACCTGAACAATCAGTGTGCAGTTGAGTCTCAAAACCCGGATCCAGGACTGGGGATTTCATCCCACCCGGATCTCTAAGAAATCCCCAAGCTCCGGGTCCCAAAGTGGACTTTAGTAAATCATGAGGAAACTGAAATGCCAGTTTCCTCCCAAACAAGCAAATACCCTGGAGCCCCTCAACCTGCCTGGTTGAGAATCCTGTATTTATACACTGGTGGGGTACCACACTACCACAATGGGTATTATTTACAAAATGAAACTTCACTGCATTCACTAAGCTCTAGTGCAAGAGTGTCTGGATCTTCAGATCTGCTAGAAAGGTTAGGCATCTTGGGGTCCTGCTATTGTTGCATGTAATATACAGTACATAGTAGATACTTTATTCTTTGGTTGGTCATTCGGGCCGGCCATTGGGAACTGTACTTGACCATCCAGTGAGAACCAGTGAAGCGAGGTTCAGTTGTCACTGAAGTCTCTCAGATCTTTTGGGACTCTAAGGATTGTTGTCAAGCCATTTCTCTTTGCTTTTAAACATCCTGGAAAACCTCAATGTTGTTGTATATTGGAGAAGGGGTTTAATTGTATTTTTTACATGCTAGCAATTCTACAGCCTGAATTGGAAAAGTAGCTCAGTCAAAGAAGGAAACGCCATGTAGTTTTTCTGTCACTATGGCATTATCTTCATAAAAATACATTTTTACAATTATATATCTTGGTGTGTCTAGGTTCAGCCCAGACTGATTCACCTTAGGCCTCCAAGGTGGATAGTGAGTGAGGAGACATCAGAGTACAGAAATTTAAGGCAATGCAGAAGTCCTCATGGTCTACCAAGTCCAAGCAGGAGAAGATGTTTCTGCACAGAATCCTAGGTGAGGTATCCCTTCCATTTGTAAGTTTTCTTCCTATCTTTTGGTGCCCATGAGACAGAATAATGGTTCAGGTAGCTATAAGTAGGAATACAACACAGAGCCATAATTAAGTGCATGTCCAAGTCATGCTCACCTGAAATATATTTATATAGGAGTTATGTCTGATGAGTGAGTGTGGAAAGAGTGGGAAAGCACAAGGAAGGAGGGGTGGGTATGAAATACAGCATGAGTGACTGCTCTGAATATCAGCAAAAATGAAAAATTGATTTTTATTTCTGTTGTGAACCTTCAAAGTTAGTAACCATTTATCCTGAGCAACCTGATGCAATCCACCTTAAAAAATACAAACATATACATAATATGAGCTTGATATCCCTGTGAGATCTAACACAGAAGGTGGAGCATTAGCGTAAATATGGAATGTGGAACTAAGAAGCAAATATTTGTTGGATTTATTTTTCCTGCACACATGACAACCTTTTTCGTGAGGCGTTCCCAATTTCCCATTGTAATTTAACACCTGGTAATGTACTGTACGTGTTCAAAGAACATTTGTTAATATTTTAGTTTCTTAATGCGTTTTCTTGCTTTATGGATGAGAACAAGAATTTGTTAAAGCTCCACTTTTGAAAAATATTTTTTAAAATTTGTTTTCTATTACTCAAGGGTTGCATTACCTGCACTTCACTGATTTCTATCTAAAATATAATTTTAACACGTTACTCATTTCTCAGATAAAACCTAACTCTCACAATTCCTTTTCTACTTCTGTCTGTTAAATAGAACTGTGCTGAATGCTCTAAAATCCCTTATTGCTGTTTACATAATTCATAGGTTGTTGTTGACATATTCCATTAGTTCTAGTTTTTATTTTCCTATAGTCTGTAGTTTTAAAGTGACTACAGCTGCTCTTCTAAATGTAATTTTAGTTAAAATGAGTAAAGACACAGGTCTGTGTTTCTTTTTGCAGAAAATCCCTGTGTTTAAACATACATATACAGTATGTGTTTACTATATTAATTACATCTGGAGTTACTGTTTTATTCTGTGTTTATCAAGCAGAAATAAACCATAAGTTTGGGGTTGTAAAAAAAAAAAACGTTATCTTAACCTGCCTGATGCTCATAAAATCTGTGTTTCTAATAAGCTTAATACTAAAACTTACCTCAAGAACTTTAATCCCAATGTGAATATGGAGATTTCTCGCATGATCTGGGAATTCTTGACCTCTAATGAAGTCAAGAATAGAAGAGGTATTTCCCTATTTTATAAACTCCTCCTCTCCTCATAAAACAAAAACTACCAATATGATTAAATGGGAGAAAGACCTATCTCAAACCTTCCCATGGGAATCATGGCGGAAAGCCATAATGATTAATAGCTCAGCAACATCATGCATTGAACACTGAGAACATTCCAAGAAAATATTAAATCACTGGTATTTGACTCCATACAAACTATCCAAATATTCCCATTTTCACCTTCCATGTGCTGGAGGTGTAATACTCATACTGGCAATTTAATACATACATTATGGGATTGTAAAGCTTTATTTAGTTTCTGGAAGACAATTTCTTCCATTATCACGGGAGGGAAGGAGAGATGCCACTCGAAGCGGCCATGTATCGAGGGTGTGAGGGCAGTTGGGGGGGTGATCTGACCAGTGGGGGGGACACAACTGGATCCCCCCAAGCCCCATGCAGCACCTGAATCCAGCGGGAGCAGCAGAGGAGGGATGCCTGCTAATGATGGTGGCTGCGGAGATCTGATTTGGGGGGGTCGGATCGAGTGGAGGGGGGATCAGTGATGGGGGAGGAATAAGGGGGTAAATGGGATAGGAAAGGGGGGCAGTTTAAGATGAAAGGGAGCAGTGGGAGGGAGAGTGGCAGAATTGTTAGGCAGAGTCTGCTGAACAATTCTGATATAAGCTTATGGTCATTGAAGTGACCATAAGCTTATAGGAGAGGGAGAAATTAGGTCTGTACGCCATACAGACTTGTCCACCTGCAGTCACTTCTGTAGGTCTGTACGGCATACGGACTTGGCAGTGAAAGGGTAAATGACCAAGTTCTGTACCTATGACTAGATCATTAACCTCCCTGGCAGTATGATTCTGTCAGATTTTAGGTGCTGAAAGCGGTACCATTATTCTGCGTGGAAATTTGGCATTTTATATTATAGGCCTGTAATTCTTAGGAATAACTCACTTAAATCTGTCCAAACAAGAGTCTAGTAGAAATCCTGGGTATGATAAAGTTAAAAAAACGAAATCATAAATTATAATATAATTAATAATTATAAAATAATTATAACAAATTATAATATAATAATAATAAAAGTGTTTTTCAGTGTTTGATGACGAATTTCCCCACAAATCATTATCGCTCAATTCTGCAAGTGATTCTAATTTATTATTGCTGTTTTCTAGCTGGTCTAAAACCACTTTTGATGTAAAGGGACACTTTCTTGTTGCTATGGACAATCTCAAGTTTCCAGGCAGAAAGAACCGTTTTTATTATATAAAAGTGCATGCAGGACACTGGGCAGACCACTAGGGACAATGGGGGTGTGTAATTATTTGATACAGTACTGTAATCTGTAAGATTACAGTATACTGTACATGTATTGTGTGTTTCACTTTTTGAATTTGGCACCGAACTCCGCCCCCGTGCACTGCAACGTCGCAGGGAACGGAGCTCGGCGGCACTCGGCAGTGTGGATTGAGCGAGACGACGGCTCGCTCACACAGCGGGGACACATCGCAGGATCCAGGGAACAAGGTAAGTAACTTCCCCTGTATCCTGCGATGCGATCCCGAGTCTGGCTCTTGGTTACCGCTTTAGGTACTTAAATCTTACCCCGAGCCAGACTCGGGAATACCGCTAGGCGGGTTAAGAGAATTGGTGACTAAGTGAGGAGCGGCCAACATTTCAAGCATACAGGGCTGGTAGAGGGTATGTGTAAACCATCTTTAGATATTAAAAGAAAAATTTAATCTGGTTGGTCGCACTCCAACGATAATATCTTTATTAGTAAAAATCCATATAGCAAAAGATTAAATAGATCACTAACATGTTTCACACTGTAACTACTGGTGCTTACTCATAGCCATACAGCTATCTTTTGCTGTATGGATTGTTACTGGATTAAATTTTTCTTTATATGCCACTTACATACTGAGCCAGCAGTCGCACCTGACGGGGAAGGAGATGTTGTGGCTCAGACACCTGGAGCGGGTTTTTTTCTGTTCATCTTTAGATATTGTTTTAAATATCATTTTAATGTCACCTTTGCACCATTTATGCCATTCTGGTATATTTATAAATGTTTATACAGTAGTGTACTGCTGTTTCCACAACCTAAGTTCTAAGTGTAGCACTACACCCGTAGGAGCTGCTGGTTTAATTTTGGGTCTGCACTCTGCCTGTCAACTCCGGAAATTTGGCTCGAACCCCCATTGGCACAACGGGACAATAATATAAATGCAAAACCCGATAGCAGAGGGGACCACAACAATACCACACTGTACTGGTCACCTGGTTCGCAGCTGGAATAGACAGAGCCCCACACATGTTGTAACTTAACCAGCTGTAATATGTTTACTTGGAAAAGAGTGACACAATGGTTATATATATATATATATATAAACTTTTGACTGTAATCAGATCCCTGCAAAGTCAATGAAACATAACTGGTTCAAGATTTCTATAACACAAGACCCAATTACCATATCCTGAGTCAGATGTGAATGAGTGTGTGGTGGAGAAATCTCCCAATGCTATGGCACCGTCACTGGGACACCTCTCCACCAAGGCTCACACAAATCACTAAAACAACAAAGCAACATATATAGAGCAAACAGTTACATTAAGCCTTAGAGTTCATACAGCTATATGGCTCCCTCTAGCGGGCAGTTCAAACTGGTGCGTATCCCTTTGCAGTAAGCGTTGAAAAGGGATAAGGTGATGACTATTCCTTTAAGTTCAGCTTGTCTTCTGCTAGCTCGAGTGGGTGCACTTAATTGTATTCCAATCAGTATGTCAAGAGGAAAAAAGTACTCACTCCGTGAAGGTAAAATAGAAGCAAAGGAACCACTAGGTTTCCCAGGCCGCTGTACTGCACGCGGTTGCAAGGGATCCCTATCTGTGGCACTGCAAGTGTCAGCAACTACAAGTGGGATTATATAGACCACTCTCCTGCAAATCAGTCAACTATGTTGGTAGGCAAGTGCCCTCTCACCCGGCTGGAAGCCTCGGCTCACTGGTATCCCCGTCAGGCAAGATGACGCCGGTTCGCCGCACGGCCGCTCACAAGGTGTAGATGGACGGATGGTTTCAGATGCTGTGGAGCATAGGGTGGTCCCCTCTCTGGCTCAGTCAGCGATGCAGTCCACAAGGATCCCTCTGTCAGCTATACACTCTCCAACTTTAGGCCCAGGCTTCTCCGGCCTAGGCACGCTCACAGCAGGCTTCCTGCCTGTTGAAAGATGGCGTCCAGAGAGAGCATGCTGGGGCCTAACTTGTCCTTATATCAGATCCCCCAGCAGGCTGGTAGCACAGTGGCACTGTGGGTATTGTAGTCTCAATCCAATCCACGGCAATAGAGTCACTTCCTCTCGCACTACAATGCCCACCATGCTTTGTTCCATAATGCAACTGGACTGAACAAACTTCAATGTCAAAACATAAACAGACACCAGAGGGAGCCAACCTCTTAATTAGGAACACAAAGTAGTCTTTTAGGATACGCTTAATAGTAACCCCTTGCTACATAAGCATACATACCGACTGGTCAGAGAGCCGTTCATAAGTCTGAAAGGCCATTAAAAAAGTAGGTTGTTAAGTGAGGAGTGTCTGTAGAGTACTGTGTAAGGAGTTGAAAGTCTATTCCTTAAAGCAAAACTTTACCAACAACAACTTGATAAAAAATAATGTTCTTTAGCAAAGAACACACATTCCACATTATTAATTATGCTACCAAAATTAGTGTGTGCTGTAAATTATCTCTAGAATTTTTCCTGTTTCTTCTTGCTGGAGGCTACAATTTTGCTGACGCTCAAAGCCCCTAAATCATGAAGCAGAACCAACCCCATCGATTTAAGGGTTTCAAAAAAAAATTACATTCCAGGATTGTTGGGATTGCTAACTGTGACAAACTGTCAAACCATCAAATGGCTGGTATAATAACTGATCACATGTGCAGCACCATGGCAGTTGCAGTTCAAACAGAAGCAGCTTCTTTGGCTTTAAAGGATAGAAGGGTTTACTTCTATTTTAAGGCTGTCAGCAGTTCAGCCTCTACAGACTCAGCAGTAGGGATGAGTTCGGTGTTCGAGTCGAACATACGTTCGACTCGAACATCGGCTGTTCGATCGTTCGACGAAGATCGAACTATTTGGGCCGTTCGCGCCAAATTCGAGTGACGCGAACGGCCCACAATACACTGCGCCATTGCAGTGCAATCCCGGCGCTGTGATTGGCCAAGCATGCACTGTGACCCCGCATGCTTGGCCAATCACAGCGCCGGCAGCTAGAAGAGCCATAATTGGCCACAGGCAGGTTGCCTGTGGCCAATTATAGCTCAGGGGGTTTAGCACACGCCCCACACTATAAAAGGCCGCCAGCACGGCGGCCTTGTGTAGTGTGTTCCGGCGCAGGGAAAGAGAAGGATAGGCAGGGACAGTGTCATTGTGCTATTCTTTGTGCTATTCTTGTGTGTAGGGAGAGAGAAGGATAGGCAGGGAGAGTGTCAGTGTCATATTCTTTGTTAAACCTTGTGTGCAGGGAGAGAGAAGGATAGGCAGGGGACAGTGTCAGTGTCATATTCTTTGATAAACCTTGTGTGCAGGGAGAGAGAAGGATAGGCAGGGGACAGTGTCATTGTTGCTAAGCCTCCTGCACAGTATACACCTGAAGCTAGCCGTATTGCTGTGTTTTCCTGGTGTGTTACACTAACAGGCATTTGCAGCACTTACAGCGGGCGGAGTGTGCTTCCTGCTAAATATACACCTGAAGCTAGCCCGTATTGCTGTGTTTTCCTGGTGTTTTACACTAACAGGCATTTGCAGCACTTACAGCGGGCGGAGTGTGATTCCTGCTAAATATACACCTGAAGCTAGCCCTTATTGCTGGAGCTTTTTTCTTTTGTGTTACACTAACAGGCATTTGCAGCACTTACAGCGGGCGGAGTGTGCTTCCTGCAAAATAAACACCTGAAGCTAGCCCTTATTGCTGTTTTTTCCTGTTGTGTAACACAGGCAGTCATCTGCAGCACTTACAGGGGGCGTTGTGTGCTTCCTGCAAAATATACACCTGAAGCTACCCTTTATTGATGGTTTTCCCAACTCCCTGCAGGCCATTGCTATGTCTGGAAGGCCAACAAAGAGAGGCAGACAGTCACGAGCCAATAAAAGAGGGCAAGCAGGCTCTGTGTCTGGGGGCAACAGTGCTGGTCGTGGACGCGGTGCATTGTCATCAGCACATGGCCATGGGACACGCTTGTCCTTCTTTTCGGCAGCTGGACGTGTTGAGCCGCATCATGCCGAAGACTTGGTAGAGTGGATGACCAAGCCCTCCTCATCCTCCTCATCCTCTATCACCCAGGCTCAGGGTACTGGCAAAGCAGCTGCCAAAGCGTCCTCTTCCCTGGTATCAATGTCATCATCAGTCACTGCTTCCCTAGACCCACCATGTCCTCCTGAGGAGTCCCCCGAACTGTTTGAGCACAGTGTTGGGTACATGCTCCAGGAGGATGCCCAGCGTTTCCAAGGGTCTGATGATGATACCCAGCTAGAGGAAGGCAGTAGCGTGAGAGCAGAGAGAGGGGATGCTCAAGAAGGACACCAATCTGGCAGTCATGTTCCAGCAGCTGCAGCATACTGCCAGATTGGCTCCAGTGATGAGGAGGGAGGGGATGATGAGGTCACTGACTCCACGTGGGTGCCTAATAGGAGAGAGGAGGAGGAGGAGGAGGCACATCTACAACGAGGCAGGATTCCCTCGGGGGGCCAGCGTAAGGGCAGCACACCGACTGAATCACACCGCAGAGCTCCGCCTGTGCAGGGCGCTGCCTCTGCCCGTTATTCAAAAAGTTCTTTGGTGTGGGCCTTTTTTGAGTCGAGTGCATCAGATCGCACAGCTGCTGTTTGCAACATATGTCTCAAGAGTATATCGCGTGGCCAAAACATCAGCCGCTTGGGCACCACATGCTTGACCAGACATATGTTGACCTGCCATGCAGCTCGTTGGCAAGCCTACCTTAAAGACTCACACCAAAGAACAAAGCGGACCTCTCCTTGCACCGCATCAGCTGGGATCTCCAACCCCACTATATCTTCAGTCCTCTCTGAAACCTGCACTGAGAGGAATGAAGGTGTAGAATTAGGTGTGTTACAGCCAAGTACTTGCGGGCACTCTGCTAGCAGTACACCGACGTCCGATTCTAGCAGGCAAATTTCCCTGCCCCAGCTGCTGGACTGTCGAAAGAAGTTCACTCCCAGCCATCCACATGCCCAGCGGTTGAATGCTAGCTTGGCTAAATTGCTAGCGCTTCAACTGCTGCCTTTTCAGTTGGTAGACTCGGCCCCCTTCTGTGAGTTTGTGCAATGTGCGGTTCCTCAGTGGCAGGTTCCCAAACGCCACTTTTTCTCACGGAAGGCGATTCCGGCTCTCTACCGGCATGTGAAAGGCAATGTCTTGGCCTCACTGGACAGGGCGGTCAGCGGTAAGGTGCATATTCCCGCTGACTCATGGTCCAGCAGGCATGGACAGGGACGTTACCTTTCTTTCACGGCCCATTGGGTCACTCTTTTGGCAGCTGGGAAGGATGCAGGACAAGGTGCAGTAGTGTTGGAGGTTGTTCCGCCGCCACGCCTCCAAAATGCTACTACTGGTTGTGACACACCTCTCTCCTCCACCCCCTCCTCTTCTTCTTCCTCCATGGCCTCTCCCTGTGCTTTGTCCTCGGAACCAGTGGTGCTCCGTAGGCGTTCAAGGGGCTACGCAAGTACGCAGGCAAAAAGATGCCATGCCGTGCTTGCACTGGTGTGTTTGGGGGACAGGAGCCACACTGGGGCAAAGGTTCTGTCTGCTCTGCAGGGGCAGGCCGAGAGGTGGTTGACGCCACGCCAGCTTAAGTCAGGAATGGTGGTTTGCGACAATGGCACCAACCTCCTCTCCGCCCTCCGACAGGGACAACTGACCCATGTGCCCTGTGTGGCTCACGTCCTTAACCTGGTGGTGCAGCGGTTCTTGGGCAGGTACCCGGGCTTACAGGATGTCCTGAGGCAGGCCAGGAAAGTCTGTGTGCATTTCCGCAGTTCTTATAATGCCAGTGCTCGCCTGTCTGAGCTGCAAAAGGAGTTGAACCTGCCCAAGAACCACCTTTATATGTGACATGCCCACCAGGTGGAACTCAACGTTGGCCATGCTGCAGCGGCTGCACACGCAGCAGAGGGCCATCAATGAGTACCTGTGCAACTACGGCACCAGGACAGGGTCAGGGGAGCTCGGGTTTTTTTCACCTTGAGAGTGGGGCATGATCAGGGATGCATGCACTGTCCTGGCACCATTTGAGGAGGCCACGAGGATGGTGAGCAGTGACAGTGCATGCATCAGTGACACTGTACCTCTTGTCCACCTGTTGGAACATACGCTTCGTGGAATAATGGACAGGGCACTTGAGACAGAACAGAGGCAGGAAGAGGAGGACTTCCTTGCCTCTCAAGGCCCCCTTTACCCAGACAGTGTTCCTTCTGTCCCACCCATCGCACAGGAAGAGGAGGAGGAGGATTGTGTCAGCATGGAGGTGGAGCCTGGCACTCAGCATCATCAGCAGCAGTCTTTTAGGGATGATTTACAGTCCCAAGAAACCCGTGGACTTGTACGTGGCTGGGAGGAGGTGGCTGCGGATCATGTCGTCCTTAGTGACCCAGAGGACAACGGACCGAATGCCTCAGCTAACCTACGCTGCATGGCCTCCCTGATCCTGCAAAGTCTGCGGAAGGATCCTCGTATTCTTCGGATCAAGGAGAGGGACCATTACTGGCTGGCCACTCTCCTTGATCCACGGTACAAGGGTAAGGTTGCGGACCTTATCTTACCGTCGCAGAGGGAGCAGAGGATGAGACAACTCCGGGAGGCCTTGCAGAAAGGTCTGTGCAATGCATTCCCAGAGACTGGGAGGTTACAAACTCCTGGTCCTGGACAATGAGTTGCTGAGGCTTCGGTCAGTCAAAGAAGGAGCGGTGGGGAAGGTGGCCGTCTGACCGATGCGTTCAGACAATTCTTTAGTCCGCAGCCCCAAGGTATGATCGGTTCCAGCAACCATCGCCAGCGTCTGATATACATGGTGCAGGAATACCTAGGGGCAAGGTCAGACTTGGACACCTTCCCCACCAAAAATCCTCTGGCTTACTGGGTCTTGAGGATGGATCACTGGCCAGAGTTTGCACAGTATGCAATTGAGCTACTGGCCTGTTCTGCATCCAGCGTTCTTTCAGAACGCACATTCAGTGCTGCTGGAGGATTTGTCATGGATCACAGGGTGCGCCTGTCCACCGACTCGGTTGATCGACTGACCTTCATAAAGATGAACCAGTCTTGGATCACCACCAGCTACCAAACACCTGAAGCTGATATAACAGACTAATTTATTTTCAAATGTCACATCCCTTCAAGACTGATGCTGAGTGACTGTCCTGTTATGTTGACTGACTATCATCCTCCTCCTCAATGATCCGATTGATGATGATAGCTTGGAAGAACATTTTTGTTTCTGGGTACCGCCACCAGTGGCTAAGGCCCAATTTTTCAGCCCCTGTTTAACAGGGGCATGTAATTAAAAAATTTTATGCAATGCTTTGCAGCAGGGCTCATTCCTGCACTCCAACTAGAGTATCTGGGAGAGGTTGCAGTGTCGTGGCACCAGCACCAGTGCCTAAGGCCCAATTTTTCAGCCCCTGTTTAACAGGGGCATGAAATTACAATTTTTTTATGCAATGCTTTGCAGCAGGGCTCATTCCTGCACTCCAACTAGAGTATCTGGGAGAGGTTGCAGTGTCGTGGCACCAGCACCAGTGCCTAAGGCCCAATTTTTCAGCCCCTGTTTAACAGGGGAGTGTAATTACAATTTTTGATGCAATACTTTGCAACAGGGCTCATTGCTGTGCTCCAAGTACAGTATCTGTGAGGGGTTGCAGTGTTGTGGCACCAGTGCCTAAGGCCCAATTTTTCTGCCCCTGTTTAACAGGGGCATGTAATTACAATTCTTGATCTAATAATTCACAGCAGGGCCCATTCCTGCGCCCACCAAGAGTAACTGTGAGGCCTTACAGTGTTGTGTCAACACCACCACCACCACCACCAAAGGCCCAATTTTTCAGCCCCTGTTCAACAGGGGCATGCAATTACAATTCTTGATCTAATAATTCACAGCAGGGCCCATTCATGCGCCCACCAAGAGTAACTGTGAGGGCTTACAGTGTTGTGGCAACACCAACATGTAAGGGGCAAATTTCAGCAGAGTATATACGGCAGGCCCCTACTTTCAAACATCCAACTTACAAACGACTCCTACTTGCAAACGAAAGGAGACAACAGGAAGTGAGAGGAAATCTACCCCTAGGAAGGGAAATTCTCTCCTGTAAGAGTTAATATGGGAAAAAGGTGTCTCCTCTCTACTGATGCTTTATCACCAATCCTTGTTTCAATAAAAAAAAACACGTTTCAAAAACATTTGTCATTGGGACGGAAAGTGAGATGAAATGTTCTGAACAGGGGCACAGACAGCAAAACAAATGTTACAGGGGTGATAACCCTTCCCTATGTTTTCCAAAAAGCTTAAAAATAGATTTTTTGGCTGGAGCTACACTTAAACAATATACCTGTTCAAAATTACAAACAGATTCTACATAAGAACAAACCTACAGTCCCTGTCTTGTATGCACCGCCTGTATACGGCTGTTCAGAGTATATAGGGCCTTTTTTATTTTGTGTGCGGGATTCCCCTTAATATCCATACAAGACCCAAAGGGGCTGGTAATGGGCTGGGGTGGGGGGGGGGTGATGGGGTAGCTATGCCATTTTTCTCAAAGATTTTCATCCATTTTACCGGGACCAGACATTACATTAAAGCCGCAAGCAGTTTTAAATGGCTTTTTTTTCCTTTAGAAATGTCATTTTGTGCAGGGACAGTTCTAAACACGGGAAACACGTGGCACTTCACAGGCATACTTTAGACACCCCCCAGGTACGATATTTAAAGGAATATTTGACTCTTTTTTTTTTTTCACTGTATGCATCATTAAAATGACTGTTCCCGAAAAACGGCAGTTTTTAAAACTTCTTTTTGCATTGATACATGTCCCCTGGTGCAGAACCCAGGTTTCCAAACCCTTTTTAGGACAATAACATGCATATTAGTCATTATAATTAGCACTTTAGATTTCGAACGTTCGCATCCATTGTATTTAATAGGGTTCTAACGTTCGTTCGAACTTTCGGTCCGTTCGCGGGTTCTAGTGCGAACCGAACCCGGGGGTGTTTGGCTCATCCCTACTCAGCAGTGCCTAAAAATGCCTAAAATGGAGAGCAACTGGGCATGTGAAGAGCAGGGTAAGACAGTGGGGGTTATTTACGAAAGGCAAATCCACTTTGCACTACAAGTGCACCTGAAAGTGCACTTTCAAGTGCAGTCGCTGTAGAAATGAGGGGGACATGCAAGGAAAATAAAAAACAGCATTTTTGCTTGCACATGATTGGATGATAAAATCAGCAGAGCTTCCCCTAATTTCAGAGCTTCCCCTCAGCTCTACAGTGATCTACAGTGACTGCACTTACAAGTGCACTTGCAGTGCAAAGTGGATTTGCCTTTTGTAAAAAAAAAAACTGTGTATTACAGGATTTTAAACAATATAGACACTTATTTTTTATATTTTATATACAGTAGCTATACCTGCAAAAAGAACTTAATTTTCTAACTAAAGTTCCACTTTAAGTTAGTGTACTAAAAGCTGTACTTTTTGTGGACTAAAAACTTTGATTTTTATTTTATTTTAAATATGCTGCTGCTGTAACGCCAGGCAGTATTTACTTCCCAGCTCAGTGCACTAGAATCTATAAGAATAGAGACTATTTCACAGAGTGTTTTGCAGTTTTAAACCCAGTAGCTGAATACCTAATATTCACAGTCCTTGTCGTAAAGGAAAATTTTGTGGTGAAAATATAGGCTTGTTTTGACAAAATACATCTACTTTCCTTTTTTAAAATACATTGTTGTTTTAGGTAAAGGAACAATTACTGTATTTATTGGCGTATAACACTCACTTTTTTACCCTGAAAATAGAGGGTAAACTGTGCCTGCGTGTTATACGCAGGGGGCTGTGGGAAGTTTTTTCCTGAAACTTCCCTCTTAAATAGGGAAAGGTTGCTGCTGCTGCTGCTGCTGCTGCTGCTGCTTTGAGGGAGAGAATTAGATAGGAGTCCTGATTCAGAAATCAAATTACTCAGCGATCTACCTTGCTTTTGTTGTGTGGGTGCAGTGCACAATCTTTTTATCCTGCCCTGAGCCCAGTGCCAGAGAAGATAACCGTCTGTTAGCTAGGTTGGCGTCTGCGGGCATTTTATGCAAGCTCAGTGCACCAGCACTGCATATGGTACTGTGAGATACACACTTTAGATACTGTTCTCCTATTTCGCTATTCCAAAAAAAAAAATGTAGGGCAAAAAAAATTTTTGGTGCATTTTCTGCATATCTGTACGCGTGAGATACACACTTTAGATACTGTTAGATACTGTTCTCCTATTCTGCTATTCAAAAAAACAAATTTAGGGCAAAATATTTTTTTGGTGCGCTTTCTGCATATCTGTACATGTGAGATACACACTTTAGATACTGTTCTCCTATTCTGCTATTCCATAAAAATAATAATTTAGGGCAAAAAAACATTTTTGGTGCATTTTCTGCATATCTGTACGTGTGAGATACACACTTTAGATACTGTTCTCCTATTCTGCTATTCCAAAAAAGAATAATTTAGGGCAAAAAAAATTTTTTTGCTGCGTTTTCTGGCAAAACATTTTTTTTGGGTGCATTTTCTGCATATCTGTACGTGTGAGATACACACTTTAGATACCGTTCTCCTATTCTGCTATTCCAAAAAAAAATATTTAGGGCAACAAAAAACATTTTGGTGCGTTTTCTGCATATCTGTACCTGTGAGATACACCCTTTAGATACTGTTGCTCTATTCTGCTATTCAAAAAACACCCATTTAGGGCAAGATCCTAAATTTCAGAAATATGAGGAGACCGTCAAATAAGGGACGTGGTCCCGGTCGTGGTGCTGCTGGTGGAGCTCCTGTTGCAGGGAGAGGACGTGGTCGATCTGTGCCAGCTACACGCACAAGTGAAACACCTTCCTCAGGTGCGAGTAGGAGACAGAGCCTGCAGCGGTATTTGGTCAGGCCTAATGCGGCTCTATGAATGTTGAGGCCAGGACAAGTACAGGCGATAGTAGATTGGGTTGCTGACAGTGCCTCCAGTTCCTTCACATTGTCTCCCACCCAGTCTACTGCTGAAAGTTCAGAGTTGGCACCTGCAGCCGACGTCCATCAGTCTTTCACCTCACACCCTTGCAAATCAGCCAAGCAGTCTGAATCCCAAGTCATGCTGCAGTCTCTTCTGCTTTTTGATGACTCTGTTAGCAGGGTTTCCCAGGGCCATCCACCTAGCCCTGCCCCAGAAGTGGAAGAGATTGAGTGCACCGATGCCCAACCACTTATGTTTCAAGATGAGTACATGGTAGGACCATCGCAGCACGTTTCGGATGATGAAAAAACACAGGTGCCGAGCGCATGCGCGGGGCTCTGGAGATGGCCGCCTGAGCCGAGAGCTCCGCTACAGCCCACAACAGCGGCACCCACAGCACTCTGCACAGCGGCCCAGGACACTCCATATCACCGCGGGATTACCCCCTACATTTCCGGGCACGTCCCTGTATGAGCCGTTCCGCGGTAAAGCGGGATTTGTGGCCACTGATGGAGAAGGCAGGAGCGGAGATCGCGGCTAAGATGGCCGCCGCAGCATCACCTCAGATGCAGGATCTCAGTATGGCGGGTGGCGCGGACTACAGGTCAGAGCCACCCCACATCCCACCTCACCTCACCCCAGCAAAGCAGATGGAGCTCCTGCCAGCCTCCACCCCTTCCCCAGCTTCCACAGTGTCCCTGCTGGAACGTACAATGGCAGACTTATCCCCCTCACCTATGGGGCATAATACAGTACTGCAGCCAGGATATAATCACCACAGCCCACATACACAGGACCCTGCTTATATGATGGAGACCCTCTACCACAAATTCTCAACTGTCCTAGACAGAGGCCTGGCTCAGACGGCCACAAAAATAACGGGAGACTTAAAGGCAGATTTCCACCATTTGGGTACTAGGATTGACATAATCGAAAACAAACTGGAGGAAACAATAGCCGTGACGAACCGGAACTCTAAGCATATATACACGGTACAGGACCAACTTGATCTGGCCATGTCCCGCATCGATGAACTGGAAAATAGGTCTAGGAGGTACAATGTTAGGATCAGGGGACTCCTGGAAACCACATTGAATGTGCAGGAAGCAGTGCAGGACTTAATTAAAAGTCTGGTCCCTAATATTCCTCCCCACCGCCTTGAGCTCGACAGAGCCCATAGGGCTCTTGGGCCCCCCAGAAAGGATGGCACCCCAAGGGATATCATCGCCAAGCCCCACCATTACTACGTGAAAGACGAAGTAATGAGACAGGCTAGATTTGCACAGGTGGTAATGTGCCAGGGCCACCAGGTGCAAGTTTTTGCAGACCTCTCCCCATCCACGATACAGAGGAGGAGGGCTCTGAAACCGCTGCTCCACGCTCTTTCCCAGAGGGACATTAAATACAGGTGGGCCTTCCCTTTTGCGGTTAAGTTCCCGGAAAAAGGGAAACAATATGCTTTTTCCTCCCTGCCGGAAGGAGAAAAATTACTCCTACACCTGAAGATCATTTCCCAAGAGGCGGAAATGGACACCTCCAACTCCGGACATGGCTCTAACAAAAGACCAGTCCCGACCAGCCCTCAATCCCCCGTGTGGACCAAAGGCAAAGCAAAGAAGGTTAAAGATAATGGACCCACCTGAAACAATTACCGTCTTGGACTGATCTCTCCTTTTGCCGGACCCAGAGTTCGGCCCAGGGACTTTTTGAACACGCCGTTTTGGACTCTTTCCAGCCCGAGATACGAGACTCTGGTTTCTCCGTCGCTTATTGATTGAATTTACTGTTTATTGTTCCAATCTCCGGAGTTGACCAGAAGATTTTTCCGAGTCTTTTTCTCAGTTCGGGTCAACCCGACCACCCTCGCATAATTTATCCCGCTTCCCCGAAGGGTTATCTTCTGCAAGATACGGCCGGGACTCTGTTTTGTTCCCCTTATGGACGCTGTGTGGGGGGAAGTGAGAGGGAGGAGAAGATTGACTTCCAACTAGCACCTGGGGACATAGTATTTTGTTGGCCCCTGGGTGGCCCCCCTGCTCCATGTTTGGGGAGATTATTCAGGGAAACAGCGGTGATGTGATATTCCACACTATCCAAACCCATACTAGGCTGTGCAACACTTTATTGATTATTTGCAAGACACTTTTAATTAGGGCGCCCTGTTCCGGGTTGGAACACTTGCGCCTCCACCCAACCTTTGGACACCTGATGGTCTCCGGGGGCTGGGTAGTCTGGGCCCTATTGGGACAGACACGTTTTTTCCTTTGTTCACGGAATCCAAGGATTCACTCCCCCCTTGAATTCCACTCTTCACTTCTTGGAGAGCTTTTTTTTTCTATTCTTTTCTGTCTTCCCCCCTCCTTAACCCTCCTATCCGTATCATTGCAAACATGCCTAATACCAGAATCTTTTTCAGGTCCGCAACTCAATTACTGCGAACTGGGCTTTCAGATCTTGACCTCACATGCTGGCCAGTTCCCAGTAATTGAGTTGCGGACCTGAAAAAGATTAAAAGTGTCTTGCAAATAATCAATAAAGTGTTGCACAGCCTAGTATGGGTTTGGATAGTGTGGAATATCACATCACCGCTGTTCCCCTGAATAATCTCCCCAAACATGGAGCAGGGGGGCCACCCAGCCATACTTGGGGCAAAGGTGGTGTCCTCACTCGACTCTACGCTGAGGACACCACCTTTGCCCCAAGACTCTGTAGGGTGAGTGAGGGTGGATCAGGCTGCAGTATACCTCTTTTGCTCCATGGCTAACGGTCCTGACGCTAAAATTCTTATAGCCTCATACAATGTCCAGGGCCTCAACTCACCGATTAAGCAGAGAAAGGTGCTTGATTACTATAAGTCGCTCAAGCTAGACATACTTATGCTACAAGAAACTCATTTCCCCGCCCGGTATAGCCCCAAGTACCTCCACTCACACTTCCCACAGTTCTTTCTGGCCAGTGCTGATAACAAGACCAAAGGGGTGGCTATTTTATTCTCCAAATCCTGCAAGTTTGTAAAAATCTCAGATTTTGTAGACCCTGAAGGCAGGTTTATCCTAGTGAAAGGCACACTGGGTGACCAGATTTACTCCCTAGTCTCATACTACACTCCCAATAGAGGACAGACCAAATTTTTCAACACCCTACTGAACACTCTCTCCTCTAAACTTGAAGGAACAATTGTTTTCGGAGGTGACTCAAATGTCACCTTCGACCAGGGGCTTGACAAGTCCAAACCGCCGAGATCCCAATTGGTTCGCCCAACAAAAGAGAGCCTTAAAATAGCAAAGATTTTAAACGAGAGCGGGCTAGTGGACACATGGAGAGAACTCAACCCATCCAAGAGGGATTACACCCACTTCTCACACCCTCATAATAAGTATACACGGATTGACCACATCCTTACTCCTTCTTCCCTTCTACCCATGGTTCTAAAGGCACATATCAGGGACTCTGATCCTACCAGAGTAGCAGAACTGAGTAAAGCCCTTAAAGAGTACTTCTCTCTAAATAGCACTGAGGATACCTCCGCAGAAATTCTCTGGGTGGCACATAAAACCTTCATAAGGGGCAGACTCATTCAGATCTCCTCCCAAGTTCACAGGGAAAGGAGGGCCGATATAGAACGCCTAGATAAGGAATACACGACCCTTAAAGCACTGCACAAAAAGAACCCTTCCAAATTCCCGATAGGACTAATTGATAATGCTAGACTGGCCCTCAATCTTGCACTCACAGCAAAGGCCGAAAAATCCATTAGATGGAGGGATCATAAATTCTACGCTCAAGCAGACAAATTTGGCCCTCTTCTAGCCAATAAACTTTCCCCACGCCCTCGGCTCCTCAATATGCCCAAAATTAGAACAGCAGGACAACCTCCAACAACTAATCCTACAAAGATATTGGACGCCTTCCAAGGTTTCTACTCAAAACTTTACAGCACTACCGATCAATCCACCGCAGACTCGATCTCCAGATTTATGGAAAACCTCCCCATCCCTTCCCTGACAGCTGCCCATAAGGATAGGATGGACTCCCCCATCTCTGAGGAGGAGGTGACAGAGGTCATTAAGAACCTGAAACAGGGATCAGCCCCAGGCCCGGATGGCTTGTCCGTTCCTTATTATAAAACCTTCTCAGACGTTCTGACACCTCATCTGATCAAATTTTTCAACTCGAAAACTAAGGGCGATCCCCTGGATGTTCATCTCTATACGGCATACATCACAATTATCCCCAAGCCAGATAAAAATCATGAAGATGTCAGCAATTATCGCCCAATATCCCTAATAAACAATGACCTAAAAATTCTCACCAAAATTTTAGCGAATAGACTGTCTTCTTTCCTCAGCCGCTACATACATAAAGACCAAGTCGGATTCTTACCCGGTAGACAAGGCCCCGACCAGATCCGACGGGCAATAGACCTGATTTCGATCTTACAAACAAATTGGACAGGGGGGAATAAACAACAGGGTTTCATTCTATCACTGGACCTGCAGAAAGCTTTTTTTTTTTTTTTTTTTTTTTTTTTTTTTTTATTTATTTATTATTTTTTTTTTTGAAGTATGAAATCTATTTTTTTTTTTTTTTTTTTAATCTTTATTTTATTTGAGATAAAATGCGTTATACAAAGTACACATATCATAACCTTTTTAAATCTAACATATCTCCTATTTATATTTTTCCCACGCCCTACCCGCCCACCCCCCGCCCCCAAGGTCCGCCCTTTTCGCCATCTTAAGTTATCTCAAAAAAAATTTTTTTTTTTTTTTTTCCGTTTCTGTCATTCCTATTACATATTTCTCTGAACACTTAAACTCACTCCATTTCAGCCAGGTACTTCTATGTCTACTTTCCATTCCCTGCTCTCTGCTGCTCAGGTACTCCATCTCATGCACGTAGTCTACTCTCTGTATCCATTCTTTTATGGATGGGCTCTCCACTTGCAACCATTTTTTGGGAATCAAGGCCTTTGCAGCATTGAGTAGGGAGGGGACTAATGTTTCTTTATATTGTTTTTTGGTTTTATTTGTCCCATGGAACAGAACATTCCAGGCATTTTGGGGTATCTTTTCCCCAGTGATTTCATTTATATACTCCAATATAATATGCCAATATTCTTTTATTTTTTGACACTCCCACCAAATATGCATTGTTGTTCCCCTTTGCCCACATTCCCTCCAACACTGTGATGATCTACCTGGCTGAAATTGATTGATTCTCACCGGGGTTAGATGCCACCTCACCAAACTCTTATAGTTCGCTTCTACCGTTACAATATCTGTCGCATAGTCATGTACTGCTCCAATCATTTGTTTTTCATCTAGTTTTATCCCAAGGTCTTGTTCCCATTTTCCTATAAAGGGGAGGGCCCCGGTTCCTTCTAAATCTGTTAATATGTTATACATTTGAGATATTCCATTTTTCGTAGGTGTTTTAATATTGCAAAGCTTTTCGATTGGGTTCAGTGTCTTCTCCTCTCTAACTGGTTTGGGAATTGTGCTTACAAAATGTTTAAGTTGTGTATATACCCATTCACTTAAAAACTGCCACCCATATGTTGTGATTAGTTCTGTTCTCGCCCTTATTTTCCCTTGTATCATTATGTCTTTTATTTGTGCTTCCCCTAAGTACCTCCCCATCTGAGTCCCGTTTCCTGGAACAAAAAAATTTGTTCCTGCCAACGGAATCAGTGGGGAGTTATACTCCCATTTTTCTCTTCTATATATTTTGTCCCATTCTTTAAATACTATTTTTGTTAAACCATGTATTTGTGAACTGTGTGTCCTATACTTCGGTGGAATCCATATTTCTTTCCCTAATGGTGCTGTGTATAGATTATTCTCCATGTTTACCCACCTCTTATTTGTGCTGATGTTTGCCCATTCTATTAACCTAGCCAATATTACCGCCGTATAGTATCTTTTAATATCGGGGGCAGTCAATCCTCCTTTATTTTTTTTCCTTGACAAGAGCGTATAACCCACTCTGGCTTTTCTATTTTGCCAGATAAACTTTAAAATTATACTTTTTATTACTCTAAAAAAACACTGGGGTATCTCTATCGGAAGCATTTGAAATTTATATAAAATTTTTGGTAAAATCACCATTTTCAGTAGATTTATCCTCCCTATCCAGGAGATTGGACTCCTCGATAGCTTTTTTAATTCTGTTTTTACTTCATTTAGCAATGGGATATAATTAGCACCATATATTTTTTCCAGTGTCGGCGTTATTCTAACCCCCAAGTAGGTCAGTGCTTCTGTTTCCCAAGAAAAAGGGAATTCTTGCTGCAACGCTATTACTTCTTGTTTCCCTATTCCTAGATTTAATATTACAGTTTTTGTTGGATTAATCTTGAAGTTTGTAAGCTCCCCATATTTTTTTATTTCTTTTATAACGTTTGGCAATGATATTCTTGGGTTTGTTATATATAGAAGTATGTCGTCCGCGTATGCTGCTATCTTATGTTCTTCTTCCCCCACTCTGACCCCTCCTATGTCTACATTTTTCCTTATTTTCTCCAACAAGGGCTCCAGTGCCATTACGTACAGGAGGGGTGAGAGCGGGCATCCTTGTCTTGTTCCATTGAACATCTCAAAAGTGGACGACATACTTCCATTTACTTTTACCCTCGCCGTTGGATGTTTATATAGATTCTCTATCCATTTTATATATTTTGGGCCCATCCCCGTATTGCGTATTGTCTCCATCAGGAACCCCCAGTCTACTCTGTCGAATGCTTTTTCAGCATCTATCGACATGAGCAAGACTGGGGGTCCTTTCTTCTGTGTCCTGTGCATTAGTAGCATTGTCCTAATACTATTGTCCCTGCCCTCCCTTCCTGGGACAAAACCTACCTGGTCTCTGTTTATTAAATCGGGCATCAGGCTTTTTAACCTTGCCGCTAAAACCTTTGCGTAGAGTTTTATGTCTACGTTTAATAACGCAATAGGACGATAGCTTGAGCATATGGATATATCTTTGCCTATTTTCTGTATTATTGTAATATCCGCTAGCAGGGATTCTTTTCTGATTTCCTCGTTTTCCCCTATTTTATTAAAGTAAGTACAAAGAACTGGTACCAATTGCTTCCTGAATTTTTTAAAATATTTTATTGTAAACCCATCAGGGCCTGGACTTTTCCCTCCTGGTATTTTTTTTAAGGCATCATTGATTTCATCCTCTGTTATTGGTCTCTCTAGGCGTTCAATATTCTCTATTGTAATTTTTGGTAATTTCAGATCAGCTAGGTATTTTTGTATTTTACTTATCTTATGATGTTCCTCCTGCTGTATTACATTATTTTTGATTGCATATAGGGAACTATAGTATTTCTCGAAAACCTTTGCAATCTCAATGGTTTTATATTTTAATTCACCTTTTTCATTTTTTATTTTTTCTATATAGTTTAAGGTTTTTTTTCGCTTCGAGATTTTTGCTAAGTATCTTCCTGGTTTATTTCCCCATCTAAATCTTTCTTTTGCCACATTACAGAAAACTTTCCTTGTTTCTTCCTCCAACAATTCCCTTAGTTGTTCTCTTTTTATCACCACTCTCTGATGCATTTCCTGATTTAATTGTGTTTTGTGTTGTTGTTCCAGATCATGTAGTTCCTTTATTGTCCGTTTCAAGTTTATCTCCCTTTCTTTTTTTTTCCATGCCCCTATTGAAATTAACTTTCCTCTTATAAATGCCTTATGGGCTTCCCATATTGTAGCCCTCGAGACCTCTGATGTATCGTTTATACTAAAAAATTGCTCTATTTCAGTTATTAAATTTTTAATCACTTCTTCATCTTCTATTAGTTCTTCGTTTAACTTCCACGTCTTTTTCCTATTTTCCCTTTCTTCAAACTTAAGTTTTACAATTACCGGGGCATGATCCGAAATTGTTATTGTTTCAATGGAAGTGTCTACCACGTATTCCAGAATTGCATGGTCGACTAAGATGTAGTCCAATCTCGTGTACGTATCGTGCACCGGCGAGTGAAATGTATAGTCTCTTTTATTTGGATGGGCTATTCGCCATATATCTAACAACTGATGTGTATACATTTTCTTTTTTATCAGTTTCATTTGTTTATTCTCTCTCATCAGTGCACCAGACGTACTATCAAGACCATAGTCCATTATAAAGTTGAGGTCCCCTGCTACAATCAGATATCCCTGTTTAAATTCCTCTAGGGCGTCTAATATTTTTTTAAAGTATTTTTTAGGGTGCCTATTAGGGCAATAAACATTTACTAGTGTATACTTGATTCCCTGCAGAGTCCCCTTCAAAAACAAGAAACGGCCATCTGGATCTACTCTTCTACTCTCTAATACAAAACTTACATTTTTCCCTATGCCAATCGCTACTCCTTTTGCCTTTTTATTTGGAGAGTCTCCATAATACCATGTTGAGATTATCCGTGTATGCAATCTAATATTTGAATCATGAGATATATGCGTTTCTTGTAAAAAAACTATATCAACTGCATACCTTTCTAGTTCTCTTGATATCATATGTCTTTTTTTAGGGGTATTTAAACCTCTTACATTATATGTCATTACTTTAACCTCCATCCTTTGTTTTAATTCCTTTATACCTGCCTATTTTTACAAATACATTCACATGGTTCAGCATGTTAATCCCTCTTAATTCCGTGTTTCTCTTTACTGGCGAAAATTTACAGACCTGTCTTATTTCCCTATCCCTTCCCCTCCCCCCTCCCCCCCCCCCTCCCTTTGACCTCATGGTCTGGAGCAGATACGGTCTTCTGATCTATGGGGACAGTCATGTCCCTCCTGCTCTCTCTGGCCCGAGGTGGAGTTCTGTATAGCGCTTTCGGTCCCTCCTCTCCTACTTTAGAGACGTACTTCCTAAGCTCCCGGGGTCCCGTTTCTCCTCCTCTCGATATTTCCTATTTTCCCCATAACTTACCAATCCCCCCCTCCTTTCCCTCCCTCCCCTCCCCCTCCCTCCCCCTCCCTCCCAGTTTCTATCGCATCAAGAAAGACAGACAGAAAGCGAAAACTGGAAAAGAAAAAAGGTCTATTATCTCGTTTGTTCTATCTTTCCGCTGTGTCCTTTTTCGCTTATCCATCTCTATTCAGACCCTCCCCTGGAATAGGAATCCCTAGTTTTTCACAAAATTCTCTAGTCTCTTCGACAAAACGTAGTTTTGCCGTAATCCCGTTTTTTCTCCCTATCAGACATGCGGGGAAACCCCAGTTGTATTGTACCCCTTGTTCCTGCAGCATTGCTAAAAGCGGTTTTAACGTTCTTCTTCTATTTAGTGTTTCCTGGGACAGATCTTGGAAGATTTGAATATTACTTTCATCGAGTCTTATTGGGGGTTTTTCTCTCAATTTCTTCCATATTTGGTTCTTTTCCTCCCAATTTTCGAATCTTACAATAATATCTCTTGGTTTCTCTTGTGGTATTCCTTTTGGCCTTCTTAATCTATGGGCCCTCTCAATTTTAATTGGGTTTATAAGTTCTCTGTCCATTACTGGGTTAAATATTTTCTTTATTACTTCTGTTAAATCTTCATTTTGGGGGGCTTCAGGGACTCCACGTATTCTAAGATTTTGCAGAAAGCTTTTGACACCGTTTCCTGGCCTTACATATTCTCCCTTTTGGAACGCTGGGGGTTCGGGGAAAGCTTTCGGGGACTTTTGCGGGCCCTTTACTGCCGTCCGCAGGCTCTCATAAGATTACAGGGGTACTACTCCAAACCTATGGACATAGCTAGGGGTACTAGACAGGGATGTCCACTGTCCCCACTACTATTCGCAATAGCGATAGAAACCCTAGCTATCGCTATCTGGCAGAACCCTGACATCAAAGGGGTCACCTGTGGAGACCAGATCCACAAGTGTGGCCTGTTCACGGATGACGTCTTGCTGTTCCTCACCTCCCCCCTCACTTCTTTACCTAACCTTTACCACATACTGGAAGACTTTGCTAAGATTTCGGGCCTTGAAGTCAACTACTCCAAATCACGAGCCCTCAATATTTCCCTTCCTCCCCAGACGGTGTCACTCCTGAAACAGTCCTTCAAGTTTGCCTGGAATGATGTCTCAATTAGTTACTTAGGCATCTCGCTCACGGCTAAAACGGAAACCCTTTACAACCACAATTATCCCCCACTATATAAGAGATTGGAGGCAGATCTCCAACTCTGGTCCAAACATGGACTCTCATGGTTGGGTAGAATCAACTCAATTAAAATGACCTTGCTCCCGAGGATCCTCTATTTCTTCCGTGCCCTTCCCATCCCACTTAGGAAGGATCACCTTCGATCCCTTCAGAGTAAAATACTGAAATTCACATGGGGAAAATCGGGATATCGCATACCTCAGAGTACTCTCTTTATACATAGACGTAAGGGAGGCCTGGGCCTTCCTAACCTTTACAAATACTTTGTTGCAGCTAGACTGGCCCAGCTCTCCACAATTTATTCTAGGTATGAAAAACCAGATTGAGTGACAATCGAAAGACAGGCCACTCCTGCCTTCACTCTAGACTACCTCCTCTGGTGCCCTCCGAAGAACCGCCCTCCTATACTCTCACCTGTTTTATCTCACTCATACACCCTATGGGACACCCTAAGGAACAATCCATCTTTAGTCTCCCCAGGACGTCCTCTAGCACACCTATTTCACAACCCTGATTTCCCGCCTGGTTTAAACATTAAGGAGTTCAAGTGGTGGCTGGACAAGGGGCTATACCAGATAGGGCACTATTTTACTTCCAGCGGACCCATTTCTCTTGACTATTGTGTCAACAATTTAGAGCTCCCGGTCTCGGAAAGATTCCGCTTTAGACAAATTTCCCACTTCCTTCACAAACTATGGACGGACAAACCCTTACCTCCCAAATCCACGGCTTACGAGATATGGTGTGGACAGGCCATGGAGCAGAGGGGTGGTATCTCAGTGGTTTACTCAGCACTCACTTACCCGAAGGAAAAAACCTCCTATATGGTAGCGTGGGAGGCAGACTTCCAATGCAGCTTTGAGCTGGAGATCTGGCAAGTAGCTTTCACCAAATCCTGCAAGGGGATCCGAAATATCTCCCTAATGGAGGCTAGCATAAAAATTTTGACCAGATGGTATCTTACCCCTACCAGGCTAGCAAACATTTACACTTCCTCTGATCCCCTGTGCTTCAGAGGCTGCCAGCTGAGGGGATCCTTGGCCCACATTTGGTGGGAATGCCTTAAGATTCGCACATTTTGGAGACTGATCTTCAACATGATATACAAAGTGACAGGTTGCCACGTCCCTAGATCTCCAGAGGTTGCCATACTAAACGGACATATCCCACAAATTCCTAAGGCTACACAATCCTTAATCAATTTTATGCTACTCGGAACTAAAATTTTGATTGCTAAAGCATGGAAACGTCCAAAACCATCCTTCCAAGCTGTCAAACGAAAAATATCCTGGATTATGACACAAGAAAAGCTATCCAGCATCCTGACAGATTCCTCTGCCAAATTCCAAAAGATATGGCAACTCTGGGCCCAATCGGAATCTCCATTATTCCCGGTATTCCCATGGTTGTACAAGATCCCTAAGCCTCGTATTAGACACTCATCTTCCCCACACACCTTCCCCTCCCTCACCTACTCTCTCCTTCTTTCCATTTGCTTCTATATCTTCTTTCTCTATCTCCTTTATACAGACAGGTTGTTCTATATCTTTTGAGATTCTGTTGAGTTTTCAGATGTCTTAGGACTGTAGGTCTGATGATATAATAGACCAGGCATCTACTCATTACATCCCATCTGGTTAGTCGTGATTGGGTCGGGGCTCTGGAGGTGGCGGGGGGGCCGCGCCTCTGGCACAACATGATCTCTTTAGGGGTGCCGGAGGTGGGGGGGACCTTGCTGGTCCGGAGGACTGACCCATGAAGTTATGCCATGAAACCAAGCTTCGGCGGGATGATAAAACAGTCCACTCACGTTATTTGCCTGTTACATTAGTATTATATAACATATTTACTTGGAATGTACTTCTCTATACTTTTCCGTGGGCACATCCCTTGGAACCTTCTTACCACTTAAATTCGATTGATATTTGTAAGCTTGTTAACTATAACAATAAAAATTTATTGAGAGAAAAAACACAGGTGCCAACTGCTGCTGCTTTCGCAATTGTGCAGACCGACAAGGAGGGCAGGGGTGAAGACTGGGTGGAAGATGATGTGGAGGATGATGAGGTCCTCGACCCCACATGGAAGCAACGTGATGCAGGTGACCTGTGTAGTTCGAATGAAGAGGCGGTGGTCGCACAGAGCCACCAGCACAGCAGAAGAGGGAGCAGGGTGCAAAAGCGGAGCGTCCGTCCCCTAGACATTACGCCTGCTACTGCCCAACGCAGCAAGGGACCGAGCACACCAAAGCCAGGTCCAAGGAGTTCCCTAGCGTGGCAGTTCTTCAGACAATGTGCTGATGACAAGACACGAGTGGTTTGCACGCTGTGCAATCAGAGCCTGAAGCGAGACATAAACGTTCTCAACCTGAGCACAACCTGCATGGCCAGGCATCTAAGTGCAAAGCACAAGCTGCAGTGGAGTAGACACCTCAAAAACCAAGAAAGGTCTCTGGCTGCTCCTGCTTCCTCTTCTGCTGCAGTCTCGGCCTCTTCATCCACCTCTGTAGTGAAAGTGGCACCTGCCACCCTGCAAACAGAGGATCTGTCAGCAACACTATTACCTGGGTCACCAACCATCTCAGGTGTGCACTGCGCAACGCCATCTGTGGCAAGGTCCACCTAACTACGGATACGTGGACCAGTAAGCACCGTCAGGGACGTTATATCTCCCTAACAGCACACTGGGTAAATGCAGTGGCGGCTGGGCCTGAGGCGGATAGCAGTTTGGCGCATGTCCTTTCACCACCGAGGATTGCAGGGCGCTTCAGTTTGCCTCCTGTTGCTAACTCCTGCTACTCCGCTTCTTCATCCTCTACCACCTCCTCATCTGGTCAGCGTAACACCTTCACCACCAACTTCAGCACAGCCAGGGGTAAACGACAGCAAGCAGTTTTAAAACTTTCCTGTTTGGGGGAAAACCGACACACCGCGCAGGAGTTGTGGAGGGACATGGAACAACAGACCGATGAGTGGTTGGTGGCAGTGAGCCTCAAGCCCGGCCTGGTGGTGTGCGATAATGGGCGAAATCTCGTAGCAGCTCTGGGCCTAGCTGGTTTGACGCACATCCCTTGCCTGGCGCATGTGCTGAATTTGGTGGTGCAGAGGTTCCTTAAAAATTACCCCGATATGCCAGAGCTACTGCAGAAAGTGCGGGCCGTCTGTGCGCACTTTCAGCGTTCTCACCCTGCTCGCCTGTCAGCGCTGCAGTGTAACTTCGGCCTTCCCTCTCACCGCCTCATATGTGACGTGCCCAGAAGGTGGAACTCCACCTTGCACATGCTGGCCAGACTGTGCGAGCAGCAGCAGGCGATAGTGGAGTTCCAGCTGCAGCACGCACACTTCACCACCAATAACTGGGCCTCCATGCGAGACCTGTGTGCCTTGTTGCGCTGTTTCGAGTACTCCACCAACATGGCCAGTGCCGATGACGCCGTTCTCAGCGTTACTATCCCAGTTCTATGCCTCCTTGAAAAAACGCTTCTGGCGAAGATGGAAGAGGATGTGGCACAGGACGAGGAGGAGGAGGAGGAGGAAGAGGGATCATTTCCAAGGCTTTCAGGGCAGTCATTCACAAGTGGCTCTGAGGGTGGGTTCCTGCACCAACAAACGCCAGGTACACAATTGTCCAGCAAGGGCACAGTTCTGGAGGATGACAAGGTGGAGGATGAGGGGGAGGAGATGGAGGAGGAGGAACCATGTTCACAGCAGGGTGGCACCCAGACCAGCTCATGGCCATCACTGGTGCGTGACTGGGGGGATACAGAGGACACAGACGATACACCTCCCACAGAGGACAGCTTTTCGTTACCTCTAGGCAGCCTGGCACACATGAGCGATTACATGCTGCAGTGTCTCCGCAACGACCGCCGAGTTTCCCACATTCTAACTGGTGCTGATTACTGGGTGGCCACGCTGCTGGATCCCCGTTACAAGGACAACGTACAGTCCTTGATTCCCTCACTGGAGCATGATCGTAAGATGCGCGAGTACAAGCGCACGCTGGTAGACGCGCTACTGGTGGAATTCCCACCTGACAGCGGGGGCACAGTGGAAGCACAAGGCGAAGGCAGAGGAGGAGGAAGAGGTCGCCAACGCAGCCGGGGCACCACCAGCACCTCAGAAGGCAGGGTTAGCATGGCCGAAATGTGGAAAAGCTTTGTCAGCACGCCACAACAACCAGCACCACCAGCTGATATGGAACGTCTTAGCAGGAGGCAGCATTTCACCAACATGGTGGAGCAGTATGTGTGCACACGCCTACACATACTGAATGATGAGTCTGCCCCCTTCAACTTCTGGGTCTCCAAATTGGGCACATGGCCTGAGCTTGCCCTTTACACCTTGGAGGTGCTGGCCTGCCCTGCAGCCAGTGTATTATCTGAACGTGTATTTAGCATGGCAGGGGGTGTTATCACAGACAAGCGCAGCCGCCTGTCCAGAGCCAATGTGGACAAGCTCACGTTCATTAAAATGAACCAGGCATGGATCCCGCAGGACTTGTCCGTACCTTGTGCAGAATAGACATGTATACCGGCCTTACCCAGCCATTGTTGTATTTTTGATCTTTCTCACTCTTTTGGGGTGTACAATAATAAAAAAAAAATAAAAATTAAAGCAAAAAACAGTCTTGTCTACCTCGTCCTCCTCCACCGCCGCTTCCACCTACACTGCCACATCCACCGCCACCTCAACCTCCTACTCCATATGGACCTCGTCCTCCTAGGTCAAGATTATTATTTTTTATTTTTATGTATTTTATGTTATTTTAAGTTATTTCCCTATCCACGTTTGTTTGCAGAGCACTTGCCATGCTCTTAACAACATTTTCTGCCATTTGCAGCCCTCTAGCCCTTTCCATTACTTTTTTAGAGCCATTTTAGTCCTCAAAAGTTCGGGTCCCCATTGAATTCAATGGGGTTTGGGTTCGGGATCAAGTACGGGTCAAGTTCGGGTCCCGAACTCAAACTTTTTTGCGAAGTTCGGCCGAACCCGTCGAACCCGAACATCCAGGTGTCCGCTCAACTCTACTCTTAAAGTTAGGGTGCGCGTTATACGCCTGTGCATGTTATACGCCGATAAATACGGTATGTACAGTATATCCACAGTTAGTATACTGAAAGTGGCACGTCTCTGTAAAGAAAAATGTCTGTTTTGAAAAATGCATTGCTATTTTAAACCCATGAACTGACAATTTATTTCCAAACTCAATGTGCTAAACACTGCACTTAAATAGGAAAACGTATATACAGTATGTTTGTTGTTATGAAATACATTGCTGATAGATGTCAGGATGCTGAAAATCTGTTTTAAACTCAGTGCACTTAAAGCTGCTTTATTGTACTGAATTGGGCATAGGACAAAAAAGAATGTACTGTTTGTGTATATTGATGAGTGTCACCAGGAGCAAAGACAGAGGTGGTGGAAGAGAGTTTAAAGAAAACCTCCATGCAGATTTATGTAGTGGGTGTCTTACTCTATAACCTGTAAATCTCGCCAAGCTGGCCAGAACAATGTACACAGGCTTTCCAGCTTCAGTTAGGGAGAAAGTTGCCTGTCATGTCTGGGCTTTTTCCACCCCCTCCTTCTTCCTGTTTTCACTGACTGAGTTAATGTAATATGAGCTGACACACACAGAGCTCTGGATTCAGTGGTCTCTATTGTGCACCCATTGGCTGGAAAAGGAAAACCAATTAAGAGCACAGTTACAACAGCAAATGGAAGAGATTGTACAGACCAGAGAGAGAGCAGCAATGGATTCTGGGACATGAAGTTCTCACTTCACTCAAAACGGCCCCATAGACTGGTATACAGGGAGAACTGCAAACCCCATGATGCTTTGCTGACAGAAAAGTAAAAGACTCCATTTTGTGTCCTGAGGAAAAAGTTCAGTCAGCATTGAGGGAGTGAAGAGACCAGACCTGAGGGAGAGGTGCTGTCTCTCAGATGATTTACCCACGTGATTCAGGCCTCCACCGCGAGTTGGGAGAGGGGGATCCCAGGTGAATATCGAGGCGCATCTCCACCAACGGTGAACCGTTCCAGCGTGAGGGGACCGGTCGGGTCGCCATGAAACCATGCCTGTTCCAGGACGTTCACATGGGCCCTGATCACAGGATTTGGTGAGAGGGCATTTCTGCCCATCTGCAGGGAACAGAAACACTGCACTAAAGGAAGAGTTATTTGAACACTGTATACAAACATCATTGCAGGTAGTCATCTGTAGGTCAGAGAGGGGTCCACCCACCCAGGAGCCTAAGGAGAATCTGGCAGGCTATGTCCAGGAAATCACAGCCTGCCAGTCTGGAAAAGAAGCAGTTCCAACTATATGGCTTTGCAAATCTTTATGGTCAGCAACCAGGACCTTAACAAGGACACTTTGGTTACCTATGATGTTACCTACCTGATGTCTTATTTTTTACAGGTTCTACAGAGATACTTAAAGGACATGCAGGGCCTGCCCTGCATCAGGGAGGAATGAGCACACAACAATATAGACAATGGATGATTTCACATGGGCAACAGAGATCAAGGTCTAATTCTCAATTGACCCAAATATCACACAGTAACAAGCAGGGTCCCCACCTTTGGCAGCAGAAGGTATTCTCAGCAGCAATTAGGCATCCAGGTTGATAGCCAATATCTGACTTCTTGGTCCCAGTTTCCTTCTAGCCAGCCCGTGCAGCCCAATTTCACCTTAAAAAGGCAGTTTCAATTTGTACCTTATAGTCAGCCACAGCAACTGGGTTCTTTCACTCAGCAGCAAATAGCTTCTCAGTTTTATGATCATCTCCTGATTTCTCTGTCCATGCCTTCTAGCAAGCCTGTACAGTCTAATTTAATTCAACAACAGCAGTCCCCATCCCTTTATTTTTACTGTCTATACTACTGATTTTAGCTACCACACAGAGTTTTGCCATCTTCAGAAAGTTTCGGGTGACTCTGCAGCAGTCAGATGTATCAGGGATGGGAAAGAGACAGAGCATAGGACTGTTGTGGAGAACCTTGTCACATGGTGTGAGGATAATCATCTGTATCGAAATGTGACAAAGACAAATGAGCTGGTTGTGGATTTAAGAGGAAGGCACCAGTGATTCCTGTCTCCATCCTAGGAGTGGATATGGATGTAGTAGAGAGTTAATAATATCTGGGGGTGCACATAGATAATAAGCTGGACTGGAGCAAGAACACTGAGGTGCTCTATAGAAAGGGCCAGTGCTGCCTCTATTTTTTCAGGAGACTGAGGTCTTTTAACATCTGCCAGATGATGCTGAAGATGTTTTATGAGTCTGTGGTAGCCAGCACTTCCCTGTATGCAGTGGCATGCTGGGGAATCAGGCTTAGGGTGGCCGACACCAACAGACCCAACAAACTGATTCACAAGTCCAGTGTTGTTGGATTGGAGTTGGAGTCTTTAACAATAGTGTTGGAGAGAATAATGTTGTTTAAGGTACGTTCAGTCTTGGACAATTCCTCCCCCCCCACTCCACAATACGCTGGTCAGTCACAGACTCCTACAACCACAATGCACCACAGAGCAACACAGGAAATTATTTTTGCCTTCAATTAATATAATTCTTCTCTGTGAGGGCTGATGTGAAGATTTAATTTGGTTTATGAGCAGGATTTGTATGTAGTTTTTATAGCATATTGATATTATGTTAATTATTATTTATTTATTATATGTTAGAAAAAGTGGTGTAATATTTGCAATTTGATAGTTTGATTTCCTGTTTTCAATCTGTGTTATTTCTTCTATGTTGCATTTTAATAGTATGGACGTTTTATTAGAGTATAGTTTTAATTTGTTTTACTTGTACTAATTGCTGTTATTGGTAATTGTATTGTGTCGTTGTGCTTTGTTCTGTTCATTATTGTGATCTTGTGTTGTCTTTGTTGAATGTAGCTGTATTGCAATCATTTCCATTTGGCATTAATAAAAATATTCTGAATCTGAATCTGTAGGAATATCCCACATAAACAAGATGCTGCAAAGGATCAAATAGATAGATAGATAGATAGATAGATAGATAGATAGATAGATAGATAGATAGGTAGATATATATATATATATATATATATATATATATATATATATATATATATATATATAATAGATAGATAGATAGATAGATAGATAGATAGATAGATAGATCTGGTATTGCAAATAAATACTGTATTTCTATAGTAGCAAAATTACCCAGTATATGCGATATATTGGAACAGGATAAATATAGCTTCAAAATCAAGGTTGTGGCATATTTGAACAAAAAAGAACTAATGCATTTCTTTTGTATTCAGTGAGCAAATATCTTCAATCTATTTCATACTACATTGCCTCATTTAACAACTGAAGATTCTCCATAGGTTTGATTTCTTTTCCATTTGTCAATATTTCAAAGGCTCAGGTAATGCTTTTACTTAGACTCATTCAATAAAAGGATTACAGAAACTTGTGTGCTATTACCAAAAATGTCAGAGCAATTTGTTACAAATCAGAGCAGCAATTCATTCTTTGTAGTGCCATGGATAAAAAAGGATCTGTGCTAATTAAGGCTGAGTATAGAGAGAAAGCAGCATCATCCTATTTTCTCGACATTGGACATATAGAAAAGAAATGAGAGTAAAACATTTTGAAAAAAAAAAAGGTATTGCTTGTAACAATAAGGCTTCTTCACGATTGTGTTAACACAATTTAAAATTGGATTTTTAAATTAGATACATTTATATAAGAGCAATTTATAATGTCATTATTTACCCGACATTTTAGGAAAATTTGTGATTTAGCTTATTGTGACAGCCAGTCTGCTATAGCTGCTCTTCATGCTGGTCTCCAATAGGGATGAGCTTCGAGTTCGAGTCGAACTCATGTTCGACTCGAACATTGCTTGTTCGCCCGTTCGCCGAACAGCGAACAAATTGGGGTGTTCGCGGCAAATTCGAAAAATCTATGGGAGAAATCTAAAGTGCTAATTATAAAGGCTTATATGCAAGTTATTGTCCTAAAAAGTGTTTGGGGACCGGGGTCCTGCCCCAGGGGACATGTATCAATGCAAAAAGAAGTTTTAAAAACGGAAATTTTTTCGGGAGCAGTGATTTTAATAATGCTTAAAGTGAAACAATAAAAGTGAAATATTCCTTTAAATTTCGTACCTGGGGGGTGTGTATGATATGCATGTGAAGTGGCGCATGTTTCCCGTGCTTAGAACTGTCCCTGCAAAAAGTGTCATTTTTGAAAGAAAAAAATGCATTTAAAACTGACTCGCGGCTATTAATGAATTGTCGGCTCCCGGCAATACATACAAAAGTCATTGATAAAAATAAAAAAAAAGCGTGGGGGTTCCCCAGAATTCAATTACCAGGCCCTTCAGGTCTGGAATGGATATTAAGGGGAACCCCGCCGCAAATTAAAAAAAAAATTGACGTGGGGTTCCCCCAAATATCCATTCCAGGCCCTTCAGATCTGGCATGGATTTTAAGGGGAACTCCACCCCAAATTTAAAAAAAAATGGCGTGGAGTCCCCCTAAAAATCCATACCAGACCCCTTATCCGAGCACGCAACCTGGCCGGCCGCAGGGGAAAAGGGGGGGACGAGAGAGCGGCCCCCCCTCCCTCCTGAACCGTACCAAGCCACATGCCCTCAACATGGGGAGGATGTCCCCATGTTGATGGGGACAAGGGCCTCATCCCCACAACCCTTGCCCGGTGGTTGTGGGGGTCTGCGGGCGGGGGGCTTATCGGAATCTGGAAGACCCCTTTAACAAAGGGGACCCCCAGATCCCGCCCCCCCCCCTATGTGAATTGGTAAGGGGTACATTGTACCCCTACCATTTCACGAAGAAAGTGTAAAAAATTGTAAAAAAAAACACACAAACACCTTGAAAAAGTCCTTTATTTAAAAAAAAAAAAAAAAACAGCGGTGAAATCCAGTGTCCCGCGGCGATCCCGATGTCCAGCGCTGTCCTTCATTGGTTGTGCCTGAGCGGACCTGATGGGGAACTCCCTCTCAGTATTTTAAATGTATAGACCCGCCCCTTCTAAAGTTCCCCATCAGGTCCGCCAGCGGACCAGATGCGGAACATGAGAAGGGGCGGGTCTATACATGTATTACCACAGTGAGAGAAGTTCCCCATCAGGTCCGCCTCCTCGGTATGTCGGACCCGCCTACGTCATTGGCTTGAGCGGGGAACTTCCTTCACTGTGTAATTTAAATTTACATAGTGAAGGAAGTTCCCCGCTCAAGCCAATGACGTAGGCGGGTCCGACATACCGAGGGGGCGGACCTGATGGGGAACTGCTCTCACTTTGGTAATACATGTATAGACCCGCCCCTTCTCATGTTCCGCATCTGGTCCGCTGGCGGACCTGATGGGGAACTTTAGAAGGGGCGGGTCTATACATTTAAAATACTGAGAGGGAGTTCCCCATCAGGTCCGCTCAGGCACAACCAATGAAGGACAGCGCTGGACATCGGGATCGCCGCGGGACACTGGATTTCACCGCTGTTTTTTTTTTTTTTTTTTTTTTAAATAAAGGACTTTTTCAAGGTGTTTGTGTGTTTTTTTAAACATTTTTTTACGCTTTCTTCGTGAAATGGTAGGGGTACAATGTACCCCTTACCAATTCACATAGGGGGGGGGCGGGATCTGGGGGTCCCCTTTGTTAAAGGGGTCTTCCAGATTCCGATAAGCCCCCTGCCCGCAGACCCCCACAACCACCGGGCAAGGGTTGTGGGGATGAGGCCCTTGTCCCCATCAACATGGGGACATCCTCCCCATGTTGAGGGCATGTGGCTTGGTACGGTTCAGGAGGGAGGGGGGGCCGCTCTCTCGTCCCCCCCTTTTCCCCTGCGGCCGGCCAGGTTGCGTGCTCGGATAAGGGGTCTGGTATGGATTTTTAGGGGGACTCCACGCCATTTTTTTTTAAATTTGGGGTGGAGTTCCCCTTAAAATCCATGCCAGATCTGAAGGGCCTGGAATGGATATTTGGGGGAACCCCACGTCAATTTTTTTTTAAATTTGCGGCGGGGTTCCCCTTAATATCCATTCCAGACCTGAAGGGCCTGGTAATTGAATTCTGGGGAACCCCCACGCTTTTTTTTTATTTTTATCAATGACTTTTGTATGTATTGCCGGGAGCCGACAATTCATTAATAGCCGCGAGTCAGTTTTAAAAGACTTTTTTTCTTTCAAAAATGACACTTTGTGCAGGGACAGTTCTAAGCACGGGAAACATGCGCCACTTCACATGCATATCATACACACCCCCCAGGTACGAAATTTAAAGGAATATTTCACTTTTATTTTTTCATTTTAAGCATTATTAAAATCACTGCTCCCGAAAAAACGGCCGTTTTTAAAACTTCTTTTTGCATTGATACATGTCCCCTGGGGCAGGACCCGGGTCCCCAAACCCTTTTTAGGACAATAACTTGCATATTAGCCTTTATAATTAACACTTTAGATTTCGAACGTTCGAGTCCATTGTATTTAATAGGGTTCTAAAGTTTACACGAACATTTTGTCTGTTCGCAGGTTCTGGTGCGAACCGAACAGGGGGGTGTTCGGCTCATCCCTGGTCTCCAACAAGTGGTTATCCCTCTTCCTTAAGTCATTACACTTTCATTTTAATTAGTACAGGACCAGTAGCCATGAGTTAGGATAAGACAGGGCTCCTGCTATATGTAACCTCCCAAAACGTGGGATTGTGAATTGTGAATTAAGGTGTGCATTAGTGGGTATAATAATCTTAAAAAATGAGCTAAAGTTTCTATATAGGGAATGTGGATACAGTATTGTTATGTTTTATTTGGCAGGTGTTCCACTTCTAATTATACAAAACTCTATTCTTAAACAGAGCCAGTTAGGGTAGATATATAGATGACACCACTGCAGACACATTGTTATAAGTGCATGATCTAGGACTAGGAAAGAGTGAATGTGACTGATTTCTATTGGCAGTGGATTCACACATATCTTGGATCTGTAATAAATGTTTAGCTTTTATATTTAGCTTGAAATAAATATAGCTTTAGCACCCCAATCTAATAAGTTTTATCCTGAAAAGTGTTTTTTTAGCTGGGTGGGACTGTAACATGTGATTTTATTTAATATGTGGCAATAGGCCTGCAGTATTCAGTGAAAGTAGCAGCCACAACACATCTAGAAAGCTATAGGAAAGTTTACTATTAAAAATTAAAGCTAAAGTCTCCAACTTTACACACATTTGTCAGTGGCATAAGAGTTTAATAGCATAGTTTTAGAGCTTGCTTTTACAGTATCACATTGTATTGTCTTACAAAGTGCACAAATGCTTCAAAACCAGAAGTGCAAATTCCCCAAACCACCTCCCATCACTGCATCCCCAATTATTATCATAAAGTTCAAGAGATAGACTTCAGGTATTTGTTTGGCAGCAGTACATGAGCACCTCAATAGGTAACAAATAGAAAGAGACAAGCCAGGTTTTATCTTGAAATGCAAATTAGAGTGCATTTAGAGCATAATTAGAGGTGCAACATAGCGTTTACCCCACAGCAAACATTGGAGATTTGGCAGCTGAGGTGCAGCTGTGGAAAACAATGTGCCTTTACATTGCCAAATCACATGAATTAGCCACAAATTATGAGGCAAAATGCATGTATTACCCTGCAGTAAAAGCAGCAGAATAGGGCAAGAGAGATGGCAGAAGGTGGTAATAGAGTCAGGAATAATTATTTTGAGTGGGGGTTATTGACAGGTTCAAGAGCTTACTTTTAGATTGTAGCATCAGTAAAGTGGTTTTGAAGTCATTGGTAATCTAAGATTAGTTCATTTTATAGAAAGTGAGTTGGTCAACAATATGGGGGGACAGGCAGATACACTGTTACAAAGCCTCCCACTGCATTCAAGACCCTCAGTATTCTCACTACCATGCAAGCCCAAAAAATACATAGCCAACCACACTGCAATCTACAGTATTTGGGTGCAGTATAGAACTGTATAGTAGCTGATAAATGTTTGTTGGGAACCCACACTTTCATAGTAAGCGAGCTTGTACACAACAAAGCCACTAATACTAAAACTTCTAAGCTATCTGAACTAAGTTCAAGGGCCATGCAGTATATTAAATTTACAGGGAATTTGCCCCTGAAAAAATAATTTCTGTTTGGTGGATGCTACAGTAAACTCAAACTGCTTTTTAAAGCAAAAGTATGACACTGATATTTATATCGTGTCCAGAATTTCTTAGAAAAAACTTCTATAAAAATTGCTGAATATACATAACCCCTTTTTGATTTTTTTTCTGTGATATAAGCTAATTACAATATTTCCTGGTGCATTCTTAATTATGATCTTCGTAAGTATGTTGTATTTCTTTTCATTTACATGGATCTAAATAGCTGGCACAAAGGCCAGTTAGAAATTGTATTTGTTTACTTTGAACATGATTGACATTTTAAAGTTTTATAATTATCCTGGTTAAAATGAATGCAGATTACCTAATCAACAAACGCAGCAGTGTGTGATAAATGTGAAGTCAGGCGAAGATTCTCAATGAACAATTCATTAGTATGCATTGGTCTCAGTGTTTTGATGATGTAATAATAGATGCTTAAGAATATACATGTTGGTATGAAGGATGTAGGAATGTACTTGTGAATAATTTACACTGCCTGCTATTTTGGCAGTTCCCCAAGATGGCTCAATAGATACAAAGTAGTCTAGAATTCATTTTAGACACTCAACAAGATGTTGATATCATGAAATTGCAACTTCTGTGAAGATATCTATCACAAAGTTTAGAAAATATCCACAACTTGCTTATGTTTTTATGATATACAGTATCATAAAATAAAGAATATAACAGAATGTTTAAAAAGGAAATCAAGGTCGCAAAAATTAGTTTACAAATTTCGGCTCCAAATTATCCGAAACCAAATAACGATAACTATAGCCAGTGCCACATGTCAAAAATGAAAGTAAAAAAATCGAGATTTCGAATAGTTACGAATAACCGGCATGTATTAGAAAAGTACGAATCCATTCGAAGCACGCAGCGCCACTGTCAGACATGTAAATTTACGAATCAACGAACCAAAAAAAAGTTGCGAATGTACGAATCCATTCGAAGCACATTAGACAGCGCCATTGTGAGAGACACGTAAAATTACAAATCAACAAACAAAAAAAAGTAACGAATTTACGAATCCATTCGAAGCACATTAGGCAACGCCATTGTAAGAGACACGGAAAATTACGAATCAACAAACAAAAAAATTTGTTATTATTCGTAGAGTGTCGATATTCGTTATCAAAATTAGCAATTCATACGAAATTCGTATTTCGTACGAATCCGAATTAAATTCCGTATGCGAATTACGATTTTTTTTAAATACGGAACGGAACGAAACAAAACAAATTTTTGGACGGCTCCCATGTCTAATGTATTAAATATCTTCTTCAGCTATGTGTATACAAAGGAGCATGGGGAGCTCAAGTCCATAATGGGGATATTTTTGACATATCCCAAAAAGAACCAATATGGCTCAAAATTTATATGGTCCAGAAATATTCAGACAAAATAATGGTGAATAAAGCACCTAGACCAGATGGCATACACCCATGTGTCCTAAAAGAATTAAGATCTGTCATTTTAAAGCCATTGTTTCTAATTTTAGGGACTCACACACTGTATGACTGGCACACTGGATTAGTTCAAGGCCAATGAGGTGCCTATATTTAAAAATGGGTCAAAGTCTTTACCAAGTAACTGCAGACCTGTTAGTTTAACCTCTATAGTTAGGAAGATATTGGAGCATTTATTAAAAGACCACATAGATAAGTTTTTGCTAGAAAAAAATATTTTCAGCAATAGACAGTATGGACTTACAAAAGACAGAAGTTGTCAAACAAATTTGATTTATTTTTATGACGAGGCAAGCAAAACCTTAGAAAAAGGAGTGGCTGTGGATATACTGTAATATGCTTGGATTTTGCAAAAGTGTTTGACACAGTCCCACATACACGGCTCATGTGTAAGGTAAAGTCTACAGGCTTGGAAAAATCTGTTTGTAAATGGATAGAAAACTGACTAAAAGACTGCATTCAAAGAGAAGTGGTTAATGGTTCTTACTCTGAATGGTCTATGGTTATCAGTGGTGTACCCCAAGGTTCAGTGTTAGGATCCTAACTTTTAAAAATATTTATAAATTATATACGGTCTGGGATTAAAAGTACAATTTCAGCCTTTGCAGATGACACCAAACTTTGCAGTGGAATAAAATCTCCAACTTGCAAGCCAACCTCAAAGCACTTGGGTGACTATGTGGCAACTGAGGTTTAATGTTGATAAATGTAAAGTCATGCACTGGGGGCTAAAAGTATGCATGCATCATACATACCGGGTGGGGGGGGGGACAATTAGGGGAATTAATGGAGGGGGAGGTTCTGGGTGTTAAGGCTTAATAATTGCATGCAATGCCAAGCTGTTGTTTTCTAAAGCGAGTGAAATCTTGTATTAAAAGTGTTATGGACCACAAGCAGAGAGACATATGTTTGCCTCTGTATACATCATTAGTGAGACCCATCTAGAATATGCAGTTCAGTTTTGGGCACCAGTTCACAAAAAAGGATATTGGGGAACTGAAGGCATGGAGGAGCTCAGCTATGAAGAATAATTAGCTGAACTGAATTTATTCTATCTTGCGAAGAGGAGATTAAGGGGGAATATGATCAACATGTATAAATACATAATTGGTCCTTATAGTCAACTTGGTGTAGAAGTTATTCACTTAAAGGTCATCACGGGGAAAGGAGGCACTCTTTCAGTCTGGGGGGAAAAGAGATTTAACCTCAAAATATGGAAAGGCTTCTTCACAGTAAGAGCTGTGAAAATAAATAAATGAACAAAATATAACTTGACACTAATATTAATAGGTAAAGTTGATCCAGGGATAATACATTTGCCTCTTGGGGATTCAGGGAGGACTCCCCCCCCACCTGGAGCAAATTGGATCATGCTTTATTGGGGTTTCCTTTTTGCCCTCTGGATAAACTGTGGGTATAGGATAGAGAATTTGGAGGTTTTCAATTGTATTTTGGTTTTGTTCAGGTTTTTGTGAGGGTAAACTGGTTGAACTTGTGTCTTTTTTCAACCAGATTAACTTTGTAACTATAAAATTTTATGAAAATGAAAGCATGTAAAGCATATATTATAGATCTCTTTTTTTTTTTTTTTTTGAGTTGTTACCTGTTTTGTTGACCAAAGAATATTTGTTACTATTTATGGATTAATAAAAAGAAGAGTGAAGCAACAACTTGGTGTTAGGGCTCTTTCACACGGAGGTCCGTTCAGGTCTGCCTGTCAGTTTTTTAGGTGGACCTGAAACGGATTTTCCATGCATCCCTATGGAAGCACGGATGTCAGCGGTGACATGTCCGCTGAAATCCGCTCCGCTCCGAAAAAGTGTGACGGAGGAAAATCCTATTTTTCCTTCCGTCTGCGGAGTGGATCGGATGACAACGGACTCTACGGTCCATCGTCATCCGATTCCCCATAGGGGAGAGCGGCGCTCTGACAGGGCGGTCCCTGCACAGTGTGCGGGGACTGCCCAGTCATCCGTCGGCTCAGCGGGGATCAACGGAGTGATCCCCGCTGAGCAAGCAGAGCTTCACGGGGCGGATCTTCACGGATCCGCCCCGTGTGAAAGAGGCCTTACTTTATATGTGGGAACTATGGACAACTTCCAGCTGAATGCAACAGCGTCTAAAATAGCGTCTAAAACAGTTGTGCGATAAATCATTTATTGAATGTATATTGTGTGTGTATATATATATATATATATATATATATATATTTGGCAAATTCACAAGGAAAAAACCCCCACATTTTTACTTGCACATGATTGTACGATGACCACAAAGATTCACTTAATTCACTAAGCTCTGGGGAAAATTACAGCTTTCCTTGCAAAGTGAGCAGTCTTTAGCAAATCAACCCCAAAGTATGTCCACTTAAAACTAATCATCACAGCCAAATAACAGTCATGGTGTTTTCTCAAATATGAAGACAGATTGTGAGACTTTTTTTGATAACTTCCACATTGAAAAACCTACCATTTCAAAAAAGTTAATCTATTAACCTTTGGAGGGTCCACTCCATTTAATGCTAACATTAAACATAAGGATCATGCCTTCCTTTACAGCAGCTTTGGTTTATTAGGTAACAAGGGACATAGAATTTTGTCTTTCATTAAAATGGGTTAAGGTATTCATAAAATAGATTATATTAAAAGCCCAAACATACAGTAACTTTCTCTTTTGTAAATTTGTGAATTTTATTAATTCTTTACTTTTCTATTCAATCCTATTTAATTTAACCACTTCTTCTGTTTATATATATATTTCAAATGTGGAAGATGTATAGCCTGCTGAAGTTACAACATACTGTACCTAGAAAAGTTACAGATTTTATTTCCTATACTAATGAGAAACTATTTACTATCACTATGAGTATTTTTTGAAACACCATTATTTTCTTGGAGCTGATCAAACATTCATGAAAACTTCAATATGTTGGATGGACCTCAGGGCTCTGGGGGTCTGTATGGGTGAGAACATAGGGAATATTTTAAAAAGTCCGAACTGGGAGAATAATTGTATTTATATTTGGATATCATAGTAAATTGTAAATAATTTTACTCTTTCGTCCATGGACCGACACAGCTTCTCTATTGACAAAGTGGGTATTATCCGTTAATTAGGAGTGACTAGGCAGAAAAACTTGTAAAAAGTGTTGCATCACACCTTCTACAGTACCGCCCAGGGGGCGGACCCTCTGGGTATACCCTCTCAGTCTGCACATCGCAGATCAGTTTTTTTCTGTCTAGCACGGAGTAGGACATGGCTCCCTTCGGGCCCATTGGTCCGGGGAAAAAAGATATATATATATATTTTTTTTTTTTGCTACATTTGTTGTTTCCTGCGATCTTCGATCAACTGCCGACTGGGTGACAGGCTGGATCCTCGATCCTTGTAGTCTCCCCAGTTTCGGCCATTGAGCGTGTGCCGACCCTAGCTACGCGCTGGGTTTTCCACGACATGCCCGTCGCTCCACGGGTGGCCGGTGAGCCTACGCTCCAGGGCCTGCATCGGACCGCTCAGCTTCGCTGACCTTACGGCTGAGTCGCAGCAGCCTGGCCGGTGAGCTTACGCTCCAAGGCTTGCATCGGACCGCTCAGCTTCGGCTGACCTTACGGCCGAGTCGCAGCAGCCTGTCCGGTGAGCGTCATGCTCCAGGGCATACATATGATCGTCCCTTCTGGGTCCAATCACAGCATGCCTGGCCAACAGTCACCTTCCGTGCGCGGACGATGATCTGTTTGGAATGTCTTCCAGCAGAATACATGCAGGATAGGTAAGTAAAACTCCCCTGCCTCGGCTGGGTGATTTAGCTGGACATTCCTGGAGAGATCAAGTAAGTGGTTGTGGCCCCTTTCTTTTTCGTACATCACGGGACACAGAGCGACTTAGTCATTACTAATGGGTTATATAGTTTACCTTCAGGTGTTGGCACTGGCCAATTCCAAACCGGAAGTACCCTCCCCTATATAAGCCCCTCCCACCCGGGAGCACCTCAGTTTTTTGCCAGTGTCTAAGGTGTTGGCCAAAGAGTAACATGTGTTTTCACTGGGCTTGCGTACAGGTTCTTTTGGGCCTTAGTAAGCTGTTCCGGATCCCACCAAAAAAGCTTCATAGCTAAACGGTCGGTACCCGGGCCTTGCAGCAGAAGAGCAAGGTTTTGCCTGTAATGCTTCTCTTAGGAGGGCTGGACCCTGGGATCCAGAGCTCTGGTCATACCCACGACCAAGACGCTGTCTGTGCAGGGTGCTATACAGGTCCAGGGGAGTGGAATCCTTGGGAACCCGGTCCCTGAAGGTTTAATTACAATGCCTGCCGTGATAGGTGAAGTTTGGACTTTTGTGGACCAAACAAAGTCCTGCGGCGGGGATCAGGTAAGTGGGGGCCCTCAGGAACTTGGTTCTATTAGGGGACCCCCAAGCCTAATTTGTCTTTCTGTCTGTTACCTAACGGTATTCCCGCTAAATATCTGTGTTTGCCTATAACTACTGAAAATGTAAAATTTTAATAGTAGTCAAGAAAAAAAAAAAAAAAACAGGGACCGCGGTACCTGTGTTAAACCACTAGAGGCCGCTGTAGTCCATTTTTCTTGTAAATGTGGATCTTTGGTTTTCTCAACTCAAAAGATCCAGGCAGCTGGTAAGTTTCTCTGAGGGAATCCACTTCCTCTGCCCTGTTGCTGCGTTCATCCACCGCACAGGCCCTCCGGCAAAAAGGGCCCTGGCTCCTAGTCCTCTGTTGGTTTTCGAAAAGGGCGCCATTGGCACACGGGCGCGCGCGCGGGCGCGTGCACGCGCCTCCTATGAAAAAAAAGGGGCGGGGCGGGTGGATGACGCTCGATGCGCGCCGCGGCGCTTCTGCGCATGTGCGGGCGTCCCAGCATGGTTAAAAGACACAGTACAAGTGTCAGCTGCATGCAAACAGAGCTAGCAACAAACAGTGGCACACAGAGGCGGTTGATGCAGGCATCCCCATAGAAAGGCACTTTAGTGGACACCAGCTGGTATATAGCAGCACCTGTGTTAGACTATTACCAGCAAAAATTGGTGTATGACGACGGGAATACCTCAGCTTTGTGCTTAAAGGATATGTCGTCCAGACGCTCCGGAAATAGATCTTCCAGGAAGCCAAAGGGGTCTCCATCGGGCTCTGAGGATATTGGGCATGCTTGCACTGCACCAATCTCCCCTGAGAATGCAGAGGTCAGTAGCCGTAGAAACCCCGCAGGAATGCCTGGTGCTGCGGCTGTCCCCAGTCCACCTGCTCCTGTATATATAACAGAGGAGGTTTTATCCTCAACTCTGGGAGGATTGGAAGAGAGATTAACAGCATTGATCGCTGCTTCCCTGTCACAGGAAAAGCGCGTCCGATCTCCGTCTCCTCCTTCAGAGTGCCTGTTAGTGGAGGAACAGCCCCACACAGAGATCGACCTACCTGAAGGGGATCAGGATGAGGTTGATTCACTTATAGAGGAATCAACAGTGGAAGAACCTTTCTCAGCTTCTCAGGCTGAAAGATTATGGGTTCAGTCTCTGACTAACATGGTCCGATCAGCATTTAAAATGCCTCTGGCGGAACCACCATCCACTACGGTTTCCTCGCTGGGGTCGCTAAAAGCTCCCCAGGCGGTCTGTTCCTTCCCAATCCACCCTTTATTAGAAGGGCTTATTTACCAGGATTGGGAGCATCCTGATAAAATATTTGCTCCCCCCAAGAGATTTCCGGTGATCTATCCCATGGAGGATAAGTTCATAAGAAAATGGAGGGTCCCTATAGTGGACGCAGCCATCTCTTCTGTTAACAAATCACTGACATGTCCAGTAGATAATGTTCCAATGTTCAAAGACCCAATAGATAAAAAATTGGAGTCTTTACTAAAATCTGCTTTCTCTACAGCAAGTATGGTGACACAACCTGCGGTAGCAGCGATTGGAGTCTGCCAAGCAGTGAAAGATCAGTTGAAACAAGTCTTAAGGGACTTACCAGATCAGCAGGCTCATGCCCTAGCTGACCTGCCTAGAGCCTTGTGTTTTGCGGTGGACGCCATAAAGGATACAATCCAACAGGCCTCCCGCTTTACGCTGTCTATAGTACATATGCGTAGGCTTCTGTGGCTCAAAAACTGGTCTGCTGAAGCTCCCTGTAAAAAACTGCTGGTTAGCTTCCCATTTCATGGAGAACGCTTATTTGGAGAAGATCTGGACAAATATATCCAGAAAATTTCTGCCGGTAAAAGTTCACTCTTACCGGTTAAGAACAAGGGTAGAAGTCCTTCTTTTAAGAGGCCTACCTCTCCAGTCCCGGGCACATCGGCTGGGAAGCAGTTCCGACGGCCTCCGCGGTCAAATTCAGGGGGCAGAAATCAGGGACAATCACAGGGTAACAAGAAGCCCTGGATCAAGAGAGGTACAAAACCTCCCCCTAAGGCATGAAGTATTGCCCCCGCTCAATCGGGTGGGGGGAAGACTTCAGTTGTTCACAGAGACCTGGCGGGACACCATCAGAGACAGATGGGTGCTCTCCGCAGTAAGTCTGGGATACAAGCTGGAGTTAAAAGGCACTCCTCCTGCCCAATTTATGAGGTCAAACGTGCCAAGAGATCCCCAAAAGAGAGGATCCCTCCTTCTGGCACTAGAACAACTATTGCTCCAAGGGGTAATCATGAAGGTTCCCCTGGAAGAAAGCGGATTCGGGTTTTACTCGAACCTTTTCACAGTCCCCAAACCAAATGGGGACGTGAGGCCCATATTAAATCTAAAAGGGCTAAACAAGTTCCTAAATATCAGGACCTTTCGGATGGAGTCGATCCGATCAGTGGCCACCGCCCTACAAGGGCAGGAATGGCTAGCCTCGATCGACATAAGGGATGCTTATCTGCATATTCCCATCTTTCCGGCCCATCAGAAATTTCTACGCTTTGCAGTAGAAGGGCGCCATTTTCAGTTCAGAGCCTTACCTTTCGGTCTGGCCACAGCACCACGAGTGTTCACAAAAATTCTGGCCCCATTATTGGCCAATCTAAGAACACAGGGTGTAACGATAATGGCATATCTAGACGACCTGCTACTAATAGACCACTCAGTGGAAAAGCTGGAAGTAGCTATTCACAAGACAATCGAGTATCTGGAATATCACGGTTGGATTATCAACCGGGACAAGTCAGCTCTAAGACCAGTCAAAAGTCTGGAATACTTAGGGCTAAGGCTGGATTCAAATCAGAGAAAGATTTTCTTACCTCCAGAGAAGGTGTCGTCTTTAAGAAATTTGACCCACTTAGTGGGTACAAAAAGAAAACCATCCATACGTCTCTGCATGAGGCTGCTGGGAAAGATGGTGGCTTCATTCGAAGCGGTACCCTACGGTCAATTCCATTCAAGGAATTTGCAAAGGGCCATACTGTCAGCCTGGAACAAAAAAGTTCAGGCTTTAGACTTACCAATGTCCCTGTCCCCTTCCGTTCGCAAGAGCCTCCATTGGTGGTTGGTGCCCCAGAATCTGGAAAGAGGGAAACCCTTCAGTCCGGTTTCTTGGAAGGTGGTCACTACAGATGCCAGCCTCATCGGCTGGGGGGCAGTGCTGGAGCAATGGTCTCCAGGGCAGGTGGTCAGAAGCAGAAAAGGCCCTGCCCATCAATCTCTTAGAGATACGAGCAGCCCGGTATGCCCTAGTAGCATGGACATCCAAACTCCAGGGGTCCCCTGTCAGAATTCAATCAGACAATGCCACGGCAGTGGCATATATCAATCATCAGGGTGGCACCAAAAGTCGTGCAGCCCAGAAGGAAGCAAATTGCATCCTGGAGTGGGCAGAAAGATATGTCCCAGCCATATCCGCGGTTTTCATCCCAGGAGTGGAAAATTGGGGAGCGGACTTTCTAAGTCGCCAACAATTATGCCCGGGGGAATGGTCTCTTCACCCCGAGGTTTTCCAGGCAATATGCCAGCGGTGGGGAACACCGGATGTAGATCTGCTAGCATCCAGATTCAACGCAAAGGTGGACAGGTTTGTGTCTCGCACAAGGGATCCCCTAGCTTGCGGCTCGGATGCCCTAGTGTTCCCTTGGGATCGGTTCAAGCTGATATATGCATTCCCACCGCCACAATTGTTACCGCGATTACTCCGCAGAATCGGGGTAGAAAAGAAACCAGTGATTCTGGTGGCTCCAGCGTGGCCCCGAAGGGCATGGTACGCGGAGATGGTAAAAATGTCAGTGAGGAGTCCTTGGACCCTCCCACTTCGTCCGGACCTGCTGTCGCAAGGACCGATATACCACCCTTCCTTACCAGCCCTAGGTTTGACGGCCTGGCTATTGAAGCCCACATTCTGAAAAAGAGAGGGCTCTCTAATTCTGTGGTATCTACCATGATCAATGCCAGGAAACCGGTATCCAGGCAGATCTATTATAGGATCTGGAAAGCGTACATTACGTGGTGTGAGACCAAGAAATGGCATCCACGTAAGTACATGATAGGGAGGATTCTGGACTTCCTACAGTGGGCTGTAGATAGGAAGCTGGCCTTGAGTACTATCAAGGGTCAGATTTCGGCCTTGTCAATATTTTTTCAAAGGCCCTTGGCTTCGCATTCACTAGTCAAAGCCTTTATACAAGGAGTGATGCGTATTAGCCCTCCGGTTAGTATTCCCATATGTCCTTGGGACTTAAACCTGGTTCTGTCGGTTCTACAGAAACAACCGTTTGAACCATTACAACACATTTCCTTGGTTCTTCTCACCAGGAAATTGGTTTTCTTAGTAGCCATTTGTTCGGCTAAAAGAGTGTCGGAATTAGCAGCTATGTCCTGTAAGGAGCCATATCTGGTTGTCCATAAGGACAGAGTAGTATTACGTCCTCATCCAGCCTTTCTTCCTAAGGTGGTATCGAGGTTTCATTTGAACCAAGATGTGGTTCTTCCTTCTTTTTTCCCAAACCTAGCTCAGTAGAGGAAAAGTTATTACATTCTTTGGATGTGGTAAGAGCAGTTAAAGCTTATCTAAAAGCCACTGCTCAGATTCGCAGAACGGATTCTTTGTTTGTTCTGCCGGAAGGCCCCAGAAGGGGTCAGGCAGCATCAAAATCTACTTTAGCCAAGTGGATTCGACAGGTCATAATACAAGCCTATGGCTTGAGAAAGAGACCGCCTCCGTTCAAAGTTAGGGCGCACTCCACAAGAGCGGTTGGAACTTCATGGGCAGTGCATCACCAGGCCTCCCTGGCTCAAGTGTGTAAGGCCGCAACATGGTCTTCGGTACACACGTTTACTAGATTCTATCAGGTACACGTTAGAAGTCAGGAGGATGTCGCCTTTGGGCGCAGTGTGTTGCAGGCCGCAAAAGATCCTCATGCCTGATGGCGCCCAGCTTATGTACCCCCCCCTCATTTGGCATTGCTTTGGGACGTCCCATTAGTAATGACTAAGTCGCTCTGTGTCCCGTGATGTACGAAAAAGAAAAAGGGATTTTTATAACAGCTTACCTGTAAAATCCTTTTCTTGGAGTACATCACGGGACACAGAGCTCCCACCCCTCTTTTTGGGACACTTATTGCTTGGCTACAAAACTGAGGTGCTCCCGGGTGGGAGGGGCTTATATAGGGGAGGGTACTTCCGGTTTGGAATTGGCCAGTGCCAACACCTGAAGGTAAACTATATAACCCATTAGTAATGACTAAGTCGCTCTGTGTCCCGTGATGTACTCCAAGAAAAGGATTTTACAGGTAAGCTGTTATAAAAATCCCTTTTTCTTCCCTCTCTCCCTGCCTTTCCCTCCTCCCTGGGCTTCTAGCTAAAGGTTGCTGGGTGCTGGGGGTCACCTAGGGGGTCCCACTGGAGCGGGGCTGGCTGTAACTAACATTTAAAAGAAATGTCATTTTTGCTTACCTGTGTTTCTGTGTCTCCATGCTGTCGGCGGCCATTTTGAGGTAGTCCATGCCAAGTTTGGCCTCTTGTAACTGCCTGGCGGCCATCTTCCTGTGGTTCGGCCACACCCACTGGCCCCTATCAGGTGATCGGCGGCCATGTTTGTCCACCCTGTATGCAGATATTGCCGTTCGGACGGCCATCTTTTTGTGGGCTATGGCTGCCTGACCTCTATCTTCTGTCGGCGGCCATTTTCTTAGAGCCCACATTATCTTCCATACAGACATTTTTGGTAACCATTTTGCGAGAGCCTCCGGCCTCTAGGGTGCATTACACTGGCGCGAAAATTCACACAGGAAGTGCTGATAAAAGAAGCAGACTGACACAGCAGCAAGGGGACAGCATCACAGGCGCAGCATAGCAGTACCTATCCAGGGTGGTGAGTCCTCTGGGTAACCCAGCATCTCTGCAGCGCAGGAGGGTGGCCTATTGATATCTTGCCTGGAGCCCTGTGAGTGTCAGCGTGTGGTCAGCATGGCATCTGAGCCAGATGTCTTCTCCCCTGAAACACCAGATTTAGCAGCTGGTGTCCCTGAGGTGTCTATGGACGTTATGTCGGCAATCCTAGAGGCGTTTGCTGCCAGGGTGGAAGCAGCACACGGGAATACAGGGGGTAATAAACGCCCCCGTCCCCTGCAATCTTCTGGGGATATTTCTGATGCAGAACCAGGTCCAGCTACGGCTCATGACCCAGATTCTGATGCATCAGAGACTGCAGACCGTGACCGATCGGACAGTGAGGAGGACTCCAAGTCCAGGTCAGTACGTGAGACGGCTTTGGTATCTGACCTTATTACTGCAGTGCGGGATACGCTAAAGTTGGAAAGGACTGAAGAAGTAGCAGATACTCCAGTCCCCTTTGGGTTTCGTAAACCTGCCCGCACTGCTAAGGTGTTCCCTTGTGTGTCTTATTTTGACAAACTCTTATACAAGGAATGGGAGAACCCACTGAGGGTCTTTACAGCCCCAAAGAGGTTTGCAGTACGGTACCCCTTTGAGGAGAGTTTTCTGAAGATATGGACCTCTCCCCCTATAGTGGACCCTTCGGTGTCCAGACTTAATAGAGCCACCACTATTCCAGTAGAAGGGGCTCCTGTTTTCAAGGACCCTGTGGATAAGAAGGCTGAAGCACTCGCTCGCTACCTATACTCAGTGGTAGGCTCGGCAGTACGCCCGGCATTGGCGGGGGCCCTAGTGTCTCAGACACTTACTGAATGGGCAAAATTGCTACTCCAGGGGTTAAAGGAGCGAGATGCTCCTCCTAATGAGATAACTTTGGCCGACCAGTTGGTCCAGGGCCTTAAGTTTGTCTGCGAGTCAGACATGGATACTATTCCCCTGCTGTCAAGAACTTCGGTTTATGCAGTAGCAATGATCTGGCTAAAGGGCTGGTCTGCGGACCAGACTTCCAAGAAAGCCCTATTGGATCTGCCTTTTAAGGGCGACAGACTTTTTGGGGCTTCTCTGGATGACATCATCAAGGATGCCACAGGAGGTAAAAGCACTTTGCTTCCCCAAACTAGCAAGGGTAAGGGACCACGCCAAGGGCAAGGGCCCTCCTTTACTGCACGTTAGCGTTTTTTTCGCCCCCTTAAGGCGACAGGGAAAAGACCCCAGGCCGATAAAGCGCCTGCCCAAGGACAAAAGCGTCCTTGGTCCCGCAGACCCAACAAGCCTGCGGACAAATCTGCGTCCACATGAAGGTCCGCCCCCACCCAGCTCTCGGGTGGGGGGACGTCTTCGCAAATTCGCGACTCAGTGGACTGCTCTAGTCTCTGACAGGTGGGTTTGCGAAGTAATCTCCTCAGGTTACAAGATAGAATTTCTCTCTTGTCCACCAGACAGATTCATCACCTCCAATCTCCAGCTACTACCGACCCGTCGGGAGGCCCTGTATGGGGCGGTCCAGGGTCTACTGGAACGCGGGGTAGTTATTCCAGTTCCAGAACAGGAACGGGGTCAGGGTTTTTACTCAAATCTGTTCATTGTGCCAAAGAAGGAGGGGGTTCGTCCAATCTTGGATCTCAGAACCCTCAATTGCTTTGTGAAGGTACAAAGATTTCGGATGGAGTCGGTTCGATCCGTAGTCACGGCTCTCCATCCGGGGGACTTTCTGGCCTCCTTGGACATCAAAGACGCATACCTGCATGTCCCCATATACTCCAGACACCAGAGGTTTCTGCGATTTGCTATCGGGAAGAACCACTACCAGTTTGTGGCCCTCCCGTTTGGCCTTGCCTCAGCACCCAGGACGTTCACCAAGGTGCTCGCTCCGATTCTGGCACTTCTAAGACAGCGGGGTATCGCTATCACAGGTTACTTGGACGACCTTCTGCTGAAGGCCCCTTCAAGCTCAGAATTAGAGGTAAGCGTGTCCATTACCTGTCAGACTCTTCGAGACTGTGGTTGGATACTAAACACGCAAAAGTCAGTATTGGTGCCCACTCAACGCCTAGTGTACCTGGGGTTGATTCTGGATTCCTCAGAGGCAAAGGTATTCCTCCCTGTGGAGAAGTTGCAGACCCTCCGGGCTGCAGTACGGCAGCTGACTTCCAGGAATTGGTCGTCACTCCGTTTTTGCAAGCGAGTGTTGGGCCTCATGGTAGCCTCCTTCGAGGCGGTCCCATATGCTCAATACCACACTCGAGTGTTACAGAAGGAAGTTCTGTCCAGATGGAACAGATGCCCTTCATCTCTGGATTATCAAATCCAAGTGAGCCACCTAGTCAGGAGATCCCTGGTATGGTGGCTGACAGCACCGGCTCTAATGGCCGGGAAGTCATTTCTTCCGGTTTACTGGATAGTGATCACGACGGACGCCAGCCTTACAGGTTGGGGGGGAGTCTGGGGTGTCCAGTCGGCGCAAGGTCGCTGGACCCCAGAGGAAGCCCTCCTGCCGATCAATGTCCTGGAGATCCGGGCGATCAAGCTGTGCCTCTTCAAATGGTCTCAGAGACTGCAAGGGCGTCCAGTCAGGATCCAGTCAGACAACGCCACAGCAGTGGCATATGTCAATCATCAAGGAGGAACAAGAAGCTCAGCTGCAGCATCGGAGATCGCTCGCATCCTGAAGTGGGCAGAGAGGAGCGTACCGGCACTGTCGGCCGTGTACATTCCGGGTGTGGAAAACTGGCAGGTGGACTACCTGAGCTGCCAGATGCTGGACCAGGGAGAATGGTCCTTACACCCGGAGGTGTTCCAACTCCTCTGCCAAAGATGGGGCACACCAGACGTAGATCTTCTGGCTTCCCGACTCAATCGGAAGGTATTGAGGTTTGTAGCCCGGTCAAGAGACCCATGGGCAGACGCAACGGATGCGTTGGTAGCATCGTGGGGTCAGTATCGGCTAATCTATGCCTTCCCTCCCTTAAGGCTTCTTCCTCTTCTGCTCCGCAGAGTGGAGGCAGAGGGAATTCCAATGATCCTAATCGCTCCAGATTGGCCTCAGCGTCCTTGGTACGCCGATCTAGTACGTCTGGTAGCAGACGTCCCCTGGCGCCTACCACTACGGAAGGACCTGCTATCGCAAGGTCCCATATTCCATCCTGCTTTACAGTCATTGGCTTTAACGGCATGGCTGTTGAGAACCAGGTACTGAGAGATCGGGGCCTGTCAGACTCAGTAATCTCTACTATGAGAAGTGCTCGGAAACGGTCCTCTAGGAAAGTCTATCACCGCACTTGGAGGGCCTACATCTCCATGTGTGAGGAAATGAAATGGCATCTGCGTACCTATTTGGTTTCCAGAATCCTGCTGTTTTTACAGCATGGGGTAGACCAAAGGCTTGCCCTAAGTACGATTAAGGGACAGATATCTGCCCTGGCTGTCTTTTTTCAGCGACCCCTGGCGACTCACTCTCTCGTGAGTACATTTGTGCAGGGGGTTCGACATGTGGCCCCTCCGGTCCGCCCCCCGTTACCTCCGTGGGACTTTAATCTGGTCCTCTCGGTGCTTCAGAAGGCACCGTTTGAGAATATTAGAGATATTCCCCTGTTGACACTTTCTCAGAAGGTGGTCTTTTTGGTGGCTGTTACGTCAGTTAGACGAGTCTCTGAGCTGGCAGCCCTGTCCTGCAAGGCTCCCTATTTGATTTTCCACAAGGATAAGGTGGTGCTGCGGCCGCAGCCTTCCTTTCTTCCGAAAGTCGTTTCGGCTTTTCATCTCAACGAAGACATTGTACTTCCATCCTTGTGTCCTCAGCCGTCGAGTCCTAAGGAGTCGGCGTTGCATTCCTTGGACGTTGTCCGAGCTTTGAGAGTATACATATCTGCTACTTCCCTGTTCCGGAAGTCAGACTCCCAAGAAGGGCCAAGCAGTCTCATCGGCCACCATCTCTAGGTGGATCCGACAGATAGTAATCCAGGCTTACGCCTTAAAGGGTCAGGCGCCCCCCTTTCCTGTCACGGCGCATTCGACCAGGGCAATAGGTGCCTCTTGGGCTTTCCGACATCAAGCGTCTGTTTCCCAACTATGTAAAGCGGCGACTTGGTCGTCCGCTCACACTTTCACAAAATTCTACAAAGTTGATGTAGGTGCATCTTCGGATGCCTCTTTCGGCCGCAAGGTTTTGCAGGCGGCTGTTTAGAGTTGCAACTCCTCCGTTGGAGGAGTGCTGTTTTGTGTTTTGGGGTGAAGTTTGTTGTTATGCTGTTACCACCCCTCGTTTTTTCTCTGACACTGCTTTGGGACGTCCCACTTTGTCAATAGAGAAGCTGTGTCGGTCCATGGACGAAAGAGTAAATAGGATTTTTTACTCACCGTAAAATCCTTTTCTCTGAGTCCATAGACCGACACAGCACCCACCCCTCCTTTTAAGTTTGTACTGCTTTTTGACGAACTGATCTGCGATGTGCAGACTGAGAGGGTATACCCAGAGGGTCCGCCCCCTGGGCGGTACTGTAGAAGGTGTGATGCAACACTTTTTACAAGTTTTTCTGCCTAGTCACTCCTAATTAACGGATAATACCCACTTTGTCAATAGAGAAGCTGTGTCGGTCCATGGACTCAGAGAAAAGGATTTTACGGTGAGTAAAAAATCCTATTTTTAAACATTTGCTAGCTGCCCTTTAACCACCTGTCTACAGGGCACTTTCACCCCCTATCTGCCCAAGCCAATTTTCAGCTTTTTAGTGTTCTCACATTTTGAATGACAGTCATGCAACACTGTACCCATATGAAATTTGCAGTCTTTTTTCACACAAATAGAGCTTTCTTTTGGTGGTATTCGATCACTAGTTGTTTTTTATATTTTTTGTGCTAAAAATAAAAAAAGACCGAAAATTGTAAAAAATAAATAAAATTATTTGTTTCTGTCATAACATTTAGAAAATTAGTAATTTTTCTTCATACATGTTGGCCAAAATTTGTACTGCTACATATCTTTGGTAAAAAATTTAAGTACGCAATGCCAAGCTGCTGCTAACAAAGCAAACAGAATAACAGTGGGGGGTGGGGCATGAAATGTCCCTGCCCACCACATATGGGATGCTGGCAGACTAAAATTACAGTTAAACCAGTTTTTGTCACTTTTTTTACTTCACTATGATTGGCCTCTGATTGTCATCAACGGTCATGGCACAAGTAGTCAACTATAAAAGAAGACAAATGCGTCATTAGCAGTGCAGTCAGCAGGGATTTGAAGAAAGAAGCACATCCTGCCCTCCCTCCCATGTCGTGGCTCATATTATGAGGTTTTGTCCCTTTCTTTTGAAAGGGGAGTTTTTATTATTATTTTATTAGCTTGAGCTTTAATAGCTGAGTTGTAGTTGGTATACTTTAATATCGGTATTGGATTCTATGCTGTTAATATAATTTATTATATACCTTTTTTGCGGAAGGGAGTTTAAAAAGACATGTGGCCACTCATTAAAATAAGAAGAAAATAGGTTTAACCATAAACTACATAGAGGGTTCTTTACTGTAAGAGCGGCCAGGATGTGGAATTCCCTTCCACAGGCAGTGGTCTCAGCGGGGGGCATCGATAGCTTCAAAAAACTATTAGATAACCACCTGAAGGACTAATGCCGCGTACACACGACCGATTTTCTCGACGAGAAAAACTGCATTTTTTTTTTCGCCGAGAAAAACGATCGTCTGTGGGCTTTATGTCGTTTTTCTCGTCTAGAAAAATGGCATAAAAAACGACGAGAAAATTTAGAACATGTTCTAAATTTTCTCATTGTTTTTTCCAGCATTTTTTTCCGCTGCAGTTTTCCCATAGGGAAACACTGCCGCGGAGCCCACAGACGGTCGTTTTTCTCGTCAAGAGAAAAAATGACGGGAAAAACGACCGTGTGTAGGAAACCAAGCGGTTCCCTCGTTTTTCCTGTCATTATTCACGGCGTTTTTTTAACCGCCGTGAATAATGATCGTGTGTACGCAGCATAAAACATACAGGGATATACAAGGAAATACTGACATATAATCACACACATAGGTTGGACTTGATGGACTTGTATCTTTTTTCAACCTCACCTACTATGTAACTATCTAACTATTAGAACAGGTGAATAAGAGCCCATTCACACAGGGGCAACACGACTTCCAGCGCGATTTTATGAGGCAACTCAGACACGACCTGAGAATGAATCACAGCGCGACCTGGAGCTACTTACAAGGCAACTCCAAGTTGCCTGCAGGACAGGAGACATTCCAGTGGCCAATCAAACAAGAATCAGCTCTGTGGGAGGGAGGGGGGAGAGAGAGGTTTGCAGGAGAAATGTATGTTATCTTCCTGGAGAGTCGCTCCTATTAAGACAGGGAGAGGCGACTCCCATTGAAATGAATGGTTACAGGTCGCCTAGGAGTCGGATTGAAGTAGTACAGGGACCTTTTTTGAAGTCGGAGCGACTGCAGTAGTGTGCATAAGGACGGCTCCATTAACTTACATTGATTTCTTCAGCCAGCGTGACCTGAGGCAACTAGGGGCGACCTGGGGCGTTTTGGAGTCGGATCCAAAGACGCCCCTGTGTGAATGGGCTCTAAGGCTTCTCTTTATTTAGTCCGTTAAAACAAGGTTACAGCAATGCATAGCACAACATGTTTTAAGCCTAACTGTGTTATGATTAAAAAACTAAATAAAATGGGACTTTATATGAGGTATGTGCGGCAAAACAGAAACACAGTCAATATAAAAACATAATGACAACATGTAACAAACATTGTATGTAAAAACTGGCAACAACAATAAATGATACATTGTATAATAAATATATGACTGCTGCATCAAGATAATACATTGTAGGGTATATATAACAGCAATCCTAGATGACCCTTCTGGCATCACACACTGTGCACACTGCACACACCCATCTAGATTATGGCTTCTTGTTTAAGTATTGGAGCCTATACACATCAACTCTGGACATTCCTTTTCTGTGGAGGTTCCTTTTATGCTCCTGTTCCACTCCTTGGGTCCCAGTACTTCAGCTCCCATGACAGATGCCTTGAGCGGCACTTTTGTTGCTATCTCACCACTGCTTATTTAGCTCATATATATTCAATGCATTTGCCCCTGAAGAGTGGATTAAATCCATGAAACGCATAGGGATTATTCTATGCATCTCATCTCCATTGGATGGATTAACCAGTTTCATATATACAAATTTTATTTATATACTGTTTCTGAGGTGGTCCGTGTCATCTAGGATGGCTATTATATATACTCTACAATTTATTATCTTGATGCAGCGATCATATATTTATTATACAATGTATCATTTGTTGTTGTTGCCAGTTTTTTTACATACAATGTTTGTTACATGTTGTCATTATGAACACAAACCTTTGAATGGATTTTTCTAACCTGTTATGTACCGTATATACTCGAATATAAGCCGAGTTTTTCAGCACATTTTTTTGTGCTGAAAATGCCCCCTCGGCTTATACTCGAGTCATCTTTTTGCGACTGATCTCCCGAACTTTGGGGACCTGGTACCGGCTGGCCCAGGACCCCAAACTTGGCACACATGTGGCCCCACTCTTTCTCTACATGTGTGCAAAGTTTGTTGTCTGGGGGACCTACGGCCGGGGAGCACCGATTTTTCAAACCCGGGCACCCCTTCCATAGACTCCCATGTTAAAAGGTCATTTCTCCGGTGAATTTGGGCACCCGGTACTGGACAGTTGTAGGTCTCCTGGATCCGGAACTTGGCACAAATGTAGCCCCATTTCTCCTCTACAAGTGTACAAAGTTTGTTGTCTGGGGGACCTACGGCCGGGGAGAACAGATTTTTTAAAGTCATGCACCCCTTCCATAGACTCCCATGTTAAACGTCAGTCTAGTCATGGACACAGTGAGGCATGGGCACAGTGAGGCATGGACACAGTATGGCATGGACACAGTGAGCCATGGTGAGGCACAGTGAGGCATGCAGATGGACACCCTAGGCTTATACTCGAGTCAATACATTTTCCCAGTTTTTTGTTATAAAATTAGGTGCCTCGGCTTATATTCGGGTCGGCTTATACTCGAGTATATACGGGTAATCATTATTTAGCAATAAACATTGGGGGTTATTTACTAAAGGCAAATCCACTTTGCATTGTGTAGCGGGGTGTTCCCCTTTAATGCAGAGAGACTACATTACCCAGAACCCCATTCGGCAGTGTTCACCGCAGAGACTCATGGGAGGGGTTATATAAGGAGGAGGCGCGGCTGCGCTCGGTCTCTTTGGGACACGAGACTTCAGAGACTGATCCTCCTGTGCGGATGTGCCGGAGTGCAAGGCCTGAAGCCTGAGACCTTGCGCGGCACCAAAGAGCCTTCCACCCCACTGCGAGCCTGGGTGGCACCTGACTTCGCTTGTCTACAGCCTTGACCGGATCGGGGACCCGATCGCTGGAGACACTGTGTGTGTGTGTGACACATTCGGTGGAAGTTCCCCGGACTGGGACCGCGTCCGGACGGGTGAGAGGGTGTATGCCCAGACCACATACTGTTGTTGCTAATGGGCCTATAGACTGCCGTGGCCCACAAGTTGTTTCTGATACTCTCATTAGAGGACCTCAAAGGAGCTGAACTCGCACTTTACATAGCAAAGTGTTTATTCCATCTCTACCTTCCCATTGGATTACAAATGGTATTCTGTTAATGTGCACCACCGTTAAAGACCTGCCGGTGAAGAAAACCATCATCCCCTATAGACTAAGTTGTAGATATCTGAGCCAGGCCTGGTCAGCTAGTTAGTTCATTTGGTTACTGCGCCACAGGACGCCTAGTTAACGGTCGCCCACGTGGCGCACTTGTTACTGTTCATTCTATATGCATAGTGTGTTATTGCTGCAGGGCTCTGCAATTTATTATCTGTGAACTGTTACCACTGTTAACCCCCTTTCTTATCAAAAGCTTAAGTAAATCTTATACCTTTTTTACTATTATTGTCTTGGTGTCTGGGTTACTCATACAGTATAAGGATAGATATATTGCTGCCAATACTAACTGTGCCAGTAGGGGGTCGAGTACATTGCCGGGGGAATGGCGGAGCTGTTTTCAGGGCCCAAACTAAATTTGCGGTCTTCTTAAGTGGAGGTATCGCTACACGTGGGGGCTCGGGTCCGGGATCCTGATACAGCAGGTGAACGCCAGAAGTGCGGCATGGACCCCATGGATCCACAAGCGATAGAAGAGTAGTGCAAAGCCGTTAGGGCAGAGCCAAACAACTCAATAGTCATCAGCCTCCCAGGGGAGGAATGGAAGACTGAGACGGTAGAGGCGTTGATGAAGTCAGTGTCCCCAGATCACACACAGTGGGTGATAGATATAAAGGCAGACCCGGACACTTCATATCAGTATGCACTGGTGGAATACGGAGACGGGATACCAGAGGCGTGCAGGCGCAAGTGTGTAAAGACGCCAGATAATAGAACCTATAGGTTGGCGGTTGCTTTAACTATAAAGAAGGAATCATCACCGATGGGATCACCGCAGGCTGCGGCCCGCGCCTCACCAGTAAAAGGAGACAGGGTGACGCCCCCGGTGACACCCGCACCTGCCACTGCTATATCACCAGAATTGATAAAGGCGATAGGAGATCTGCTAATCAAATGTCAGAAGACAAGCACGGTGCATGTAGAGACTAGCTACCGGAGATTGAAGACATTCTCAGGGAAGCTCCCTGTCCCTGCAGGGGAAGAAGATTTTGATACCTGGGTGGAGCAGGCATTGGAGGCAGTAGAGGCATGGGAGGTGCCTGAAACGCAGAAGAGGCAACGAGTGATAGAAAGCCTAAAAGGCGCAGCAGCAGAAGCAGTGAAAAGTTTTCGGTTCGGGAATGCAGATTGCACGGCTCAAGACTGTCTAGCCATGCTACAGGAAGAGTTTGGTCAATTGGAAAAGGTGACAGAGATGGTCTACCAATTTGAACATACTTTCCAACAACCAAGGGAGAAACTGTCAGAATATGTTAGGAGACTAAACAGGTTGCTGTGCAAGATTGTGTTGAAGAAGGGAATGAAGCCCCAAGATGCAGATGCGGCAAGAATGAAGCAAGTCTTAAAGGGAGCGTTACGCTCGGATCCAGTCTGGCTGTACCTGAAAACTTTGGGAGGAGGAACGTTGCTGACTTATGCTGACTTGATAAAAATCATCAGAGATGAGGAGGCGCTACAACAGGACCAGCAAATGATTAAGGCAAATGTTGTCCCCGCACAGGTGCTAGTCAATCCAGTGATGACTACTGAAAGATACTCAGAGGTAGACACTTTAAAAGCACAAATGTCCAAGGTGTTAGAAATGTTGACCTCTCTGATGGCAAAAGACACAGATGGTCCCAAGAGAGAGGTACCACGGAAGGAACTATTCCAAATTGCTTCGGCACCCGCATCTTTACAAGAATGGGGAGATATAGTCTGCTTTAACTGTGGAGGAATTGGCCATATTGCAGCTACCTGTTCCAGTCCCAAGAAGAAGAAGCTGGACAACCGCAAGCCGGCGGGAAACTCCAGAGGGCCCCGGTGAAGGAGTCAACCGGGTGCCCATCACCTTCAGTGATCTCCAAGCTGAAAGCGAAGCAGAAGGAAAGAGGAGATAAAACACCTCGGAGGAAACACAACATTCCTCAACAAAGATACACCCTAGAGAAAGGGGGCAAGACCCCTCAGAAGAGGCACAGCACTCCCCAGAGGGGGTGCACACCTAAGAAAATCAATAGTATCCCTCAGCGGGTCTGTACACCCATCGAGAGGAAGGAGATTAATGCATACCAGGCTCAAGAAAGATTAAAGTCCAAAGAGAACTGGATGAGAGAGAGTCCGAAGGGAAAGGGCCAGAAGAATGCGACCCCTGCCAGGCCATATCCAGAGAGGCTAGTAGGCCCATCTCCCATAGTGCCCATTCAAGTGGAGGGAGTCTACACCAGAGCCATCTTGGATACTGGGGCACAAGTGACCCTGTTATACCGAGATTTCTACGAGAAGCACTTGAGTCACCTGCCCATCCAGAAGATAGAGGGACTAGAGATATGTGGGATTGGGACCCAGAATTTCCCCTACGATGGCTATTTGCCTGTCAGGATGATCTTTGACCCATCCGTGGCTGGAAAAGCCGAAGTGTTTGATACTCTGGCGATTGTGTGCCCTCGGCCGCCAGGAGCCAACAAGAGTTCCCTTATAATAGGAACAAACACGGACCTGGTCCGAAGACTTCTGACCCCTCTAGTGAAAGAGAAGAGGTCAGCGGCCACCAAGATTCACCCCATGCTGAAGACGGCTTATCAACGGCTGGTCCTAGAGCAGAAGACCCCTGGAGAGGGGATAGGGAAGGTGTGGAGACTTGGAAGAGAAGGGATGGTGTTGCAGCCCGGCAAAGTAACCTGTCTCAGAGCCACTGTGAAGCTTACTTGGGAGCAGCCTGGACCCTTTGTCATGTTGGAGTCTGACCCAAGGGAAGAGTCCCCCGGCCTGGAAGTGATACCAGAAGTGATTCCGCTGAAGGCTCTGAAGAAGGCCCATTGTAGAGTTCCAGTGAGTGTTAGGAACAATACAGATGGACCCATGGAAATCCCAGCCAGGATGCTGCTGGGCCAGGTGAGCCCTGCTGCCCCGGTCAACTTGTCGGAAGTAAAGGGGGCGGGCAAAGGAGGAGATGCTTGGGAGAAGCTATCCATGGAAAACCTGAACCTGCCCAGGGCTTGGAAGGAGAGAGCCAAGGCCCAGTTGACCAGATGGGAGAAGATCTTCTCCAGGGATGAGTTCGATGTGGGGTGTGCAAGGAGTGCCACCCATCGGATCCGCCTCCAAGAAGATAAGCCCTTCAGGGAGAGGGTCAGACGGGTCCCACTAGTGGATCTGGAGGATCTAAGGGAACAACTTGCAGAATTAAAAAGGACTGGTGTGATACGGGAATCCAGAAGCCCTTATGCCTCACCGATAGTGGTGGTCAGGAAGAAGAATGGATCGTTGAGGCTCTGTATTGACTACAGGACTCTTAACAGGAGAACCATACCCGACCAGTACACCACTCCGAGGATAGAGGATGCCCTACAGAGCTTGTCTGGAGCCAAGTGGTTCAGCGTTATGGATCTCAAGAGTGGGTACTATCAGATCCCTATGCACCCAGAAGACAAGGAGAAGACAGCGTTCATAACCCTAGTGGGATTCTTTGAATTTGACCGGATGCCCCAAGGTCTGTCTGGAGCCCCAGCTACTTTCCAACGTCTCTTGGAGAAGACTGTAGGAGACATGAACCTTATTGAAGTCCTTGTATACCTGGACGATGTCATTGTCTTTGGAAGAACCCTGGAGGAACACGAGGAGAGGCTGGAAAAAGTCTTGAGGAGACTCAGTGAGGAGGGACTCAAGCTTTCGCCTGAGAAGTGTCGGTTCTACCAATCTTCTGTGAATTATCTGGGGCACATAGTGTCTGAAGAAGGGGTGGCCACAGACCCTGAGAAATTGGAGGCAGTTACCTCCTGGCCACGACCCACCACAGTAACAGAACTCCGGTCCTTCTTAGGGTTCTGCTCCTATTACAGTAGGTTTGTGGAAGGATTTGCCCGAATTGCTAGAACATTGAATGAACTGCTCAAGACTGAGGGAGAAGAGGACGACTCAGGACCCCGGAAGCCGGGAGAGTCAGTCCAAGATCAGTGGAACCAGAAATGTGAAGAGGCCTTCCAGGCATTGAAGAAGAGCCTAACCACTGCTCCAGTCTTGGCCTATGCAGACCCAACCAAACCCTATGAACTACACGTAGATGCTAGTCATGACGGTCTGGGAGGAGTACTTTATCAAGAACACGAAGGGCAACTACGGCCTGTCGCAGGAGCCTGACCCCCTCTGAGAAAAACTACCCCACTCAAAAGCTGGAGTTCTTGGCCCTCAAGTGGGCGGTAGTAGACAAGCTCAAAGACTACCTGTATGGGGCGGAGTTCCCTGTGAAGACCGACAACAACCCCCTGACCTACTTATTCACTACAGCAAAGCTGGACGCCACTGGACACAGGTGGCCGGTGCATTGTCTGGATTAAATTTCAGCCTAAAGTACAGGCCAGGAATTGGGAATCGAGATGCAGACGCTCTGTCCAAGAGATCTCATGGTCCCAACAGTGACATGGAAGACTGGACTCAAGTAGCACCTGATGGGGTGCGGGCCCTTTGTCAAGGGGCTGAATTGCAAGCCAGAGGGGGCTCAAGGGTGGAGGAGTTACCATGGTAGGAGTCCTCAAACAATACTGTGGAGTAACTCAGCTGGGAGAAGACCATCTGCCAAAGTTGTCCAAGAAGGAACTAAGATGTGACCAATTAGAAGATCCCATGGGGAAATTGGTTCTGGAAGCCCTGGAGAATCAGGATCCAAACAAACTCCTGAGTCACTCCTCAAAAGAAGCCCGCCTGTTGAGGAAAGAGTGGGACAGGTTACAGGTACATCAGGGAGTGGTCTACCGAAGGGGCCCCTCTGATGACCTGGAAGATAAATGGCAATTGTTTCTTCCAGAAAAACATTGAGAGACTGTTCTGATTGCTCTACATGACAATCACAGCCATCTAGGGGCGGAGAGGACCTTTCAACTTGTCAGAAGTCGGTTCTATTGGCCCTGCATGAGGGCAGAAGTAGAAGAGTACTGCCACTCATGTGCACGATGCATCCAGAGGAAGACTTTACCTCATCAGGCTGCCCCAATGGGCCATCTACAAAGTCAAGGCCCAATGGATCTGGTATGCATTGATTTCCTCTGCCTCGAACCCAACCTGAATGGACTGGGAAATGTTCTGGTGATAACCGATCATTTCACCCGGTATGCCCAAGCTTTTCCAACCAAAGACCAGAAGGCTTCCACTGTAGCCAAGATACTTATGGAGAAGTATTTTGTCCATTATGGGCTGCCCCAGCGACTTCATTTAGATCAAGGAAGGGACTTTGAAAGTCGGCTGATCCGGAAGCTCTTAGATTCTTTGGGGATCAAGAAGACTCGAACTACACCTTACCACCCACAGGGAGATGCTCAGCCGGAGAGGTTTAACCGAACCTTGCTCAACATGTTGGGGACTCTGGAAAGTGAGAAGAAGCAACATTGGAGCAAACACATAGCAGCCATAGTACATGCTTACAACTGCACCACTAGTGATACTACAGGCTACTCCCCATATCGACTCATGTTTGGGAGAGAGGCGAGACTACCTGTGGACTTGGCCTTTGGCACCTCTCTGGACCATTCCTCAGCCACATCCCACAAAGGATATGTGGACAGGCTCAGACACAGCCTGAAGGTGGCCTATGAACAAGCTCAAGCGGCCTCAGATCAAAGAGGAGCTCGAAAAAAAAAGAAACTTCGACTTGAAGGTCCGGATACAAGACCTACAGCCCGGGGATAGAGTACTGTTACGCAATCTGGGGGTCCCTGGAAAACACAAACTTGCAGACAGATGGAGATCTGAACCCTATGTCGTCTGTAGGAAGTTGCCGGGCCTACCTGTCTACAAGTTGAAGCCAGAAGGGAAGGTAGGCCCACTGAAGACGTGGCATCGAAACCACCTGCTCCCACTTGCTGAGGCAGTCAGGATACCTCCCGTGAGAGATTCCCCTGAACCGGTCTCTATTCTGGATACTCCCAGGCCAAACACTCGGTCGCAGACCTCCCAAGCTGAAGATGGAGAGGCCTCTCAACTTAGTGGAGATGAAGAAAGAGAACTTGATTGGTTGTGGCCTTCCCCAACTCCAGGAACTTCTACTATAGATCTTCCACCCACTGGAGACACTCCAGATGGAACACTGAACCCAGAGGCCACAGAGTTCGTCCCATCTAGTCCTTCATCAGATCACTGGGAAGATGCCTGTGATAGTTACTCAGAGGAAGAGGAGCCTGTGGCGCCAGAGCCAGAAGTCCCAAGAGAGCAAAGGGCTCGAAGAGTCATCCGGCCTCCTAAGAAGCTGACCTACCCACAAATGGGGAATAGCTCGGAGGACTCTGTAGTTACTGCTAGGAGAAATGCTGAAAATCCAGATCCCTCCACTGTCCATTTGGTGGAGGGCAACCCCAACTCACTCTCTGGCACAGTTAGGCAGGCCACCCATCATAATGTGACCTGTGGGCGAGGGAGTTCTACCCCTCAGTTTTGGTGGGAATTCCCTATGCCAACTTCGTTTGCAGAATTGTCTAGAGTTGTACATAGTCTTTGTTAAGGTTTATCTTTGGGGACCAAAGAGTTCAAGTGGGGGGAGTCTGTAGCGGGGTGTTCCCCTTTAATGCAGAGAGACTACATTACCCAGAACCCCGTTCGGCAGTGTTAACCGCAGAGACTCATGAGAGGGGTTATATAAGGAGGAGGCGCGGCTGCGCTCGGTCTCTTTGGGACACAAGACTTCAGAGACTGATCCTCCTGTGCGGATGTGTCGGAGTGCAAGGCCTGAAGCCTGAGACCTTGCGCGGCACCAAAGAGCCTTCCACCTCACTGCGAGCCTGGGTGGCACCTGACTTCGCTTGTCTACAGCCTTGACCGGATCGGGGACCCGATCGCTGGAGACACTGTGTGTGTGTGTGACACAGTCGGTGGAAGTTCCCCGGACTGGGACCGCGTCCGGACGGGTGAGAGGGCGTATGCCCAGACCACATACTGTTGTTGCTAATGGGCCTATAGACTGCCGTGGCCCACAAGTTGTTTCTGATACTCTCATTAGAGGACCTCAAAGGAGCTGAACTCGCACTTTACATAGCAAAGTGTTTATTCCATCTCTACCTTCCCATTGGATTACAAATGGTATTCTGTTAATGTGCACCACCGTTAAAGACCTGCCGGTGAAGAAAACCATCATCCCCTATAGACTAAGTTGTCGATATCTGAGCCAGGCCTGGTCAGCTAGTTAGTTCATTTGGTTACTGCGCCACAGGACGCCTAGTTAACGGTCGCCCACGTGGCGCACTTGTTACTGTTCATTCTATATGCATAGTGTGTTATTGCTGCAGGGCTCTGCAATTTATTATCTGTGAACTGTTACCACTGTTAACCCCCTTTCTTATCAAAAGCTTAAGTAAATCTTATACCTTTTTTACTATTATTGTCTTGGTGTCTGGGTTACTCATACAGTATAAGGATAGATATATTGCTGCCAATACTAACTGTGCCAGTAGGGGGTCGAGTACATTGCCGGGGGGTTGGCGGAGCTGTTTTCAGGGCCCAAACTAAATTTGCAGCCTTCTTAAGTGGAGGTATCGCTACAATTACATGTACAAAGTGCACTTGAAATTGCACTGAAAGTACACTTGGAAGTGCAGTCGCTGTGGATCTGACGGGGGACATGCAAGGAAAATAAAAAACAGCATTTTAGCCTGCACATGATTGGATAATAAAATCAGCAGAGCTTCCCCTCATTTCAGATTTACCCCTCAGATCTACAGCGACTGCACTTCCAAGTGCACTTTCAGTGCAATTTCAAGTACACTTTGCACTTTTAGTTTGCACTTGTAATGCAAAGTGGATTTGCCTTTCGTAAATAACCCCCATTGTGTTTTTATTTTGACTGCATTTCTGTTGCCCCACATACCTCATATAAAGACCTATTTTATTTATTTTTTGTTTCTACTGAATCAGGGATGGAGACGTGTTCACATACGTTTCATATAAAGTCCCCCCACCCCTTCCCACTTTTTTTCATATGGGTTTTGATTCAGCTTTGTCCTTACATTTTATTGCATTTATAGTCCTTTTGTTTACATTACATTTTGACACTGGCCTTTAGGAAACTTATTATGCTTCTGTAATACAAGGAACCTGTACTTATTTTATTAAAATCAGCAGTGCCAAGGGAAGAACATAACCATTAACATGTTTTCGTCAGTTTTTTTGTGTGTAGCATAAGTGTCCTCTGTTGAGTATTTTTACATTCGTCTGATGGCTTTCATATTTGCCACTGAAGTGAAACTTTATGTAAAGCATATGTAAAACCATTAGTTATTACTTGTGGTAGGGTATGAATAATATGTTAACACTACATATCAGCAACAATACAAAAACATAGAATGAAATAATATGTATAAAGTCGTTATATTTTTTTTTTGAAAAATCAATGGCAGGCTACAACTTATCTCATACACCATTGGTGCTCAGATGAGCCCACATGAGGGGCTCGTCTGATGGCACTTCCCCTATAACTTATCACATATTAAAGATTTGAGACAGAATAAACACAAAAAGTGTCTAAGCTCCTCCTGTCTCATTGTTGATGCCACTAGGAGGGTTTTCCTGGTTCCCTCCAGGAGAACATTTGGCATTCTTCGAATTATGGATCAGAGATGGGAACACTTGCTGTGGAAAATGTGTCCGTAATGGGCAATTACTCCCTCTACACTTGTGAGACCAATATCGTTGGTTTCCATGGGATGAGTGGTGACATGCACAATTGCACAATTTTATTTCCACTATGCCAAAACTTAGGCTGATCCTTATTATCAGGAACCCTATACAAAAAAGTCTATTGTCCCTGTCATATAAACTAGTCTTACAGGTAAAAAAACAGAGGGGCTTATATTTTTTCAGTGAATAAGAGTCAGAATTGGGGCTCATTTTCACAGAATGATAATTTTATGTTAAACGACTTGCTGCCCCAATTCTGACACTTCTCACATACATGTATCTGCATTTGCTTACAAGATAATTACGGTACTTAGAACCACCAAAAGTTAAATATTTCCTCAAAGCAAAGGCCCTTGAAAAAAAAATGTTGATTGTTGCAATTTTTTATGTCACATGATGTTTGCGAAGTAGTTTATCAAACACAAATTTTCAGTCAAAAATACACTTTAATTAATTTTAGTGCACACAAACACAATATAATATCATTATTTTGGTAAAATATAAAAAATTTACGTTATGCCGGGTAAATAAATATCTAACATGAATGTTGACATCCTATGGTACCTAAAAATATCAATAGGTGGCTCCTAAAAAGCTTTTACTGACATTCACAGAAATATCTCACATGTGTGGTGTGATCACTTTTTACATATGGGTGCGGGACCTACATACGGGATGAAAAACATCCCCTGTGATAGCATTGACGAAGACAGGTACTCTTTACTGAGAGATCTGGAGTCTATTAGGCCCCAGATCTATCTTCAGCCCTCAAAAGCATCTGATCAACAATACAAGGATCCTGCCTGCAGCTGCAGCCACGATCCTGGTAGAATAACAGAAAACCAAGGATATACAGGAGCGTTCATTTTCAGAAAAACACATACAGTACCTCATGCCTTGCCTCACACATGCGGTAAACTGCTTATGAGATGGTATCTACCCAAATATTCCCTACACCTACACCTGTGCTCAATGTGGAAATGGTGGACATGTCCCAAAATAAAATCATACTGGAAGCCTATATTTCTGCTTATTGGAAACAATAACACATGGAGACAACCCAATTCTGTATTTTTTCCACCCATCCCTATCGCCATCCTGAGTATTAAATATTTCACACAGTGTCACCCCACACCTATTTAACACTGCAATGGGACTAAACCACTTTTCAGGAAACAAGAACAACCTTCTTCGATGCAAGAGTGGATCACTAAAGTCAATGATATCATGACTGCGGAGGGACAGGTTCATCTTTGCTGAGACATGTACTGTATCATAAGTTTTATAATATCTGGGTGACATGGTTACATTTTACCTCATCAAATACCAGTGTGACACTGCCTGGAACATGAATACTAGGAATTATGGCAGATAGAGAAATGATCTTGTTAGGCATAACATTCCCTGTGTAATGGATATTATTGTTAACTATCTGCACATATCTGCATGTCCTTAGTTTTCCCCCCAAATTACCCTTATGCCGCGTACACACGCTCTGAATTTCCAACAACAAATGTTCGATGGAAGCTTGTTGTCGGAAATTCCAACTGAGCTGGATCTCAAATTTTCCGACAAAATTCTGAGCGTGTTTAGACAATTCAGACGCACAAAGTTCCACGCATGCTCTGAATCAAGTACGAGATGGAAGCACTCGGTCTGGTAAAACTAGCGTTCGTAATGGAGATAGCACATTCGTCACGCTGCAAATTTTTAAATCTGTTAATGCAGCACATTCTCTTCTTTATAATGCTAGAATAATGAAGTTGTTTTGCTGCTGATATTCACACAGAGTTCTGACAAACTGATTTCTTTATTATTTCTCATGATCTCCTGAATAATCTTTTAATTTTATCTCTCCATAATAATGTTTAGAATTTATTTTTATAGTGATCTTTTTTCATTTTTTTTAATCAAGATCTCCTGTTTAAAAAAATAATAATTCTAGTGATCTATTTTTTTTGTGTCAAGTTACCACAACACCATTATTATCTTGGTGTCACTTGTTAATTTGACATTGTATTTTTGAAATGTACCTGCCTACTCACAACAAACTGTCCTTTTTGAAGTAAAACACATAGGCAAGTATTTGTGAAAAAAAATTGACATTTATTAGGGGTCATAACAAAACAAAGAGGAAGGCAACGCTGGATAAACTGGTGAAATTGGCGAAGGAAAACTAGATACGAACTGACTACACGCACTGAAAAACAGATACTAACCCACAAGCAAAAACTGAAGAGCAGTAATGGACTGAAAAGCATGAGGCCGAAAAGCGCAAATCGTCTCTCACCAAACTTTTACTAACACGAGATTAGCAGAAGGAGCCCAAAGGGTGGCGCACTTGGTATTGAACTTCCCTTTTATAGTGCCGTCATACGTGTTGTACGTGACCACGTTCTTGGCGATCGGAATTTCCAACAACATTTGTGCGACCGTGTGTATGCAAGACAAGTTTGAGACAACATCCGTCGGAAAAAAAATCCACGGTTTTGTAGTCGGAATGTCCGATCGTGTGTACGTGGCATTACAGTTTCTAGGTAGACTTGGAGGCCAGAACTTTGCCATCTCCTTTTCCCACCTTGTTTCCCTACCTTTGTTGTGTTTACTGTAATGCCACGTACACACGGTCGGAATTTACGACAACACATGTTCGATGTGAGCTTGTTGTTGGAAAATCTGACCGTTTGTATGCTCCATCGGACATTTGCTGTCGGAATTTCCAACAACAAATGTTTGAGAGTTGGTTCTCAAATTTTCCGACAGCAAAACTTGGTGTCGGAAATTCCTATCGTGTGTACCCAATTCCAACGCACAAAAATTCTACGCATGCTCGGAATCAATTCGACACATTCTCGGAATCATTGTACTTAATTTTTCTCGGCTCGTCGTAGTGTTGTACGTCACCACGTTCTTGCCGTTCGGAATTTCCGAGCAACATTTGTGTGACTGTGTGTATGCAAGACAAGTTTGAGCCAACATCCGTCGGAAAAAAATCCACGGTTTTGTAGTTGGAATGTCCGAACGTGTGTACGCGGCATTACACTTTAAAAAATGTTGTAGCGGTTTGGTATTATGGAATCAACATGTTTAATGTTCAGGGTATCTTAATTTAAATACTATGAGCAGTTATCTAATTGTAAATTTGTCATGTCCATTGCGGATTTATATGCATATACAAAAGTGAGTACACCCCTCACATTTTTGTAAATATTTTATTATATCTTTTCACGTGACAACACTGAAGAAATTACACTTTGCTACAATGTAAAGTAATGAGTGTACAGCTTGTACAATGTAAATTTGCTGTCCCCTCAAAATAACTTAACACACAACCATTAGTGTCTAAACCGCTGGCAACAAAAAGTGAGTACACCCCTAAGTGAAAATGTCCAAAATGGGCCCAAAGTGTCAATATTTTGCGTGGCCACCATTATTTTCCAGCACTGCCTCAACCCTCTTGGGCATGGAGTTCACCAGAGCTTCACAGGTTGCCACTGGAGTCCTCTTCCACACCTCCATGAGAACATCATGGAGCTGGTGGATGTTAGAGACCTTGCGCTCCTCCACCTTCCATTTGAGGATGCCCCACAGATGCTCAATAGGGTTTAAGTATGGAGACATGCTTGGCCAGTCCATCACCTTTACCCTCAGCTTCTTTAGCAAGGCAGTGGTAGTCTTGGAGGTGTGTTTGGGGTCGTTATCATGTTGGAATACTGCCCTACGGCCCAATCTCCAAAGGGAGGGGATCATGCTGTGCTTCAGTATGTCTCAGTACATGTTGGCATTCATGGTTCCCTCAATGAACTGTAGCTCCCCAGTGCCGGCAGCACTCATGCAGCCCCAGGCCATGACACTCCCACCACCATGCTTGACTGTAGGCAAGACACACTTGTCCTTCTACTCCTCACATGGTTGCTGCTTCACACGCTTGACACCATCTGAACAAAATAAGTTTATCTTGGTCTCATCAGACCACAGGACATGGTTCCAGTAATCCACATCCTTAGTCTGCTTGTCTTCAGCAAACTGTTTGCAGGCTTTCTTGTGCATCATCTTTAGAAGAGGCTTCCTTCTGGGACGACAGCCATGCAGGCCAATTTGATGCAGTGTGCGGCGTATGGTCTGAGCACTGACAGGCTGACCTCCCACCCCTTCAACCTCTGCAGCAATGTTGGGAGCACTCATACGTCTATTTCTCAAAGACAACCTCTGGATATGATGCTGAGCTTGTGCACTAAACTTGTTTGGTTGACCATGGAGAGGCCTGTTCTGAGTGGAACCTGTCCTGTTAAACCGCTGTATGGTCTTGGCCACCGCGCTGTAGCCAGGCCCGGATTTCCCACAAGGCCACCGAAGCCAGGCTCCTCGGGGCAGCAGGGCGCAGAGGGGTGGCAGCAGCAGAGTCCCCCGATGGCCGGAACATACAGTTAAGGGTGGTAAGTTGCTTTCTAGCAGGACTAAATGTAGTGTGGGGGAATCCACTCACTCGTTAACAAGTGATTGCGGCGATGTCGCCGAAATCACTTGCAAAATGTGTGCTGCCGTCCGTCCTCCCTTCTCCCCCACCCCCACATACCTCTCTCTGCTGGCTCTGTCTTCAGGACTCCGTCCTCCCCCTGGCCGCCGAGTCTGTCTCCTGTCCCTGCCGCCGATGTACACAGTGAGAGGGCTGAGCTGTGTTCTTCCAATCTCAGCTGTGACAGGAGTTCTAGCACAGTGCTAGGACTCCTGTTTTGGAGGTGACAGGGTCAATAAAGAGAACATGTCACCTCCAATTGCTATCACACAAGGAATTGTTTTCTCCTGTGTAATAGCAATAAAGTTAAGTGAAAAAAATGTATAAAAAAAATTAAAATAATAACAAATAATAACAAAACAAAACAACCCGTTCACCGAACAGCGAACAATTTGGGGTGTTCGCGGCAAATTCGAAAAGCCGAGGAAACACCCTGTAAAAGTCTATGGGAGAAATATAAAGTGCTAATTTTAAAGGCTTATATGCAAGTCATTGTCATAAAAATTGTTTGGGGACCGTGTCCTGCCCCAGGGGACATGTATCAATGCAAAAAAAAGTTTTAAAAACGTCTGTTTTTTCGGGAGCAGTGATTTTAATAATGCTTAAAGTGAAACAATAAAAGTGAAATATTCCTTTAAATTTCGTACCTAGGGTGTGTGTATAGTATGCCTGTAAATTAGCGCATGTTTCCCGTGCTTAGAACTGTCCATGCACAAAGTGTCATTTCTGAAGGAAAAAAAGTAATTTAAAAGCACTCGCGGCTATAATGAATTGTCGGCTCCCGGCAATACAGAGAACAGTCATTGAAAGTCATTGATAAAAAAAAAAAAAAATGCGTGGGGGTCCCCCCAGATTCAATTACCAGGTATGGTAATTGGTCTGGTATGGATATTAAGGGGAACCCTGCGTCAAATTAAAAAAAAAATGACGTGGGGTTCACCCCAAATATCCATACCAGACCCTTTATCCGAGCACGCAACCTGGCAGGCCACAGGAAAAGAGGGGGGACGAGAGAGCGCCCCCCCTCCTATGTCATTAGTAGTGATGAGCCGAACACCCCCGGGTTCGGTTCGCACCAGAACCTGCGAACGGACCGAAAGTTCGCACAAACTTTAGAACCCTATTAAATACAATGGATGCGAACGTTCGAAATCTAAAGTGCTAATTATAACAACTAATATGCATGTTATTGTCCTAAAAAGGGTTTGGGAACCCGGGTTCTGCACCAGGGGACATGTATCAATCCAAAAAAAAGTTTTAAAAACGGACGTTTTTCGGGAGCAGTCATTTTAATGATGCATACAGTGAAAAAAAAAGTCAAATATTCCTTTAAATATCGTACCTGGGGGGTGTCTAAAGTATGCCTGTGAAGTTCCACGTGTTTCCCGTGTTTAGAACTGTCCCTGCACAAAATTACATTTCTAAAGGAAAAAAAGCCATTTAAAACTGCTTGCGGCTTTAATGTAATGTCTGGTCCCGGTAATATGGATGAAAATCTTTAAGAAAAATGGCATAGCTACCCCATCACAGCCCCCCCCCCTACCCCAGCCCATTACCAGCCCCTTTGGGTCTTGTATGGATATTAAGGGGAACCCCGCACACAAAATAAAAAAGGCCCTATATACTCTGAACAGCCGTATACAGGCGGTGCATACAAGACAGGGACTGTAGGTTTGTTCTTATGTATAATCTGTTTGTAATTTTGAACAGGTACATTGTTTAAGTGTAGCTCCAGCCAAAAAATCTATTTTTAAGCTTTTTGGAAAACATAGGGAAGGGTTATCACCGCTGTAACATTTGTTTTGCTGTCTGTGCAGTGTGCACCTGTTCAGAACAGTTCACCTCACTTTCCGTCCTAATGACAAATGTTTTTTGAAAATTTGTTTTTTTTATTGAAACAAGAATTGGTGATAAAGCATCAGTGGAGAGGAGACACTTTTTTTCCCATATTAACTCTTACAGGAGAGAATTTGCATTCCTAGGGGCAGATTTCCTCTCACTTCCTGTTGTATCCTTCCGGTTGCAAGGAGGAGTCGTTTGTAAGTTGGATGTTTGAAAGTAGGGGCCTGCCGTATATACTCAGCTGAAATTTGCCCCTTACATGTTGGTGTTGCCACAACACTGTGAGCCCTCACAGTTACTCTTGGTGGGCGCAGGAATGGGCCCTGCTGTGAATTATTAGATCAAGAATTGTAATTGCATGCCCCTGTTGAACAGGGGCTGAAAAATTGGGCCTTTGGTGGTGGTGATGTTGACACAACACTGTAAGGCCTCACAGTTACTCTTGGTGGGCGCAGGAATAGGCCCTGCTGTGAATTATTAGATCAAGAATTGTAATTGTATGCCCCTGTTGAACAGGGGCTGAAAAATTGGGCCTTTGGTGGTGGTGGTGGTGGTGTTGACACAACACTGTAAGGCCTCACAGTTACTCTTGGTGGGCGCAGGAATGGGCCCTGCTGTGAATTATTAGATCAAGAATTGTAATTACATGCCCCTGTTAAACAGGGGCAGAAAAATTGGGCCTTAGGCACTGGTGCCACAACACTGCAACCCCTCACAGATACTGTACTTGGAGCACAGCAATGAGCCCTGTTGCAAAGTATTGCATCAAAATTTTTAATTACACGCCCCTGTTAAACAGGGGCTGAAAAATTGGGCCTTAGCCACTGGTGCTGGTGCCACGACACTGCAACCTCTCCCAGATACTCTAGTTGGAGTGCAGGAATGAGCCCTGCTGCAAAGCATTGCATAAAAAATTGTAATAACACGCCCCTGTTAAACAGGGGCTGAAAAATTGGGCCTTAGCCACTGGTGCTGGTGCCACGACACTGCAACCTCTCCCAGATACTCTAGTTGGAGTGCAGGAATGAGCCATGCTGCAAAGCATTGCATAAAAAATTGTAATTACATGCCCCTGTTAAACAGGGGCTGAAAAATTGGGCCTTAGCCACTGGTGGTGGCACCCAGAAACAAAAATGTTCTTCCAAGCTATCATCATCAATCGGATCATTGAGGAGGAGGAGGATAGTCAGTCAGCATAACAGGACAGTCTCTCAGCATCAGCATCAGTCTTGAAGGGATGTGACATTTGAAAATAAATTAGTCTGTTATATCAGCTTGAGGTGTTTGGTAGCTGGTGGTGATCCAAGACTGGTTCATCTTTATGAAGGTCAGTCGATCAACAGAGTCGGTGGACAGGCGCACCCTGTGATCCGTGACAAATCCTCCAGCAGCACTGAATGTGCGTTCTGAAAGAACGCTGGATGCAGGACAGGCCAGTAGCTCAATTACATACTGTGCAAGCTCTGGCCAGTGATCCATCCTCAAGACCCAGTAAGCCAGAGGATTTTCGGTGGGGAAGGTGTCCAAGTCTGACCTTGCCCCTAGGTATTCCTGCACCATGTATATCAGATGCTGGCGATGGTTGCTGGAACCGATCATACCTTGGGGCTGCGGACTAAAGAATTGTCTGAACGCATCGGTCAGACGGCCACCTTCCCCACCGCTCCTTCTTTGACTGACCGAAGCCTCAGCAACTCGTTGTCCAGGACCAGGAGTTTGTAACCTCCGAATCTCTGGGAACGCGTTGCACAGACCTTTCTGCAAGGCCTCCCGGAGTTGTCTCATCCTCTGCTCCCTCTGCGACGGTAAGATAAGGTCCGCAACCTTACCCTTGTACCGTGGATCAAGGAGAGTGGCCAGCCAGTAATGGTCCCTCTCCTTGATCCGAAGAATACGAGGATCCTTCCGCAGACTTTGCAGGATCAGGGAGGCCATGCAGCGTAGGTTAGCTGAGGCATTCGGTCCGGAGTCCTCTGGGTCACTAAGGACGACATGATCCGCAGCCACCTCCTCCCAGCCATGTACAAGTCCACTGGTTTCTTGGGACTGTAAATCATCCCTAAAAGACTGCTGCTGATGATGCTGAGCGCCAGGCTCCACCTCCATGCTGATACAATCCTCCTCCTCCTCCTCCTCTTCCTCTTCTTCCTGTGCGATGGGTGGGACAGAAGGAACACTGTCTGGGTAAAGGGGGCCTTGAGAGGCAAGGAAGTCCTCCTCTTCCTGCCTCTGTTCTGCCTCAAGTGCCCTGTCCATTATTCCACGCAGCGTATGTTCCAACAGGTGGACAAGAGGTACAGTGTCACTGATGCATGCACTGTCACTGCTCACCATCCTCGTGGCCTCCTCAAATGGTGCCAGGACAGTGCATGCATCCCTAATCATGCCCCACTGGCGTGGTGAAAAAAACCCGAGCTCCCCTGACCCTGTCCTGGTGCCGTAGTCGCACAGGTACTCATTGATGGCCCTCTGCTGCGTGTGCAGCCGCTGCAGCATGGCCAATGTTGAGTTCCACCTGGTGGGCATGTCACATATAAGGCGGTTCTTGGGCAGGTTCAACTCCTTTTGCAGCTCAGCCAAGCGAGCACTGGCATTATAAGATCTGCGGAAATGCACACAGACTTTCCTGGCCTGCCTCAGGACATCCTGTAAGCCCGGGTACCTGCCCAAGAACCGCTGCACCACCAGGTTAAGGACTAGGGATGAGCTTCGAGTTCGAGTCGAACTCAAGTTCGACTCGAACATTGCCTGTTCGCCCGTTCGCCGAACAGCGAACAATTTGGGGTGTTCGCGGCAAATTCGAAAAATCTATGGGAGAAATCTAAAGTGCTAATTATAAAGGCTTATATGCAAGTTATTGTCCTAAAAAGTGTTTGGGGACCCGGGTCCTGCCCCAGGGGACATGTATCAATGCAAAAAAAAGTTTTAAAAACTGCAGTTTTTTCGGGAGCAGTGATTTTAATAATGCTTAAAATGAAAAAATAAAAGTGAAATATTCTTTAAATTTCGTACCTGGGGGGGTGTGTATGATATGCATGTAAAGTGGCGCATGTTTCCCATGCTTAGAACTGTCCCTGCAAAAAATGTCATTTTTGAAAGAAAAAAAGTCATTTAAAACTCACTCATGGCTATTAATGAACTGTTGGCTCCCGGCAATACATACAAAAGTCATTGATAAAAATAAAAAAAAAAGCGTGGGGGTTCCCCAGAATTCAATTACCAGGCCCTTCAGGTCTGGAATGGATATTAAGGGGAACCCCGCCGCAAATAAAAAAAAATGGCGTGGGGTTCCCCCAAATATCCATTCCAGGCCCTTCAGATCTGGCATGGATTTTAAGGGGAACTCCACCCCAAATAAAAAAAAAATGGCGTGGAGTCCCCCTAAAAATCCATACCAGACCCCTTATCCGAGCATGCAACCTGGCCGGCCGCAGGGGAAGAGGGGGGGACGAGAGAGCGGCCCCCCCTCCCTCCTGAACCGTACCAGGCCACATGCCCTCAACATGGGGAGGATGTCCCCATGTTGATGGGGACAAGGGCCTCATCCCCACAACCCTTGCCCGGTGGTTGTGGGGGTCTGCGGGCGGGGGGCTTATCGGAATCTGGAAGACTCCTTTAACAAAGGGGACCCCCAGATCCCGGCCCCCCCATGTGAATTGGTAAGGGGTACATTGTACCCCTACCATTTCACGAAGAAAGCGTAAAAAAATGTTTAAAAAAACACACAAACACCTTGAAAAAGTCCTTTATTAAAAAAAAAAACATTCCAGCGGTGAAATCCAGTGTACCGCGACGATCCCGATGTCCAGCGCTGTCCTTCATTGGTTGTGCCTGAGCGGACCTGATGGGGAACTCCCTCTCAGTGTTTTAAATGTATAGACCCGCCCCTTCTAAAGTTCCCCATCAGGTCCGCTCAGCGGACCAGATGCGGAACATGAGAAGGGGCGGGTCTATACATGTATTACCAAAGTGAGAGAAGTTCCCCATCAGGTCCGCCCCCTCGGTAGTGCCCGCAAGTACTTGGCTGTGACACACCGAATTCTACACCTTCATTCCCCTCAGTGCAGGTTTCAGAGAGGACTGAAGGTATAGTGGGGTTGGAGATCCCAGCTGATGCGGTGCAAGAAGAGGTCCGCTTTGTTCTTTGGTGTGGGTCTTTAAGGTAGGCTTGCCAACGAGCTGCATGGCAGGTCAACATATGTCTGGTCAAGCATGTGGTGCCCAAGCGGGTGATGTTTTGGCCACGCGATATACGCTTGAGACATATGTTGCAAACAGCAGCTGTGCGATCTGATGCACTCGACTCAAAAAAGGCCCACACCAAAGAACTATTTGAATAATGGGCAGAGACAGCGCCCTGCACAGGTGGAGTTCTGCGGTGTGATTCCGTCGGTGTGCTGCCCTTACGCTGGCCCCCCGAGGGCATCCTGCCTCATTGGAGATGTGCCTCCTCCTCATCCTCCTCCTCCTCCTCTCTCCTATTAGGCACCCACGTGGAGTCAGTGACCTCATCATCCCCTCCCTCCTCATCACTGGAGCCAATCTGGCAGTATGCTGCAGCTGCTGGAACATGACTGCCAGATTGGTGTCCTTCTTGAGCATCCCCTCTCTCTGCTCTCACGCTACTGCCTTCCTCTAGCTGGGTATCATCATCAGACCTTTCGAAACGCTGGGCATCCTCCTGGAGCATGTACCCAACACTGTGCTCAAACAGTTCGGGGGACTCCTCAGGAGGACATGGTTGGTCTAGGGAATTAGTGACTGATGATGACATTGATACCAGGGAAGAGGACGCTTTGGCAGCTGCTTTGCCAGTACCCTGAGCCTGGGTGAGAGAGGATGAGGAGGATGAGGAGGGCTTGGTCATCCACTCTACCAAGTCTTCGGCATGATGCGGCTCAACACGTCCAGCTGCCGAAAAGAAGGACAAGCGTGTCCCATGGCCACGTGCTGATGGCGATGCACCGCGTCCATGACCAGCACTGTTGTCTCTAGACACAGATCCTGCTTGCCCTCTTTTATTGGCTCCTGACTGTCTGCCTCTCCTTGTTTGCCTTCCAGACATTCTAATGGCCTGCAGGGAAATGGGAAAACCAGCAATAAGGCCTAGCTTCAGGAGTATATTTTGCAGGAATCACACTACGCCTGCTGTAGGTGCTGCAAATGCCTGTTGGTGTAACACACCAGGAAAAAGCAGCAATACAGGCTAACTTCAGGTGTAATATGATCAGGAGGCACACTCCGCCCGCTGTAAGTGCTGCAAATGCCTGTTGGTGTAACACACCAGGAAAAAGCAGCAATACAGGCTAACTTCAGGTGTAATATGATCAGGAGGCACACTCCGCCCGCTGTAAGTGCTGCAAATGCCTGTTGGTGTAACACACCAGGAAAAAGCAGCAATACAGGCTAACTTCAGGTGTATAATGTGCAGGAGGCTTAGCAACAATGACACTGACACTGTCCCCTGCCTATCCTTCTCTCTCCCTGCACACAAGGTTTATCAAAGTATATGACACTGACACTCTCCCTGCCTATCCTTCTCTCTCCCTGCACACAAGGTTTAGCAAAGAATATGACACTGACACTGTCCCCTGCCTATCCTTCTCTCTCCCTGCACACAAGGTTTATCAAAGTATATGACACTGACACTCTCCCTGCCTATCCTTCTCTCTCCCTGCACACAAGGTTTAGCAAAGAATGTGACACTGACACTGTCCCCTGCCTATCCTTCTCTCTCCCTGCACACAAGGTTTAGCAAAGAATATGACACTGACCAGGGCTGCTGATAGAAATCATCGGGCCCCGTAGAGCCTACCTGACGGGGCCCCCTTTAGCCCAACCCCTGTTCCCACCCCTGATCCCTCCTTCAGCCCCACCCCTGGCCCCGCCCCTATACCGAGAGGCTAGGGTATGTAGACAGGCTAGTGTATACAGAGAGCACCCCCCACCAATTTAATACAATTAGAGGATGATCGAATGAAATGGAATCAGTATACAGAGGTTTACTTCTTCTGAGAGATATAAAAGGAACACTCTAAGCACCATGATCACTTCAGTGATTTGAAGTGGTCAAGGTGGTAGGAGTCAGTATGTGGGATGGCATGAATATACTAAGGTGGTCTAATGATTGGCTTCTAACAGGGAAGGCTACTCAGATCAAAATTTGGCTGATCCCTGCTAAACTGAATTTTGATGTGTGTGTACCCAACTTTACCTAATTCCTTGCTTTAGCTGGCTTCTTTCAGCGCTGACTGGTTCCCCACAGTGCTTGTGTATGTTTTAGGCTGCTTTCACAATGGATCGGGCGGGTGTTGACAGTATAAAGTGGAAGTAAAGAAGTGCAGCGCTATTAAATAAAAAAAGGTGACAAATGGGAATATCACATATACAAGTAAAAAATTCGATATAGTTGGAGGCAGATCTCAGATTGTGGAGTACCCCTATCAACAGGTAAAATTCATAGGTGAAGCAATAGTGTCAATATATATATATATATATATATATATATATATTGTGACAGCAGGAAGGTAAAGTCACCTGGTTGCATCCAGGGGGGTAGATATATTTCGCCCAGATTCAGGCTTTACGCCGACTTATACAACTAGGTGGAGAGTTGTATAAGCCCAGCTAAGGCTAGTGGGCTAATGGATGACTCATACCTCTAGGGAGAGTGCTGGGCCTGTTTTGTGTGGGGAGCCCATCCCGGGGGTCACACACACCCGCTGCCGAGCTAACCCCCTCACAGTTGGTGGAGAACCAGTGGCAGTTTTTTTTAAGCCAGCATGGAGGAGATACTGAAGCAGCTGGCTCTAGCAAATGCCAATCAACAGCAGACAAATGCAGGTTTGCAAAAGAGCCTTGCAGCTCAACAACAGAACTTCGCAGCCCAGCAGCAAGCTCATCAACAGAGCCTTGCAGCCCAGCAGCAGACAAACGCAACTTTGCAACAGAGTCTGGAGGCTCAGCAACGAGCCCAGCAGCAATCTGAGGCCCGCTTCATAGACCTGTTGCAGAAGCAAGAGCAGAGACTACAACAACAGATGGAAGCAGTAATGCAGCAACGTCCGCAGACCAGTGAGGAAAGCCGTCCCACTAATACCGCGTCCTTTGGGGTGAGTCGTTTATTGACAAAAATGACTGGAGAGGATGATCCAGAGGTATTTTTGACCACATTTGAAAGGACCGCTGAAAGAGAAAAGTGGCCTGAGGAGCAGTGGGCTGGACTGGTGGCTCCTCTGTTAACTGGTGAATCGCAGAAAGCTTACTATGACCTAGAGCCTAACCAAGCAAAAGACTATGTGATGCTAAAAGCTGAAATATTGGCAAGGCTGGGTGTCACCCAGGCTGTCCGGGCTCAGCGTGTGCATAACTGGACTTTCCAGCTTGGAAAACCCCCCAGGTCTCAAATGTATGATCTCATTCACCTGAGCAGAAAGTGGCTACAGCCAGAGACTTTGTCCGCACCAAAGATTGTGGAACGTGTTGTAATGGATCGGTTTTTGAGAGCTCTTCCTACTGCCATCCAAAAGTGGGTAAGCCATGGAGACCCAGAGACGGCTGATGGTCTTGTGGATCGTGTGGAGAAATACTTGGCTACAGAGAACCTGACGGCCTCTTCCAGAGACACTCGGACTTTCCACCCTAAGACCAGACCATCCCCAGGGGCGGATAAGAGGATTCCAAGGGGTGAGGGTGGAGAGAGTGAGAGGGTGGGAGCTCTACCCCAAGTTTGGCGAGAACAGCCTGGGAAATCAGCGGCTCAAGAGGCGGCAAGAAGGATCGTTTGCTACCGCTGCCGGCAAGCGGGACATATTGCAGCCAATTGCCCGGTTGTGGAGGAACCCATGCAGTGTGACTTTCTGACGGGCAGACGTCAGTCGCTGTGTGCGACAGTCGCATGCACTGCCATTCGAGGAACTGAGAAACATTTATGCAAAATGTGTGTTAATGGTAGAAATGTTGTGGTATTGCTGGATTCAGGTAGCCTTGTGACCCTGATAAAGGCTGAGTTAGTTAAAACAGAGGTCTCTGGGAATAGCAAGGTAGCTGTTATTTGTGTGCATGGGGACACCCGAGAGTATCCAGTGACTACAGTGTGTTTCGAGACCCCCAAAGGTACCCTCTCTCATCCAGTGGGCTTAGTATCTCAGTTACCGCATGACGCCATTGTGGGAAGGGATTTTCCGAAGTTCTGGGAACTGTGGGATGATCCTGAGCCCCTCACTGGTGCCCCTATGTACCAGGAATGTGATAGCCAAAACTCCCCTGAGAGTGGTGAGGACTCTCCGGAATTTCCCTTATCAGTATTGGCAGGGGAGACTCAAGAAACTGGAGAGGAGCCCACCTCCTCAGACGAAAACCTACCGTCTGTGGAGTTTTCTGATCTTGAGGTTCACAGGGAAAACTTTGCCACAGAACAGTTGAAAGACCCCGCCCTAATAAAGGCACGGGAAAACGTAGTGAAAATAGATGGCGAGTTAGTGAACCCAGATAATACCTGCACTTACCCATACTTCAGCGTAGAGAAGGACCTACTGTATCGGGTGGCAAAAAGGGCAGAAGAAACCGTTGAGCAGCTTGTGGTGCCCAAACCTTACAGGAAGTTGGTGTTGGAGTTGGCCCATGGGCACATTCTTGGAGGTCATCTGGGGACAGAGAAAACCCGAGAGAGGGTATTACAGAGATTCTATTGGCCGGGGGTGATGAAGGACGTAGACAATTATTGTTCCTCCTGCCCTGTGTGTCAGAGGTCGGCCCCGATGCCACATTTCCGTAGCCCGCTGGTCCCTCTACCCATCATTGAGGTCCCGTTTGAGAGGATCGCCATGGATTTGGTAGGTCCTATAATCAAGTCCGCTAGGGGGCACCAGTACATATTAGTTATAATGGACTATGCCACCCGTTATCCAGAAGCGATCCCTCTCCGAAATACCTCGGCCAAAACCATAGCCAAAGAGCTATCTCTTGTGTTTAGCCGGGTGGGTATTTGTAAAGAACTGCTTACGGACCAAGGTACACCCTTTATGTCCCGGGTTATGAAGGAGCTGTGTAAATTATTCAAAGTGACGCAATTACGTACATCTGTGTATCACCCCCAAACCGATGGGCTGGTTGAAAGATTCAACAAAACCCTAAAACAAATGTTGAAGAAAGTGGTGGATAGAGATGGAAAGGATTGGGACTGTCTACTTCCTTATCTGATGTTTGCTATTAGGGAGGTGCCCCAATCCTCTACGGGATTCTCCCCCTTTGAGTTACTGTATGGGAGACACCCAAGAGGGCTGTTGGATATTGCCAAGGAAACTTGGGAAAGTGAGAGTTCTCCCCACAGGAGTGTGATTGAGCATGTCGCCCTGATGCAAGACCGAATTGCACAGGTAATGCCCATCGTGAAGGAACATTTGGCCCAAGCGCAGTTAGCACAGCAGAGAGTGTACAACCGTGGAGCCAAGACCCGTACCTTTTCCCCGGGGGATAGGATACTGGTACTTGTCCCTACGGTTGAAAGTAAATTCCTTGCCAAATGGCAAGGCCCCTACGAGATAATGGAAAAAGTGAGCGAAGTGAATTACAAGGTCAGACAACCAGGAAGGCGAAAGCCCGAACAGATCTATCACGTTAATCTGTTGAAAGCCTGGAGGGATAGAGAGTCCCTAGTCGCAGACACTTGGTCACCAGCTCAAACTGGTTGCGTGATTCCTGAGGTTGGAATAGCAGCCACCTTGTCACAACCCCAACAACAGGAGGTTAAGGAGTTTGTGCTTCGCAACAAGGAGGTATTCTCTGAGCTGCCGGGACAAACATCTGGGGTAGAGCATGACATCATTACCCCGCCCGGTGAAAGGGTGAAGTTAAAACCCTATCGGATCCCAGAGGCCCGACGGGAGGCAATACGGGAGGAAGTACAGAAAATGCTGAACTTAGGGGTGATAGAGGAGTCCCAAAGTGATTGGTCTAGTCCCATCGTGTTGGTGCCTAAACCGGATGGCTCAAAACAAGGAAACAAATAGAAGAGTGAATAGGTGGTTCCTGGCCCTCCAGGAATTCAACTTCACAGTAAAGCATCGCCCTGGCGTTCAAATGGGGAATGTGGATGCTTTGTCTCGAGTACATGAATGCCTGATTGCTGGTGTTCCAACCCCGAGGTTAAAACAAGAGGGGGGGGGTATGTGACAGCAGGAAGGTAAAGTCACCTGGTTGCATCCAGGGGGGTAGATATATTTCGCCCAGATTCAGGCTTTACGCCGACTTATACAACTAGGTGGAGAGTTGTATAAGCCCAGCTAAGGCTAGTGGGCTCATGGATGACTCATACCTCTAGGGAGAGTGCTGGGCCTGTTTTGTGTGGGGAGCCCATCCCGGGGGTCACACACACCCGCTGCCGAGCTAACCCCCTCACAATATATATATATATATATTGTGACAGCAGGAAGGTAAAGTCACCTGGTTGCATCCAGGGGGGTAGATATATTTCTCCCAGATTCAGGCTTTATGCCGACTTATACAACTAGGGAGTTGATGAAGCCCAGCTGAGGCTAGTGGGCTCATGAATGACTCATACCTCTAGGGAGAGTGCTGGGCGTCGTGAGGCAGGGAGTTGATGAGACCAGCTGAAGCCTGTCAGTTCGTTTAAGGCCTCTATAAAAACTCCCAGATTCATTAGGTGTTTGCTCATGCCTGGAACCAGACCTGTGTGGACTGTCTAGGGAGAGTGAACCCCTGTGCGGTGAGGCAAAGCCTGTGTGGCTATTTGTTTGGACTTTTACTAAACCAGGGACTTAGGGACTAGGACAGCACCAGGCTGATCCCAGTTGTTAGTTTAGGAAACCTGCATGTTTAGTCAGAGGTCAAACTGACCAGGATTTATTTTGTTTGTTTCTTTTTGGCTTTGCTGTGTTTTTGTCACTGTACATAGAGAAATAAACCGCACCTTTTGATTTTGAAAACCACAACCTCCGTCTGCTGGCCCTGTTTTTGTGTGGGGAGCCCAACCAGGGGGTCACACACACCCGCTACCGAGTTAACCCCCTCACAGTTGGTGGAGAACCAGTGGCAGTTTTTTTTAAGCCAGCATGGAGGAGATACTGAAACAGCTGGCTCTAGCAAATGCCAATCAACAGCAGACAAATGCAGGTTTGCAAAGGAGCCTTGCAGCCCAGCAGCAAGCTCATCAACAAGCCCAGCAGCAATCTGAGGCCCGCTTCATAGACCTGTTACAGAAGCAAGAGCAGAGACTACAACAAATGGAAGCAGTAATGCAGCAACGTCCGCAGACCAGTGAGGAAAGCCGTCCCACTAATACCGCGTCCTTTGGGGTGAGTCGTTTATTGACAAAAATGACTGGAGAGGATGATCCAGAGGTATTTTTGACCACATTTGAAAGGACTGCTGAAAGAGAAAAGTGGCCTGAGGAGCAGTGGGCTGGACTGGTGGCTCCTCTGTTAACTGGTGAATCGCAGAAGGCTTACTATGACCTAGAGCCTGACCAAGCAAAAGACTATGTGATGCTAAAAGCTGAAATATTGGCAAGGCTGGGTGTCACCCTGGCTGTCCGGGCTCAGCGTGTGCATAACTGGACTTTCCAGCTTGGAAAACCCCCCAGGTCTCAAATGTATGATCTCATTCACCTGAGCAGGAAGTGGCTACAGCCAGAGACTTTGTCCGCACCGGAGATTGTGGAACGTGTTGTGATGGATCGTTTCTTGAGAGCTCTTCCTACCGCCATTCAAAAGTGGGTAAGCCATGGAGACCCAGAAACGGCCGGTAAACTTGTGGATCGTGTAGAGAGATACTTGGCTACAGAGAACCTGACGGCCTCTTCCAGAGACTCTCGGACTTTCCACCCTAAGACCAGACCATCCCCAGGGGTGGATAAGAGGATTCCAAGGGGTGAGGGTGGAGAGAGTGAGAGGGTGGGAGCTCTACCCCAAGTTTGGCGAGAACAGCCTGGGAAATCAGCGGCTCAAGAGGCCGCAAGAAGGATCGTTTGCTACCGCTGCCGGCAAGCGGGACATATTGCAGCAAATTGCCCGGTTGTGGAGGAACCCATGCAATGTGACTTTCTGATGGACAGACGTCAGTCGCTGTGTGCGACAGTCGCATGCACTGCCATTCGGGGAACTGAGAAACATTTATGCAAAATGTGTATTAATGGTAGAAATGTTGTGGTATTACTGGATTCAGGTAGCCTTGTGACCCTGATAAAGGCTGAATTAGTTAAAACAGAGGTCTCTGGGAATAGCAAGGTAGCTGTTATTTGTGTGCATGGGGACACCCGAGAGTATCCAGTGACTACAGTGTGTTTCGAGACCCCCAAAGGTACCCTCTCTCATCCAGTGGGGTTAGTATCTCAATTACTGCATGATGCCATTGTGGGAAGGGATTTTCCGAAGTTCTGGGAACTGTGGGATGATCCTGAGCCCCCCACTGGTGCCCCTATGTACCAGGAATGTGATAGCCAGAACTCCTCTGAGAGTGGTGAGGACTCTCCAGAATTTCCCTTGTCAGTATTGGCAGGGGAGACTCAAGAAACTGGAGAGGAGCCCACCTCCTCAGACGAAAACCTACCGTCTGTGGAGTTTTCTGATCTGGAGGTTCACAGGGAAAATTTTGCCACAGAACAGTTAAAAGACCCCGCCCTAATAAAGGCACGGGAAAACGTAGTGGAAATAGATGGCGAGTTAGTGAACCCAGATAATACCTGCACTTACCCATACTTCAGCGTAGAGAAGGACCTACTGTATCGGGTGGCAAAAAGGGCAGAAGAAACCGTTGAGCAGCTGGTGGTGCCCAAACCTTACAGGAAGTTGGTGTTGGAGTTGGCCCATGGGCACATTCTTGGAGGTCATCTGGGGACAGAGAAAACCCGAGAGAGGGTATTACAGAGATTCTATTGGCCTGGGGTGATGAAGGACATAGAAAATTATTGTTCCTCCTGCCCTGTGTGTCAGAGGTCGGCCCCGATGCCACATTTCCGTAGCCCGCTGGTCCCTCTACCCATCATTGAGGTCCCGTTTGAGAGAATCGCAATGGATTTGGTAGGTCCTATAATCAAGTCCGCTAGGGGGCACCAGTACATATTGGTTATAATGGACTATGCCACCCGTTATCCAGAAGCGATCCCTCTCAGAAATACCTCGGCCAAAACCATAGCCAAAGAGCTATCTCTTGTTTTTAGCCGGGTGGGTATTTGTAAAGAACTGCTTACGGACCAAGGTACACCCTTTATGTCCCGGGTTATGAAAGAGCTGTGTAAATTGTTCAAAGTGACGCAATTGCGTACATCTGTGTATCACCCCCAAACCGATGGGCTGGTTGAAAGATTCAACAAAACCCTAAAACAAATGTTGAAGAAAGTGGTGGATAGAGATGGAAAGGATTGGGACTGTCTACTTCCTTATTTGATGTTTGCTATTAGGGAGGTGCCCCAATCCTCTACGGGATTCTCCCCCTTTGAGTTACTGTATGGGAGACACCCAAGAGGGCTGTTGGATATTGCCAAGGAAACTTGGGAAAGTGAGAGTTCTCCCCACAGGAGTGTGATTGAGCATGTCGCCCTGATGCAAGATCGAATTGCACAGGTAATGCCCATCGTGAAGGAACATTTGGCCCAAGCGCAGTTGGCACAGCAGAGAGTGTACAACCGTGGAGCAAAGACCCGTACCTTTTCCCCGGGGGATAGGATATTGGTACTTGTCCCTACGGTTGAAAGTAAATTCCTTGCCAAATGGCAAGGCCCCTACGAGATAATGGAAAAAGTGAGCGAAGTGAATTACAAGGTCAGACAACCAGGAAGGCGAAAGCCCGAACAGATATATCACGTTAATCTGTTGAAAGCCTGGAGGGATAGAGAGTCCCTAGTCGCAGAAACTTGGGCACCAGCTCAAACTGGTTGCGTGATTCCGGAGGTTGGAATAGCAGCCACCTTGTCACAACCCCAACAACAGGAGGTTAAGGAGTTTGTGCTTCGCAACAAGGAGGTGTTCTCTGAGCTGCCGGGACAAACATCTGGGGTAGAGCATGATATTATTACCCCGCCCGGTGAAAGGGTGAAGTTAAAACCCTATCGGATCCCAGAGGCCCGACGGGAGGCAATACGGGAGGAAGTACAGAAAATGCTGAACTTAGGGGTGATAGAGGAGTCCCAAAGTGATTGGTCTAGTCCCATTGTGTTGGTGCCTAAACCGGATGGGAGCTGGCGATTTTGTAACGATTTTCGTCAGTTGAACAAAGTTACAAAATTTGACACCTACCCCATGCCACGTATAGATGAGTTGATCGACCGGCTGGGAACAGCCCGATACATGACGACTCTTGACCTCACAAAAGGGTATTGGCAAATTCCCCTGGCCAAGTCGGCCAAAGAGAAAACCGCATTTGTAACCCCAGACGGGGCGTTCCAATATAAGAGAATGCCGTTCGGGTTACAGAATGCGCCGGCCACATTCCAGCGGAAAATGGACCAGATGCTGAGGCCCCATCGGAAGTATGCTGCGGCTTACCTGGATGACGTAATTGTCCATAGCACAGATTGGGCCTCACATCTGCCAAAAGTGCAAGCAGTCCTGGACTCTGTTCGGGAAGCGGGGTTTACGGCTAACCCCAAGAAGTGTACCATTGGGCAGGAGGAGGCCAAATATCTTGGGTACACCATTGGCAGGGGAGTAATAAAACCCCAACTCAACAAAGTCGAGGCCATCCAGAGTTGGCCACGTCCCAACAGCAAGAAGCAGGTACGAGCCTTTCTGGGAATCGCGGGTTATTATCGGCGCTTCATTCCCCACTTTGCTTCTAAGGCTGTGCCCCTAACCAACCTGACGAAAGGGAAAGGGTCGGTCATGATTAAATGGACCCCCGAGGCTGAGGCAGCATTCCAATTCTTGAAACAAGCCTTATGTAGCCAGCCAGTGTTGTACTCACCCGACTTCTCTAAAGACTTTGTCGTACAAAGTGATGCGTCAGATGTGGGGTTAGGAGCAGTATTGTCCCAGGTCTGGAACGGGGAAGAGCACCCAGTCATTTACCTCAGCAGGAAGTTGAAGTCCCATGAGGTAAATTACGCCACGGTTGAAAAGGAGTGTTTAGCGGTGAAGTGGGCTCTAGATTCCCTTCGGTACTATCTGCTAGGTAGGCACTTTGACATGGTTACGGATCACGCTCCGTTAAAGTGGATGGCTCAAAACAAGGAGACAAATAGAAGAGTGAATAGGTGGTTCCTGGCCCTACAGGAATTCAACTTCACAGTAAAGCATCGCCCTGGCGTTCAAATGGGGAATGTGGATGCTTTGTCTCGAGTACATGAATGCCTGATTGCTGGTGTTCCAACCCCAAGGTTAAAACAAGAGGGGGGGGGTATGTGACAGCAGGAAGGTAAAGTCACCTGGTTGCATCCAGGGGGGTAGATATATTTCTCCCAGATTCAGGCTTTATGCCGACTTATACAACTAGGGAGTTGATGAAGCCCAGCTGAGGCTAGTGGGCTCATGAATGACTCATACCTCTAGGGAGAGTGCTGGGCGTCGTGAGGCAGGGAGTTGATGAGACCAGCTGAAGCCTGTCAGTTCGTTTAAGGCCTCTATAAAAACTCCCAGATTCATTAGGTGTTTGCTCATGCCTGGAACCAGACCTGTGTGGACTGTCTAGGGAGAGTGAACCCCTGTGCGGTGAGGCAAAGCCTGTGTGGCTATTTGTTTGGACTTTTACTAAACCAGGGACTTAGGGACTAGGACAGCACCAGGCTGATCCCAGTTGTTAGTTTAGGAAACCTGCATGTTTAGTCAGAGGTCAAACTGACCAGGATTTATTTTGTTTGTTTCTTTTTGGCTTTGCTGTGTTTTTGTCACTGTACATAGAGAAATAAACCGCACCTTTTGATTTTGAAAACCACAACCTCCGTCTGCTGGCCCTGTTTTTGTGTGGGGAGCCCAACCAGGGGGTCACACACACCCGCTACCGAGTTAACCCCCTCACAATATATATATATACATATATATATATATATGTATATATGCACAATATATGGAAAAAAACAAAAATACTAAATAAATGTGATTCATAAAGTCAACTCCAATAACAACATATCCGTGCAGGAATTTTTTGTGAAAATAAAAAGGAATCAGGCTCCAATGTAGGAGTCCATGAAAACAAGTGTCTATAAAAAGAGATGGTATCCAAAACAGCAGACTGATGAAATAAATGGATAATAACAATCTTGGAAAATGTGTGTGACAGTAAACTGCAGCTAGTTTTAGTGGCGCTTTACCGTCATTTTAGCAGGGCTATTCGGTCACTAGCGGGTCGCTTTTAACCCCGATGAAGGGTCAAATGTGCCCGTGTAGCGCCGCTGCCGAAGCGCTTTGCAGGCGCTTTGGCAGTGGTGTCCATTCATTTCAATGTGCAGGAGCGGTGTATACACCGCTCCTCCACTGCTCCAATGATGCTGCTTGCAGGAGTTTTTTTTTTTTTAACGTTGTGCCAGTGCATCACCTCAGTTTGAAAGCACCTGGGCTCTCACCCTGAGACTGCAGGGGAGCCGTTTTTCAGGCGCTTTACAGGTGCTATTTTTAGCCCAAAAGCACCTGAAAAACGCCTCAGTTGCTTACACTCCAGCCCCCTTATCATACCATACAGGGTTAATGTTCCTGTATGGTATGTGATGGACTCTGAGGCTGAGGTTTTGGTGGAGGAAGAGAACACTGCACACACACACACTGCAAGATTGGACTTTATTTAATTTCCTGGAGATGGTCTGTATTTTATATATATATATATATGCACATTCTTTGCTGTTAATGCTCAACTTTATGAATATGTTAGAAATATACTGGGACTTTTCAGGTGCTACATAAATATATTCTACATACACATACGGTATATTAAAAAGAATGATTTTGTGAAATGCATCTGTGTGTAGTACCTGAAAAGTCCCATTATATTCCAAACATATTCAGGCATTTTACTTTCACTTTCACCAGACCTGTCCTACTGAGGTACAGGACAAGTTTACAGAACACATTTGTACCAAGGAAGAACAATTGGTGACTCACAGGACAAGAATGCAATCTGTGATCTGTTATCTTGCCTTGAGGTGATCTCCGGTGTTCTGTCCTGCTTGCTCTGTCCTTCCCTAGGAGGGGGGAAGAAGGCTCGGGTGCTGACAGGAATACAAGTCCACTCTTCTTATCCATAGACCCGAGGAGTGTCTTATCTGGGCAGTGGCGCCTGGACTCGCTGGGCTGGAGTGTCACAGTCCAGTCTGACACACTGTCACAAAATAGTCAGCCTCGCACTCTTCTGCCGAAGCCGCTGCTTGCTCTGCTTCTTTTCTCTGCCCGTGAAGAACAGAGCAGAGCGCCAAGTGCGGAGAGAGATGAATCACTCCGCAGCGCCACGCCAGGGAATGACACGCTGGCCGGGACTTGAGCCACATTGGCCGCGGAAGAGAAGAGATATTCTTCTGCGCCCGAAATAGGAAAAAGAGTCCCCTCCTGCTGCCACCCTGATGAACGAAACAGGTATTCCGCTGGAAAAAATAACGCAATGGGGGGGGGGAGGCGGGGGATGGTGCGGAGGAGAGCTGGCTGTTCTAAAGATGTTATGTCAGGGCTGTGTTTTTTTTTTCCCCCTACATTAACACTAGTTCTCTGTGAAGGTTGCCGGGCCCCCCTGCTGGCTGGGCCCAGTACAACAGGGCCAGTTGTACTGGCCTATCAGCGGCCCTGACACTGACACTGTCCCCTGCCTATCCTTCTCTCTCCCTGCACACAAGGTTTATCAAAGTATATGACACTGACACTCTCCCTGCCTATCCTTCTCTCTCCCTGCACACAAGGTTTAGCAAAGAATGTGACACTGACACTGTCCCCTGCCTATCCTTCTCTCTCCCTGCACACAAGGTTTAGCAAAGAATATGACACTGACACTCTCCCTGCCTATCCTTCTCTCTCCCTACACACAAGTTTGAGGTACAAATAGCACTGACACTGTCCCTGCCTATGTAACTCTTTCCCTGCGCCGGAACACACTACACAAGGCCGCCGCGCTGGCGGCCTTTTATAGTGTGGAGCGTGTGCTAAACCCCCTGAGCTATAATTGGCCACAGGCAACCTGCCTGTGGCCAATTATGGCTCTCCTAGCTGCCGGCGCTGTGATTGGCCAGTGCATTCGATGTTCACCGAACGGTCGAACAGCCGATGTTCGAGTCAAACTTATGTTCGACTCAAACACCGAGCTCATCCCTAGTCATTAGCTATTCCCCGGCAAGCGGGGAAAGCTGGGGCTTACCCTATGATGTGACGGGTGACCCCGCCCCCTCCAGTGGAGACTGGAGGAGACTGCAGTGCTGGACATCGGATCACCGCGGGACATAGAGAACAATGCTGGACAGACTGGATTTCATCGCTGGAATGGGTTTTTTATTTTTAAGAAAGGACTTTCCCAACTGTGTCTGTGTGTTTTTTTAATTTTTTTTACACTTTCTTTGTGAAATGGTAGGGATACAATGTACCCCTTACCAATTCACATAGGGGGGTCCGGGATCTGGGGGTTCCCTTTGTTAAAAGGGTCTTCCAGATTCCGATAAGCCCCCCACAACCACCGGGCAAGGGTTGTGGGGATGAGGTCCTTGTCCCCATCAACATGGGGACATGGTGCTTTGAGGGGTCACAGACCCTCCCCATGTTGAGGGCATGTGGCCTGGTACGGTTCGGGGGGCGCTCTCTCGTCCCCCCCTCTTTTCCTTCGGCCTGCCAGGTTGCATGCTCGGATAAAGGGTCTGGTATGGATTTTTGGGGGGAACTCCACGCAATTTTTTTTTCAATTTGGCGTGGAGTTCCCCTTAAAATCCATACCAGACCTGAAGGGTCTGGTATGGATATTTGGCGGGAACCTTACGTCATTTTTTTTTTATTTGACACAGGGTTCTTGAAGGGCCTGGTAATTGAATTTGGGGGGACCCCCACGCATTTTTTTTTTTTTTTTATCAATGACTTTTCTCTGTATTGCTGGGAGCTGACAATTCATTATAGCCGCGAGTGCTTTTAAATGACTTTTTTTCCTTCAGAAATGACACTTTATGCAGGGACAGTTCTAAGCACGGGAAACAAGCGCTGCTTTACAGGCATACTATACACCCCCCCCCCCAGGTACGACATTTAAAGGAATATTTCACTTTTATTGTTTCACTTTAAGCATTATTAAAATCACTGCTCCTGAAAAAACGGCAGTTTTTAAAACTTTTTTTGCACTGATACACGTCCCCTGGGGCAGGACCCGGGTCCCCAAACCCTTTTTAGGACAATAACTTGCATATTAGCCTTGATAATTAGCACTTTTAATTTCAAACATTCGAGTCCCTTGTATTTAATAGGGTTCTAAAGTTCGCGCAAACTTTAGGTCTGTTCGCAGGTTCTGGTGCGAACCGAACCGGTGGGTGTTCGGCTCATCCCTATATATAACACTAATCCACAGCAAAGATGAGATGGTAACTTCCAAAGGATGATTAGGGTCATATATTGTAGGTTTGAGCATTGCAGTTTACAGAATCCAGTAGATATTTTTTTCTGTTATTCTCTGGCAATAGTAAGCAAAATTAAATGTATGAACACAAATACATCCATTCGTGTGAAGTCTAGAGCAATCCGGGTCAAACACAGAAGTCAGCAGAATCAGATACAGGAACACGGGTACAGCTGCAGATCAGACAGCATGTACTGATGCAGCTGCTGCACTTATATCGGCCATTGGCGTCGGTATCAATGGTAAATGCACGCGCACATGAGCATAGGCGTGCGCATCTTCCTGCACCTGTGTCCGGCAAGATGGGCACCCACAGGGCCACACCTGTGCATTTGCATTCACCTTGGAACTTTAGCTGCGCTATGGCCAGCACATCCCTGACAAGTACATGTAACATAAAGCTGAACTGAAAAAGCAGGTTGGGTTATCTCAGCTTCCTTCAGATTCTGGTTGTCATGCTTCTGTACACATTGATCTGGTGCCAGGTTTTGTCTCCTGTCCAAGTTGCTTGAGTTCCTGCCTATCCGCCCTGAACCTAGGCTTTATTAGCCTTTGCCTTTACACCTGTGAGTTAAGCCCTGTACACACGATCGGATTTCCTATGGTTTTTAAACCGATGAAGCTGACTTCCATCAGTCTTGCCTACACACCATCAGTCAAAAAACCAACCGTTCCAAACGCAGTGACGTAAAACACTCCGATGAGCCGAGAAAAATTAAGTTCAATGCTTCTGAGCATGCGTCGACTTGATTCTGAGCATGCGTGGGTTTTTTAACCGATGGACTTGCCCATAGACGATCGGAATTTGTTATCGTTTTTTTATCCATCGGAAAAATGTAAAACATGTTCTATTTTTTCACACCGATGGAAAAAAGACCGATGGGACCCATACACGATCGGTTTGTCCGATTAAAAAAATCCATCGGACTGTTTTCATCGGTAAAACCAATTGTGTGTACGCGGCTTTAGTGTTCGAGCACGGTGTCTTCATGTGGAAGCTGGACCCCTCTGTTCCTGTGTTGTTCACCGCCATCGAGTATTCCATATTCTGTGTGTTGTTTGATCCTGTCTTTGTTCTCTGTGTTTTCCCCTCTGGTTGTGCACTTATATTCCCTTTGGTTTCTGTCCTTGAATCCCTTCATTTCCTGTTTCTGTTTGTGTCTTTCTTAGCATTTGTTTCTTGTTGTTGTTTGACTGCAGCACTTTCCTTGCTCAGTATCCTTCTCTCTCCTGCACTTTACACTTGCTCCTTGTGTCCTCTCCCCTGGAGTTTCTTTCTAACTAGCTGCAGCAGGTTTCCTTGTCTCCTGTGCATACCCTGTGTCCTTCCAACATGCTATTTGGTAACACTCTGCCCACACAGGTGTGTGAGAGAGCCGCGACCTGGGGGCTGCCTTGCAGCTCAACATCCACACCCCCAGTGACTCTGGTAAAGACTAGGTGGCTCCTTAGATCCTGCGACTCTGGCACACCTCCGTTTGAGTGCGGACACGCTGCTCCCGCATCTGTGAGGACCGGTACCCGCGTACACCTGTTTAGCTGTTCCATTGGCCTGCTAGATCTTGAGTTTACAGTACCAGTTGGTCTTACCCTCTGATTGTGACACTGGGCACACAGCTAAACACATTGTAAAGTAAATATGCAATACTTTTTTAACTGCCAAATGATTTGTATTTTCTGCATAGGCAATCTTGAAATTTAGCAAGAGAAGATTAAAAGAATCCTAAAATCCACGCTTCCTGTGAAAACAGTCTAAATAATTAATTAAAGTACCGGCTGATTCGCCGAGGGTGGACGAGATACCTGCCAAGTAAAGCAAAAAAAGCTATGTGGAAAAAATGGGTTGGAGGGGACAAGGGGGTCCCCAGAAAGCAAAAAAATGGTGGGTCAACAACGGCTTAAGGTACAAAAATATGAAAAGGCTTTATTGGGGGTGGGGGTTACATATACATTAAATATCAAGCATATGTGAGGAGAACAGTGTGTCCAGATCAATACAGTGGGGCTGATTTACCAAACGTTTGCGCCATGAGTATTGGCGCATCTGCGTGCGCAATGGCTGTTTTGGTATTTACAAAACATTAGCACCGGTATCGCAGCCCTATTTCCCATTTACTATAGTGTTCTCTGCGCCCGGGAGGAGGCGCTCAGTGCGCTACTATGGACCTGGCGCAGGGCATGTTAAAATCTAAATATAAAGAAGCTGGAAGTGAGAAAATATTGGGGGTGATGTGGGGTGATGTGAGGAAGTTCAGTGACACCTGCCAAATAACAAGCATGGCCAAAATAGAGTGGGAAAGTAACTTTTTCAAAACCAGCCCGCTGCGCCGCCAATTCCGATTCGAGCTGCGGGAGTTTTTTTTTTGAGCTCAGCGCGGGAATTTCAATGGTTTAAATGCGCCGGGACACTGCGCTGGCAAAATCTTAGTAAATGTCAAGTCACCTAAGTCAATTTGCATAAGTTGAACAGGCGCAGCTCTGAACTTGCCAGTGCGCCTGCAAAATTACATTTCTAAAGGAAAAAAAAAGCCATTTAAAAGCAGCCGTGGCTATAATGAATTGTCGGCTCCCGGCAATATAGAGAAAAGTCATAGAAAGTCATTGCTAACCAAAAAAAAAAGCGTGGGGGTTCCCCCAAATTCCATAACCAGGCCCTTCAGATCTGGAATGGATATTAAGGGGAACCCCGCTGCAAATGACAAAAAAAAAATGACGTTCGGGTTCCCCCCAAATATCCAAACCAGGCCCTTTAGATCTGGCATGGATTTTAAGGGGAACTCCACCCCAAATTTTATAAAAAAATGGCGTGGAGTTCTCCCAAAAATCCATACCAGACCCTTATCCGAGCACGCAACCTGGCCGGCCGCAGGGGAAGAGAGGGGGACGAGAGCGGCCCCCTCCCTCCTGAACCGTACCAGGCCACATGCCCTCAACATGGGGAGGATGTCCCCATGTTGATGGGGACAAGGGCCTCATCCCCACAACCCTTGCCCGGTGGTTGTGGGGGTCTGCGGGCGGGGGGCTTATCGGAATCTGGAAGACCCCTTTAACAAAGGGGACCCCCAGATCCCGCCCCCCTGTGTGAAATGGTAATGGGGTACAAATGCACCCCTACCATTTCACAAGGAAAGTGTCAAAAATTTAAAAAATGACAAGAACCGGTTTTTGACAATTCCTTTATTAATGTCTTTTCTTTTCTTCCATCTTCTTCTTCCATCTTCTTCTTTTCTCCATTCGGATTTCTTCCTCCATCTTCATCTTCCTCTTCATCTTTATCTTCATCTTCATCTTCCTTCTTCCTTCTTCCTTCGGTCTTCTCGTCCGCATCTTGCTCCGGCGTCTTCCCTTCTTCTTTCTTCTCCGGCCGCACCGTTTGAATTGGAGGTTCCCGCTGTGCGACGCTTCAGTTCTCCACTTGGTCCGCTACCACCCGATGGCTCCGCCCCCCTCTGTCACCACGGGGAAAGTCCCCGCGAAATCCATGTACATCAGAGGGGGCGGGGTCACCGGGTGTAAGCGGACCCAGAGGCGAACTGAACCTCCAATTCAAACGGAGCGGCCGGAGAAGAAAGAAGAAGGGAAGACGCGGGGCAAGATGCGGACGAGAAGACCGAAGGAAGAAGGAAGATGAAGATGAAGATAAAGATGAAGAGGAAGATGAATGGAGAAAAGAAGAAGGTGGAAGAAGAAGATGGAAGAAGAAGGAAGAAGATGGAAGAAAAGAAAAGACATTAATAAAGGAATTGTCAAAAACCGGCTCTTGTCATTTTTTACATTTTGACACTTTCCTTGTGAAATGGTAGGGGTACATTTGTACACCATTACCATTTCACACGGGGGGGGCGGGATCTGGGGGTCCCAATTGTTAAAGGGGTCTTCCAGATTCTGATAAGCCCCCCGCCCGTAGACCCCCACAACCACCGGGCAAGGGTTGTGGGGATGAGGCCCTTGTCCCATCAACATGGGGACATCCTCCCCATGTTGAGGGCATGTGGCCTGGTACGGTTCAGGAGGGAGGGGGGGCCGCTCTCGTCCCCCCCTCTTCCCCAGCGGCCGGCCAGGTTGCGTGCTCGGATAAGGGTCTGGTATGGATTTTTAGGGGGACTCCACGCCATTTTTTTTTTTTAAATTTACAGCGGGGTTCCCCTAATATCCATTCCAGACCTGAAGGGCCTGGTTATGGAATTTGGGGGACCCCCACGCCATTTTTTTGGGTTAGCAAAGACTTTCAATGACTTTTATCTGTATTGACAGGAACCAGCAATTCATTACAGCCGCAAGGACTTTTAAATGACTATTATTTTACTTTAGAAATGTCATTTTGCTCTCCAACTGTTATAAACATGGAAAACATGTGCTACTTTACAGGCATACTATAGACACCCCCCGGGGATGATATTTAGGGCCAGTTCACACCGGATGCAGTGCAGTGCATTTTTTTGATGCCTGAAAAACGCAAAGAAAGTTGATCACATTAATGCCAATGGCATAGTTCACACCACTGCAGTCCGTTCCAGTGCATTTCAGAAAGCCAAAAAATAATTGGTCATGCTGCATTTTTTAGGTACAAAACTGTACTGGACCCCAGTAAAACACATCAAAAACGCAACGGAACGTACCAAAAATGCACTGGAATGCACCGCAACGCACCTAAATGCACCAAAGACGCACTGCAACACACTTGTCCTAAGTGAAAAGAGGGGGAAAAAAACACTGGACTGCATCAAAAACGCCTCAAAAATGCACTGGAATGTGTCAAAAACGCACATGCAGAAAAGCACCTGGAACGCACCCAGACTGCGTTTCTATAGTGTGAACTAGGGTCAGTTCACACCATAGAAACGCAATCCGGATGCGTTCCAGGTGCTTTTCTGCATGCACGTTTTTCATGCGTTCCAGTGCATTTTTGGCAAGTTTTTGATGCAGTCCAGTGCTTTTTTTTCACCCCTCTTTTTTATTAACCATAGATAAGGACAAGTGTGTTCCAGTGCGTTTTTGGTGCATTTAGGTGTGTTCCTGGGCGTTCCAGTGCGTTTATGATGCGTTTTGATGCGTTCCAGTACAGTCCAGTACAGGTAAAATGCAGCATGTTCTACTTTTTTGGTGGAACTGGAACGCACTGGAACAAACACTGCCATTTAGAACCATATAACCAACTTTCCATGCATTTTTGATGCATAAAAAACGCAATGCACTGCATGTGGTGTGAAATGGCCCTTAAGCAATTTGGCATATTTAAAGGCACTTCTCCTTGTTTTGTTTTTGGTGTTTTCCAAATTGGTGACATTGATATATGTCCCTTAGGGTGGGACCTGGGCCCCCATTTTAAGGCCAATAACTAGAAGATAAGCCAGCCAAGTGGGGACTAGCAAAATTAACAAGTCAGTTCCCATAGACTGCAATGGGATTTGTTGGTGGGGGGAGGGGTGATTGTCCCATCTCTAATTTTGTAGCATGCTGGATGATGTGCTTAATTTTGGACGGGGGGAGGGGGGGGGTTATTTTTTGCTAGCTGCATTGGTGTTGTTCTGCACATGCCCAGCCAGTTAGTTTTTTTTTTGGGGTGCTTTTTGTGTGTGAACAGCACCTGGGTATTTCTGGGCATGCTCAGAGAGTGTTTTGATGGGTTAGTAATTTAACAGGTGTACCCACTTTGAATTTCAGTCTCTACATTGGGAGAAAGACAAATCCACTCTGCAGTAAAAGTGTAGCTGCTGAAAATCTGAAGGAAAGTACTGGTGATTGGATGTTACAATCATGTAAAAGCAAAGATGTTTTTTTTTGGCTTGTATGTCCCCCTCAGATATACAGCAAGTGCACTTGTAGTGCAAAGTAGATTTGCCTTTAGTAAATAAACCCCACAGTCCAAACTACCTAATAATTTGTGGTGTACCCCGCAATATGCTCGAGTGCATAATGGGGAAAGTATTTAGACTGACCTGTGTCTTCCCAAGGAAAGACATTGTTAGGGATTTTCCCTCACTTCCTGTGTGGCTATGTGACAGGAAGTGAATTATTTGGAAGGATAAAGTGGCCAAATTATTTAGTTAAACTTTTCAAAGACTCATTCCTAAGTTGAATTGTGATGCATGTCAATGGCCCATTTTGACCCTCTTTAATCACTTGAGATCAGCGCTATAACTGATCGACGGCCACAGCATGGTCCTCAATTGCCGGGAGTCCGTCAATAAACGTCCTCCCCTTTGCGCGCGCTGTGGTCACAGAGTCACTGAGACTCGGGTGATGACAGATCCGAGTAAGGGGCCGATCCCTGCCCTTTACCATGTGATCAGCTGTCAGCAAATGACAACTGATCACGTGATGTAAACAAAAGCTGGGTAATGGTTTTTGTTTTCTCCTTGTGCTGACAGTGTGAGCATAAAAAAAAGGCAATCACCGGCTTATGTGCAAGGGACATGGGGCCCGAAGAGGAAGAGACAATTCTGCATCATCTGTGACAATTAGTAGCCCCTGCCAGTGCCACCTATCAATGCCCACCACTGGTGCCAATCAGTGGCACCTAGCAGTGCTGCCAGTGCCTATCAGTGCCCATCACTGCCAACTATCATTGCCACCTAGCAGTGCCACTTCTCACTGCCCACCAGTGCCAAATAGCAATGCCACCTCTCAGTGCCCACCCTTGCCACCTTATCAGTGCCCATCAGTGCAGTCTCATCAGTGTACATCAATGAAGAAGAAAAATTACCTTTTTTTTAAATATTAACCAGTTTCCTACCACCCACCGTCAAATGACATCCTTGGCTTTGGGCAGTGACATCTGAATGATGCCTGCAGTTGCAGGCATCATTCAGATATCATTATTTTCAGGCGGCGATTCTGTGCACAATAAAAACGATCATAGTGGCAGTTCCGCCGCTTGATCGTTCTTATAGGCGGGGGAGGGGACGTTCCCCCCCCTCTTGCCGCCATCCGGTGCTTCTCCGGGCTCTCCCGTGCCATCTGGGGCTCGGAGAACGATTTGGAGATGACTGGTGACCAGATGGTCATCAGTCATCTCTATGACCGTCGGAGGCGCGGGCACGACGTTATGACATCATGCCGTGTTCCTGTATGTTAACCAAGCCGTGATCTTGGCTGTCAGCATGAGATTGGTGATTTTTTGGAACAATATCATGCTTTCCAGCCTGGAGGAGAGATGCGGGGTCTTATTGACCCTGCATCTCTCCATAAAGAGGACCTGTCACACACATTCCTATTACAAGGGATGTTTACATTCCTTGTAATAGGAATAAAAGTGATCCCAAAAAATTTTAAAAAAATTAAAAAGAGTAAGAAATACAAAAAAGTCAAAAAAACAAAAACAAAAAAAATAAAATAAAAATAAGAAAAAACGCCCATGTCCCCGGTAGCTCGCGCTCAGAAGCGAACACACACGTAAGTCCCACCCACATTTGTAAACGCCGTTCAAACCACACATGTGAGTTATTGCTGCGTGCGTTAGAACGAGTGCAGCAATTCTAGCACTAGACCTCCTCTGTAATGCCAAAATGGTAATGTGTAAAAAAAAATTAAGCATCGCCTAGGGAGATTTTTCATTACTGAAGTTTGGTGTCATGCCATGTGTGTGCGCAATTTTAAAGCGTGACGTGTTAGGTATCTATTTACTCAGCATAACAACATCTTTCACATTATACCAAAAAATTGGCCGTAACTTTACTGTTTTGTAATATTTTTAGCAAACAAAAGGTGTTTGAAAATTTATTGCGCAAATACCGAGCGAGATAAAAATTTGCAATGACCGCCATCTTATTCCCTAGGGTGTCTGCTCCAAAAAAATATATAATGTTTGGTGTTTTGAAGTAATTTTATAGCCATAAATTTACGATTTTTACATGAAGGAGAGAAGTGCCAGAATAGGCCCAGTGCTGAAGTGGGTAAAATATAAAAAAAATTTTTTTTTTAAACTCGGTCTTTTGTATTTATAAAAAAAAATAAAAAATAAAACACAAAGGTGATCAAATAGCACCAAAAGCTCTATTTGTGTGCCAACAAATAAAACATTTTCATTGGGTTACAGTGTTGTATGAGCGCGCAATTGTCATTAAAAGTGCATCAGCGCTGAAATGTGAAACTTGGTCTGGGCAGTGCGCAAGTGGTTAATATAAGGCTACATGCACACGGACGTTTTTCAAGCCGCTTGTTTGAGCGTTTTTTGCAGCTTAAAAACATCTCTCCATGTTAGCCTATGGCCTCATGGCCACAATGGCGTTTTGGAGCTGTAAATGGCATAGGCGTTTTTAGGCCCCATGTAGACGGGACGCTGGTGCAAAGTGTTCTGAACTAAGGTTGAAAGTGGCGTTTAGAAAGGCGCGCTTTGTGGCGTTTGCATGCCGTGTTTTACCACATTTGCATGTATATGATAAGGAGCCGCCCTAAGCTCCAAAAACAGTATTATTTACGATTTTAGCTATTTAGTAGACATGTGCACACTGAAATATTTCGTTTCGGAATTTCGTTTTCGTCCGAAAAATAAATTTATTTAGTTACTCCCGAAATTCGTTTTTATTTATTTCGTTTTTCGTTAGAAATTGCATTCGTCCGAAAATCTGAATTAATTAAGGTCGAATCTGTCATTGAAGGCTTATGGTGTCTGTCGAATGTTCAAAGAAGATTCGACGGAGCAGTGAAACTGTACGACGCTGCAATCATACATTTCCGGTCGAATGTTCCGCCCACAAGCTATAGAAGAATTCTAATGTTGTATGACTAGTAATAATTATATTTATTCATTACTATTACTAGTCAACCAACATTAGAATTCTTCTATAGCCTATGGGCGGATGCATTTGACCGGAAATGTACGATTGCAGCGTCGTACAGTTTTGCTGCACCGTTGAATCTTCTAACTTTCGATGCTTTGTCGAATCTTCGTCATTCTAGCTATTTTACTGCTCCTCCTCTTTGGTTACAATCAGCCAATAACATTCATCATCAACTTTATTTTTATTTTACTTCCCCCACCCAATTCCAGCAGTGATCTTTTCTCTCTATGTCGAATCTTTTCTCTCTATAATAACAAATCTTTTCTCTCCTATGTCGAATCTTTTCTCTCCTATGTTGAATCTTTTCTCTCCTATGTCGAATCTTTTTTCTCTATAATGTCGAATCTTTTCTCTCCTATGTCGAATCTTTTCTCTCTATAATGTCGAATCTTTTCTCTCCTATGTCGAATCTTTTCTCTCCTATGTCAAATCTTTTCTCTCCTATGTCGAATCTTTTCTCTCCTATGTCGAATCTTTCTCTCCTATGTCGAATCTTTTCTCTCTATAATGTTGAATCTTTTCTCTCCTATGTAGAATAATCTTGGACTAATAGAGTTAAGGTTAGGCACATTCGACCACAGGTTCGATAGACACAGATTGTTATTGTCAGCGTCACATCGAATCTCCTATCTATATCGAACTGTTGTAGCAACGAAAACGAAAATAAAGCATTTGTTTATGTCGGATCTTTCGGTTTTCGGATTCTGTGCTTTCGTTTTCGTTTGTTAAAACGATAACGAAAATAGCTGAAATTCGGACGAAAATGCATTCGGACGAAAACGAATGCACATGTCTACTATTTAGTGAGACCAGAGTGATATGAGCAGCTGAGAGCAGCAGTGTAGTTGTATTTAGCGTGTCACTTGCCACATCACTTGCCACAAGTTGTGGATTGTCCACTTGCCACGTCAGCTGCCCCAAGTTGTGGATTGTCCACAATGCAATGGAAGCAATTTCATTTATATATATATATATATATATATATATATATATATATATATATATATATATTATGGTTTTTCCTCATTTGCCATAAATTTGGAGTTTATCAATGTAAAAAAAAAGGTCACCTTTAAAAACGCTTCTAAACTAAAATGCGGCTAAACGCTGGTACCGCGTCTGAAACGTGGAAATCTTTGGCGTCTGAAGGCATTTAGAGGGTTTGTGAAAAATGATTTTAAACGCAACTGCATATTTTTTTTGCCAGGACAAAAACAGTGTTTTGGATGTAATAGAATTCAATGGACCCGCATCCAAAACGCAAGTACCGCAATTTTGCGGCTATTTTTTGTTTTACCTGTTTATAGCTGGTTGTTAAAGGAATTGTAAAAAAAAACGGTTCAAAAACCAAAACCAAAAAGAAAACAGCGTGGGGTCCCCCCCCCAGGTCCATACCAGGCCCTTGGGACTAGTATGGATTCAAAGGGGACCCCCCAAAAAAATGGCGTGGGGGTCCCCCCAGAATCCATACCAGGCCCTTCAGGTCTGGCATGTATTTTAAGGGGAACCCAGCGCCAAAAACAAAAAAAGAATTGCGTGGGGTTCCCTTAGAATACACACCAGACCCTTTATCTGAGCACTCAACCTGGCAGGCCGCAGGGGAAAAGGGGGGATGAGAGAGCGGCCCCCCTCCCTCCTGAACCGTACCAGGCCGCGTGCCCTCAACATGGGGGGGTTTGGTGCTTCGGGGCAGGGGGGGCGACCTGGGGCCCCCCCCACCCCAAAGCACCCTGCCCCCATGTTGATGGGGACAAGGGCCTCTTCCCGACAACCCTGGCCGTTGGTTGTCGTGGTCTGCGGGCGCGGGGCTTATCGGAATCCGGGAGCCCCCTTTAATAAGGGGGACCCCAGATACCTGCCCCCCACCCTATGTGAATGAGTATGGGGTACATTGTACCCCTACCCATTCACCTGGTGGCAAAATAAGTCAATAAAAAAAGACAACACAGGTTTGAAAAGTAATTTATTGGGCAGCTCCGGGGGTCTTTCTGCCGGGCCCCCTGCTATCTTCTGCTAGCTCTTTTGCTAGCGGGGGTCCCGGGCTTCCTCGCCGTCTTCTTCCAACTTCGGGGGTCTTTCTGCTGGGCCCCCGCTATCTTCTGCTAGCTCTTTTGCTAGCGGGGGTCCCGGGCTTCCTCGCCGTCTTCGGGGGTCTTTCTGCCGGGCCCCCGCTATCTTCTGCTAGCTCTTTTGCTAGCGGGGGTCCCGGGCTTCCTCGCCGTCTTCTTCCGACTTCAGGGGTCTCTTGTTCTCTTCTCCGGTTGTTCTCCCGCTCTCCGACGCCTTCTCCTCGATCTCCGGTTCTTTCTGCTGGACGCCCCGCTATCTTGTGCCAGCTCTTTTGCTAGCGGTGGCCGGTCTTCTACGTCGCCTTCTTCCTTCTTCTCTTCGCCCGATGTTGCCTCGTCGCTGTCCACCGCCGCAATGATCTGTCCGAGCAGCGGTGCCATTTTTATTGGCATGGGCGTGGTCACCGGCTTATGCCACCACTGACCCTGCCCCCGTATGATGTCACAGTCCTGGGGAATGATGGGACTGTGACGTGAAACGGGGGCGGGGTCAGCGGTGGCATCATCCGGTGGCCACGCCCCATGCCAATAAAAGTGGCACCGCTGCTTGGACAGATCATTGCGGCGGTGGAGAGCGACAAGTCAACATCGGGCGAAGAGAAGAAGGAAGAAGGCGACGTAGAAGACCGGCCCCCACTAGCAAAAGAGCTGCGAGAAGATAGCGGGGCGTCCGGCAGAAAGAACCGGAGATCGAGGAGAAGGCATCGGAGAGCGGGAGAAGAACCGGAGAACAGAACAAGAGACCCCCGAAGTCGGAATCCAGCTCTTCTCTTTGCGTAAGAGCACCGTGTCGAAGTCGCCTCTGCGATCGGTTAAAGAGAGGGAGAAAAAAACCTTCACTTTTAGGCCAGAGGTCTTACCCTGATGGAAATTCAAAAAGCGTTGAGCCACCGGGGTTTCCTCTTTCAGTCTGATACTTTTCAAGTGTTCCCCGAATCTAACACGTAGCTGTCTTTTTGTTTTACTCACATATAATTTGTGGCACGGGCATTAGAGCATATAGAGTATCCTGGTGGTGGCACAATTTATGAAGGACCTAATCTCTATTTCTTGACTACCGTCAGAGTTTCTAAACGTCTTACTGCGGTCCACATATTTACACGTACCGCAGTGGCCACATGGGAACATGCCGCTGACTGGAGACATGTCCGTTAGCCAGCTTCTGTTAGGTAGCCATACGTATTCAGATTGTACCAACATATCATTAAGGTTTTTTGCCTGTTTGGCCACCATCAAGGGTTTATCTCCAACAGCCTGTCCCGAATCAGTGGCACGTCTCAGTATGGGCCGGTGTTTGGACAAAATGATGTTCACCTGGTGCCATTGAGCCCCATATGGGGTGATGAATCTTACTCGTCCTTCAGGTGTTTGTTGTGTCTCTGTCCGGGGCTGGAGAAGCTCAGACCTCGACCTCTGACCTGCAATGCTTTTAGCTCTTTTGAGGACCCAATGAGGATATCCTCTCTCCCTGAATCTCTGATACAGTTGTGAGGCTTCAAGTTGGTAATCTTCCTCTGTCGAGCAGTTCCTGCAAATCCTCAGGAACTGTCTGACAGGTATGCCACGTATCAGGGATCTGGGGTGGTGGCTATTGGCCTGTAGTAGTGTATTTGCAGCTGTTTCCTTCCTGAACGTGTTGGTAACCAATTTACCCCCTTCAAGTCTAATAGACAGGTCCAGTGTAGGTCAGATGTATGTTTCTGGTGTTATTACCAAGCTCAGCCATAAATGCCATCATTTGGTCCTGTGTCCCCGCCCAAACCATCAGCACATCGTCGATGTACCTTAGCCAGGAACAAGCATGGCCAAGGTACATCGACGAGGCGTAAACCACCTCCTCCTCCCACCAGCCAAGGTGCAGGCATGCGTATGCGGGTGCCCATGGTGCTCCCATGGAGGTACCACAGAGTTGTTGGTAATTCACACCCGAGAATTGAAAGAAATTATGTTTAAGTGCAAGCTCTGAGAGCTCAATGATAAACTCGTTTTGTGTCTCCATTTCAGGGAAATGTTTGTCTAGAAAGTAGTAGACAGCCGAGATGCCCCACTCATGGAGGATGGACGTATACAACGCCTCAACATCATATTTTCTGAAGAAGTGCATGGAGATGCACGAAACGTTAACGTAGCCTGTGCAGAGTCAACAGGCAGGCTTCAACTCTGCCCTCCAATTCAGCGATGCAAAGGACTTCCGCGTTGTAACTGACCACATTCAGGGCACCGCTATCCACAGTCCACTTCCACTCATACTGATTCAACGCTGTGTTCCAGACTTTCCTTCTGCACACCTGACCGGTCATGTGATCGCACACCACGAGGGACTTCCCCCTGGAGCATTCACTGGAGACTCTAGTAGCGTGCTGCCGCTCTGAGGATTACCTGAAGCCGGTATACAGCTTCCCATGGCCGAGTAGATGTGGGACAGAGCAATAAACGGTTCCCGGTAAGAGGACCATTGAGCGACTGATATAGTGAGACCGTTCGCTACCCTTCACCTTTAATCCTCTATCTTACATGCCTGCTCCCCTCTCCTCTATGGAGACTTAACGGACGCCTGTAGTCCCAGTGCAGTGTGAGACTTTATTCACTCATCCCGGTCAGGTTAAAGGATTTGAATGAACCATCCAACATAAGAAGTCTGAGAACTTGTTGTGCATGCCCTATGATTTAGACGCACTCAGTGTCTGGAGCCCTGCATTTTCAGTATAGAGGTGGTTTAAATAATACTAGTGTTTGGAGGTTGCTGATGATTCAGAGATTTCTAGGGGTCTCTGTGCCTGAGTTTTGGACTGGTTTCATTTACTATCCACATGAGTAACCGTGCCTAATGTTGATTTAATTCATCATCACCACTATATTGCATGTAATACTCTGTATGTGCATATGTGCTGTTTCCTAACACCAACATCACCAGACCCCACATTCACCCATCAGCACACCATAGACTGTTTTGCGGTGCTTTTCTTTTCTGGATCCATGGAGCTTGCAACTTTGTGATGCCTGTCAGAGCGCTCTGCATTTTTTAATTTCTATTTGCTGCAGCATGTTTTTTACTTAATTGTGAGATACACTGTGTTGATCTGGACACACTGTTCTCCTCACATATGCTTGATATTTAATGTATATGTAACCCCCACCCCCAATAAAACCTTTTCATATTTTTGTACCTTAAGCCGTTGTTGACCCGCCATTTTTTTGCTTTCTGGGGACCCCCTTGTCCCCTCCAAACCATTTTTTCCACAAATCTTGAAATCTACCCAATTTTTCCACACTGTATCATGAAGAAAAAAGTGAGAATATGTCAGTAAAAAAAATATGGTTTTACTGATTTGGTTAGCGCAAGGGATAGGAACTAAGGATAGGTCCAGATAGCAAGCAATTGAGCTGCAGGTTATGTTTTGCAATAGTCACCCCATCACAGGGGTCACTGTGGCTGAATTGTCATGCTGTAGACTTGCAGAACGCTTGCTTTAGACTCACCACTGTAACTTTGCTCTTGCTAGAGACTTGCCACGCAAATTTGCTACAAATTGGAAAAGTGTCAGCTAGAACTTGTGCTTCAAGTGCTGCACTGGACCCATTTTCTTTTTGCTAGTTTTTACTGAAAAGTAATTTAGCAAGCTTTAGAATGTCTACACATTCACTAATCTTAGAAATAGTTTCCATGATCTTGATTCAAAGATTATAAAGTTGCAAATGTCGTTTTGAAAAAGTCTTCTTAAAAAAACATAAACTTTTTCGTAATCTTTCATTTAAAACCATTTTGTGTGCAATCCTAATTTGTATTGCAGGAATTTTATAAACTCTTTCATCTAACATTGACCTTTTTTTTGCCTTTGTAATTGCTTTTTCTATACCCATGACTGTTCTATGACCTATAACTGAAGCATATTTTCCCACCATGTGTTCACTTATGAGCCTACCATGTGTTTACTTATTCTGCATGGCTTCCAAAATGTTTTTAAGCTTCAATGGTTATATAAGTTGTTTTAGAGTGCATTTTGTTAAAAGTACTTTATTCTAAATCTTTTCTGCTTTAGTCTTGCTGTTCTAGAATATGTAATTTATTTTCAGTTAATTACTCAGATTTTATGTGGCGACATGTGTATTAAAAAGGAAAATAGTATAATAAACCAAATCCTTTTTGAGTTAAAACATGTACAAAAAAAATATGTTTTTGGTAGCAACCAGGCGTAGCCAGTCCACAGCAGTAACTACAGCAACTGGTTACAGTCACACTGCAGCAGTAGCCATGCTGTGCTGAGACTGATGCTAACTGTTGGGAGGAGAAGGTTTAACTCATGAGAGGCTGGTGTGACTACATACGTTGGAGCTATGCCTGGAGAGATTCTGAAGGAGGATTAATCCTTTGAGGGTATAAGGCTGGTGTGACCTTCTGTAATTTAAGAGATCCAATATCTCAGATGAGAGCACACCCAACAGGCATGAGAGGTGTAAGGGATTCACTGTGTGCCACATATGTATACTTTTTGAAGAAGATCACACTGGATATGAAATAGAGACATACAGTATTTTGTTTAATTGATGTATACACATATGAAAAGAGACTGTGGGGTTTATTTACTAAAGGCAAATCCACTTTGCACTACAAGTGCATTGAACGTGCACTTGGAAGTGCAGACGCTGTAGATCTGAGGGGGACATGCAAGGAAAATTTGAAAAATTTTTTTTTGCTTGCACATGATTGGATGACAAAATCAGCAGAGCTTCCCCACATTTCAGAGATTCCCCTCAGATCTACAGCGATCTACAGCGACTGCACTTACAAGTGCACCTGTAGTGCAAAGTGGATTTGCCTTTACTAAATAAACCCCTGTGTGTTTGTTACCACTGGTGTTTCTATATACATTTATGTTATATATTGTTATTTTTATTTATATAGTTTGCATATTATGGTTTTGGTTGATGGTTTTTGGAGATTTATATTGGGGTCTCAGGAGCACTGCACTTTACTGAGTGTTTATGTTTGAGTGTCTCAATTTATTGTTATCTCATCGAAAATGAAATAAAGTGGACAGACTAAGGTTCCTGCACCTACCTATGATTTAATCAAACAGTGTTGCACTGCACTCATAGGCATCATCAAACTCAATTTAAATCTTTTAAAGGATAGACAAGCACCTAATGTATTGCATTATGCCTGCTGGTACTCTGCATTCCCAACATCCTTGCTGGCTCTATGCATCCTCCATGGGATGCACAGGGAACAATGCTATCACTGCAGTCTAATGCCTAGTACGCACAAGGGTTTTTCCCAGCAGGAAAAAAAAACTAAGTTTTTCCTGACGGGATTCCTGTCAAGCCTGCCTTGCATACACATGTTCAGGCCAAATACCGCCCGTCCAAAGCGCGGTGACGTACAACACGTACAACGGGACTATAAAGGGGAAGTTCCATTCAAACGGCGCCACCCTTTGGGCTGCTTTTGATGCTCTTGTGTTATCGCGTGTTAGTAAAAGTTTGGTGAGAGGCGATTCGCGCTTTTCAGTCTTTGTGCTTTCCAGATCGTTTTCTGCGGTTCAGTTTGTGCTTGTGGGTTCGTATCTGTCTTTCAGTGCGTGTAGTGAGTTTGTATCTGTTTTTTCAGTGCGTTCTTGTCCGCTAGTTTCTGATTTTCAGGTCGTTCTTCATAGGCCTTGCTGTTCTTCAGTGCGTTCTGTTAGTTCGTTTTGACCAGCCGACCGTTATCTAGCCATGTTTCGGGTACGTACTCGTCGTAGAGTTTGTGCTGTGCTGAGGCTTGGTTTGGGGGTTTATGCTTTAACCCAAGTCCAGTCCATTAACAGGGTGGTGAGGAGTTCATGGACGAAGAATTGGTTGCTACAGCGGGACCAGTTCTGTCATATGCCTCTGCTGCGGGAGATCTAGGAGAATAACCCTGATGACATCAGGAATTATCTCCGGATGACGGACCCCGTTTTTCACCATCTGTTGGCTTTGGTGTCCCCCTATATCATGAGGCAGGACACCGTCATGCGTAAAGCCATCACTGCCGAGCAGAGGCTAGTTGCCACGTTGAGATACCTGGCGACTGGGAGAAGTCTGCAGGACCTCAAGTTCTCAACAGGCATCTCCCCCCAGGCTCTGGGGATCATTATACCAGAGACCTGTTCTGCCATAATTCAAGTCCTGCAGAAGGACTATATTAAGGTAAGTTTATTCCTTTAACATCACATTATATGTAATTCATATATGCTAAATAGGGATGAGCCGAATACCCCCAGTTCGGTTCGGACCAGAACTTGCGAACAGGCAATAAATTTGTTCGAACATCCGAACACCGTTAAAGTCTATGGGACTTCGAACATGAAAAATCCAAAGTGCTAATTTTAAAGGCTTATATGCAAGTTATTGTCATAAAAAGAGTTTGGGGACCTGGGTCCTATCCCAGGGGACATGTATCAATGCAAAAAAAAGTTTTAAAAACGGCAGTTTTTTCGGGAGCAGTGATTTTAATAATGCTTAAAGTGAGACAATAAAAGTGAAATATTCCTTTAAATTTCGTACCGGGGGGGGGGGGTGTGTATAGTATGCCTCCTGTAAAGTAGCGCTTGTTTCCCGTGCTTAGAACTGTCCCTACACAAAGTGTCATTTCTAAAGGAAAAAAAGTCATTTAAAAGCACTCGCAGCTATAATGAATTGTCGGCTTCCGGCAATACAGAAAATGCGTGGGGGTCCCTCCAAATTCAAGGTCTGGTATGGATATTAAGGGGAACTCTGCGTCAAATAAAAAAAATGACGTGGGGTTCCCCCAAAAATCCATACCAGACCCTTTATCTGAGCACGCAACCTGGCAGGCCGCAGGGAAAGAGGGGGGAACAAGAAAGCGCCCCCCCCCCCTCCTGAACCGTACCAGGCCACATGCCCTCAACATGGGGAGGATGCTTTGGGGGTCTGTGACCCCTCAAAGCACCATGTCCCCATGTTGATGGGGACATGGGTCTCATCCCCACAACCCTTGCCTGGTGGTTGTGGGGGTCTGCGGGCGGGGGGTTTATCTGAATCTGGAAGTCCCCTTTAACAAAGGGGACCCCCAGATCCCAGCCCCCCCTGCCAGGTTGCGTGCTCGGATAAAGGGTCTGGTATGGATTTTTGGGGGGAACCCCATGTCATTTTTTTTTTATTTGATGCAGGGTTCCCCTTAATATCCATACCAGACCTGAAGGGCCTGGTAATTGAATTTGGGGGGACCCCCACGCATTTTTTTTTCTTTTTATCAATGACTTTTCTCTGTATTGCCGGGAGCCGACAATTCATTATAGCCGCGAGTGCTTTTAAATTACTTTTTTTCCTTCAGAAATTACACTTTGTGCAGGGACAGTTCTAAGCATGGGAAACAAGCGCTACTTTACAGGCATACTATACACCCCCCCCCCGGTATGAAATTTAAAGGAATATTTCACTTTTATTGTTTCACTTTAAGCATTATTAAAATCACTGCTCCCGAAAAAATGGCCTCTCCAGCATGCTATCCTGGGCCCATACATACCTAGCCTAGTCACTTAACAATGTATTTTGTCAGCTCCATTGTAGTGCTTTACACTAAACACCCCCTAAAATGTCTCCAAATGTTTTTTTATCATTAAATTCACACAGAGTGCCAGAGCATTTATTTTTGAGGGCCCCAAACTCATCTAGAACCCTCCCCCCACTCAAATTTTTCCAATGGGCCATCAGAGGGGGTGAGGAATCTGATAAGTGAACATTATATTTTTGTCTTTAAATACTCCTTAAAATAAATGTTATACTGATTTTGGCCAAGAATATTTTTGTATAATCTGCTTGCAATGTTATGTTCAAAAGTACTAATATATTATTTTTATCTTTCACTTCACAGTTTCCTTCAACACCACAGGAATGGCAGAATGTGGCCTCCCAGTTTGCCCAGCGGTGGGAATTTCACAACTGCGGAGGGGCAATAGATGGGAAACGTGTCTGCATCGTCCCACCACCCCATTCGGGGTCTTATTACTGCAACTACAAAGGGTTCCACAGTATAGTGATAATGGCGGTGGTGTTGGGAACATATGAATTTCTGTATGTGGACGTGGGGAAAAATGGGCGGATGTCCAATGGCGGAGTCTTTTCCCAGACGGATTTCTCCCGACATCTACGGAGTGGTGACCTGGCATTGCCACCTGCGTCAGACAACGTGGAGGGACTGCCGTTTGTCTTCATGGCAGATGAAGCCTTTGGACTTTCTAACCATCTTATGAGGCCAAAGAACCCTCATCCCTGAGAGGAGGGTGTTCAATTATCGGCTGGCCAGAGCCAGAAGAGTGGTTGAAAATGCATTTTGTATAATGGCCAGCCGGTTCTGCCTGTTTCAGACCTCCATCAATCTGGCAGGGTATAAACTCAATCATGTCGTAATGGCGTGCTGTGTGCTGCACAACTTTTGCGTAATCATTCTCCAAATTACCTGGCATCAGTTGGGCCTGCGGCCGCACTTCAGGACCAAATTCAAGTGCCGTCCCTGGAAGCTGTCCCTACTGGCTTGCCCCTCCCAAAGCACCCGTGATGTGCGGCAAAGCTATGTGAACTATATTATGGGTAGGGGGGCAATTGCTATGCCAGAGGAATCCTGATTTGTCATACAATAATAATCAAATTTTGTTCTGAAAACATCTAGAATTTGTGTTATTGCTTGTGTTTCTTTTATTTAGCTGTCTCCTAGGTTCTCCTAGTGCACTTGTAGTGCCAAGTGGATTTTCCTTTAGTAAATAACCCCCATTGACACTGTAAACAACAAATTAATTTAAAAAATGTTATTGACCATAGAAAGAAGAAGCCACGCATTGTAGATTTTCAAAGTTTTACTACGTGCACATTCACATGTGCGTTTAGAAAAATATTTTTGGAATATATACAACTGGTTATTTATGGTAATTTTTTTGGGGGGTTATGTTTGCATTAACAGGCATGTTTCAAAACATAAAACTTACAAAACTCTGGTACTTACAAAGTTCAACATCAAAAATGTGAAGGCAATATCAGACATTCTATTATGTCAACAAGATGTTGCTGTTGCTGTTGCCTTCATTATATGGGGTGATGTCACCCCTGTACAAGGCAAATTTAGAAGATGCAAACAAATACGGATGTGAAATGTGTATTTCCTTCCTGATCCCATGCCCAATGTCGACATGTGCTATCTGCCATCATGGAGGATCAATGGACGTGTTTTGGGGGTGCAACCCCTTCCTCTCACCTACTTGAGTTGCACCCACAAAACATGTACATTGATATCCCCTGATGGGAGATAGCACATGTTGACACACTGTGTGCATCTTCAAAATTTGGCTTGAAGAAACTAGTAAAATATTATACAACTGCATAAAAGAACAAAGGGGGGAAGTTTGTGTTTCTTTAGATTCACCCCAAAACATCAATCATGTTTTTAAATTTTTGATTTATATTCTTCGTCATGTTGTCTAGTTCTTGACTACACGCCATGATTTCCTGCATTAAAATTTGTGCACTAGCATTTGTGAAACGAGGAGTTTCTTGTTCACCAACATGTTCATCACCTAAATTTTTTTAATAAAAATGGTATTATAAAGATGCAGGCCTACATCTCTTACCTGAAGCTGTGGTGACAGACACTGACCTGTTGTGGTGACAATTTCCACCACGTCATCCACCTCTCCTTCCTCCACCTCTGCTTCCTCCACCTCTTCATCTTGTTGGGGTTCTCTATGGTCCCCTTCTTTTGGAGGTGTGGGGTTCCTGGTGTCCTTTGAGTGGTATCCTTCAAGTCTTTGCTCCCCTATGTGAATGAAAAAAATGTATACTTAGCACACAGATATTTGAGGCCAGAAATAGGAATATAAAACATTGCTTGGAAGTGGGGTACAATTGTCTGTTCCAAGCTGAAGACATGATCATTTCCCTTACCAAAGCTGGAATACTTTCCTTTTGGGGCCAAGATTCACACAAATATCCACTGGAGAACCTGTGTGGGACACCCCAAAAATGTTGTTCTGGTGTCCCTCACAATAGTGCTCCTGAGTCCAGATGTATAAACAGCTGCTGAGTGTCCTCTCCTTTACACTGACTCAAGTTTGCATTTCATTCTAGTTACAAACACATCTAGACAACAATGTACTAAACTTATTTTCAGACCAATTGACATTACCAAAAGTAGTTAACCCTGTATCTACAACAACATTGCATTAGTAGTGGCCGAACGATGTTTACTCCGACCGGTTTTCAACTGTACAACAGTAAAGAAAAGCACATGGAGCAACATGCAAGTAATAATAATAATCTGAACACAGGAAAAATACTTACTTTTTTTGAGCATTCACTTTATCCTTATGTACTGATCCTGCTCCCTCAGTTTCAGGTCTGACCAGTGTTTCCTCAGCTGCTCCTTGGATCGTCGTACCCCAAAATTCCGGTTCAGACTCCTCACAACTTTCTTCATAATCTTGGCCTTTCTCAAATTAGGGTGGGTATACGGCCCATGCTTTCCATCATAATCCGTCCTCTTCAAGATGTCCACCATCTCCGCCATCTCTGCAAAGGACATATTTGAGGCCTTATATCTCCTCCTCGATTGTGACATTTCTGGCTTCGGGCTTCTCTCGTCGTTAGTGGAATTATCAGACACCTGCTGTGACTCCGCTATGTCGTTTCCCACTGCGCGCCGAAAGAGAAGGGGCGGGGAATATTCTAGAAAGAACGTCATGGGCAGGCGACGTGTGCGGAGTTTCACGCATGCGCAGTGTATATAAAGCTAACACGCATGTTCTGTGTGCGGAGGAAGGAGTAAGCGCCGAACGTGAGATCGAAGGTAACATTTTAACTTGGTTCATCAGTGGCCTATACTGCTTTGAGATTGTGGCCTATATATGGGGATAAAGATTAGTAGAGTCTGGACTGACATTAGTATTTTTGTCCTGTGTTTTGTCTTTCACAGAAAAAATGAATATATTTAAGGATCAAGGAAGGCAGCGCTGGAGACCATGCTCCAATTTGTGCAGACACGGGTCCCCAGTGCAACCCTCCATGAAGTGGACACTAAAATTGCGACTTTGGGGGGCACATACAGGAATTATCGCAATAGGGTCCTGGATTCACAGAGGTCAGGAGCAGCAGCAGCGGATGTATATGTGCCTACTCTGTGGTACTATAACAAATTGAAATTTCTGAACGACCATCTGGAAGTGAGGCCATCACTTTCTACCCTTCCCTCCAGCCTTCCCTCCAGCCTTCAATCCAGCCTAGATGAGCCTTCAGAGGATCAACCCGAGCTCCTGGAAGAACCGGATGTGAACTTCTTTAGCCCGGTATAGTATTCTACTAAATCTTTCTTGCCCTAAAATTAATGATGTGAAATAGATGTTAATCTATTGATAAGAAAGTAATGTTTGAACAAAAAGTGTTTTACATATCAATAGACAGTAGTGGCCAAAAATGATTGTGCAAAGAATGAAAACAGCTGGAGCCAGAATGATAGTCTTTTCTATTTATTAACATTCAATTTGCAACAGTCATGAGATGAAAATTGTGTGTGATTGATGAAACAAAAAATAAAACTAGGGCCCCTTTTTTATACACAGGACGATTTCAGCCAGGACGAGGGGCTGGAAATTGGCAGCCAGGAGGAGGCAGGGGTCAGTGCTAGCCAGGAGGAGGCAGGGCCCAGGGGCAGCCAGGAGGAGGCAGGGCCCAGTGGCAGACAGGAGGTGGCCGGGCCCAGTGGCAGCACAAGATCGCAGATTCCTCCCATCTGCCTTCCAAAAAGAAGGGCCAAGAGGGGTAGGTACACAGAGGAGGATGCACTTTCCCTCATTAGGGAGGCTACTTTGGTCCTCAGAGACCCCCCTACCACTGAAGAGGGTTATGCCACCCTAATAGCAGCCAAGATGAAGAGAATGGAGATGGGCCAATGCCTCCTCTGTGAGAACAGCATATGTAAGGCCATAAACAGGGGTTTGATGGGCCAACTTACCCAATATACTGACCTTGCGGAGGTCGGCCATCCTCCTCCACCTCCTTCTCCTCCTCCTCCTTCTCCTCCTCCTGCCACAAGTCCACCTCCAGAGGCACAGGCTCTGAGGATGCGTGCAAGGAAGGCTACGGGGAAGGCTGCAGAAAAGGCTGCAGAGAAGGCTGCAAAGAAGGCTGTAGGGAAGGTTACAAGGAAGACAAGAAAGTGATGGCCTTGCTTCAGTCTGGTCTGGAACTAGGCACAGGCTGTTGTAGTACCACAGACTGGGGACATATATATCATCTGCTGCTGTTCCTGATCTCTGGGAGTCCAGGACCAGATTGTGATACCAATTGTATGTGCTTCCCAAGGTCACAATTTTAGTTTTCTATTATTTGATGTGTGCCCTGAGGTCCAAAGGCTGCACAAATTGCAGCAGGCTCTCCAGTGTTGCCTTCATATTTATTTTCTTATATACCAGAATAAATGGATATTTTATTTTTTACAGTTAATACTTGCCTATGTGTTTTCCTTCAAATATGACAGTTTGTTTGTGAGTAGGCAGGTACATTTCAAAAATACAATGTGAAATTAACAAGGGACACCAACCAAACTCCTTGAGGGTAAAAAATACAAGATAATAATGTTGTTGTGGTAACTTGACACACAAAACTAATAAAAATATATATGGAGATCAGTAGAATTTTTTCTTTTAAATAATACACAAAAATGCAGATCTTGATTAAAATGTTTAAAAAAAACCCCAAAAAAAAATTATTATGTAGATCTGGCTTTCAAATAAAAATAGATTATTCATGAGATCACGATAAATAATAAGGAAACAAGTTTGTCAGAACTCTGTGTGAATATCAGCAGCAAAACAACTTCATTATTGTAGCATTATAAAGAAGAAAAGAATGCGCCACATTTAAACGATGCAATAATTTTCTGCGTGCCGAATGTGCTATCTCCATTACGAATGCTAGTTTTACCATAAACAGCGCTCCCGTCTCATACTTGATTCTGAGCATTCGCATTTTTTCCCTCGGGAAAGCATACACATGCCTCGTTTTCCAGACGGAAACAAGTCCGCCGGGAATCGCGTGAAAACTGCCATGGAGCATACACACGGACGTTTTTCCTGGCGAAAAGCTGTCATGGCAGTTTTCCTGCCGGGAAAAATGGTCGTGTGTACGAGGCATCAGTGCATACATTTTTCAGCTTTAAATTATATTTGACATATGTAGCACACGGACCCTTTTCCCTTGCCTTGGCTTAATTGCAGGAACAAGGGCACACCGTACTATATGCCCGTACCCTTCTGGATGAGGAGGTTAAGTGGGGTTATGTATTTGGGTCCCACAGCTAGGTTCCTCTGTCAGTTGGCTCTCGTCTCCTAGGATATAGGGATAAGTCTCTGTATTCCCCCCAGTAATTCCAATGTCCACACCACTTTAAACTCCAACGTTAAGTTTATTTTCTCAATGTTCAGCAGACAGGTAAAGGATGGAAGAGAGACAGGAAAGCAAGGTTTGGGAGGTCAGTCCAGGCACAGTGGATAGCACTATCACTACTCTATCCCTGAGTAGGCTTAGCTCACCCGGATAGTCTCCTACAAGTGGATCCTAGCAGCCGAAGTGATGCTCGGACGTTTGATCAAGTTCTTTTTCCTAGATGCGATCGGGAGACTCTCTGCCACAGAATCTATCAGACCCCGAACCTCTTATCTTCTGGTACTTAAGGACAGGTGCCAGCAGCAGCACATTACTAGGCCCTTGTTGGATAGAAGAATCCCTCCAGAGAGTTACCGGGCCCCTTCCTTCACCGTGAACTCTCACCAGTCTGCAGAAAGGTCCTCCCCCGGCCTCCTCTTCTTAGAAGCGGGCTCTTTCACGAGAGACACCCTGGGACTTCTCCTCCTCGAAGCGGGCTCCAGCTAAAGGTACTGGGCCCAGTGTTGAAGATGCAGCCCCAGGACTAAAGGTGCCTGGGACCGATACACACGTGGCCGCATGGCCTGGAGGGCCATGCGCCACGCACCAGGACTCCGACTTCTCTCCTCCTCCAAAAAACGAACCCTCCCAGGCGGCGTCTGCCCCTTATGTATCCTCTCCCAGCATGCACATGCACAGCAGGCGAAACACGCCCACTGTACCGCTGCCGAGAGAGGACACCCAAGGCACAGCACTAATACCAGTGGTTCAACCCTGACCCATTATGTCAGTGCCACCTACAGGCCACAGGGAACTGCACACCAGTATACCATCCTGGAAATAAAACAGCACAACCTATAAATTGAGAACGGTCTGAGCCTAACTACTATCTCAGACCAGCTCCCTAAATTTGGGTATATAGCACCCCTAAATGGGGTGGGCGCTACACATAGAATTGTCCATGTTGTTATTTTATCAAGATCCTTCAAAGTTTGAATAATTCTACATAATTTTGTGCCATCACTTTATTTTTATTTTTTTAAATATTAAGCAATAAAGAGAGAGGAAAATTGAGAGAACACTAGACATTCATAATCAGTAGGAAAAATGTGTCTCCTGGAATAAACGGAGATGCATTTTTTTTAACTGTCTATTTCTTGTGATGTAAGAAGAATTTCCAGAGTGATGAGACATTTCTCAGACTTGTTGCAAATTTCCATTAACTTTGCTGGCAGCTGGCACATACAAAAAGGTGCCGAATAGCACATAACTTTTTACATAACATCCACATACAAATCAGAATAGAGCTACATGTAATCCATAAGAGTCACTGGCAATATTATGTGTAAACTGTGCCAAAGAGAGAAATTTAGCAATGTTTTTTCTTAAAGGGGCATTAAACTCAAACGCAAACATTTATTATATTGCAGCTTACCAACGCTTAGATGTGATGGCTGCATTTGTTTTATTTTTAAGGCTTTCTTTACTTTATTTTTATTTGGTGATCTGACCAGTAAGTCTGTTGTTTTTTCAACAGAACAAGCTTAACTGCTGATGTAGAAGTTAGATGACTGAGACAAACCATTTAATACTCACATGGGTACTTACAATGATCAGCCTTTATTCATTTATAAATAAACTTTAAAGGGGAAAAAAAAAACAGTTTCTGTAACTGCTTATAACGTGTGAGCTGGAGTTTGGCTTCAGTTTGTGGCTTCAAGTGTATCTAAATCTCTCTGTTGCCCCATCATCCAGAGTGTAAGCACTCCAAGGAATGGAGTATGTCTCTGACCAGATCACCAGAAGAAAACCTAGGGAAAAAGCCTAAACATGCAGCCACAACATCTAAGGATTGGTAAGCTGCAGCTGTTTGTGTAGCGGTGAACTCTGAGCACAAGTTAAAAAGATCCACACATCACCTTGTTGTCTGACCCTCCATTCATCCATTTATCTCTTAAAGTGGTTGTAAACCCACTTTTTAAACAAAGACCTACAGGTAAGCCTAGATTAAGGCTTACCTGTAGGTGCAAGAAATATCTCCTTAACCTACACGGTTAAGGAGATATTTGTATGTAAATGCGGCGATGCTGACGGCACCCCATTCACAAATTCGGCTAGGTCGCAACATTCGACGACGTAGCCGAATTTGACAGCTCACGCGCGCATGCGCAGAGTCACGTCTTCGCCGCTCCGGCCAATCACAGCGCCGGAGCGGCGCTGTGATTGGCTGCAGCGGCGATACCCGGAAGTAACATTCCGGCTATCGCCGCAGCAATGGATGCGGCTAGAGGAGGGACACGAACGACTTCGGGGGCCCCGATCGAAGGTAAGTGGTACATAATGAGCTAGTATGCTAGTCATACTAGCTCATTATAGCTTTGTCTTGCAGGTTAGAAAAAAAAAAAAAAACGACAAAAGGGTTTACAACCACTTTAAGACACAATGAAGAGTCACTTGCTTTACCTTGCGGTATTTTTATTATAAAGGTTTCTTAGGTAGAATAGGGAAGGTTAGGAATGACATGCGATGCCCATAGATATTAGTACTTAGTAGATTAGATTCTGAGGATAAGGCACAACAAAGATTGTAGCTTAGTGAGCTGCGTCACTGCAGACTATTGCTCCCTTGTATGCTGTACTGATTCCTGCAGAATATTACTTTAGGGATTTCTGAGTAAAACCCCTTTTGGATTTCCTGCTTTCTTGTGGAAAAGTCACTCTGAATGACTTTCTGAGGTAATGACAGTTATCCAAATGCTGCCCCTGCGTCCGGAGCGTATCCTCACACACCCCCCCTCCGACACCACAGTTCCTCTACTGCAAATGGTAACTGATGGATTACTAGGCCCAAATAGTCCAGTGATATGGAAGTTGAGTTCCCCGGCCACAGCCTTCCATATTGAGTTTAGATAAGGTTAGAGTCTCTCCTTGTAACATCCTGCTGTATAGGACTGACCGTGCAACATCCCGTCTAAGACACCCCCTTGTGGCTTTCAGTTACTAGGGGCAACAGCAGATATTCCCAAGTCTCCTCAATAGACTCCTATTCTAGCAGTCACAGTTCCAGGTTCCTTTCTCTTAATACTGAATTCCTCCTCTGCGGTGTTAAAGAAAAGTGGTCCTCCATCAGGACTTTCTCCTCAGAACCTGGTAGGCCCTCAGGCCTGGGGCCTTCACACAGACACTACTGCCCCATCTTCTTTCCTCTCACGACTCCTCCCCAGTGGCATGTTACCTCAGCTTATATAGCAGGCCCGCCCCCTGCCAACCCTAGTTGGGGATTGGTCAGAGCTGCCACACAAGCTGCCTGTCACTCAGAGCCTCCAGCTCCGCCCCCTTCCAGAACATTCTCCTGAAAGCAGAGGAGGAGTTCCAGAGTCTGAGCACAGGTGGCCACACCCACTGCTACTCTGACACTCCCAGTCCCAGATCAAAACAACCAGGCCTAGCTTAATGCATAGGCCTGGCTAAATTTACCTGCACTGACAGTTTAAAACAAATAAACACAATTTCTACACATACCAAAAGGTAGTGGGCGCTACACTCACCCCCCACCAAAATCACAGCTGTCCGCAGCTGTGGTAAGTAAAGAATTTATGAAAATACCTCCTGTATTCAGGAGGAAAGGCATCCCATATCAAGTATTTGAAACAAGGGGGAAAAGAAAGGGAACAAAAATTGAATTGCACAAAAGTACAAATTGTCATATGTACACAATGACCATATACATATTTGTACACTTTATACATCCTGACTTAAAGGTCCCTGTACTAACATGATATAAACGTGGAGCCAGAGCACTGCTCCCTTAGGAGGAATACTCTGCCTACCACAGGTCTTCATCTGTTCCAGCGATGGAGATGGACAGCCATCCCATCCCAAAGGTACCTAAAAGAAGACATAAACAAACACATAGACTAACTTTACACTGACTATACATATTAGCAATTCACCATGGAGAGGGGGTTATGATCCTCTGCATGGTGACAGAACAGCATTCAAATAGCACATACTTTTCTTCTTCTCTCCAGCCGGAGAGAGTAAAGGGAGATGCCTCTTGATGGGCACTGTGACACACAGAGTGTCCAGAAGCAAGAATAATGTGTTGAACTTCCTGGGTAAAGGAGTCCATTAGTAAATTAACTTAGCAACTGACTTTTAACAAGAAAGTCCCTTTTTGAAGAAGATAGCGAGTTCTTGCGCAAAGAGTCCTCACAGAAGCAAATAACAAAGGGACTTGAGCAGAGACAGCACATCCTGGTGTCCATAACAGCGTCCTTATCATCAGGCACCCTGGATGGCAGACGTGGCTGTCTCTGCATGGTTTTGTCTTTGGGGAAACCCACCCTAACCCTGCTATCACTGGCAGTCCTGGTAGGTGCTCTCACTTGTGGCTACTACACACAGCAGTCCAACTACAAGTAAAAGTGGGGATCCGGCAACCTCCTTTGGACGTCCCCCTCCCCTCTGATGGTGACAGAGTGGCTCCTGGTAGGCCGACCCTCCTTCACAACCAGGACTCTGTCTTTGTGAATTGCACGCCCCAGTCTCCACTCCTTGTAGATGTCCTTAAAACAAGTTCAAGCTTCACCCTCTGGCACTCTTTTAGGCTTAGGTACATGGAGATAGTCCCAAATTAAGTCATTCTCCCATCTCTCCCGGGAGCTCTCAACAATGTCCATAACTTGGGAGGAGACATAGGGATAGTCCAGGCCCCACTCTAAGGCAACCCTCCTCTGTACCTCCCGCTGAAACCATGAAAACCTGGGCAACTCCTTAGGCTTCCCCCGGCTGGGCAAGACACAAGAGTCAGGGTCCTTACTGACCCACTGATGGTAGGTGGTTACCTTAGATTTTGTAGTGGAGGGCGGACTAGTGAAGAGTCTGTGGGACTTTTCCTGGGAGTGTGATGGGTGTTGTGGTTCCTCTGTCACTCCGGCCAGGGTTTCTGTGGATGGAGATTCCTCAGTGAACCAGGGCTCCTCATCACTTGAGGAGGCTTCCTCCAGGGAAAAACAAGTGAACAGATTCTCAAGGGACCCAAATTTTTCCAGCATACTGGGTGAACCCCAGTCAATGACCCGGCCCTCGCTTACCTCATCCAGCTCACCTAAAGGGATCCCCCTCTGATAGCATGGGCTCCTTCCGGATGGGCACAGCAAGGGTCTTACTTGGAGCTGGCTCTTCAGGGATATCAACTGGAGGCCGCACAACAGCACTAGCCACCTCCGGGCCCCTGGTCAGGCCATGGGTCTTCCCAACATCCTCTTCATTTACTTTGTCCTGAAACTCAGGAATGGACAAGCCTGGGGAAAGTTCTCTCACCTTTATAGCTGGTGATGCATGGCCCTCACCGGCCCTCTGATGCACCTTCAGCTGGGGCGTACATAGCCTGGTGAGTAGATTGAAGGAGTAGAATGTTACCTCTTGCTGTACAGGTCCTAGGCGGGTGAGTGGGTCCCCACAGTGTCCACACCGGGCCCAGGCGCTAACTCCAGCTGTGGGGATGCGACATCCGGGGCACAACATACATAGCCGATCCACTCCTTCTACTACTCCTAAAGCAAGTCCTCCGGTGAGTTCCAGTCAGATGCCGGTGTCTACCAGCACCCGATCCTGCATATCAGTGACCACTAGGTAGCGGGCATTCTCCCTCCTCCTTCCGCCATCTTCACCTGCCTCGTGTCTGGCGCGCAGCTCGCTGGTTTCCGTAATGGTCCTCCGCTGGGGCGTAGCTCCACCCCTTCACTAGTAAGTTCAGCGTGCGAAGAACTGTAGACAGGCTTGCGACCGCGCACATTGTAGCGACACCTGGTGGCAGGCGCCGATGAACTGCAGACACGGCCCAGACACATTTTAGTTTTCTAAAACTGCGTCACAACTGGGACTGAAAGCAGCCAAACTTGCATTAGTCACCGTTTAACACAGTAAAGTCTCCTTGCAATGTCCGTCAAAAAACACACAGAATTTCCAAGCTCAACTTCCCAACCAATCAGCAACCAATCTCTCCTCAGTGGAAGCACATGTATGCTGGTGGATAGGTGAAGGGCAGATGGCTGGAGGGAGCCCAGCCCTCCTAAAGGAGCAGGAAAACAAACACACTAAACACCCAGCGTATTGCACAATGGCAGCAACGGTGCTAGTGCGCCGCCTGACCACAATGACAAAAATACAAAAGAAAACAGTCACTGCCCCTACCTATAATTGGTCTTCACAGCAAGGAGCACTGGAAGGGGCGAACGCATGTCAAAAAACACACAGAATTTCCAAGCTCAACTTACCAACCAATCAGCAACCAACCAAATTCACCTGTCTAACAGTGTGTTAAAAACAGGGGTTTAGTTGCACGCATTTGCAAATGCATGTGTAAGCTGCAGGTTTTCTTTTGTATCCTTGCAATGTCCTACTGTAAGGGAATGACTTCAGCTTTCCCAATCCTTGACACCCCCTTGTTTCTTTCAGTTACTTAGGGCAACAGTAGACATCTCACAAGCACAATTCCGGACTTCCACTGTGGAAGCAGAATTGACAAAGTTTACTGCAAACAGTGAAAAAGTGTCTGCGCTGTGCAGGGCGCTGGACACACTTGTAAATCCAATGAGCGTGATCGCTCGCCGTGGTTGTCACGGGTGATAGCACGTTGGTTACAGTCACTGAATGCAGGGCTTATCACCATAGTAAGTGTCCATTAGTACAACTGAATACAGGGAGCGGGCAGGCAGCGCTGATCCTGAACGGTTGCTGGGGGTAACGGCAATTGGCAACAAGCTGAGTTTTGGTTGCTATGGGCAACAACATGCAATAAAGTCAATTTTACAAGTGAATATACAGTCCTTTCCTCATTACTCCCCAAGTTGGCGAGATAAGCAAGGTTTGCCTGGGCTTCCAGCAATTTCTAATGACGGTTGCTAGGGGCAACGGCAACAGATGGCAAGTAGATCTCGGTGGGACCTCCATATTTAGCGGTGAACTCTGGGTACAAGTTCAAAAGATCCACACATCACCTTGTTGTCTGACCCTCCATTCATCCATTTCTCTCTAAAGACACAATGAAGAGTCACTTGCTTTACCTTGCGGTATTTTTTTTATAAATGTAGCGGGGTCTCTAAATTTAGGTGGGACACTCAGGTGTGTAAGTATGGGAATAGTGGACCATTTATGTTCGTGGAGGATTGGATGGTGTAATAATATCCTTGGCCTCTGGGTGGCGGGGTACCTGGAGGCTCAAGGTAGATTGGCCTTCACAGTGCTACACTTTTTGTCCCTTTCCGGAGATGGTACGGCGAGGGCGGGGAACCTGCCGTGGTGTAGATGGGAGGAGATAAAAGGGGGAGACGCCCTAACCACGAGGTCTTCAGGAGGATCTTCTTCACACGCCCAGGCACCTTAGGCCTGGGTGCGGCGGTTCTGGATTCCGGCCCAGGCGCCCTAGGCCTGACCGGAATGGAGTTGGAGTCCATCCCAGGCACCTTCAGCCTGGGGTGAGGTACTAAACCAGGAGGCCTGGGGCCCAGTGACTTCGACTGTGTCCCGCGAGGGTGGAGAAGTCCGAGGGTCCCTGAGGTGGATGGGGCCCATGTCTGAGGTGAGGAGGCCGGGGAGGTTACCTATTCGGAGAGTCTGGAGCAGCATCAACCCAGTGACGGATGGGCCTCTAGTAACTCCCTTGGAGGGACATCTTCCCCTGACAGGGGCCGCAGTGCAGCGAAGGTACTCCTATCTACGTTCTCTTGAGTTGCTGGTAGAGACTCTCAAGTTCTAAATCCTTTCTAGCTAATGCTATAGTAACCGCTTGCGAGATCGCAGTGGTTTAGCTGATAACCAGGATAGTGCCTCGACCTGCTCATTCCCCGTATCAAAATGTTATCAAGTCGCAACCAGTTGGCTACTGAAGCACTGTTTATTGTAAGATGTACAATAAAGCAAGAGTTGGACTGTGATCGGTGTGTGAAACTCTGGTTAATGGGAGCAGAGGGAAGTGTTGACACAGCGGGACTTGATTCTAGACAAAAGCACATAGGCCCGAGGAAATATCTGGTACTGGCCTTCACCTCACCCACAGCTATGGGGAGGACATGGGCCGTAGCGTATCTCACCCTGTCGTGTGACATACCCCTAGACAAAGGAGATGGGGTGAGGCCGCTACATAAAGGTTGCTTAGGTAGAGTAGGGAAGGTTAGGAATGACATGGGATGCCCATAGATATTAGTACTTAGTAGATTCGATTCTGAGGATAAGGCACAACAAAGATTGTAGTTTAGTGAGCTGCGTCACTGCAGACTATTGCTCCCCTGTATGCTGTACTGATTCCTGCAGAATATTACTTTAGGGATTTCTGAGTAAAACTCCTTTTGGATTTCTTTCTTTCTTGTGGAAAAGTCACTCTGAGTGACTTTCTGAGGTAATGACAGTTATCCAAATGCTGCCCCTGCGTCCGGAGCATATCCTCACACACCCCCCTCCGACACCACAGTCCCTCTACTGCAAATGGTAACTGACAGACTACTAGGCCCAAATAGTCCAGTGATATGGAAGTTGAGTTCCCCGGCCACAGCCTTCCATATTGAGTTTAGATAAGAGTCTCTCCTTGTAACATCCTGCTGTATAGGATTGACCGTGCAACATCCCGTCTAAGACATCCCCTTGTGGCTTTCAGTTACTAGGGGCAACAGCAGATATTCCCAAGCTCCTTGAATAGACTCCTCCCGTACCATCACTTGCTGTCATGTACCCACTGACCTTTTCCATGGTCCCCGGTCCATGGAAGAGACATGGTTCAACCGCACAGTCCAGCAGTCACAGTTCCATGTTCCTTTCTCTTAATGAATTCCTCCTCTGCGGTGTTAAAGAAAAGTGGTCCTCCATCAGGACTTTCTCCTCAGCACCTGGTAGGCCCTCAGGCCTTCACACAGACACTACTGCCCCATCTTCTTTCCTCTCACGACTTCCTCCCCAGTGGCATGTTACCTCAGCTTATATAGCAGGCCCGCCCCCTGACAACCCTAGTTGGGGATTGGTCAGAGCTGCCACACAAGCTGCCTGTCACTCAGAGCCACCAACTCTGCCCCCTTCCAGAACATGCTCCCGAAAGCAGGGGAGGAGTTCCAGAGTCTGAGCACAGGTGCCCACACCCACTGCTACTCCCAGTCCCAGATCAAAACAACCAAGCCTAGCTTAATGCACAGGCCTGGCTAAATTTACCTGCACTGACAGCTTAAAACAAATAAACACTATTTCTACACATACCAAAAGGTAGTGGGCGCTACATTTGGTTTTGGGTTGTAAAGCACTTTAAGTTCCAGCATAGTAGTTTTCAAGCGTATTGACAAACATTCACTTAAGAATGAAAGACAGCACATGGGGAGCATGGCTTGCCGATGGTGGGATAGGACACAATTCCCTCAACTCTGTCAGTGCATTGGCTCTCTCTATGCCAGCTAAGGTCTTTTTTCACTCTGAAATTTGGTGTGATAGGCAGGAAGAAACTGCAGACATCCCTGGCGCTCTGCCCAAACAATCCACCAGCAGGATCAGCTCCATAATAATCAATTGATTGAGCCAGCATTTGATCTCTGCAGACCGGGCCAATATGGCAGCAAACCAGCTCGAGAGCCCTCCACAAAACCAATGTTATAGCTTTCCTCCATTCGGGAGATTTCTTAGTCTCAGTGTCCATAAAGGATTTATGCTAATATGTCCCCATCTTTCCTGTGCATCAACATCTACATTTTGTTGTGGACATAAACATTACCAATTTTTATCCCTACCATCATCCACACCTTGATAGTTCCCTATAGTTCTGGCCCCAGTTCTGGCCTTAATATGCTCCTAAGGTAGTCCCCTTGTGGTGTCGGGTCACCTGAGTTGCCAGATGACAGATGCACACCGTAGGACAGGAGTGCACCACAAGATAGTGAACCCTATGGCTGACTGCTGTGGATGAAACACTGAGTGGTTAAGGAAGGCCGATCCACTGGAGCACAACAGGGATCCCACAGGGAGCTAGAGCCCAAGATTCCCCAGGGTGCGGAGTTTAAGATCCAGCAGGTGTTCAGCAGAGCCTCTAGTGGTGAGGATGGCCTAAGCTGAAGCTGGATCCAGGTCGCGGCCCCCAGAGTCCCCTAGCTCACGCTCCGTAGAGTATAGAGGGCAAGCAGCAGCTCAGGTTACAAGAGATAGTGAGGATATAAGCCAAGGTCAGGGCGACAAGCAGACAAGGATAAACAAAGGACAAGCCAAAGGTCAAGGTCACAAGCAGACAGGGATAGTCGAGAATAAGCCAATATCGTAAACACAGAGACAGACGTAGCACACGGCAAGCAGGAACCCAAACACACAATGCTTAACAAACAACGTTGATCAGCAAGGCAGACTTGCAGTGCACAGGTTAATATAGAGTTCTCTGATAGGACCTGGGGTGGAGACATTCTGGTAGGAGAGATTATAAAAGCAGCCAGGTGAGAGTGTCTGGCCTCTAAGGTGAACACAGGGAGAGAAAGGTAAGCTGCCAGACAACCATTACTGCATATCCATGAAATGTGGGATACATAGACAACCTACTGTTAAGAGCACAGTCGGGTCAAACTTTGGCAATTACAGTGATACAAACAGTCCAGACCCTAAAAATATTTGGTTGGATTCTCATCCTTCAAAAATCTGCATCGGATCCCACACATTGCTCAGAATATCTGGGACTAGTCATAGACACAAGAAAAACAGTTGATTCTCAATTCCTAGACTCAAGCCTTGTACACACGACCGAGTTTCTCGTCCTAAAAAACACATCGTTTTTTTCGACGAGATTCTTGTTAACCTTGTCGATTTTCTCGTCAAGCTTTCCATGCGTACACACTGACATTTCCCAATTTCCTCGTTGTTCTCCGCGGTCACGTTCAGCACGTACGACGGCACTATAAAGGGGAAGATCTTTTTTCTTGGCGCCACCCCTTGGGCTGCTTTTGCTGATCTCGTGTTACCGCGTGTGAAGTAAAAGTTTGGGAAGAGACGATTCGCGCTTTTCAGTCTTCGTACTTTTCAGTTCGTTTTCTGCAGTTCAGTTTGTGCTTGTGGGTTCGTATCTTGACTTTCAGGGCGTCTAGGCAGGTCGTATCTGTTTTACAGTGCGTTCTTGCCTGTTCGTTTCTGTTTTTCAGTTCGTTATTCATAGGCCTTGCTGTTCTAAAGTGCGTTCTGTTCTGTACGTTCTGATAAGACGACCGTTTCCTAGCCATGTCGCCTGGACGTTCTCATCGTCGAGTTCGTGCTGTGCGTGCGCTTGGTGTTGGTCTGCTTGTTTTGGACCAAGACCAGTCCATGAATGGTGTGCGGAGGAGTTCATGGACCAAGAATTGGTTGCTCCAGCGGGACCAATTCTGCCATATGCCTCTGCTGCGGGAGATCGTTGAGAATAATCCTGAGGACTACAGGAATTTTCTGCGGATGTCTGACCCCGTTTTTCAGGAACTGTTGGCTTTAGTGTCCCCCTATATTACCAGGCAGGACACCGTTATGCGGGAAGCCATCAGTGCTGAGCAGAGGCTCATTGCCACGTTACGTTATCTGGCGACAGGGAGAAGTCTTCAGGACTTGAAGTTCACGACAGGCATCTCCCCCCAGGCTCTGGGCCTCATAATCCCAGACACCTGTTCTGCCATTATACAAGTCCTGCAGGAGGACTATATTAGGGTAAGTTTTCTCCATTAACATCACATTTTATGTATTACATGTATGCTAATGCATTGTATTTCTTTCATCCTTCCCTAATTACCATGCTTGTAATATGCTGAGAATGTCCCCTTTGTCCTCATGCATGCTGGAAGCTTTAGATTGCCCCTTTTTTCTCCTCCATGCATATTTCCCTTCACTAACCTTTCCAGCAGGGGCGCCTGTTGCTCCAAATGTTTGGGGGTTCAAACCCCAATTTAGGAAATAAACTTCCTCCTTTTTTGCTCTGGTGCCTATTAAACGCCCCCATTTGTTCCCTCCAATGCAGCCATTTTGTGCCCTCTAAAGCAGCCATTTTGTTCCCTCTAATGCAGCCATTTTGTTCCCTCCAATGCAGCCATTTTGTCCCCTCCAATGCAGCCATTTGGTTCCCTCTAATGCAGCCATTTTGTCCCCTCCAATGCAGCCAGTTCCCCCCCAGCCCTGCACTTACCTTCTTGTGGTCAGCGCCATCCTTCTTCTGTCCTTGATGTCTTCTCCTTCCCTTGATGTTGCATCAGCCAATCATGTTACCATTAAACAGACTTGTTGAACATGATTGGCAGAGCAGCCTGTCAGTGTTTACCCAAGGAATGCCCCCCCCCCTGCGTCCCCTATTTAACTTTTCTGCAGCCAATTACATCCCTCAGGCTGTAATGTGCAAGACAATTTTCCTTACTGTTTCTGATTTTTAAGCCCATAAATGCCGCAGTTCTTCATATGTCGGTCGCTTAACAGGGGGCCATCCACCTGAATAGTGGGCGGCATAGACAATACATAGGTTCATGCAAGGCATGAACCTATGTATTGTTCTGAGTGACGGGCACAGGAGAGAGGGGGCAGTGCTCCAGCACCCACTCTGGATGCACCGCCACTGCAATGCTATCCTGTGGCCAAACACATCTACCCCCCTTCCCCATTATAATTTATTTATGGACCATCATAGGGGGTGATGAATATGATACATGAGCCTTCCATTATACTTATTTAAAACACCTTAATAAACGTAGACTTTGCTTGATGTTGGCCTCTAATGTATTTTGTTAGAATCTCCTTGTAATGTTTGATTTGTGTATTCTAATATTTTTTCATCTTGTTTGACTCCACAGCTTCCTTCCACGCCACAGGAATGGCAGACTGTGGCATCGGAGTTTGCCACGCGGTGGGACTTCCCCAACTGCGGTGGTGCTATAGACGGGAAGCACGTCCGCATCGTGCCGCCACCCCGTTCTGGGTCCTACTACTTCAATTACAAGGGGTTTCATAGCATTGTGCTGATGGTGGTGGTGTCAGCACGGTATGAATTCCTCTATGTTGATGTAGGGAAGAATGGCCGGATGTCCGATGGGGGATCCTTCATCCAGACGGAGTTTGCCCTCCGTCTCCAGAGTGACGACCTTGCATTGCCACCGGATGCAGGCAATGTTGAAGGACTCCCCTTTGTTTTTTTGGCTGATGAAGCCTTCGGGCTCGGACCACATCTTATGAGGCCATTTCCTCAGAGGACCCTGACCCCAGAGAAGAGGGTGTTCAATTACCGGCTGGCCAGGGGCCGAAGAGTCGTTGAAAATGCCTTTGGCATAATGGCCAGCCGGTTCCGCCTTTTTATGACTTCAATACACTTGGCGGACTACAAAATAAACTATGTAGTATTATGCTGCTGTGTGCTACACAATTTTCTCTGCCGCAAATCTAATTCCTATATGGCCTCAGTTTTGCCTGAGGCTGGACTTTCCCCTGATAATCCCCTGCCGGGCCTGGAATCTGCCCGTGCTGGCTTGCCCCCCCAAAATGCCCGTGAGGTTCGGGACAAATACATGGACTATTTCACGGGTAGGGGGGCAATTCCTATGCCAGGCTATGGCTAAAGATTCCTGTCTAACGATCAAAATAAAAATCTGGTTTAAACTTCTAACTTTTGTTGGTTTCCTGTCTCCTAGTTTGTCTTAGTGCATTTGTAGTGCCAAGTGTATTTTCCTTTAGTAAATACCAACCATTTCACTATGTAACCTTTAAAAAATAACCAAATAAGGTTAGAGCGTATTAGAAAAAGAAGCTACACGTTGTTTGTGTTCAAATATTTTACTATGTGCAAATTCACACACCTTTTTTTTTTTATTTTACATTTTTTGTTTGCCTGGCCACAAACCGGCAATTGTTTTCTTAGGAAAATACAAAAACAACAGTTGCATTCCAAATATTACAAAATTGGATACCTCGGAGCAATCTGAGACATTCACTTACACAAACTATATGTCTCTATGTGCCCGTCCTAATATGGGGTCCTGCCATCCCTTGCCCAGCCAAAAATTGAATATGCACACAATTGGGATTATTTTCCTATAGGGATTTTAGACTCCTGATCCCTATTGTCAACATGTGCTATCTGCCATCAGGGGTGATCAATGGACATGTTTTGGAGGTGCAACCCCTTCCTCAGTTCACCTACTTTAGATACGAGGAAGGGGTTGCACCCCCAAAAGACGTACATGGATATCCCCTGATGGCAGATAGCACATGTTGACACACTGTGTGCAGATTAAATTTTTGGCTGGTTTGATTGTCAAAAAGTTTTTTAAAAGTTGAAGAATAAACATGAACAAAAGGGGGTTGGGATGCCTTATTGAATTCTCCCCAGAACATCGAGAATGTCTTTAAATGTTTGATCCATCACATGAATTCTTTCTTTAATTTTATCCAGTTCCGTGCTACATTCCATCACTTCCTGGATGAGGCGGAGGGCACTGTCAGCAGAGAAACCTGTACTATCCTTCACCCCAACATTCACATCCCCTAAAAACAAAATAAAAAGGTATTATAACTCTGCAGGCCTACCTCTCTTACCTGAAGCTGTGGTGTCAGATACTGACCTGTTGTGGTGACCAGTTCCACAACGTCATCCACCTCTCCTTCCTGCACTTCTCCTTCCTTCACCTCAACTTCCTCTACATCCTTCGTTTGTGGGTCTTTGGGAGTTTGGGGTTGTTGTGAAGCTGTGGGGTTCTTGTGCTCCCTGGAGTGTCCTCCTCCCAGTCTTCTCTCCCCTATGAGTATCAAACAAAAGGTAGAGTTATCACACAGAAAATCTCTATGTAAAAAAAAAAACAGGCTAAATTGCTTGGAAGTGGGGTACAAGTGTGTGTTTGGGCGGAAGTTAAAGATGAATGCATTATTTCTGACCAAGAATATGCTTAGTATTCACCTTTGTCTGTCATTTTTTAGACATGTAGGCAACACAAAAATTCTCTGATGCACCTGTGTGGGACACCCAAAAAAGGCGGGTCTGGTGGCCCACACTATAGTGCTCCAAAGTACAGATGTGGAAGCAGCTGCTGAGTGTCCTCTCCTTTACACTGACAAAAGTTTGCATTTCATTCTCTTTACAAACACATCATCTAGCCTAAAACTTTGTGCCCCAAATTTCACAAAAAAAGGCAGATGTCTAATTACTTTTGTGGCTGTAAAATAAGCCAAAACAGCGGATAGTGGCCGAACGAAGTGTCTGTAACGTAACGAACGATTACTGTGCCCAACCAAGTTCAAAATATAACATTTTGTAAGGGAGTCCAATAAGATAAAAAAAAAAAACAGCAACATGTCAGTTTAGAAAAGGATTAATAGCAGAAAAGTGTACATTTTACTTACTTTTTGCGAGCATTCTCTTAATGCTCCTTAACTGCTCTGGCTCCCTCAGTTTGAGGTCTGACCACCTCTTTCTGAGCTGCTCATTTGAGCGTTTCACCCCGAAATTCATCTTCAGACTCTTCACGACTTTAGTGAGGATTTTGGCCTTCCTTCTATTTGGTTTGCTATACGGCCCATGCTTTGCATCATAATCAGACTTGAGCAAGATGTCCACCATCTCCGCCATCTCCGCAAAAGACATATTCGATGCCTTGAATCTCCTCCTTGATCGTGACGTTTCCTCGGTCTCCGGGCTTGTCTCCTCCTCGTTAGTTGCGGAATTATCAGACACCTGCTGTAACTCCGCCATATCTGTCTGCGCGCCGAAAGAGAAGGGGCGGGGAAAAGATGTTAGTTAGAACGTCATGGGCGGGCGACGTGTGCGGAGCGACGTGTTCGTATTTTGACGCATGCGTGGTGTGTATATAGCAAACACACATGTGACTATAGTACGTTCGGTGTGCAGAGAGAGGAGTTCAAGTGACGGACGTGCGAACGAAGGTATGTGATTTTGAGACTGTGCAAAATTGTTGGCCTATACTGTTTTGAGAATGTTGTAGGATATATATGGTGACTACGATGTTAAGGAGCAGGGATGAGCCGAACACCCCCCTGTTCGGTTCGCACCAGAACCTGCGAACAGACAAAATGTTCGTGTAAACTTTAGAACCCTATTAAATACAATGGACTCGAACGTTCGAAATCTAAAGTGTTAATTATAAAGGCTAATATGCAAGTTATTGTCCTAAAAAGTGTTTGGGGACCCGGGTCCTGCCCCAGGGGACATGTATCAATGCAAAAAAAAGTTTTAAAAACGGCCGTTTTTTCGGGAGCAGTGATTTTAATAATGCTTAAAATGAAAAAATAAAAGTGAAATATTCCTTTAAATTTCCTACCTGGGGGGTGTGTATGATATGCATGTGAAGTCGCGCATGTTTCCCGTGCTTAGAACTGTCCCTGCAAAAAATGTCATTTTTGAAAGAAAAAAATGCATTTAAAACTGACTCGCGGCTATTAATGAATTGTCGGCTCCCGACAATACATACAAAAGTCATTGATAAAAAAAAAAAAAAAAGCGTGGGGGTTCCCCAGAATTCAATTACCAGGCCCTTCAGGTCTGGAATGGATATTAAGGGGAACCCCGCCGCAAATTTTAAAAAAAAATTGACGTGGGGTTCCCCCAAATATCCATTCCAGGCCCTTCAGATCTGGCATGGATTTTAAGGGGAACTCCACCCCAAATTTAAAAAAAAATGGCGTGGAGTCCCCCTAAAAATCCATACCAGACCCCTTATCCGAGCACGCAACCTGGCCGGCCGCAGGGGAAAAGGGGGGGACGAGAGAGCGCCCCCCCTCCCTCCTGAACCGTACCAAGCCACATGCCCTCAACATGGGGAGGATGTCCCCATGTTGATGGGGACAAGGCCTCATCCCCACAACCCTTGCCCGGTGGTTGTGGGGGTCTGCGGGCGGGGGGCTTATCGGAATCTGGAAGACCCCTTTAACAAAGGGGACCCCCAGATCCCGCCCCCCCCCTATGAATTGGTAAGGGGTACATTGTACCCCTACCATTTCACGAAGAAAGCGTAAAAAAATGTTAAAAAAAAACACACAAACACCTTGAAAAAGTCCTTTATTTAAAGAAAAAAAAAAAAACATTCCAGCGGTGAAATCCAGTGTCCCGCAGCGATCCCGATGTCCAGCGCTGTCCTTCATTGGTTGTGCCTGAGCGGACCTGATGGGGAACTCCCTCTCAGTATTTTAAATGTATAGACCCGCCCCTTCTAAAAGTCCCTATCAGGTCCGCTCAGCAGACCAGATGCGGAACATGACAAGGGGCGGGTCTATACATGTATTACCAAAGTGAGAGCAGTCCCCCATCAGGTCCGCCCCCTCGGTATGTCAGACCCGCCTACGTCATTGGCTTGAGCGGGGAACTTCCTTCACTATGTAAATTTAAATTTACATAGTGAAGGAAGTTCCCCGCTCAAGCCAATGACGTAGGCGGGTTCGACATACCGAGGGGGCGGACCTGATGGGGAACTGCTCTTACTTTGGTAATACATGTATAGACCCGCCCCTTGTCATGTTCCGCATCTGGTCTGCTGAGCGGACCTGATGGGGAACTTTAGAAGGGGCGGGTCTATACATTTAAAATACTGAGAGGGAGTTCCCCATCAGGTCCGCTCAGGCACAACCAATGAAGGACAGCGCTGCACATCGGGATCGCCGCAGGACACTGGATTTCACCGCTGGAATGTTTTTTTTTATTTATTTTTTTTAAATAAAGGACTTTTTCAAGGTGTTTGTGTGTTTTTTTAAACATTTTTTTACGCTTTCTTCGTGAAATGGTAGGGGTACAATGTACCCCTTACCAATTCACATAGGGGGGGGCCGGGATCTGGGGGTCCCCTTTGTTAAAGGGGTCTTCCAGATTCCGATAAGCCCCCCGCCCGCAGACCCCCACAACCACCGGGCAAGGGTTGTGGGGATGAGGCCCTTGTCCCCATCAACATGGGGACATCCTCCCCATGTTGAGGGCATGTGGCTTGGTACGGTTCAGGAGGGAGGGGGGGCCGCTCTCTCGTCCCCCCCTTTTCCCCTGCGGCCGGCCAGGTTGCGTGCTCGGATAAGGGGTCTGGCATGGATTTTTAGGGGGACTCCACGCCATTTTTTTTTTAAATTTGGGGTGGAGTTCCCCTTAAAATCCATGCCAGATCTGAAGGGCCTGGAATGGATATTTGGGGGAACCCCACGTCAATTTTTTTTTAAATTTGCGGCGGGGTTCCCCTTAATATCCATTCTAGACCTGAAGGGCCTGGTAATTGAATTCTGGGGAACCCCCACGCTTTTTTTTTTTTTTTTATCAATGACTTTTGTATGTATTGCCGGGAGCCGACAATTCATTAATAGCCGCGAGTCAGTTTTAAATGCATTTTTTTCTTTCAAAAATGACATTTTTTGCAGGGACAGTTCTAGGCACGGGAAACATGCGCCACTTCACATGCATATCATACACACCCCCCCAGGTACGAAATTTAAAGGAATATTTCACTTTTATTTTTTCATTTTAAGCATTATTAAAATCACTGCTCCCGAAAAAACGGCCGTTTTTAAAACTTTTTTTTGCATTGATACATGTCCCCTGGGGCAGGACCCCGGTCCCCAAACACTTTTTAGGACAATAACTTGCATATAAGCCTTTATAATTAGCACTTTAGATTTCTCCCATAGATTTTTCCAATTTGCCGCGAACACCCCAATTTGTTCGCTGTTCGGCGAACGGGCGAACAGGCAATGTTCGAGTCGAACATGAGTTCGACTCGAACTCGAAGCTCATCCCTATTAAGGAGGTTAGACTGTTTGCCTCACATTAATTATATATTATTTCTTAAACTTGCAGATACAATATGAATGTCTTTATTAGCGACAAAGAGTTCCTGGCGGAATTTATTGACCGGGTAAGGGAGCTGCCCGCTCTGTGGGAGACGAAAAACCCCATCCATAAAAAAAGAGGGGTGAGAAAAGCAGCGCTGGAGAAGCTGCTCCCATTTGTGCAGACCAAGGTGCCCACAGCCACAGCAAAACAAGTGGACACTAAAATTGGGACCTTGAGAGGCACCTACAGGACTGAACGCTCTAAGGTCCTGGCTTCTCAGAGGTCAGGAGCAGCAGCAGGTGATGTGTATGTCCCGATTTTGTGGTACTACAGCAGGATGTCCTTCCTGGATGACCACATTGAGGCAAGGCCATCACTCTCCACTCTTCCCCCCAGACTTCCCTGCAGCCAACCTGAGCCTTCCCTGGAGCAAGAGGAGGCAGCCATCCTGGATGATCCTGATTTGGCCATCTGGAGCCAGGTATAGTATTAAATGAAAATGTATTGTGATAAAATTAATGTTTGACAAATATGTCAAGATGAGAAACATACAATATTTTGGGTTCCACAAGTGAAATCAAGATCTCTAGACATTAGTCTGCACTTAATTGGGTGCTAAATAGTCAATCTGATGTAGGTGTAAATTTTAAAAAATGATTTCTGGATTTACATTCTAATTGCTTCAATCATGTTTATAAAGTTTGATGCAAAGATTAAACCAACATATTAAACTATGTCCCTTTTTCATACACAGGATGAAATCAGCCAGGAAGAGGGTCTGGAAACTGTCAGGCAGGAGGAGGAAGGGCCCAGTGGCAGCCAGGAGGAGGCAGGGCCCACTGTGAGCCAGGAGGAGGCAGGTCCCAGTGGCAGCCAGGAGGTGGCAGGGCCCAGTGGCAGCCAGGAGGTGGCAGGGCAAAGGAGAAGCACCAGATCCCAGGTGCCTCCCATCCGGCTTCCCAAAAGAGGCAGGAGGGACAGGACCACCAGTGAGGCAGCAATGGCCCTTATTAAAGAGGCCCATGCCACCCTCAAAGAGCCCATATCCCCTGAAGAGGCCATTGCCGGCCTAGTGGAGGCAAAGTTCAAGGTGATGAGCATGGAGCAACGCCTCCTATGCGAGCCCCTGCTCATCACCTTGCTCAACAAGGAGGTGATGGAAAAAATTACCCCCAATACCGCCATTTGTGAGGTGGCACAACTGTCCCAACCTCAACCTCCTCCTCCACCACCACATTCTTCTTCTGCCCCACCCCCTTCTCCTCCACCTCCACCTTGTTCTTCTGCGCCACCCCCTTCTCCTCCACCTCCACCTTGTTCTTCTGCGCCACCCCCTTCTCCTCCACCTCCTCCTCCTCCTGACAGGAGTACCCCTCCAGTGGCCCAGCCTCCAGCCAAACGAAGAAGGAAGGCTGCAGGGAAGGCTTCAGGAAAGGTTGCAGGGAAGGTTGCCAGGAAGACGAGGAAGTGGTGGCCTTGCTTCATTGTGGTCGGACAGAAGGCATCCTGTTGTAGTACCACACACTTGGGACATATATATCACCTGCTGCTGTTCCTGACCTCTGGGAGGCCAGCATCAGATTGTGCTCAGAAACGTTGGCCTTCTCAAGCTCCCAATTTTAGTGTCCACACAGGGTTGCTGTGTGCTCTGGGGTCCCTGGGATGCACAAATGGCAGCAGCTTCTCCAGCGCTGCCTTCTCTTTATTTTAGTTCAAACATGAATAAATGTTATTTTTCTTTAAGTTCATACTTGACTATGTGTATTTGTAAAAATGTAAAATCCAGTGTCAGGACCTGGGCTTGAACCTGGGACCTCGTCTGTGTCTGGCATTTACTCTTCCCACTGAGCTATCTGGGATGCTGGACAGCTCCTTGCCTGATCTGCTGGACAAACCTATCTGATCCAATGGACAACCCTGCCTTGAGTCTTGATTACCGATGAACCTTGAACTCCTTGCTCCTCCCATGAACTTCCTATATAAGCCTTGTCTCAGCACTTCCTCTTTGCCAGGTTATTGTGCCTTCCCTGCCAGTGCCTTGCTGTTGGTTTTCCTGTTGCCATCTGTACCTACAACCACTCGTGATTGACCTTTGGCTTGTTCCTGGACTTTTCTACTGCCTGATACCAATCTGCAACTACCCGTGTTTGACCCTCGGCATGTTCTTTGATGACGTTGCTGTTTCATCCTTGTCTGTTTATCCGCTATTGGACCCCGGCTTGCTCACACCCTGGTGGGGCAAACTTGAGGACTGCGACCTGGTACTAGCTTGCAGCCAAATCCATCTCCACCACCCGGAGCTCTGGGGAAAACCAGCTAGTACTTAGACTCTGCACCTCAGGTGAGCCTGTGTCATCTACCAGAAGTGACTGCCTGTATGCCTGTCCTGCCACTGCTATTGCAATTGGTCTTCAAGCCCGACGCCTGATCGTGACAGAATTTCCTGGCCATAAACATGAAGGCCGCTATAGCAGATGCTCTGACTCCTGTCAGACAGCAAATCTCAGACCTGCAGCAAGAAGTTCTGTTACTGAAAGGTACAGTACGCCCAGGCCCGGAACCAGCCTGTCCTGAGCCATTTGTTGTGATGCCCGAGAGGTTTGACGGTAGCCGTGCATCTCTTTCATCCTTTAAGATGGATTGCGAGCTGTTGTTTGCTCTTAAGCCTAGGACCTATGCCACAGATTATATAAAGGTTCTCGCTACTATCAACCTGCTCACTGGACCCATCAAAACATGGACTCACCAGGTATTACAGGAAAGGAGTCCAGTCTTGGACAGCTGGGAAGCTTTTATGTTAGCCCTGGACTCTCACTGTACAGTTTCCAAGAAAACCAGGGTTCCCAAGTCTGCTCCTAGCTCATCTGGCCTTCGAGGACCCAGGGACAGGAATACCCTGTACAGGTATGACTTCAAGCCACCCCAGTACGTGCCAAGCCATGAAGCCCTAACACCACAAAGCCTTGATGTTCCTGTGGATATACACACACCTACCCTGGAAGATGTGGAACCTATGGAGATCGGGGTCATCCAGACCACGCTGTCTAAAGCTGAAAGAGAGCGGAGGAGAGGCTGTGGCCTTTGTTTCTATTGTGGAGAAAGAGGGAACTTAATCTCTCTCTGCCCAACTCGTCCACCTCGGCCAAAGGTTCTTCAAGTGGGTACTACTGGGATTCATTCTGCTATCGCTGCTGTTCGGCCTGTGAACTGCCAAGGTTGCCGTAAGGCCTGTCCATGTTCAATGACACAAGTAGGTTCCCAGACTACGGTGATCAACGATACCAGTGCCCCTCTTGAACCCGCAACCAATACCCCTGTGAAACTCCTACCATCTGGCCTAGAGGCAACTATGCAACCTCCCGACAACAGACCAGTTCCAGTAGTCATCCCACGTTCCACAGTGGTAAATGCAGTAACATCACCCTGTCCTGCCAAAGAACCACCTCCTGCTCCAGAGACGCCTTTGCTACATCCTAAGAAAACACCTGTTCTTGATACCGTCACCACTTCCGTAAAGTCTGGCTCCATCACAAATTCCTGTCCTGCCAAAGAAGTTCTACCACCTGACTGTATGTATGCCTCGAATGGCACCCTTATCCGTAAGCAGGAGCTGGAGATGTTTGAAAAAGCCTTGCAAGTGAGGAGAATCTCCCCAGCAGAAACTTCTAAAGAAAAAGATGCCCAAAGATGGATAAGGTTCACTCCCCTAGATTGACAAGAGAATTCCACCAGAGGTTTCCTCACAAACCCAGCCCTAAGACGTCCAGAGGACGTCCTGAGAGGAGGAGAGTACTGTCAGGACCTGGGCTTGAACCTGGGACCTCGTCGGTGTCTGGCATTTACTCTTCCCACTGAGCTATCTAACAGGTGTTTTCTTAAGATGTAGCGAAGGCGTCTCTGGAGCAGGAGGTGGTTCTTTGGCAGGACAGCTCCTTGCCTGATCTGCTGGACAAACCTATCTGATCCAATGGACAACCCTGCCTTGAGTCTTGATTACCGATGAACCTTGAACTCCTTGCTCCTCCCATGAACTTCCTATATAAGCCTTGTCTCAGCACTTCCTCTTTGCCAGGTTATTGTGCCTTCCCTGCCAGTGCCTTGCTGTTGGTTTTCCTGTTGCCATCTGTACCTACAACCACTCGTGATTGACCTTTGGCTTGTTCCTGGACTTTTCTACTGCCTGATCCCAATCTGCAACTACCCGTGTTTGACCCTCGGCCTGTTCTTTGACGACGTTGCTGTTTCATCCTTGTCTGTTTATCCGCTATTGGACCCCGGCTTGCTCACACCCTGGTGGGGCAAACTTGAGGACTGCGACCTGGTACTAGCTTGCAGCCAAATCCATCTCCACCACCCGGAGCTCTGGGGAAAACCAGCTAGTACTTAGACTCTGCACCTCAGGTGAGCCTGTGTCATCTACCAGAAGTGACTGCCTGTATGCCTGTCCTGCCACTGCTATTGCAATTGGTCTTCAAGCCCGACGCCTGATCGTGACATCTAGCTTTGGAGTAAGCAGATACATTTGACTGACAAAAAAAGGGACAGATAACAACCCCCCCAAAAAATAACTAAATCGTATTTCCCAAAAAAGGGTGTAAAATTTACATAATATATATTAAAAGATTCTATGGGAGATCACTACCAAAACATTGCGAAATTACAATTAACATCAGTTAGAAAAATATAAAAATTTTAAATATTCCTAAAAACTTGCACGATATAATACACATAAATCTTCTTAAGAGCAGCATGAAAAAGGTTAAAAAAAGATAGTCATAACTCTGTGTGAATATCAGCAGCAAAAGAAGTTCATTCGTTTGGATTAATGTAACATTCTAACGAAGATTTCAATGCACAACATTTAAACGATGCAAAAATTTGGAGCGTGACGAATGTGCTATCTCCATTACGAAGGCTTGTTTTACCAGAAGATGCGCTCCCGTCTCATAGTTGCTTGTGAGCATGCGCGCTTTTGGAAGAGTCGTAAAAGCATACACACGAACCATTTTCTCGTCACAAAACAGGCCGACGAGAAACACGACGAGGAAATCTGGAATCCTGACGAGAAAATAGAGAGCAGGTTCTCTATTTTCTCGTCGAGATTCACAGCAATTTTCTCGTCGTAAAACCATACACACGAACGGTTTTCTCGACAAAAAAGCTCACGCGGCACTTTTCTTGCCGGTTTTGGACGAGAAACTCGGTCGTGTGTACGAGGCTTTAGACTCTACATTACAGGAGCCATACAGCTCTGTAATTCTGCATGAGAGTTCTGAGCTTGATGGTAGCCTTCTTCCAAACAGTTACAATTGCTCAGTTCCACTCTAGACCCCAACAACACAACACTCTGTTGTTGAGGGACATAGTGGTTTAGTCTTTAGAGATTGAAAACCAGGTTATCTCTGGAATAGTTTCTCTGGAACCAGCTCTGGTTTTGGGAAAATCATTCCCCCTACTATCTTGGAAGATCATCACAACGAATGCCAGTCTAAAGGGCTGGGGAACAGTTCTGGACACCTTATTGGTGCAGAGGACTTGGTTGTTGGAAGAATCTCCTGATCAACAATCTGGAGTTACAAGTAGTTTGGCTGTCCCTGCAACACTGGGTGCCTTGACTGGAGAATCATCAGATCATAATCAAGTCGGATAATGCCATCACAGTGGAAGACCTCAAACACCAGGAAAGAACCAGAAGTCTTGCTGTGGTGAGAGGGTACAAAGGAAAGTATCCTGGGCAGAACACATGTTCCAACCTTGTCCATCATTTACATTCCAGGCATAAACAATGGGTAGACAGATTGCCTCAGCTGGCAATGCTTAGATCTGACAGTGAATCCTACACCTGGATGTGTTCCAGGTATATGTCAAAAGTGGGGGTTGCTGGATGTGGACCTCCTGGCCTCAAGGTTCAACATCAAACTTTACAGGTTTTTCTCCAGAACCAGAGATCCTCTGGTGGAAGCAGCCAGGAGTTTTTTTGAGACAGTAATTCCAATGATTTTAAAAGCTACCTAATATAAGGTCTACCAACCCATAGGGAAGGATACTTATCCAGCTGCATCCCAAAAAATACTTGTTATCTTAACAGAGAATCAGCTTGGATTTTTCAAGCTTATGGGCTTTTCAAGCTTATGGGCTTAAAGACAAGGTTACGTATTTTTTCACCAAGGCACATTATACTAGATAAGTGAGTGCCTCTTGTCTTTTAGACATCAAGCATCTGTTTTGCTAGGTTGCCACCTGGTCTTTTGTTCACACATTATCTAATGCCGGTTTCATGGTTATTTTCTTTCAGACAGCTCTTTTGAGCTGCAGCCTGCCCACTAGACATGTGCACACTGAAATATTTTGTTTCGGAATTTCGTTTTCGTTAGAAAAATAAATTTATTTAGTCACTCCCGAAATTCGTTTTTATTTATTTAGTTTTTCGTTAGAAATTGCATTCGTCCGAAAATCTGAATTAATTAAGGTCGAATCTGTCATTGAAGGCTTATGGTGTCTGTTGAATGTTCAAAGAAGATTCGACGGAGCGAAACTGTACGACGCTGCAATCATACATTTCCGGTCGAATGTTCCGCCTACAAGCTAGCTATAGTAGAATTATAATGTTGTATGACTAGTAATAATTATATTTATTAATTATTATTACTAGTCAACCAACATTAGAATTCTTCTATAGCCTATGGGCCGAGCATTTGACTGGAAATGTACGATTGCAGCGTCGTACAGTTTATCTGCTCCGTCGCTTCTTAGAACTTTCAACAGACACCATAAGCCTTCAATAACAGATTCGACGTTTGTATGTTTTTCGATGCCTTGTTGAATCTTCGTCGTTCATGTTGAATTGTCAAGTTAGTTCTAGCTATTTTACTGCTCCTCCTCTTTGGTTACAATCAGCCAATAACATTCATCATCATCATTATTTTATTTTACTTCCCCCACCCAATTCCAGCAACAATCTTTTCTCTCTATAATGTCGAATCTTTTCTCTCTATAATGTCAAATCTTTTCTCTCTATAATGTAGAATCTTTTCTCTCTATAATGTCAAATCTTTTCTCTCTATAATGTCGAATCTTTTCTCTCTATAATGTCAAATCTTTTCTCTCTATGTCGAATCTTTTCTCTCCATGTCAAATCTTTTCTCTCTATGTTGAATCTTTTCTCTCTATAATGTCGAATCTTTTCACTCTATGTCAAATCTTTTCTCTCTATGTAGAATAATCTTGGACTAATAGAGTTAAGGTTAGGCACATTCGACCACAGGTTCGATGGACACAGATTGTTATTGTCAGCCTCATGTCGAATCTCCTATCTATATCGAACTGTTGTTGCAACTAAAACGAAAATTAAGCATTTGTTTATGTCGGATCTTTCGGTTTTCGGATTCTGCATTTTCGTTTTCGTTTGTTAAAACGATAACGAAAATACCTGAAATTTGGACGAAAATGCATTCGGACGAAAACGAATGCACATGTCTACTGCCCACTGGTTTATTCTGTTTGTTTGTGGGCTTGTTGGTTTTTGTTTTTGTGTGCTGTCCACCCCTCAGTTGGACTGGTTTTGGATGCCACATTTGTCTCAGTTAACTTGAACCTATGTCCCTCAATTAATGATAAACAAAACATAAATTTTGTCATTACCATAAAAACTGTTTAATTAAATGACAGTTCTGGAAGTGAAAGGGGTTATACCTGGCTGACTACTGGCTTTTTTGTTTACCAGTTACATAATCCTGCTCTAGGAAGCAGTGTAACTCAATTGTCTCAGGTTAACTGAATCCTTTGTCCCTTAATTTCCTATTCCAAAAACACATTTTATGGTAAGTATAAAAATCCTGTTTTCCTGGCTTTGGTCCTTCTCTTAAAACATGGATACCTTCTTGTGGAAACTTATTGTAATGAAATTTAGATCATGGGCAAATCAGGAAGCACAAGTGAAGTTCCCAATTAAAGGACACTGTTGATTCTGGCATCATTGTTTTTAACCTGGTTGTCCATTTTTGCACAGCTGAGGGAAAAACAGTCAATGATTGGCTGTTGGAGACTGGGTGTTTTTTGCCTCAAATTTCACATGGTAAAGTATGGCTTGCCAATGTTTTACTTTGCAGGTGTTGTATATATAGAACAGTCCACACTGTGTGATAGGAGGAGAAGGACATATATCTGTCTAATAAACTACTTCTGACATGTTGTATGCCAATTGCTCTCCTGGTACATACACACTATCATTTTATATATTGATCAAATTGCATGCAGTATCTGAAGGTTGCAATATTGGAATATGTACTGACAGCTGCAGTCACTGTAGAAAGAATGGAATATGGTGAATGCAACTACTACCAGAGGGTAATGATCATATGTATGGATCTGTCTTAACTTTTCCAGCTGCAGGCATTTTTTTTAATAGAAAACCGTAAACTTTTTTCATAATAAAAGTAAATAAAAATTATACAGGTATACATAGTTTGCTTGGAGGCATGCAAAGCTGTAAATGACTGCTTATTATTCATCATTTTTGTACTAAACATATTAGACTAGTTCCTAAATAAAAGCTTGTGCCTGCACTAAATTCATGAAAAACAAAATCAATATAATACTGCTTAATGACTCTGCTTTTTTTGTAAGTCAACAATTCTCCAATTAATTAACCAGTGATTAAAGTCAGCTTCTGAGAATTAATCACAGCCTACAGAAGTCATTGTCCTTGTGTGCTTCATTAGGGCTGTGTTTGCCCTTCAGACAAGAAAGGAGCAAGTAAAAGCCTAAACTGTGACCTGATTTACATATATGCAAAACCAAAAATTAAAATTAAAGATTTTGGGGGGATTTTTGGGAATCTGATTCAGAGACAAAGGGATCCTGACATTCACATATCCCCAGATTTTAAGTTGATTAGCAGCAGAGGCGTACTAAGTGGGGGGCGGGGGGAGCGGGCCGCACCGAGGTGCCACACACTGGGGGGTGTCAGGCCGGCGCCCCCCCGTGACTTAAGCGGTGATAGCGCCGGCGCCGCTCCGTCAAGTAAGAGCTGCCTGCAGTGAGACTCCAGGCAGGCACAGGCAGAGGCAGATATATCACGATACGAAGGGAGGGGGGGGTGACATTGCTGCACCATCCATCCCCTCCTCACGGCCGCGGCTGAGCTATCCCGATGTTCGGCACTTCTCACAGAACACAGGCACAGCCGAGTGAAGTCGCCTCCCCCTCCTTTCTGTTTATGTGTACAGAGGGGGAGGGGACCTTCTGTGCATGTGCTGCCTCACGCTGATCTAAGGTACTGAATGGGAGGGGGGGTTTTGCACGGGGGTCTGCATTGAGGGGGGGTTTGCATGGGGGGGGAGGTTTGCACTGAGGGGGGTGTCTGCATTAAAGGGGGTTTGCACTGAGGGGGGGTTGCACTGGGGGGTCTGCACTGAGGGGGGGAGGTTTGCACTGAGGGGGGGTTTGCACGAGGGTCTGCATTAAGGGGGGGAGGTTTGCACTGAGGGGGGGGGTGAACTGGGGAGGTTTGCACTGAGGGGGGTTTGCACGGGGGTCTGCATTAAGGGGGAGGTGTGCACTGTGGGGGGGTTTGCACGGGGGTCTGCATTAAGGGGGGAGGTTTGCACTGAGGGGGGGGTGTCTGCATTGAGGGGGGTTTGCATTGAGGGGGGTGTTTGCATGGGGGGAGGTTTGCACTGAGGGGGGGTGTCTGCATTAAGGGGGGTTTGCACTGAGGGGGAGGGGGGTTGCACTGGGGGGTCTGCACTGAGGGGGGGAGGTTTGCACTGAGGGGGGGTTTGCACGAGGGTCTGCATTAAGGGGGGGGGGTTTGCACTGAGGGGGGTGTCTGCATTGAGGGGGGTTGCACTGGGGAGGTTTGCACTGAGGGGGGTTTGCACGGGGGTCTGCATTAAGGGGGGAGGTTTGCACTGTGGTGGGGTTTGCACGGGGGTCTGCATTAAGGGGGGGAGGTTTGCACTGAAGGGGGGTGTCTGCATTGAGGGGGGGTTTGCATTGAGGGGGGTTTGCATGGGGGGAGGTTTGCACTGCGGGGGGGTGTCTGCATTAAGGGGGGTTTGCACTGAGGGGGAGGGGGGTTGCACTGGGGGGTCTGTACTGAGGGGGGAGGTTTGCACGGGGGTCTGCATTAAGGGGGGAGTTTGCACTGAGGGGGGGTTGCACTGGGGAGGTTTGCACTGAGGGGGGTTTGCACAGGGGGGGTCTGCATTGAGGGGGGGTTTGCACTAAGGGGGGGTCTGCACTGAGGGGGGGAGGTTTGCACTGAGGGAGGTCTGTGTAACATGCAGGGGGTCCAGAGCTGTGAGGTGCTGTGTAATGTAAAAGGGTCCAGAGGTGCGGTGCTGTGTAATGTAAAGGGGTTCAGAGTGCTGTGTACTGTCAAGGGGTCCAGAAGTGCGGTGGGCTGTGTAATGTCAAGGCATCCAGGGGTGCAGGGGGCTGTGTAATGTAAAGGGGTGCAGGGTGCTGTGTAATGTAAAGGGGTCCAGAGGTGCAGGGGGCTGTGTAATGTAAAGGGGTGCAGAGGTGCAGGGTGCTGTGTAATGTAAAGAGGTGCAGGGTGCTGTGTAATGTAATGGGGTCCAGAGGTGCAGGGTGCTGTGTAATGTAAAGGGGTGCAGGGGGCTGTGTAATGTAAAGGGGTGAAGGGTGCTGTGTAATGTAAAGGGGTGCAGGGTGCTGTGTAATGTAAAGGGGTCCAGAGGTGCAGGGGGCTGTGTAATGTAAAGGGGTGCAGAGGTGCAGGGTGCTGTGTAATGTAAAGGGGTGCAGAGGTGCAGGGTGCTATGTAATGGGGTCCAGAGGTGCAGGGTGCTGTGTAATGTAGAGGGGTGCAGGGTGCTGTGTAATGTAAAGGGGTGCAGAGGTGCAGGGTGCTGTGTAATGTAAAGGGGTGCAGGGTGCTGTGTAATGTAAAGGGGTGCAGAGTGCTGTGTAATGTAATGGGGTCCAGAGGTGCAGGGTGCTGTGTAATGTAAAGGGGTGCAGGGGGCTGTGTAATGTAAAGGGGTGCAGGGTGCTCTGTAATGTAAAGGGGTCCAGAGGTGCAGGGGGCTGTGTAATTTAAAGGGGTGCAGAGGTGCAGGGGGCTGTGTAATGTAATGGGGTCCAGAGGTGCAGGGGGCTGTGTAATGTAATGGGGTCCAGAGGTGCAGGGGGCTGTGTAATGTAAAGGGGTGCAGAGGTGCAGGGGGCTGTGTAATGTAAAGGGGTGCAGAGGTGCAGGGGGCTGTGTAATGTAAAGGGGTCCAGAGGTGCAGGGGGCTGTGTAATGTAAAGGGGTCCAGAGGTGCAGGGGGCTGTGTAATGTAAAGTGACGCAGAGGTGCAGGATGCTGTGTAATGTAAAGGGATCCAGAGGTGCAGTTGTGTAGAGGGGCTACACAGTAGTAACAAAGAGATATTGAAGGATGCAGAGGTATGCAGGGGACACAGAGGGGTGTTTTTACATTTTAACGTGGGGGGGGGGGGGGGTGCCAGATATTGGATCCGCCCCGGGTGCCAAATGCTCTAGGTACGCCCCTGATTAGCAGACATAGATCAACACCCTTCACTCCCCAAGGATAGCTGATATAAGGATGCCTGCATAGGACAAAGCAAATGTTTACTTGCTTGCCAATCAGATTGTGCCAGCATGACCATCTGTCATCGTATGTCTATAGTCAGGCTTACATTTGAAATGTTACTGTTTTAAGATATAGGGTCTCGTAAAAAAGGACATAACCTAGGATTATAAAACACATGCTTACAAAACATGCACATAAAACTAGTCTTCAAAGGTTCTAGAAATTATATTAACTATTAGCTATTCAAAAATTAAAATACGTGCATGCAATTTTCTGTTTAAATCTAATTCAATTGCTAACAATTTTAAAATTACAGTATTTATAGCATCCTAAAAAACACGTGTAGCGATACCCCCAGTTAAGAGGGCTGCCTGTATGATTTTGGGCCCTGTAGTGCACCGCTGTCAACCCCTGGCAATTGGCTCTAACCTCTCGTGGCACAGTTAGTAAAGGGGATGATAAAATTGCAATCACTCTGTAACTCTCTATGACACAATCCCACAGTAGGGCACACAGTAATGGTATAGCACAGTAAATGACACTGACAACCGATATACTTAACTCTAATATTTTACTGTTGATAAAGGTTAGAGTGATAAACAGTATGCAATAACGTATGCAGAGCCCTGCAATGTAAGTACACTTATGAAACAGCAAAACGTTCAGCAGTATGGTATACAGGTTAACAGACCCCGCTGCAGCTATCCTCCCTCGTGGACAATATGGCGCCCAGCAATGTCCTATACTACCCAGTCAGGCCTGACTATGATTAGGGTATAGTTCTGTGGAAGAATATCTTTGCTAGCAGTACGGTGGTGCACTTTAGGAACAAATTGTAATCCAACAAAGAAACGGTGATTGGTAACTTAATAGTACCAAGGAGACTGATAGCTCAGTTCTGTAGATAGTCTCCTCAAAGTGTAACTGAAATCACTGTGGTGGCCCTGAATACAGTCAGTGGGCCTAAAGATACTGTGGTGTAGTTCTGAGCAGGTGCTCTCTCACACAACCGGACAAGTCCTTGTCTGTTACTTCCGTTGCTGTGACTTGATTCACAGTGTCCACAACACCCGGGTCTTCGGTCCTCCTGGTAACAGCACTCACCAACAGGATCAGACGTTCCGCAGGTTCCTCGGTGGAGCGGAAGGCTCTTTGGAAAAAACACAAGGCCCAGGCTTCAGGCCTTGTACACACAGCAGATCAGCACAGGAATCCTCTTGCTGGGAGGGCAGTGTCCAAAGAGAAAGAACTGGGGCCCGCCTCCCTCTTATAAAGTCCACCCCAGTAGTCTTTGCACGGGCAATGCACCCTGGGTGCCTCAAGTTATACTGGGTACTGTAGTCTCTGTGGAATCAAAGGGCAATACCCCGCTACACACATTTTAGTTATTTTTATAATATAAATTTTTGAGGAAAAATAAAATTCACCCAGTGGTTTATAATTAGGAATAATTAATCAGATTTCAGCATACCTGCCTTATTAAATGCATTTATAATTGACTGCTTTGGGTTACAATAAGCTTACATTATTATTATTTTTATATGAGATTTACCATATCTGCCATTAGTTTGTGCAGATATTAAAAATTAAGGTCAAATAAAATTCAAGACAAGTGGGTTAGGGGGGCCCTGATTGTGATAGCTTACAATCTAAAAGGAAAGGGCAAGAGATACAACAGGTAATAACTTTGCAGGGATTAGTAGATCTAGAAAGAATGGAGTTTTATCTCAATCATCCAGCCTCGTGCAAAGGAAATTCCTACTTCTTTTAAACTTTTGCATATTTGATTGGGTGTTGAAGGTGAACACATATTAACTAGGCTAAGTGAAAAATATACCCTTTATTAAATCCCCATTCCCCACAGTCAGCTATAATTACTGAATAGGTCACTCACATGGTTGGGGCAAAACAGTTTGACTTTTTTTCAGCTTTAATATCAGTAGGTTAACTGGCCTTTTCTCTAGGTTGTTTTCTATCACTGACAACAAATGATCAGAGTTATGCCCAGCTTTGACATTGACAAACTGCTGAACCTTACTGATTCAGGCGACATTTTACTCTGGTGTGTACTCAGACCTTTCTGTTAGGATTCTAGGAATGAACTTTGGCTTCAGGTCGACCATGTTTTTAATGCAAACCCAGGCTGTTCATAGTTTGCCAAATAAACAAACAAAATGACCAGATTTGGAAAGTTCACCAGCCAGCTTGTACAAATTGTAAAGAAGCTGACGGGCATCCTGGTTGACATCTTTGGCTAGCAAACTGTCTGATTATTAAGAAATCTGTAATTTTAGATGGCAGTAATATTGGAAAAAGATAATTATGGCAGCTGCGATGTTCCCCTGGCAAGGTACCCTTCCAATGTTGAGGGCACATGGCCAGGTAGAGTTAAAATGGGGAGCCCCCCCCCAAAATCTATACCAGACACTCATTAAGGTAAGGGTCTACAGTAGGGATGAGCCAAACACGGTTCAGTTCGCACCAGAACATGCTAAAAGAAAAAGAATTGGACACTGTTAAAGTCTATGGGACACGAACATGAAAAATCTAAAATGCTAACTTTAAAGGCTTATATGCAAGTTATTGTCGTAAAAGTGTATGGGGACCCGGGTACGTGTATCAATGCAAAAAAAGTTTTAAAAATCACAGTTTTTTAGAAGCAGTGATTTTAAGAATGCTTAAAGTGAAATAATAACAATGAAATATTCCTTTAAATATCGTGCCTGGGGGGGGGGGGGGGGTCCCTTAGTCTGCCTGTAAAGTAGCGCATCTGTCTCATGTGTTTTACAGTCCCACAGCAAAATTACATTTCTAAAGGAAAAATGGTAACTTTAACTTGCTCGCTGCTTTAATGTATTGCCGGGTCCCTTCAATATACTGTAGATAAAAATCATGGAAAATATCCGGTGTGGGTTCCCTCCCAGTCCATACCAGACCCTTTGGGTCTGGTATGTGTATTAAGGGGAACTTCATGCCAAAAAATAAAACAGTGTTGGGTCCGCCCCAAAATCCATACCTATGGATTTTAAGGGGAACTCAACGTCAAAATAAAAAAAAAAACAATTGGCGTGGGCACATGCCATCAGAAGGGGCGGGCTCACTTGGTTACATGACCAGGTGGCCCTTCCCTTGCCTATATAACAGCTGTCACCGTGAAAATAAAGCAGTCAGCAGGACGTCTCCCATCGACACAGAGCTTCTTTTTTTTTTCAGGTCCGTCCACGCCGTGATTAAAGAAGGATGGACATTGTGGAACACTTGTTTTTTTCTTTTTTAATAAAGGAATTGTCAAAAACTGTCTTTTGTGGTTTTTACTTTTTGACATTTTTTTTGGTGAATGGGTAGGGGTACAATGTACGCCATACCCATTCACATAGGTAGGGGTGGGATCTGGGGATCTGGCATGGGGTTGCCCTTAAAATCCATACCAGACCTGGTATGGATTTTGGGGGGACCCCCACGCCATTTTTTTTCTTTTTTTTGGCACGGGTTCCCCTTAACCACTTCAATACACTGTGTTATAGATACTACACTGGCTGCACTGACTGAATATAGAGTCTACGCTGCATATCTAGTCTACACTAAATGCAGAGTGTATATATATATATATATATATATATATATATATATATATATATATATATATATATATACAGTGGGTACGGAAAGTATTCAGACCCCCTTAAATGTTTCACTCTTTGTTATATTGCAGCCATTTGCTAAAATCATTTAAGTTAATTTTTTTCCTCATTAATGTACACACAGCACCCCATATTGACAGAAAACCCCAAAATTGTTGAAATTTTTGCAGATTTATTAAAAAAGAAAAACTGAAATATCACATGGTCCTAAGTATTCAGACCCTTTGCTGTGACACTAATATATTTAACTCAGGTGCTGTCCATTTCTTCTGATCATCCTTGAGATGGTTCTACACCTTCATTTGAGTCCAGCTGTGTTTGATTATACTGATTGGACTTGATTAGGAAAACCACACACCTGTCTATATAAGACCTTACAGATCACAGTGCATCTCAGAGCAAATGAGAATCATGAGGTCAAAGGAACTGCCTGAAGAGCTCAGAGACAGAATTGTGGCAAGGCACAGATCTGGCCAAGGTTACAAAAAATTTCTGCTGCACTTAAGGTTCCTAAGAGCACAGTGGCCTCCATAATCCTTAAATGGAAGACGTTTGGGACGACCAGAACCCTTCCTAAAGCTGGCCGTCCAGCTAAACTCAGCTATCGGGGGAGAAGAGCTTTGGTGAGAGAGGTAAAGAAGAACCCAAAGATCAATGTGGCTGAGCTCCAGAGATGCAGTCGGGAGATGGGAGAAAGTTGTAGTAAGTCAACCATCACTGCAGCCCTCCAACAGTCGGGGCTTTATGGCAGAGTGGCCAGACGGAAGCCTCTCCTCAGTGCAAGACACATGAAAGCCTGCATGGAGTTTGCTAAAAAACACCTGAATGACTCCAAGATGAGACCAAGATAGAACTTTTTGGCCTTAATTCTAAGCGGTATGTGTGGAGAAAACCAGGCACTGCTAATCACCTGTCCAATACAGTCCCAACAGTGAAGCATGGTGGTGGCAGCATCATGCTGTGGGGGTGTTTTTCAGCTGCAGGGACATGGCGACTGGTTGTAATAGAGGGAAAGATGAATGCAGCCAAGTACAGGGATATCCTGGAAGAAAACCTTCTCCAGAGTGCTCACGACCTCAGACTGGGCCGAAGGTTTACCTTCCAACAAGACAATGACCCTAAGCACACAGCTAAAATAATGAAGGAGTGGCTTCACAACAACTCCGTGACTGTTCTTGAATGGCCCAGCCAGAGCCCTGACTTAAACCCAATTGAGCATCTCTGGAGAGACCTAAAAATGGCTGTCCACCAATGTTTACCATCCATCCTGACAGAACTGGAGGGGATCTGCAAGGAGGAATGGCAGAGGATCCCCAAATCCAGGTGTGAAAAACTTGTTGCATCTTTCCCAAAAAGACTCATGGTTGTATTAGATCAAAAGGGTGCTTCTACTAAACACTGAGCAAAGGGTCTGAATACTTAGGACCATGTGATATTTCAGTTTTTCTTTTTTAATAAATCTGCAAAAATTTCAACAATTCTGGGTTTTTCTGTCAATATGGGGTGCTGTGTGTACATTAATGTGTACATTAATGAGGAAAACAAATGAACTTAAATGATTTTAGCAAACGGCTGCAATATAACAAAGAGTGAAAAATTTAAGGGGGTCTGAATACTTTCCGTAACCACTGTATATATATACTAGACTGCATATATATATATTAAATACACTGCCTGCATGCCACTAACTAACCTGCCTGCTAGCTCAACCTATCTCCGTCCACACACTATACACGGCTGCTATGTAAGTAGCCTTCTACAGTGTGGGGAGTGGACTTAGTCCCCCGAGCCATGATTGGCCAAAAGCACCCTGCCTTTGGCCAATTATGGCTCTCGCAGCAGAACATGCTGTGATTAGCCAAAGCATGCAGGTCAGGAGCATGCTTAGGCCAATCATCAGACGTCAATGCACTGCGATCTCGTAGTGCATTATGGGTCATTCCGCGGCGCTCGAATTTCCTGCGAACGCCCCATATGTTCAGTTCGTTTACGAGCAAACGAACACCTGATGTTCGAGACAAATTTACATTAGACTTGAACCGCGGGCTCATTCCTAGTCTACAGTAGTATGGATTTTGAGGAGGACCCTATGTTTTTTTTTTGTTTGTTTTTCGCATGGGACCCCCCTCAAAATCCATATCAAATCTTTACGGCAGAAAAAATGACATAGGATTTAATAGGGCTTGGGCATTATGGTCAAGGTTTTCAGATTTCTCACTGGGTTTGTTGAATGTCCAGCTAATCAATCTATGCTAGGTTCACTCCCTAAATAGCAGATGACTAATTGTCTATTGCAGTGGCCAATGGATCCTGACACTCACAAATCCTAGTTATTACTTACATATGGGCCTCAAAAAGACTTGGTTGGAATGTGTATGGCATGAAAAATTGTTCCCTTCTTGAAATTCTATATTGTTGGAAAGATGCAGTATTGGAACCTAGTTCAGACTGGAAAGTGGACTAGTGCAGTGCCTTTTATAAAAATGTAGATCAGCTTCCTTTTGATTAACTAGTTGTTCCCAAGCAGAGAAGTGGGGATCTGTTTACAGTTGAGCCAGTGTTATATGACATACCTGTTATTGTCATGCTTTGATAAGTATGTTACTTGTTTTTATATACAAATATAAAATGTTATAATATTAATGCACTAAGCTGGTGCACACTCTCTTTGTTGTTTTGTAGGACTCTCTCCCTTTCACAGAGTTGCATTACTGGGTGTCTGAGTGACAAACACCAAGCACCAGCATTGTATTGTGCATTATGTCATGTTTTTCATCTATTGCAGAGTTTCAGCACTGCATTTAAAAAAGGAAGGTAAATTGTGTATCTGGCGCTCCATGAGGCAGTGCCCTTAGTTTGTAATAATGTACATTTGATTAGTCAGTCTTTAGGTAAAAACAAAGTTGAACCACGGTAAGGGGGTGATTTAAAAAAAAAAAATTTCAACAAATTTTTAATTTGTCATTTACCTGAAATTAAATCGTGAGCTATTGCTACATATCAGTGGCAAATGCATAACCCATATCCTATGTTCATACAACAGATAAAAAGCAGGTATGTATAAGAAAATCTTCAGTATTGGCACAACCTTTTCTTGCCTTGTCAGGAAGGCAATGGTGTATTAAAGGAAAGTAACATGTTCATTTTGCAAATTAACTTTTCAATTGGGAATTTCCGATTAGCTTAGTAAATGTGGTAAAATTCACATTGCAAATAATCTTCAATCTAGTGCAAAGAAATTTATGCTTGCATGTGATTGGCTGAATAAGGTCAGCACAGATCTCCCACATTTACTAAGCCAAATTAAATTTCCCCTGAAGAGAGAACATGCTCATATCCTTTAGTAAATCAGGTCAATATTAAGCATAGAGGTTGTGTATGAGGAAAAACTTTGAAGGGAAAATAGTTTTTTAACTTGGATATTAAGTACAACATAATAAAATCAGAAACGTGCTCTAACAAATTTAAACTGGAAACAACAGGTAAAATGTTCATTAACCACTTAATGACCGCTCACTGTATATGTACGTCGGCAGAATGGCACCGACAGGCACAATCACGTACAGTGTACGTGATCGCCTTTGTACAGTTGGGGGGTCCGATCGGACCCCCCTCCTATACAGTGAGCGGCCGTTTATCGTTGGGGAGCGATCCGAGATGAGGGGACGGCCATTCGATTCCGGCCACCCCCTCGCGATCGCTCCCGGCGAATGAAAATGCTCCCTCTGCCCGTGTAATGTAAACACAGGCAGAGGAAGCAGGAGGAAGTGATGTCATCTCTCCTCGCGGCGGTCTTTTCGTCCGCAGCGCCGAGGAGAGAAGACGCAGGTTAGTGCACCAACAGTCCACTGACACTTAGGTACACATAGGCACATATTTCACCCCCCAGTCACCCCCAGATCACCCCCCAGGTCACCCCCCAGACCCCAATCACAGTGTCACTGATTGCAGTGATCATTTATTTTACTGATCACTGCATTTAGTGTCATCTGTGACAGTAAAAAGTTGCAGGGCAGTTAGGTTTAGGCCCCTTTAGGTCCAGGGTAGCCCCCTAACCCCCCTAATAAAGGTTTAACCCCTTGATCACCCCCAGGTAACCCTTTCACCCCCTAACGCCAGCATCACTAAGCGATCGTATTTTCGATCGCTGTATTTAGTGCCGGTGGTGCCCTAGATAGCCAGTTATTTATTTTTTAGTTTCGCCGCAGGTTTTTATAGCGTCAGGTACCCCCATATATTATTTTAACCCCCTGATTACCCCTAGAGTTAACCCTTTCACCAGTGATCACCGTATAAGCGTCACTGGTGACACTGGTTACCCAGTTAGTTATTTAGTTATTTAGGTAACCCGTCAGGTTTTTATATAGCGTCGGGTACCCCCATATTTAACCTAATAAAGGTTTTAACCCCCTGATTGCCCCTAGTTAACCCTTTCACCAGTGATCACCATATAAAGGTTACGGGTGACGCTGGTTGGTTAGTTTGCTTTTTATAGCATCAAGGCACCCACCGTATATAACCCAATAAAGGTTTAACCCCCTGATCGCCCGGCGGGTGAGATCAATTAGGTTTTAGTGCCAGAGAGGGTCTGCGTCGCCCCAGGCAGCATTAGGTTAGTGCCAGTAACGCTAACACCCACGCGCAAAGCATACACCTCCCTTAGTGGTATATTATCTGAACAGATCAATATCTGATCTGATCAGATCTATACTAGCGTCCCCAGCGGTTTAGGGTTCCCAAAAACACAGTGTTAGCGGGATCAGCCCAGATACCTGCTAGCACCTGTGTTTAGCCCCTCCGCCCAGCCCAGCCCAGCCCACCCAAGTGCAGTATCGATCGATCACTGTCACTTACCAAACACAAAACACATAACTGCAGCTTTCGCAGAGACAGGCCTGATCCCTGCGATCGCTAACAGTTTTTTTTGTAGCGTTTGATATATTTGCTGACGACAGTCAGGTGCTTTTTTTCCTGTGAATCTTACTAGTGTACCCCTAAATTTAGAGCCCAAAATGGCAAGTCGAAGGTACACTAGTAAAGAGGCCTACGAGATTCTGAGCATGACAGATAGTGAAGAGGAGGTCACGCATCTGTCAGATTCAGGCTCAGAATATCTTCCCGTAGAAGACAGTGACGTCAGCGGCCCCACGTCAGATAGCTCTGACGACGAAGTTGAGGTCCCTGCTAAGGTCAGGCGTACCCGATCCCGATCTTCTGAGGTTGTTGAGGAGCAAGAACCGCAGGGCTCTCGTATCATGGAGCAGAGTAGTACTAGCGCCGCTATTCCTTCTGGTGAATTGGCAAGCACCAGCGGCCTAGTACAGCCTGGGCGTACATCCAGCACTGCAGTATCACGTGGTGACGTGGTGAGTCCCATAAGTGCAGTTCAAGCTGGCGAGGTGGCAAGCACAAGTAGTGTCCCGCTGCCACCAATAAGAAGACAAAGGCAGGCCCGTCGTACCCATAGTGCCCTTCCTGCAGAATTCGCCTATCCTGATTGGGTCCCCACCACTTCTGCAGAACCCGTACTTCCCCCATTCACTGCCCAACCAGGTATTCAGGTGGAAACAGCTGATTTTATGCCAATTGATTATTATTCGCTGTTTTTCATGGAAGATCTCTATAGATCTATTGTGGACCAGAGTAATTTATATGCTGGTCAATTCATCGCCGCTAATCCCCAGTTGCCTTCCATTGCCAAAGATTGGAAACCAATTACGGTTTCCGAATTTAAGACCTTTCTGGGCCTTTCCCTCAACATGGGCACACATAAATTCCCGTCATTGCGTGCTTATTGGTCCGCGCACCCAATTGACCACATGCCCGTGTTCTCTGCCTCCATGCCCAGGAAACGATATGAGCAGATTTTGCGGTTCATGCACTTCAACGACAATGAACTTTGTCGTCCACGTGGGGACCCTGAATACGACCGGCTCTATAAAATTCGGCCCCTCATAAACCACTTCAACGAACATTTTGCAGCCTTGTTTATTCCCTATCAAGTTGTCTGCGTTGATGAGTCCCTGATTAAATTTTCTGGCCGCTTGGCTTTCAAGCAGTACCTTCCCAGCAAGCGTGCCAGATACGGGGTCAAGCTCTATAAGTTCTGTGACAGGGCAATAGGCTATGTATGGAGCTTTATGGTTTATGAGAGAAAAGATAGTCAGGTTGAGCCGGTCAACTGCCCAGATTACATAGGGAGCGCTGGCAAGATAGTGTGGAAATTGGTGTCACCCTTATTCAGAAAGGGGTACCACTTGTATGTGGACAATTATTACACGAGCATGCCACTGTTTAGTCACTTGTTTGATCATCAGATTGGAGCATGTGGCACTGTGCGACCTAATCGCCGGGGCTTTCCCCAGCGGCTTGTAGATGCCCGTCTTAGGCTGGGGGAGAGAGCCTGCGTAAAGTGTAATAATTTGCTCGCTATGAAGTGGAGGGACAATAAGAATGTTTTCCTTCTTACCTCCCTTCATGCAGACACGACAGTCCAAATTCCTACGGCGACTGGTGTTGTGGAGAAACCCCTCTGTGTCCACGAATATAACAATAATATGGGATGGGTGGACCTCAACGACCAGTTGTTGGCGCCGTATCTAATTGACCGTAAGGCGAGACGCTGGTACAAAAAAGTGTCTCTATCCTTATTTCAATTGGCTTTGCTGAACGCTCATGTGCTATACAGAGCTTCAGGCGGGACTTTATCTCTTCTAAAATTCCAGAATGAGATTGTCACAGAACTCCTGTATCCAGAAGGTTCTGCACCTCACCATCCCCAACCAAATGCAGTAAGCCGGCTGCATGAGAGGCATTATACGAATGTCCTCCCGAGTACCCCTACCCAACGAGCCCCCCAAAAAAGATGTCGTGTCTGTAGCAAGCGCGGATTTAGGCGTGACACCCGTCATTATTGTCCACTCTGTCCTGACAAGCTTGGTCTTTGCCTTGGTGAATGTTTTGAACGCTACCACTCAAAAGTGAAGTTTTAGCATAGGGTACAGCATTTCACAGACTAGGACACACTTACACAGGGTCTCCCAAGATGCCATTACATTTTGAGAGACCCGAACCATTACAGTTGTTAAAGTTACAAAAAAAAAGTGTAAAAAACAAAAAAAAAACGTAAAAAAACAAAACACAAAAAAAATATAAAATAAAAAAAAAACAAAAATAGTTGTCATTTTATTGTTCTCTCTCTCTCTCTCTCTCTCTCTATTTTCTCTCTATTGTTCTGCTCTTTTTTACTGTATTCTATTCTGCAATGTTTTATCATGCTTGCTTTTCAGGTATGTAATTTTTTGTTTTCAGGTGCGCCATTCAACTGCAGCGCGGAATTATTTATCTTGACAGCAACAGCGTTTGCTCCCACGATACATAAAGCCGTGACTCCAGTGCTGTAGGAGGTGATTTCACCACCACAGTTAAAAAAAAAAGAGCATATATGCCGAAGCATGGGGGCAGCAGGGGCGGAGGAGCGATTTTGCTCCTAATGCCGCGTACATACAGTCGAAATTCCGACGGAGGCTTGCCCGTGGAAAAGTCCGACCGTGTGTACGCGGCATAACCTTTTATGCCACGTACATACGGTCGAAATTCCGACGAAGGCTTGCCCGTGGAAAAGTCCGACCGTGTGTACGCGGCATAACTTTTTTGCGGGAGGATGCCCCCATGCTTCGGCATATATATATTTTAGGCACAGGTTGCGTTAAAAAATGTTTTATTTTTTACTAGGTTTTGTTTTGGTATTTGCTTTGCAGGTATGGTATGGTAAGGTCTTACTGTTGTACTGTAATGTTACTTTGTTTTAATGTTAACCATCATTTGCTTAGCAGGTACACCATTCAGTTGCAGAGCGGATCTATTTATCTTGACAGCAACAGCGTTTGCTCCCACGATACATAAAGCCGTGACTCCAACGCTGTAGGAGGTGAGTTCACCACCACAGTTAAAAAAAAGAGCATATATGCCGAAGCATGGGGGCAGCAGGGGCGGAGGAGCGATTTTGCTCCTAATGCCGCATATATACGGTCGAAATTCCGACGGAGGCTTGCCCGTGGAAAAGTCCGACCGTGTGTACGCGGCATAACCTTTTATGCCGCGTACATACGGTCGAAATTCCGACGAAGGCTTGCCCGTGGAAAAGTCCGACCGTGTGTACGCGGCATAACTTTTTTGCGGGAGGATGCCCCCATGCTTCGGCATATATGCCCATCATTAGAAGTGGGTGGATGAAGGGAGGTATTCTAATGGTGGGCATACCCACCGATCAATCTCTTTTTTTCGTTCAGCCAACAGGCTGCATGAAAAAAAAGATTACAATACATGTCCAACAAGGACCAGCAACGTACTGGTATGTTGCTGGATTTTGAATGTTTATACCAGAATGATGCCTGCAGGTTTAGGTATCATCTTGGTATCATTCTTTTCAGCCAGTGGCCGGCTTTCATGTAAAAGCAATTCTAGCAGATAATTAGCCTCTAGACTGCTTTTACAAGCAGTGGGAGGGAATGCCCCCCCGGATATAAACAGCGCCATTGGGAAATTGGGAAAGCATTTTATCACACCGATCTTGGTGTGGTCAGATGCTTTGAGGGCAGAGGAAAGATCTAGGGTCCAACCCCCCAATTTTTTTCAAAAAAAGAGTACCTGTCACTGCTTATTGCTATCATAGGGGATATTTACATTCCCTGAGATAACAATAAAAATGGTAAAAAAAAAATATGCAAGGAACAGTTTAAAAATAAAATAAAAAAGCAAAAAAAATTATAAAAAAAATAAAAATAAAATAAAAAGCACGGCTCTTGCGCAAAGGCGAACGCAAGCGTCGGTCTAGCGTCATATGTAAACAGCAATTGCATCATGCATGTGAGGTATCACCGCGAAGGTCAGATCGAGCGCAGTAATTTTAGCAGTAGACCTCCTCTGTAAATCTAACGTGGTAACCTGTAAAGGCTTTTAAATGCTTTTAAAAATGAATGTAGTTTGTCGCCGCTGCGCATTTGTGCGCAATTTTAAAGCATGCCGTGTTTGGTATCCATGTACTCGGCCTAAGATCATCTTTTTTATTTCATCAAACATTTGGGCAATATAGTGTTTTTTAGTGCATTAAAAATAAAAAAGTGTGTTTTTCCCCCAAAAAATGCGTTTGAAAAATCGCTGCGCAAATACTGTGTGGAAAAAAAAAATGCAACACCCACTATTTTAATCTGTAGGGCCTTTGCTTTAAAAAAATATATAATGTTTGGGGGTTCAACATAATTTTCTTGCAAAAAAATAAAAATTTTCATGTAAACAAAAAGTGTCAGAAAGGGCTTTGTCTTCAAGTGGTTAGAATAGTGGATGATGTGTGACATAAGCTTCCTAATGTTGTGCATAAAATGCCAGGACAGTTCAAACCCCCCCCCAAATGACCCCATTTTGGAAAGTAGACACCTCAAGCTATTTGCTGAGAGGCATGTTGAGCCCATTGAATATTTTTTTTTGTCCCAAGTGATTGAATAATGACAAAAAGAAAAAAAAATGTACAAAAAGTTGTCACTAAATTATATATTGCTCAAACATGCCATGGTTATATGTGGAATTGCACCCCAAAATACATTCTGTTGCTTCTCCTAAGTACGGGGATACCACATGTGTGAGACATTTTGGGAGCCTAGCCGTGTACAGGACCCCGAAAACCAAGCACCGCCTTCAGGATTTCTATGGGTGTAAATTTTTGATTTCACTCCTCACTGCCTATCACAGTTTCGGAGGCCATGGAATGCCCAGATGGCACAAAACCCCCCAAATGACCCCATTTTGGAAAGTAGACACCCTAAGCTATTTGCTGAGAGGTATGTTGAGTATTTTGCAGATCTCGCTTTTTGTCACAAAATTTTGAAAATTGAAAAAACAAAAAACAAAAAACAAAATATGTCTTTCTTCATTTTTAAAAACAAATGAGAGCTGCAAAATACTCACCATGCCTCTCAGCAAATAGCTTGGGGTGTCTACTTTCCAAAATGGGGTCATTTGTGGGGGTTTTGGGCTATCTTGGCATTTTATGGCCTTCAAAACTGTGATAGGTAGTGAGGAGTGAAATCAAAAATTTGTGCCCTTAGAAATCCTGAAGGCGGTGCTTGGTTTTCGGGGGCCCGTACGCGGCTAGGCTCTCAAAAAGTCCCACACATGTGGTATCCCCGTACTCAGGAGAAGCAGCCAAATGTATTTTGGGGTGCAATTCCGCATATAACAATGGAATGTTTGAGCAATATATCATTTAGTGACAACTTTTTGTACATTTTTTTTTCTTTTTTTCATTATTCAATCACTTGGGACAAAAAAAAAAATATTCAATGGGCTCAACATGCCTCTCAGCAATTTCCTTGGGGTGTCTACTTTCCAAAATGGGGTCATTTTGGGGGGTTTTGTGCTATCTTGGCATTTTATGACCTTCAAAACTGTGATAGGTAGTGAAATCAAAAATTTATGCCCTTAGAAACCTTGAAGGCGGTGCTTGGTTTTTGGGGTCCCGTACGCGGCTAGGCTCCCAAAAAGTCCCACACATGGTATCCCCATACTCAGGAGAAGCAGCAGAATGTATTTTGGGGTGTAATTTCACATATGCCCATGGCATGTGTGAGCAATATATCATTTAGTGACAACTTTGTGCAAAAAAAAAAAGTTTGTCATATTCCCGAAACTTGTGGCAAAATATAAAATATTCCATGAATCCAACATGCCTCTCAGTAAATAGCTTGGGGTGTCTACTTTCCAAAATGGGGTCATTTGGGGGGGGTTTGTGCTATTTTGGCATTTTATGGCCTTCAAAACTGTGATAGGTAGTGAGGAGTGAAATCAAAAATTTACGCCCTTAGAAATCCTGAAGGCGGTGCTTGGTTTTTGGGGCCCCGTACGCGGCTAGGCTCCCAAAAAGTCCCACACATGTGGTATCCCCGTACTCAGGAGAAGCAGCAGAATGTATTTTGGGGTGCAATTCCACATATAACCATGGCATGTGTGAGCAATATATAATTTAGTGACAACTTTTTGTACATTTTTTTTTGTCATTATTCAATCATTTGGGACAAAAAAAAATATTCAATGGGCTCAACATGCCTCTCAGCAAATAGCTTGGGGTGTCTACTTTCCAAAATGGGGTCATTTTGGGGGGTTTTGTGCCATCTTGGCATTTTATGGCCTTCAAAACTGTGATAGGTAGTGAGGAGTGAAATCAAAAATGTATGCCCTTAGAAACCTTGAAGGCGGTGCTTGGTTTTTGGGGTCCCGTACGCGACTAGGCTCCCAAAAAGTCCCACACATGTGGTATCCCCGTACTCAGGAGAAGCAGCAGAATGTATTTTGGGGTGTAATTTCACATATGCCCATGGCATGTGTGAGCAATATATCATTTAGTGACAACTTTGTGCAAAAAAAAAAAGTTTGTCATATTCCCGCAACTTGTGGCAAAATATAAAATATTCCATGGACTGAACATGCCTCTCAGTAAATAGCTTGGGGTGTCTACTTTCCAAAATGGGGTCATTTGGGGGGGTTTGTGCTATTTTGGCATTTTATGGCCTTCGAAACTGTGATAGGTAGTGAGGAGTGAAATCAAAAATTTGCGCCCTTAGAAATCCTGAAGGCGGTGCTTGGTTTCCGGGGTCCCGTACGTGGCTAGGCTCCTAAAAAGTCCCACACATGTGGTATCCCCGTACTCAGGAGAAGCAGCAGAATGTATTTTGTGGTGCAATTCCACATATAACTATGGCATGTGTGAGCAATATATCATTTAGTGACAACTTTTTGTAATTTTTTATTTTTTTTTGTCATTATTCAATCACTTGGGACAAAAAAAAAATATTCAATGGGCTCAAAATGCCTCTCAGCAATTTCCTTGGGGTGTCTACTTTCCAAAATGGGGTCATTTGGGGGGTTTTGTACTGCCCTGCCATTTTAGCACCTCAAGAAATGAGATAGGCAGTCATAAATTTAAAGCTGTGTAAATTTCAGAAAATTTACCCTAGTTTGTAAACGCTATAACTTTTGCGCAAACCAATAAATATACGCTTATTGACTTTTTTTTACTAAAGACATGTGGCTGAATACATTTGGCCTAAATGTATGACTAAAATTGAGTTTATTCGATTTTTATTATAACAAAAATTAGAAAATATATATTTTTTTCAAAATTTTCGGTCTTTTTCCGTTTATATCGCAAAAAATAAAAATCGCAGAGGCAATCAAATACCATTAAAAGAAATCTCTATTTGTGGGAAGAACAGGACGCAAATTTTGTTTGGGTACAACATTGCATGTCCGCACAATTTACAGTTAAAGCAGCGCAGTGCAAAATTCTGAAATCACCTCTGGTCCTTTAGCTACCAAATGGTACGGGGCTTAAGTGGTTAATTCAATTTAATTTATTGTGAATTTGTTTCTCTTTAAAACACATTCTAGCAATGACTTATTGACTTTGCTTTTAAAAATCTGCCTAACTGATAAGTTGGCTTTATTTTCTTTATTTATCATCAATGTCATACTAGAGTAAACATGCTACCATCTTGCTTGTATTGAATAGCATATAGGCACCCCCTATCAGGACTCTGCTTGTCACCACAAAAACTTTCATAACAGTATAGATTACAGTCAATCATGATGATTTGATGGGTATATTTGCTATCTGTGAAAGTAATATTATCTTGCATTCTCATGTCCAAAATGATAGAAACATTTCATCAAAAAGCAATATTGTGGTGGCAATAAAGTGTGTCATTAAATATAAGACACTTTCTAATAAAAGGAAGAAAAGAAAACAAGAATCAAGATACTTCAACATCATGAAACCCTAAGCCTTTATTGGAACTTATAATTTAATATCCTGGTTTTCTACTAACAACCTTATACTACAGTCACACCAAGGCTAGTTTGATCAGAGGGTTGGCAACCTCCCAGCACATTTGTGGATTGTGTGGGGAAACCAGAGAACCTGATAGACAACCAGCAGACATTGGAAATGAATGAAAACTCTGTACAGATGCTGCACTAAAGGGACATGCAGGCAGGACCAGAGTATTGTAAAGCATTATCATTTACCAGTGTCCCAAATTCTTGCTTTAAAGCTCTATAGTCTCTTGATGTTGATAGTGAAATAAGGCTGTATGCAGAGAGCACAGCCAAATCTCGTGTTTCTAATAATAACACATTTCGTCTTAATAATATAATGCATCTCACCTTTCATTTGGTTTCCCATTCATCCAAAAACCAGACATCACCAGACTGCTTATGTTCTCAGTTCCTCTGCATCACTGATCAGACACCAGTCTGCCTCAATCTTTTTATTAAATTCCCAGCAGGAAGTGATGTCACAGCATGTGACCTCCTCCATGGGAAGTGATGTCACAGCATGTGACCTTCACACAGGGAAAATGACCATACAAGGACATCCCTCCAACAGGATGTCCAATTTAGCTAATATAATACAATACAATACAATAATGGCTAAAGTCTTATGGGCGTGTCCGGGCAGGGAAAACGTGTATCCATGTTTTTAACAAACTAAGCCGTATGGCTTTAAAACATGGACGTTCTCCTGACTATGAAACGCTCATAAGCTCTCATATTACTGCTGAAAGGAATCCTTATTTTGCGCCATTCCAGAGAACAGAGCATACTAGGATTATACTATAATTGCTTGTGGATGGGAGGCTATCTGTAGGCGTACTCTACAAATCCCGATCATGCTGATCAGACATAGCAGAGACAAGAGCGCACATCTGCCTATAACCAATAATGTCCTTGCAGGGCGAACATATCCCCCCCTCGACGATCGTCTGCGCTAATGCACAGAGGGCCCTTCGTCGAAGGACATATCCCCGCTCTGCAAACATCATCTCCAACCTTAAGACGTTTTTCCACTACCAGACGGGTCTCAACCAACGTCAGTCTGCCCCAGTCAGCTCTTTAGAGTGGGTTGCGGGAGAACTAACACTGGGAGACACTATGACAATACATATTAAATACATCTTCCTAAAATTTCCACAACAGTTCCTCCTCTTGTCATATGCTCCGACGTGTCCCTCGAATATTGATCTTCTTCTTACACCTGGAAATGAATCAGTCCTTACAGTCAATGTGAGTACGTAAAAAGGAAAACACGGCTTGACATGTAGACTCTGTTCTTCAGGAGCATGACTTATAAGGAGAACACGACATGGTGAGCTGAAGTAATCGCCGATCGGTCTGGGATCCTCTGTGTCTTGTTTGTGGGTTGAGCTTCGGGGCGTCTCAAGGAAGATGTGGTCATCTGCTCGGGCTCTGGTCACGCGTCCAATCAGGCAACAGGAGCACCTCATCATGACATATAGAAGGAATAGAGAAAAATTACATGAGTATATATATCCCTACTTCCTTCCTTCAACTATGATCTGCTGCAAAAATAAAAATTAAATCCACAAAGATTCCCAGACCCTTAAAAGGATTCCAACCTTCACTTACAATACAATATTAATTAAATACAATTAAAATACAATCGGAAATACAATCGGAAAAACATGAGAGCAGCTTGAGGACCTTGCATGGACCAGCCATACAAAGTTCAAACAAACGGGCATGAGAATTTTAACCATAGTTCCTCCTCTGAGAATCACAAAAACGTGTACTACACATCCATCAACACACTCATCATTACAGATTTCTGAAGCCGCAGCTGAACTACATCAACTCCAGAGTGATACCCAAAATAGTATCCTTGGACCACCTATGTCAATCTTTAAAGGGGTCTAAAGGCCTTTGCCCCAAAACTAGGCTTCATGCACTGTGTGGTCGTCTGACTGTGGGAAGCCTCCATTCCTTCCCTTGCATGGACTTCCTTGTATCCATGGCGATTAGAATCGGCTTATCGTCTTACCCCTGCGTCCAGGGAAACCATTGCACCTATTTCGGCGAGCACCGCCTGGTGTCTTCTTCTACGGTGGATTGACGGACTACAACAACTATATCTGGTCCAGTCCCCAACTAGAAACCCTAACCGAGGCATTATGACCCCCCGAATTAGGCCTCTACTCCTCACAGTGTATGCATACAAAAGCGTTTTCAGCTATCCGCCCATACACTGCGTTGCCAGACTAAACTACACAGAACACTTACGCCCATTTCCTCTACAGAACAATGTGGCTTCTTTCTGTATCTAGATGTTACAACAATAACTTGGATGCCTGACGTACTACTCTCTACCCAAAACTTGTACTGCAGTATAAAACTTTACAAAACAACTGACATGTAAATGTAAAACACTCTTTCAAAAGCCAGAATGTTTCCCATTGTCCTTCTAAGCGGAAATCTCATTGCTCACCTTTCAGAGGACCCCAAGCTCCTCCCACCAACTTCCTGTGGATGAAAATGCTGAAAAGAACTTCCTGTTGCATGCTCAGCTTATAAAACCCCCAAACTGGTTTATTTATCAATGTACAGGAAGAGGGAGGGGGAGGGGGAGCAAATTCATGGCTAATGTCATACATATTTCAACAATTAAAAAAAAAACCTTTGTCAAGGAAAGGATGGAATAAATCCCCCTTTTTCAAATGGGATGGAATCCCCCTTCACTCACATATCTCCTAGGAAGTCAAACCACAAGTTTTTAGACCTAATACAAACTCCTGCAAAAAGATAGCTCAATGAGGTCAACCAAAGCCCACCCCCCTCGTCCTTTGCAGGCTATACAATACAAGATGCAGCTGAAGCGATAAAACCCAAAACTATGGGGAAGGGGCCCGAAGTGCCCTCTGAGAAACTCCCAAATTTTTAAAAATAACACACACCGCTGTGTACAAAAACTCAGTTAAAGTTAGTCTTACAATCTATTAAAATTCAGTGTAAAGTAGGGATTTCACTTAAAACCAGAATCCAATACCAAAATCGCCACTCTTACACTGCAAAGTCAGCTAACCTACAATAGCTTACATTCACCTAAAGGAAAACAGAGGCGATGCTTAGAAAAACAATTTAAACGAGCGAGTTTAACATTAAACAAAACAGTTTCTCAGTATGTCACCCCAGACAAATCTCGTGTCTCTAATAATAACACATTTCGTCTTAATAATATATTTGCATCTCACCTTTCATTCGGTTTCCCATTCATCCAAAAACTGCTTATGTTCTCAGTTCCTCAGTTCCTCAGCATCACTGATCAGACACCAGTCTGCCTCGATCTTTTTATTAAATTCCCAGCAGGCAGTGATGTCACAGCATGTGACCTCCTCCATGGGAAGTGATGTCACAGCATGTGACCTTCACACAGGGAAAATTACCATACAAGGACATCCCTCCAACAGGATGTCCAATACAGCTAATACAATACAATACAATAATGAATAAAGTCTTATGGGCGTGTCCGGGCAGGGAAAACGTGTATCCATGTTTTTAACAAACAAAGCCGTATGGCTTTAAACATGGATGTTCTCCCTGACTATGAAACGCTCATAAGCTCTCATATTACCGCTGATAGGAATCCTTATTTTGCGCCATTCCAGAGAACAGAGCATACTCGGATTATACTATTATTGCTTGTGGATGGGAGGCTATCTGCAGGCGTGTGCTACAAATCCCGACCATGCTGATCAGACATAGCAGAGACAAGAGCGCACATCCGCCTATAACCAATAATGTCCTTGCAGAGCGAACATATCCCCCCCTCGACGATCGTCTGCGCTAATGCACAGAGGGCCCTTCATCGGAGGACATATCCCTGCTCTGCAAATATCATCTCCAACCTTAAGACGTTTTTCCACTACCAGACGGGTCTCAACCAACGTCAGTCTGCCCCAGTCAGCTCTTTAGAGCGGGTTGTGGGAGAACTAACACTGGGAGACACTATGACAATACATATTAAATACATCTTCATAAAATTTCCACGACAATATACTTTCAGTAAAATACATCTTGCATTTAGGTACAACTAAGCAATGTTATTGTTTCAAACTTAAATGGACCTCTTTAGATATTAGGCCCCTACCCCAGCATTAATAGCTGCATTAAAAGCCTGTAAAAAAAAAGCTAGTGAATATACTTACCTTTCGCTCAGCTATCATACCTCAGGGGGTGATGTCACAACCCTTCTGACTTCAGGAATGCAGGACAACCCAACTTCCATGAGCTGATGCTCCAATACAGTGCAGGAGCATTATCCCTTGAGATTTTGGATACTTGGCATTCCTTGGAATCTTCCTTGAGGGGCATGATGTCACCTTGTGTCGCCTACCACCTTGTGTGGAAGCTTGGGGAAAAGTATGTATATTTAATATGCCCCCAGTGGTTGCATTTTTACTGTAAAGGCTGCTTTACTCTTTGATACCATAACAGGATCATAATTCAGTATAGAACAAACCTTTGGAGCTATTAAAAATATATCCCCCCTACATTACATAGCCCTATGTTTGACTTAATTTTCCAAATAAAAATACAGACGTTATTGTACAATGGGTAACATACAAATATATAACATCTTCTCTGGTATGTTTGTGTATGCCTCATGATTAGATACTTTGCTAGGAATCTTTTGAAAGCAAGTGTATTATTGCAATAAATTATATGCACTTTAATGAAAATGGCCTTATTTATTTTGAGACAAACTTTTGCATGCAGTTGTTCATTCTAGTTCATTTAATTTTAAGGGAGAATATTGTGGTTTCTTGAATAATTGATGAATAGAGATTATCTAAATTGTAAGCTTTCAAGAGAATGAAACAAGTTAACTTTGGGTGGGTATGAAAGGAAAGAGTGGAAGGTGGGGGAGTGAAGGTAGAATAAGAACCATTGATTAGATTTTTGTTGAAATATGTTTTTAGTAAACATAGGAGACCACATATGAAAAAATATAAAACATTGTAACGACAAGTAGTATATAAAATACTATCAAGGATGTCATTCACTATGTCAATATTCAAAACAACACATTAGTAGATTTTGACATTCAATATACAAGGTGGAAAAAAAGAATGTCACATAAAGCGATAAAAGGGTGCTATTACTCCCAATCATACATAAAAATTACAAAAAGGAATAAAAAAATAAAATAAATAAAAGAAGTATAGAAACTGAATAATAGCTATGGAGGAAAGAAGGCAAAAAAAAGTAAAGAAGAAGGTGAGAGTATCTCTAGACCGAGATTACAATCTATCCGTGATTAGAGGTTATCAAGAAGACAGGATATCTTTTTGACCAATAGCTTTTAACAAAGGCCAGTCAAAAATTCTTGCAGTTTTTGGGAGTTTTTAAGCAATATCCAGGACAAATTTGTCATGGGTAGTCCTATCATCAGCCACCAAACTTTTCCTATGCATGATACCATCGTAAGACTCCTGCCATTCTGGGAAAAAAGGAACAGTACTAGTTTTCCAATATCTAGAATATCAGGTGACATACCGCAAAAAAAATAAAAAAAATCCTTTTACATGTGTTAGTGATTATGGAAGTAGTGTGAGAAGAGTAATTTCAGGGGTATTAAGGACCAATTCCTGGGAAATTTCATTGGATAATGCTGTCCAAAAGTCCAAAAATTATAAATGGAGGTACAGTCCCACCAAACATGAAGAAAAGTTTTAAGAGCAGAATGACTTCGCCAACACATCTCTGAATAGTATGAATAGATAACGTGTAATCTGGAAGGTCTGAGGTACCAGTGTGATAATAATTTAAAATGACACTCTTGGGTAGCGCAAGACATAGATAATTTGTGCATGTTTATAAATATCTGTTTCCATTCTAAGCCAGAATACGTCCAAGCTCGGCAGCCTATTTATCTGTATATGGAGGAAGGTCAGGAGAGAACTTTGTGATGACCAAAGAATACAGTGTGGAAATGGCATGTGGAGGTGAAGATGAAGTACAGAGCTGTTTGAAAGGTATAAGAGAACGGTGTATGTCAGTTTTTAATAAGATGGATCGGCGTTAGCTCTGCAGATGGATTAAATACGGTATTTTATGATTCCTTCACCTCTTCTCTTTAATGCAATGGGCAAAGATAAGTGGATTGATTTGTGCAAATCCAGATGGCCTCTATACTGATTAAATCTGGGATTTTAGAGATGCAGAAAATATAAACAAAAAATTAAAAAAATGTAATGTCCTAGTATAATAAAAAATGTATCCTATTACTGCAAAGTATATGACTATTAGCAGTCATTTATTTTAGTGTACTAAAAATATACATACATTTATAGAAGTCCTTGGAATGTTTGCACAAGCTGTCCTCTTTGCTTTCATTATTTTAAAGGGGTTCGTGATGATTTTATGCTCAATTATGGTGTATTGATAATATGACTTTTACCATTCTTGTTTTTATTTGTTGCCACTATTCAATCCTTTATATTAAACCAGCTTACTATTTTGGCCCGGTTCTTAGAAATTAGTCTCAGGAAATAAGCAGATTTTTGTCTGCTCTTTTTGGTTTTCTCTTTCCTGATTTTCTTGGTGGTCAGTTCCGGGTGGGATGCCACTTCCAGTCTGGACGGGGCCAATAACGGAGCGGTCGTGGCGTCACTTTCGCTTCCGGCAATTCCAAAAATGAGGCTTGCAGCGCATTTAGGGAAGGGTGGTTCCCTACAACCCATACACTATTTATAAGAGTGTGAATGACCAGTTGTTACACCCCTGACGATGTCTGATTGGACGAAATGTATTTGGTGGAATACCACATTGCTGCACATGCAGAATGTGCCCATTTTGCTGGCTGGGAGCCACTGAAGTGGTGTACATGAACTGACTGTTTTTTTGTATACATGTGAGTACCCTGAATCTTTGCCTGTAGCGATACCCCCAAAGGAGCTGCTTTTGTTTGTTCAGTCCGTTACTTTGCCTCTCAACCCCAAAGAACTGTCCCAGCCCCTCTGGCTTACCTAGCAATGTGGCAAATAGAATAACACAGTAATGACACAGACACAGTTCAAACTGTTTAACCACTTCGCGCCCGGGCTATAAGCAAAAGACGTCCGCAAAGCGGTCGTCAATTGCTGATAGGACGTCTATGGACGTCCTCTTATTTACTTCCGCGATGCGTGCCACCGCGGGCGCGTCGGGGAAAAACTGTGCCCGCCGTGTCAGGCGAGTGCCGATGCGCGTGCCTGGCGGCCGCGATGTCCGCCAGGTACGAGCAATCGGCTGTCACAGAGCCATGGACGTGGATCTCTGTGTGTAAACACAGAGATCCACGTCCTGTCGGGGAGAGGAGACGGATGGTGTGTCCCTTGTACATAGGGACAACCATCAGTCACCTCCCCCAGTCAGTCCCCTCCCCCCCAAAGTAAGAACATCTAGCAGGGAACATATTAACCCCTTGATCGCCCCCTAGTGGTTAACCCCTTCCCTGCCAGTCACATTTATACAGTAATCAGTGCATATTTTTAGCACTGTTCGCTGTATAAATGTGAATGGTCCCAAAAATGTGTCAAAAGTGTCCGATGTGTCCGCCGTAATGTCACAGTCACAAAAAAAAAAAATCGCAGATCGAAGCCATTACTAGTAAAAAAATAAATAAAAAAATAATTAAAAAAAAAATCATAATTCTATTCCCTATATTGTAGGCGCTATAACTTTTGCGCAAACCAATCACTATACGCTTATTGCGATTTTTTTTTTTACCTAAAATATGTAGAATACGTATCGGCCTAAACTGAGGAAAAAAATATTTTTTTTTAAAGAAAATGGGATATTAATTATAGCAAAAATTAAAAAATATTGTGTTTTTTTCAAAATTGTTGCTCTATTTTTGTTTATAGCGCAAAAAATAAAAACCGCAGAAATGATCAAAGACCACCAAAAGAAAGCTCTATTTGTGGGAAAAAAAAGGACGTCAATTTTGTTTGGGAGCCATGTCGCACGACCGCGCAATTGTCATTCAAATCGTGACGGCGCTGAAACCTGAAATTTCACCTGGGCAGGAAGGGGGTTATGTGCCCAGTTGTCAAGTGGTTAAACTCTTTCAAATTTACTTAGTCAAGAGAAAACACTTAAAAGTCATGGACAAACTGCCAAGACTCGGTTGAAATAGTTCTCAAAACAGTCTATAACTCTTTGCAACAATAAGAAAATAATATCAATGTACACAGATTAAATTGACTCCCCAAGCAAGCTATTGATTGCTATAGAATGCTATGGCTAAAGGGGAACCCCAGGCCGGCCTATAGTACCTTTAATACTAATGCACAATGAGGTAATATAAACACCAGTGATGTGTCCCCTTTAAGAGTAACAACAATAATGTTCTAAAAGCAAGGGCTTGCTATATCTTCACAGCATGTTGGAGCTCTATGACAAGGGTCTCTCAATGTGACAGAGTGATGAGGAGTAACGTAAAATAGCTGGTGCTGTGATCCGGATAACAGGTGTTTGTGCACAGTGTTCAAGTGTGGTAAGTTCGCCCGCTGCGGAACACCCCATAATGCACTGCGAGATCACAGTGCATTGATGGCTGCTGATTAGCCAAAGCATGCACTTGACCTGCATGTATTGGCCAATCTCTGTCTGGTAGTGTAGTGTAGTGTGCAGTCAGTCAGCATAGTATATATATCATACAGTTCAGAGTATATAGTGCAGTTAGTGTAGTATATATAATACAGTTCAGAGTATATAGTGCAGTCCATATAGTGTATATATATAATACAGTTCAGAGTATATAGTGCAGTCCGTATAGTATATATAAAACAGTTCAGGGTATATAGGGCAGTCTGTATAGTATATACTATAATACAGTGCAGAGTATATAGTGCAGTCCATATAGTATATATAATATAGTTCAGAGTACATAGTGCAGTCCGTATAGTAAATATAATACAGTTCCGAGTATATAGTGCAGTCTGTATAGTATATATAATACAGTTCAGAGCATATAGTGCAGTCTGAATAGTATATATAATACAGTTCAGAGTATATAGTGCAGTCTGTATAATATATATAATACAGTTCAGAGTATATAGTGTAGTCCATATAGTATATATAATACAGTGCAGAGTATGTAGTGCAGTCATTAAGCAGGAAAAACTTTTGGGGCTGAGGTGGTTAAATAGCTTCTATTACAGAGAAAGGACTTATTAAAGGTATTTTGGGCAAGGGTAAATACTGGGTTAGCCATTCATTTTTGAGTAAAATTACAGTGCATCATCATTAAAAATATATAACAAACTATGTTTCCTCATACTGCTCTCCAGCTGTAAAATTCGGAATACATTCTCTATAAAATAGTGTGGCCTAACAATGATACCTTACATGAAAAGCATCCCCTTCCTTAATTATGGCCTATTAAACATGCTTTAAAGTGTGTGCAGATAATTCCTAAGAACATTTCTCTCCTTTGTCCCATGTACAGTATGTTTTGTATTTACAGATGGAGCCTGCGTGCTTTCTCCTTCTTGAATTGCTTCTGATGGGCATTATTTATGTTCTACAAAAAATTGGTATAGTTTCTAGATTATCTATCAATAAAATAAGATTCTGCCTCCTCATAATAAGGATGATATTCTCTGTCTGAAATTGGTAAAATTATATATCATATCTCCACAAAAATAACCTTCTAATTTAATTACTTAAAGTTAAGTCTGCATGCTTTCTTTCTCAGGGATAGTGGCCTCTTCATAAAAAAGGTATAAAAGCTGTGCTGCCAAGTACTGTAACTTTTATATCTGCTGTGTGTAAAAAAAAAATTGTAATAATAATAATTGGCCTCTGATGATATCCACTTAGATGAAACATGTCAGGCTGGCTATGAGACACAAGCACGCTGAATGCCGCAGCTGTTTTGTTTTATGATGATCATTCTTATTGACTGTACATGTAGGTTGCTACAATAAATCCTTTCACAAGTGAGACGGGCTTCACTATATGCTGCTTTATTTTCATTTGTTGATGATATTCCCTTGATTGGGTGAGACGCCCACTGACTGCTGGACGTTCACTGCTTTTTTGCTGCCTGGGACAAGTGAATGGATGCAAGCTTTGCAGTGTATTTTAACCATCTACTTACTGGTGATTAACGAGTTCAGATGTGATCCCTTGAGAAGTTATCAATCGATGCCTATCACTTGCTGATATCTGGTAAACAGATTTGATTCTTACGTGGTGCGGTGTGCTTCCCTATACACACTGAAAACTAGTGAAGGGATTATCATCTTTTCCTCTTTCAATACTTCAAAGACTGTTGTTTTTTATTAGCACTGCATGTGGAATTTTTATCTTTTTTTCTTTTAATAATAATAATTGTAAGGTGCAATCTGCTTCTTCACCCAAATAGTAGAAATGCCGTTTTTAAAAGGTGTGCCCGAAATCTGTAAAATTTGTCATTCCTTGATCTATGAAAAGGGAAACTCATTTTATTGGGTCAAATTCCAGTCTGGTAACTCTGTCTCTCACAAATTGTGACTTTCACAATGAGGGCTTCAAGGACGTGTTGAAAAGATGTATGCTGTTTCCATATTCAGTGTTCAAAACAAAGGCACTAATTTACAATTTTCAGATGTAAAATGGCTGCCTGCTCTATACTCACAAAATCTGCAAACTGCCCACTCCATTTTGTTAGTTGTGTTAGTAAGCTGTATGTCTTTTTCATCCTGAGTTTAATTGTTTTTCTTCTGATGCTAAATGCCCATGTAATTTATCATAAATTGCAAGCAGTTCAAACAGACTATCTAGCTGTGGTGGAAACCTGTGTGCTATTTCTGTCAGATGTGTCCAAAACAAAAAAAATAATTCTTCTGATGTTCAAGCTGGTAGAAAAAGGGATTTTTATAACAGCTTACCTGTAAAATCCTTTTCTTGGAGTACATCACGGGACACAGAGCGACTTAGTCATTACTAATGGGTTATATAGATTACCTTCAGGTGTTGGCACTGGCCAATTCCAAACCGGAAGTACCCTCCCCTATACAAGCCCCTCCCATCCGGGAGCACCTCAGTTTTGTAGCCAAGCAATAAGTGTCCCAAAAAGAGGGGTGGGAGCTCTGTGTCCCGTGATGTACTCCAAGAAAAGGATTTTACAGGTAAGCTGTTATAAAAATCCCTTTTTCTTTTTCGTACATCACGGGACACAGAGCGACTTAGTCATTACTAATGGGACGTCCCAAAGCAATGCCAAATGAGGGGAGGGATACATAAGCTGGGCGCCATCAGGCATGAGGATCTTTTGCGGCCTGCAACACACTGCGCCCAAAGGCGACATCCTCCTGACTTCTAACGTCTACCTGGTAGAACCTAGTAAACGTGTGTACCGAAGACCATGTTGCGGCCTTACATACTTGAGCCAGGGAGGCCTGGTGATGCACTGCCCATGAATTTCCAACTGCTCTTGTGGAGTGCGCCCTAACTTTGAACGGAGGCGGTCTCTTTCTCAAGCCATAGGCTTGTATTATGACCTGTCGAATCCACTTGGCTAAAGTGGATTTTGATGCTGCCTGACCCTTTTTAGGGCCTTCCGGCAGAATAAACAAAGTATCCGTTCTGCGAATCTGAGCAGTGGCTTTTAGATAAGCTTTAACTGCTCTTACTACATCCAAAGAATGTAATAACTTTTCCTCTACCGAGCTAGGTTTGGGGAAAAAAGAAGGAAGAACCACATCTTGGTTCAAATGAAACCTCGATACCACCTTGGGAAGAAAGGCTGGATGAGGACGTAATACTACTCTGTCCTTTTGGACAACCAGATATGGCTCCTTACAGGACAAGGCGGCTAATTCCGATACTCTTTTAGCCGAACAAACGGCTACTAAGAAAATCAATTTCCTGGTGAGAAGAACCAAGGAAATGTGTTGCAATGGTTCAAACGGTTGTTTCTGTAGAACTGACAGAACCAGGTTTAAGTCCCAAGGACATATGGGAATACTAACCGGAGGGCTAATACGCATCACTCCTTGTATGAAAGCTTTGACTAGTGAATGCGAAGCCAAGGGCCTTTGAAAAAATATTGACAAGGCCGAAATCTGACCCTTGATAGTACTCAAGGCAAGCTTCCTATCTACAGCCCATTGTAGGAAGTCCAAAATCCTCCCTATCACGTACTTACGTGGATGCCATTTCTTGGCCTCACACCACGTAATGTACGCTTTCCAGATCCTATAATAGATCTGCCTGGATACCGGCTTCCTGGCATTGATCATGGTAGATACCACAGAATTAGAGAGCCCTCTCTTTTTCAGAATGTGGGCTTCAATAGCCAGGCCGTCAAACCTAGGGCTGGTAAGGAAGGGTGGTATATCGGTCCCTGCGACAGCAGGTCCGGACGATGTGGGAGGGTCCAAGGACTCCTCACTGACATTTTTACAATCTCCGCGTACCATGCCCTTCGGGGCCACGCTGGAGCCACCAGAATCACTGGTTTCTTTTCTACCCTGATTCTGCGGAGTAATCGCGGTAACAATTGTGGCGGTGGGAATGCATATATCAGCTTGAACTGATCCCAAGGGAACACTAGGGCATCCGAGCCGCAAGCTAGAGGATCCCTTGTGCGAGACACAAATCTGTCCACCTTTGCGTTGAATCTGGATGCTAGCAGATCTACATCCGGTGTTCCCCACCGCTGGCATATTGCCTGGAAAACCTCGGGGTGAAGAGACCATTCCCCCGGGCATAATTGTTGGCGACTTAAAAAGTCCGCTCTCCAATTTTCCACTCCTGGGATGAAAACCGCGGATATGGCTGGGACATATTTTTCTGCCCACTCCATGATGCAATTTGCTTCCCTCTGGGCTGCACGACTCCTGGTGCCACCCTGGTGATTGATATATGCCATTGCTGTGGCATTGTCTGATTGAATTCTGACAGGGGACCCTTGGAGTTTGGATGTCCATGCTACTAGGGCATACCGGGCTGCTCGTATCTCTAAGAGATTGATGGGCAGGGCCTTTTCTGCTTCTGACCACTTGCCCTGGAGAGACCATTGCTCCAGTACTGCCCCCCAGCCTATGAGGCTGGCATCTGTAGTGACTACCTTCCAAGAAACCGGACTGAAGGGTTTCCCTTTTTCCAGATTCTGGGGCACCAACCACCAATGGAGGCTCTTGCGAACGGAAGGGGACAGGGACATTGGTAAGTCTAAAGCCTGAACTTTTTTGTTCCAGGCTGACAGTATGGCCCTTTGCAAATTCCTTGAATGGAATTGACCATAGGGTACCGCTTCGAATGAAGCCACCATTTTTCCCAGCAGCCTCATGCAGAGGCGTATGAATGGTTTTCTTTTTGTACCCACTAAGTGGGTCAAATCTTTTAAAGACGACACCTTCTCTGGAGGTAAGAAAATCTTTCTCTGATTTGAATCCAGCCTTAGCCCCAAGTATTCCAGACTTTTGACTGGTCTTAGAGCTGACTTGTCCCGGTTGATAATCCAACCGTGATATTCCAGATACTTGATTGTCTTGTGAATAGCTACTTCCAGCTTTTCCACTGAGTGGTCTATTAGTAGCAGGTCGTCTAGATATGCCATTATCGTTACACCCTGTGTTCTTAGATTGGCCAATAGTGGGGCCAGAATTTTTGTGAACACTCGTGGTGCTGTGGCCAGACCGAAAGGTAAGGCTCTGAACTGAAAATGACACCCTTCTACTGCAAAGCGTAGAAATTTCTGGTGGGCCGGAAAGATGGGAATATGCAGATAAGCATCCCTTATGTCGATCGAGGCTAACCATTCCTGCCCTTGTAGGGCGGTGGCCACCGATCGGATCGACTCCATCCGAAAAGTCCTGATATTTAGGAACTTGTTTAGCCCTTTTAGATTTAATATGGGCCTCACGTCCCCATTTGGTTTGGGGACTGTGAAAAGGTTCGAGTAAAACCCGAATCCGCTTTCTTCCAGGGGAACCTTCATGATTACACCTTGGAGCAATAGTTGTTCTAGTGCCAGAAGGAGAGATCCTCTCTTCTGGGGATCTCTTGGCACGTTTGACCTCATAAATTGGGCAGGAGGAGTGCCTTTTAACTCCAGCTTGTATCCCAGACTTACTGCGGATAGCACCCATCTGTCTCTGATGGTGTCCCGCCAGGTCTCTGTGAACAACTGAAGTCTTCCCCCCACCCGATTGAGTGGGGGCAACGCTTCATGCCTTGGGGGGAGGTTTTGTACCTCTCTTGATCCAGGGCTTCTTGTTACCCTGTGATTGTCCCTGATTTCTGCCCCCTGAATTTGACCGCGGAGGCCGTCGGAACTGCTTCACAGCCGATGTGCCCGGGACTGGAGAAGTAGGCCTCTTAAAAGAAGGACTTCTACCCTTGTTCCTAACCGGTAAGAGTGAACTTTTACCGGCAGAAATTTTCTGGATATATTTGTCCAGATCTTCTCCAAATAAGCGTTCTCCATGAAATGGGAAGCTAACCAGCAGTTTTTTACAGGGAGCTTCAGCAGACCAGTTTTTGAGCCACAGAAGCCTACGCATATGTACTATAGACAGCGTAAAGCGGGAGGCCTGTTGGATTGTATCCTTTATGGCGTCCACCGCAAAACACAAGGCTCTAGGCAGGTCAGCTAGGGCAAGAGCCTGCTGATCTGGTAAGTCCCTTAAGACTTGTTTCAACTGATCTTTCACTGCTTGGCAGACTCCAATCGCTGCTACCGCAGGTTGTGTCACCATGCTTGCTGTAGAGAAAGCAGATTTTAGTAAAGACTCCAATTTTTTATCTATTGGGTCTTTGAACATTGGAACATTATCTACTGGACATGTCAGTGATTTGTTAACAGAAGAGATGGCTGCGTCCACTGTAGGGACTCTCCATTTTTTTATGAACTTATCCTCCATGGGATAGATCACCGGAAATCTCTTGGGGGGAGCAAATATTTTATCAGGATGCTCCCAATCCTGGTAAATAAGCCCTTCTAATAAAGGGTGGATTGGGAAGGAACAGACAGCCTGGGGAGCTTTTAGCGACCCCAGCGAGGAAACCGTAGTGGATGGTGGTTCCGCCAGAGGCATTTTAAATGCTGATCGGACCATGTTAGTCAGAGACTGAACCCATAATCTTTCAGCCTGAGATGCTGAGAAAGGTTCTTCCACTGTTGATTCCTCCATAACTGAATCAACCTCATCCTGATCCCCTTCAGGTAGGTCGATCTCTGTGTGGGGCTGTTCCTCCACTAACAGGCACTCTGAAGGAGGAGACGGAGATCGGACGCGCTTTTCCTGTGACAGGGAAGCAGTGATCAATGCTGTTAATCTCTCTTCCAATCCTCCCAGAGTTGAGGATAAAACCTCCTCTGTTATATATACAGGAGCAGGTGGACTGGGGACAGCCGCAGCACCAGGCATTCCTGCGGGGTTTCTACGGCTACTGACCTCTGAATTCTCAGGGGAGATTGGTGCAGTACAAGCATGCCCAATATCCTCAGAGCCCGATGGAGACCCCTTTGGCTTCCTGGAAGACCTATTTCCGGAGCGTCTGGACGACATATCCTTTAAGCACAAAGCTGAGGTATTCCCGTCGTCATACACCAATTTTTGCTGGTAATAGTCTAACACAGTTGCTGCTATATACCAGCTGGTGTCCACTAAAGTGCCTTTCTATGGGGATGCCTGCATCAACCGCCTCTGTGTGCCACTGTTTGTTGCTAGCTCTGTTTGCATCCAGCTGACACTTGTACTGTGTCTTTTAACCATGCTGGGACGCCTGCACATGCGCAGAAGCGGCGCGCATCGAGCGTCATCCACCCGCCCCGCCCCTTTTTTTTCATAGGAGGCGCGTGCACGCGCCCGCGCACGCGCCTGTGCGCCATTGGCGCCCTTTTCGAAATCAAACAGGGACTAGGAGCCAGGGCCCTTTTTGCCGGAGGGCCTGTGCGGTGGATGAGCGCAGCAACAGGGCAGAGGAAGTGGATTCCCACAGAGAAACTTACCAACTGCCTGGATCTTTTGACTTGAGAAAACCAAAGATCCACATGACAAGAAAAATGGACTACAGCGGCCTCTAGTGGTTTAACACAGGTACCGCGGTCCCCTTTTTTTTTTTTTTTTCTTGACTACTATTAAAATTTTACATTTTCAGTAGTTACAGGCAAACACAGATATTTAGCGGGAATACCGTTAGGTAACAGACAGAAAGACAAATTAGGCTTAGGGGTCCCCCAATAGAACCAAGTTCCTGGGGGCCCCCACTTACCTGATCCCCGCCGCAGGACTTTGTTTGGTCCACAGAAGTCCAAACTTCACCTATCACGGCAGGCATTGTAATTAAACCTTCAGGGACCGGGTTCCCAAGGATTCCACTCCCCTGGACCTGTATAGCACCCTGCACAGACAACATCTTGGTCGTGGGTATGACCAGAGCTCTGGATCCCAGGGTCCAGCCCTCCTAAGAGAGGCATTACAGGCAAAACCTTGCTCTTCTGCTGCAAGGCCCGGGTACCGACCGTTTAGCTATGAAGCTTTTTTGGTGGGATCCGGAACAGCTTACTAAGGCCCAAAAGAACCTGTACGCAAGCCCAGTGAAAACACATGTTACTCTTTGGCCAACACCTTAGACACTGGCAAAAAACTGAGGTGCTCCCGGATGGGAGGGGCTTATATAGGGGAGGGTACTTCCGGTTTGGAATTGGCCAGTGCCAACACCTGAAGGTAATCTATATAACCCATTAGTAATGACTAAGTCGCTCTGTGTCCCGTGATGTACGAAAAAGAAATTACTTTTAAAAGTGCATGCTTTTTTAGCTGTAGTGCAAACCTGTATGCTATTTCCACCTCCATCCTCAGTGTCCAAAAAATACACTAATATTTATTTTATACCAATGCTAAATGCTTCCTCAAACTCTCATAAATTGGAGCCTGTCCAAACAGATTTTTTTTTATCTGTGGTACAAACCTGTATGCTATTTCCATCCTATATTCCAATCTGATTCACTGGTTCCTCTCGGCTGCATCAGAGGTCACTCAGATAGATCACCTGAACCCCTCTTATAAGAAAGATCACATGTTTTAGTGGGTTTTTACATATATTATGAAAATTTCATGATGTGGGTAATAAAGATTTCAGATTTGAACACAGTTCGCTCATGTTTTTTTTCTTCTGTGAATGTATATACTTTTTGAATTTCAATAGTATTTTAACCACTTCCCGCCTGCCATATAGCAAAATGATGGCCAGAAAGTGGTTTCATTATCCTGACTGAGCGTCATATGATGTCCAGCAGGATAAGCCGCTAGCACGCTATCGGTGGTGTGGTGTGTCAGTCTGACATACCACATCAACTATTTAGGTAAAGAGCCTATAACGTAGGCTCTTTACCATGTGATCAGCTGTGTCCAAACACAGATGATCACAGTGTAAATAGGAAGAGCTGTTTATTGGCTTTTCCTCCACTCGCACTGACAGACGTGATTAGAGGAGAGCCAAACTGCTGCTCTCCTGACAGGGGGTCTGTGCTGATAATCAGCGCATCAATTATAAGTACAGACCCATCGAGGATGCCCACTTCAGACCACCAGGGATGCCCACTTAAGACCAGCAGGTGTGCCAATCAGTATCCATTAGGATGGCACTCTGTGCCCATCAATGATGCCTGCCAGTTCCCCCTGATCAGTGCTGCCTGTCAGTGCCATTTATCAGTGCCACCCATCAGTGCCACCCATCAGTGCCCATCAGAGCCGCCTATAAGTGTTACCTATGACTGCCCACCAGTTCTACCTATGAGTGCCCATTAGTGCCACGTATCAGTGCCCATCAGTGCCGCCCATGAATGCCCATCAGTGCCACCTATCTGTGCCCATCAGTGCTGCATATAAGTGTCTCGTCATTAGTGCCTATTAGTGCCATCTCATCAGCGCCAATCGTACTGTCTCATCAGTGACCATCAGTGCAGCCTCATCAGTGAAAGAAAAAAACTTACTTTTGTAACAGAAATTAAGAAAAACATATTTTTTTTCAAAATTAACTTTTTTTATTTGTAGCGCAAAAAATAAAAACCCCAGTAGTGATCAATCACCACCAAAAGAAAGCTGTATTTGTGGGAAAAAAATTATAAAATTCAAAATATGACAGCACTGAAAATTGAAAATTAGCCTGGGCAGGAAGGGGGGAAAGTGCCGCGTATTGAATTGGTTAAGTCCTTAACACTTAACCCTTAAGCGTAAAATGTAAAGGAGAGACTGAAATCTAATTTTAGGAGTTAGATTGTGTGTTAATACACTGTATTTCAGGTTGGAGAAGCTTGGGGACACCTTACACGTTAGGAACAGTGTGGGGAGCTTAAGGATTTTCAATTACACTCTGAACTGAAAAAACCCACAAAGATACCTACCAGCACCAAGACTAAATTGGGTTTGGATGTGATAATGATTAATTAGTATTTTCCTGTATAAAAAAGTACTGTGTGACTTCTGCCTACTCCAGGTATCTCTCTGAAAATTCAGAAGGCAAACCAGTATTCACTTAGTAATATCTTTCAGCATGAAATAAAATAAACTGCAATATTCCACCTACTTTATTCAGTTGTGCACATCATTGACACATTATTGTTCATTTTTTAAATGAAATACCAAGTGAAGCAAAGGTCACTACAGAGATTATTTTGGATCTTTATTGGATATTTTGAAAACTTCAGAGAAACTTTAAGGTTTTATTGTATCAATCACTGATATTGTTTAGTTCAGTTACTTCTGGTCAGTGAAAGTAACAGATTTCTTCACGGTTCCACATAATTGATTTTGACAGCATTGAAATGAACCAACAAGGTGATTGCAACAGTAAGTTTGTTCTCAGTGCATCTGAGCGTACAGTAGTTGTTGTTTGACAATATAATATATAGTATATTTATCTAACACAGAGACAAACACACACAGTGTTTTTGTTTGTGTTAATGTTTTGATTTTTGGCAGTTTAATGAACCACATGGCAAACAAATTTGGGTAAAATTATGTGTATGATTGTAGAAAATCTGTTATGAGAGAAGTATGACAGACCAAAATATGAGAGAAAAGTGACAGACCAATAATTTTAAAGTCACCCATGCTCCAACCCTTTACCCCTTTTCGTCAATGTCATTATCACATTATTACGGTCAGAGACTGCAGACATAGTACAGGAGACGGTCAGAGACTGTGGACATGGTACTGGAGATGGTTAGAAATTGCAGACATGATACAGTAGATGGTCAGAGACTGCGGACATAGTACAAGAGGTGATAAGAGACTGTGAACTTAATACAGGAGACGGTCAGAGACTGTGGACATACTACAGGAGATGGTCAGAGACTGCAAATATACTACAGGAGATGGTCAGAGACTGCAGACGTAGTACAGGAGATGGTCAGAGACTGTGGACATGATACAAGAGATGGTCAGAGACTGTGGACATAGTAGAGGAAGTACAGGAGATGGTCAGAGTCCCCCACTTCACTTGTCAGCTTCAATTATTACTGATCTGTCCCCTGTCACAATGTCGGCCCTGCTTGTGTCACTTTCTATTCCAGTTATCCATCTTATTCCATTTCCTCACCCGAGTTGTGGTGGTCCAGGGTCCCTCAACAACAGTCTGGCGGGCTGTGGGCGGGAGGAGAAATCGGGCACTGCAGCTGTGGGCAAGGGCAGCCGTGGAATCAGATGGATCTCTGAGCCAGTCATTTATCAATGCCACCGGGTGGTGGGCGGGGGCCACGGGCACCGGAGAAGGAGGTGGGTGGAGACTGAAGAAGATCAGTCCCTGCCTGCCCTGCTGCCTGCAAGTCACTGGGCTCCACGGCCAGAGAAGGAGGAGGTGGGTGGAGAGAGTGAGACAGTTTCAGGACGCAGTGCAGTGTGCAGCACTAGACACAGGCCTCGTTCTACTCGGCTTCACTGCGACTCTGATTCTGACATCATTGGTTTCTAGACGCCAGGTGGGACAGCTCTAGCAATCATTGCTGTACTTCCAGAAATCAATTAGTAGGGTGTCCTGTGCACTCTATTTCAATCCAGGACACTGTATGTGAATTGCCCGGGACACACATGTGAATTGCTGGCGCTGCTGCTTAATCAGTAGCGTCACTAGGGTTGGCGTCACCTGGTGAGGTAAAACATGGTGTCACCCCCCATTTTTGGGCCTGTAGCCCATTTGGCAGCCCAGCATTGGAGCTTGTTGGTGTGCATTGCAGTGGTCAATAAGGCCTGCAGGCAGTATTGGGGCTAGAGGATAGCATGTTAGGCACTTTCAAATGTCTCAGTTCCTAAAAGCAGTAATGAATAATGACCAATAGGCCCTCTTACCAGACCCAGCGAAACAGCAGCAGTGATCCCTCCGGTTGGACGATCGCTCACTCTGGGTTCTCAGGGGTGACACTGGTCAGTAGCCTAGCATGTCTGTACCCTGGCAGTGGCTCAGTCTTTCTCTCTCTGGTGGTGCTGTGCAGCAGCGTGGCTCTCTCTTTGGTGGCGCTGGGCAGCGTGGCTATATCTCTGTTGTTGCTGGGCAGCGTGGCTCTCTCTCTCTGCTGGTGCTGGGCAGCGTAGATCTCTCTCTGCTGGTGCTGGGCAGTGTGGCTCTCTGGTGGTGCTGGGCAGTGTGGTGCTCTCTCTGGTGACCTGGATAGCGACTTGACGTACGTTTCGTATTCCGTCATCAGGAAGCGGAATACGAAACGTACGTCGAGGCACTATCCAGGTCACGCAACTGACGTTACTTAGTGTCCCGCTGGTTGTCTGCTCTCAGAGGTGGAACGCATGCCAGCTCCTACGCTCCTGGGCTATCCATCCACAGATTCATGCTTTTCAGCCTCAGTGCCGGGTTCGGGGCACTCATACAGTAAGCGCGCTATTGGCTTTCTATGTATACTCATTTTATTAAATAGAATTACACTATTTTGGCTTCTCTCTTCCATTTTTGCATATTATACCACCGGAGTTTTCCATATTTAAGAGTCCAGCATTGCTGTTCATCTGTCACCATCTTCCATACTACTTAGCAAGTCTACACTTGCAGAAAGCGCATTTGACCTCTTTTTTAGGTAAAAGGGTCAACTTTTTGGGGTAAGCTGCCATCTATATATTAGCACTAATCGGGTGATATCTATATACGGTGAAGGTGGACCTCATAGTCACAGGATTTGATTTATCACATGATGAAATATCAAGCACTTGGAGGATCTACAACATATGCAAAGTTTTTTGAATAGATTATTTATTCACTATTGCTGTGTGGACATTTGTGTTAACATTTGGACTGTTTGCACATTCTTCTATTCCTTTTGAGTCACGGACATTGTCGTCTTGATTGTAGACATTAATTTTGCACTTATTTGTTTGGTTAGATTGAGTTCTATTTACCTTATATTAATTGGCATTCTTTTATACACATTTACCTTGAGATATCTAGTTAGGCGGGTGTTATATTTACAGAGTTTATTCATTTAGGTGGTTAATTCTATTAGGGGTCTTCATACACATTTGGGACTCTTATTTAGCGCCCTCACTCTTTATCAGTCACTGTCATTGCTATGATCTCCATTGTCTGTACATAACACGTCATCAGAGTCTGCTGCAATATCAGATTTGGGCTCTTCATCAGAGGTAGAAACCTATGGTATGGAAGCAAGTGATTCCTATGCCAAACATTAATTTGACCTTTAGGTCCTCAAATCTTGTAGACTAGAATTCCAGGCGGCAGCTTTTTCCACAGCCTCAAACAACACTTCTCCAGTGATCAGCTAATTTGTGTTTGGCTGGGAGTTCCAGGTGTGCTGAGAAACACTCTATAAACAGGTTGCAAAGCTTTATAAAAATATATTTTATCATCATTTTTTTTTGTAGCATTTTCCCCAGCTATCCAATATGCATATTTTTAACTATTTTTGATCCTTGGAACACACAAGTAGTGACTTTCACTCCATCAGTAGACATACCCAACTGAATGTCAACCAGGAGACAAGGTTCTCTCTCAAACATGAGGAAGTAAGGAGAGAAACCAGTTCACTCATGCCTGATACAGTTGAAGACATGTACCATAGCTCCAACATGTCAGCGCAATGCTTTCTTTGCACCGACAGGGAGGGTGCCCAGCAATCTATCAAGGTACTACTAATACATTCAGGGAGGGCATTCCCCTCTGGAAGATAAGGTGTGTTACAGAAGTCAATGTTAAGAAGTGCTAACAGTTATTTAACCACTTGAGGACCAGCCGCCGCAGTTATACTGTGGCAGGTTGGCTCCCCTGGGCAAATCGCCCGAGCTGTACTTCGGTCATTTTAAGACCCCTGAGGGGAGTGCGTGTGTGCCCACAGCGTGATGGTGCCTGATCCCAACCTGCAACCACTTGTTACTGGCCCTTGGTTTGTTTACTGATGACGCTTCTGTTTGATCCCTACCTGCTATATCGCCTACTGGAACCTAACTTGTTCACCTCCTGGTGGGGCGATCCTGAGGATCACAACCTGGTACTAACAGGCAGCAAAATCCATCTCCACCAATAGGAGCTCTGGTAAACACCAGTTGAACCCCAGTTAGTACTTAGACGCTGCACCTCAGATGAGCCCAGTTCATCCACCAGGGTGACCTGCTAGTTTACCTATCCTGCTGGGCGGTGGGAGTCACTCTACTGCTATAGCTACTGGGCTCCGAGCCTGACTCCTGATCATGACATAGCCCCAATGACTTCTGTAGCTGCAGGCACTGTGGAGCAATTATTCCTCAAAGAATTTCAGCTCCCACTGCTTGCTGTCTAACTTGTTTCATCAGTGAATTGGCCTTCCAATAAAGACACAAAGAACATGTTCGATGGGAGAAGAGCACTGAGAGACATGATTCAGATGACTTCAGTTCTTGTCTTGTGACCTTTAAGGATGCATTTCTGCAAGGCCTGCAGCTAGAGGGGTCAGTAAGGGTTTGTTGTAAAGTTCATGTAATGCTTATTAAGAATATGTAATGTTAAATGTTTGCAGCCTGGTCACAGATTTATTTAAAGGTAAAGTATACACACAAGTGAATTTTCTCCATATCCTTCTATATCTCTCTATCCAAATTTTTGGAAGGAAACATCAAGCCTGAAAAGAGGCAGCATCTGCTGTGCTCTGTCTTTAAACAACCCATAACATTCTTTAAATCTTATGTAATATATTAAATGTATATATGTAAAACAAAGAATACATTACAAAAGATTTAAAGAATGCTACGAGTAGTGTAAAGAAAAAGCACAGCAGAAGCTAGAAAAATATGTAAAATAGATTTCATGTCTTTCTTTGAATTGTCTTCAGTACTTTATCCAAATAAATACATATATTAAGTTATATCACTTAGTGGAGCCCTGGGAGTGCAATATCACTTCCTGGATTTATCCATTTTTTTTTTCTTTATAATTATTTTATTTTGTGTTAATGTCTGCAGCACAATATAATAAATGCATGTATTTGTCAAGTTGTTCAGTCTATTTCATTATAACTTGTGTATTTTAGTATCACTTGTAATGAATAACAAATTTTCAAGAGGATATTGTGATTCTTACAAATCAATGAAAAGATAGATGCACCATCTATTGTAACAATAATTTGTAAAATGTCAATTTATATAGCTATTCTTCCATAAATATGATGTTTTCTGTTGAACGAAATATTATGAACCAGAATTGATTCAGCTTTTGCTACATTTCTGTGCTGAAAGCAGAACTCTGCCAGAAAAGCAAAGCCATCAATTTGCTTACTTTTCAGCTGTCAGCTTGTGATCAATGGCTAAGCAGTTTGGTATAATCGATTAAGAAGGTATGTGAGCCATTGATCCTGAGGATATGTATTCATTTATGTACTGCACTGTGAAGAATAGAAGAAATACATTTTTGGGCCCTTGTTTAAGCCATGAAAATTACCAGTTTTTCTTCAATTTAAAGTGAACATTTCGTTAAAATTAAACTTTGCCCCTTATACACTCACAGTTGGCAACCTATTCTTTCAGCTACTGATGTATTCATGTAGTACAACTTCCATGGTTAATTAGATTATCGTTGTCTTTCCTGTATTCAATCAACCACAGATACTGCATTATTTATATGTGTCAGTAATTAAGGGGATGAGTAACCTAGTATCCATTATGTTGCAGTAATGATGCCATTAGGCAAATTTTGTATCCTCCTCTCACACTCAGATTAATACTTGAACAAATGCTAAAACTGTGTCCCACTAAATATTCAATGTCTCAACGTCAAATTACTATAAATTGCTGAGGAAGATTTACACATGTGAGAGACTTCCTCTGTGTGCAGTTACTGGCTTGCTCTTCATACCAAAGAAAGAGTGATTTCAACAGGTTCCAATAGTAGTAAGTAGGGAATGTGCACTAATACAAGTAGGGATTAGCTTTTCACAGAGTAAGACATGTTATATTTTATGTATTTATCAATGAGGACTTTTTTTTTAAAAGCTCAAATGCTCAAAATGGCGGGCATGCTCTCTTGAAATACGTCCGATAAAGACTTGAATTCTGTAAGGTTTTACCCTCTTCATCACCGGGGCATTTTTTACTATTCAGCATTGCACTACTTAAATTACCAATTGTGCGCTCATGCAACACTGTACGCAAATTAAATTTACATAATTTTTTTCACACAAATGTGGCTTTCTTTTGATGGTATTTGATCACCTCTGTTTTTTATTATATAAGCAGAGAAAGAAACAAAAATTTAAAAAAACATTTCTGTTATAAAACACATCCCCAACATTTTCATTAATTTAGGGCAAAATGTATTCTGCTAAGTGCCTTTGGTAAAAAATGAATCCAAATAAAATGATTTGGTATGTGTAAGATAGTTATAGCGTTTACAAACTATGGTATATATACTGGAATTTACGCAGCTATGAAGCTATACTGGTAATGGAAGTGATCAGTGAATTATAGTGGGGCTGTAATTGGGTGGGGGGCAATCTGGATCAAACAGACACTACTTGGGAGGGTCACTAACTGACACTGATGTTACTTGTGACACTAATACAGCAATCAGTGATAATACTGTACACTGACACTATACTAATGACACTGGCTTAAAAAGGGGTTAACATCTAGGGGCTATCGGGGGTTACCTGTCTGCCTAACAATGTGTAATTCTTTTTTTTGTCATTTAAGTTTTTTATTTTTCATCAGAAAAAAATCATTACAGAATCATAAATATTAAAAATGATTACAATTGACTCAACAAAAATCTCAGGTATTATTACCATAGAAACTGATGCCGTGTACACACGACCGCTTTTCTCGACGAGAAAAATGGCATTTTTTCTTTTCGCCGAGAAAAACGATCGTCTGTGGGCTTTATGTCGTTTTTCTCGTCGAGAAAAACGGCATAAAAAACGACGAGAAAAATTAGAACATGTTCTAAATTTTCTCGTCGTTTTTTCCAGCATTTTTTTCCGCGGCAGTTTTCCCATAGGGAAACACTGCCGCGGAGCCCACAGACAGTCGTTTTTCTCGTCAAGAGAAAAAATTACGGGAAAAATGACCGTGTGTAGGGAACCAAGCAGTTCCCTCGTTTTTCCTGTCATTATTCACGGCGGTTTTTTAACCGCCGTGAATAATGATCGTGTGTACGCGGCATAAGACAAATTATTATCGTAAAAACCAATACTGACAATGTTTAAACAAAAAGTAATAATATCTAGCCTCGTCTTGGTCAAGTATATAATCAAGTAATCTTATAAACTTATAATAACTTATATTAAGAAAATCTAGTTCCCACAAAAATAAACCGAAAATATGAAGGGCTCCTACTCCCCTCCCCAGCCACCCCTAACGGGAACACACTGTGACTGGGAAGGAGAGAACGTCCCCTGCCCGGCCTTCCTGTCACCACCAACAATCGTCGGTAGAGACAACTGGAGAGATATAATAGAAAAAATTTAATTTGTACATGCAAAAAAAACCACAATACTCGACCTAAGTATGAAAATTAAGAGTTGTTCTCAGACTTGTTAGAGCTAAGTTCAACAGTCCAAGCCTCAAACAATAAAAAAAGGAATCTGAGCCTGAAACTATTATATTTTATCTGATGTAATAAAACAATAAACATACTATGAAATAATAAAAGCCAAAACCGAGAGAATAAAGTATAGGATAAAAATAAAGAAGAGAAAGGAAAAGAGGAGAGAGAAAGAGAAAAAAAAAAAAATTCTCAAAGATATGAAGTGAAAAGATTATAGAATGCCTACAAACCAAATATACATTCTAAAGATCAGTGATTGGTGTTGATGACCAAGTTATGTGACAAAGAGATTCCCATAAATCACACCCAAGGTTCCCATATGGCTTCAAAATTTGAGGTCTCATCTAACAAGAAGCTAACCAGTTTTTCTTGTTCCATAATCCAGGAAACTTTTCGTTTCATGGATAATATAGATACCAAAGGTTTCTTCCATGCCCTTGCAATAGTTAGTTTTGCTCCCGTTAAAATAAACAAAATTAGTTTACGAGTGGCTTTAGGAATATGAGGTAAATGTCCATTGAGTAAAGCAATTGTGGGAGATTGATGTATCGGGCAACCTGTAATATTGCGTAAAATGTGAAATACCTTATTCCAGAATCCACTAATTCTTGGGCACTCCCACCATATGTGGATCATAGTACCCAGTCCCTGACATCCCCTATAACAAAGAGGTGAAACAGAGGGGTACATAACAGTCAATCTCGTGGGAACTAGATACCATCTTGTAAAAAGTTTTATATTGGCCTCTACGAGCAAAGTATTGCAGAGGCCTGAAGTCGAGCGAGAGTAGCTTGCATGCCAGTCTACAATATTTCTATCAATTAGGAGTTCCTTCTCCCAGGCCAACATGTATGGTAGTTTCACTAAATTGGATGCCAGTGACTTGTAGATCACAGAGATCCCCCCCCTTCGCTCCACTGTCTGTCCACACCAATTTTCATAATCTGTAAAGTCTCGGGATGAATATCCAGTTTTACACTTAGAATGAATTAAATTAGCGATTTGATGAAATCTCGGTTTTTCGGATAAAGGGAGATCTAATTTGTTCATAAAATATTCAATAGGTAAAGGGCCTATAGAGGAAAAAAATTGACCAATGCGGTACAACCCCTTGTCGTACCACCATTTAAAGGTTTGAAGGTCCAAACCTTGATGAAAAAAGGGGTTTTTGAACACCGGGGTCAAGGGTTGAGCTTTAGAGACCAGCAAGGGAAGTTTCCGAAGTGAATCCCATAAAGATAAGGATTGTGAGAGTGATGGTGATAAGATGGGAGGTCTATTTCTGGGAGGGCACCACAACAGGTGTATTAGTGATTAGGATGGAACAGCTTGATTTTCAATTGATATCCAATCAGGAAGTTCTGTGTTAAAATATAAAGCAGATAGTTGTGCCAATCGTGCTGCTTGGTAGTACCATAAGAGATTCGGAAGACCTAACCCACCCTGTTTGGGAAGGTTGAATAAGCATCTGTTTGAGAGTCGTGGACCTTTATTGTTCCAAATGAATTTAGTGAGCTTACTTTGAAAAGATTTCAAAGGATCTCTTTTGATTGGAATAGGAAGTGAACCAAATAAATATAAAAGCCTGGGCAAAAGGGTCATCTTGACTGAGTTAATCCTGCCAATCCAAGAAATACTGTGCGACTCCCAGTCTTTGAGATCGAGTTCGAGTTTCTTGTACATAGGAGGGTAGTTAGCTTGGTATAGATTTTCAAATTTAGATGTAACATTAATTCCTAAGTACTTAATGAATGAGCTGCTCCACTTGAATTGGTAAGTTATCTGTAAATCGGACACTATAGAATCTGGGAGAGACACGTTAAGAGCTTGAGATTTAGACATATTAATTCTGAGACCTGAAAGAGTCGAAAACTTATTAAGCAATGAGCAAACCTCCGGTAAAGAAGACCGTGGAGAAGTGACAAAAAGTAAAAGGTCATCTGCGAATAAGGCACATTTATGGGTATCTTGACCACATTGCACCCCCCTGATATTCGGATTACTACGAATGGGAATGGCTAAAGATTTGATCATAATAGCGAATATCAGGGGAGATAGGGGGCAACCCTGACGTGTACCTCTTCCAATCTGAATAGGGTCTGAAAAAATTCCTTGCATTCTGATTCTGGCCTTAGGATTAGAATAAAGGGCTTCTAAAATTCCTAACATATTCTGTCCAAATCCCCAGCGTTTAAGTACAGCGAATAGATATGTCCACGACACCGAATCGAATGCCTTCTGGAGGTCCAGTGACAGTAACATACCCTCCTGTTTATAACCTCCCTCCCAATTAGATTGTAGGATTGAAACTAGGTCAACCGCTCTTTGCACCTGATCAGGACCTTGCCTACCGGGTATAAAACCGACCTGGTCTTTGTGAATATAAGATCCTATAAAAGAAGCAAGTCTGTTCGCTAATATCTTGGTTAATATTTTAAGATCATTATTGATTAAGGAGATTGGTCTGTAGTTTTCTATTTGACTAGTATCTTTATCCGGTTTTGGGATCACAGAAATATAAGCCATATTTAGTTGATTATCTATCGGGGAACCTTTAGACATAAAATTAAAAAGTCTAGTTAGGTAAGGAGTTAGGATCTCTGAAAATGTTTTGTAATATGGTGTTGAAAAACCATCAGGTCCAGGAGCTGTTCCCCCCTTTAAAGCTTTTATGACATCTGAAACCTCTTCATTTGAAATAGGAGCATCCAATTCCTCTTTATGAGTTTCTGTTAATTTCGGAATATGTAATTTATCCAAGAATTCCTCTAACTCGGTAGAGACAGAGAGATTTTTAGCCATATATAACTTAGAATAAAAATCCTGGAATGCCTTAATAATATGTTGAGAATTCATGGTAAAAGAGCCATCTGCCTGTTTAATCTTTGGGAGAGCTTATGAACGGAATCTGGGTGAAAGTTTACGTGCCAACATAGGACCCAACTTGTCTCTCATCTGGTAAAATTTTGCCCCAGACCATTTAATGGATTTTTCAGCCTTCGCTGTTAGAACTTGCATATTAACCTTTAAAATTAGCACTTTTTATTTCTCCCATAGACTTTTAAATTTTTGATTTTGCCGCGAACACCCCAAATTGTTCGCTATTCGGCGAACGGGCGCACAGCCAATGTTCGAGTCGAACTCATGTTCGACCCGAACATAAAGCTCATCCCTAATTAGGATGTTGTGTTGTGTACTGGTATTAGGCAATAGTAAAGAGCCATAGAAAGAGTATAAGAAATTCCTGGCCTAAGGTCACCAATTACAGTAGCATGTACACCAGATGGTGGGTATGGGTTGTCAAACAGGGGAACACAATGACTCGATATGGAAGATAGCTTCATTTTATCTCTGGTAGCTTCCTAGGTCAACAGGGTCAAGGTGGTAAGTGTGGATAGGTCTTTTGGAAGGGGTGTGGGGTCTTTCGGAAAGGGTGATCTATGGTAGAACATATATTTGAATCACTGATAGATGATAGAAACTGCACATTTTTGATAATAAGCATTTTATTATTCTCACATTTATAATATTTAACATGCTTTAAGGTATAGTTTTATATTAGAAAGCCCCACACCAACTTTAGGTTTGGGTGCACAGATTGATTTATAGGTAAAATGTTCAAGGCCTCCGGTCCAAAAAATCCAAGTATTCCTAAGGAATTGAAAAAAAATGATGGGGTTTATTTGAATAGTTTTAAAGATGTATATGGGCTTAATTTAAGATGTCCCTTTTAAGGACATTACACCGTCCAAACCAGAAGATCTTATGCTACCAAAGTTCAGAACAGCAAAGCTGCTTGCATTCAAGCACAGTTTGTTTGATTGAAACTTTGAACTAAGCCATCAGTTAACTACTGTAAATGAGCCACTTTTGATAAGCCATTGAGCATGTAAGCAATAGGCTTCTGACATCATAAAAGCAAACTAAGAGGTTCTAAAGATCAAAATAAACCCAAAGCTCCTCTTGCTGGCTCAAATGCAGAAAGAAATTTTTTACTTGGCCAAAAATATTATTTTTACAATTTTCTTTTATTAGCTTTGACCATATTAAAGACATTATGTACAAACCCTTTAAAGTAACCTACATTCAGAAGAATGTCGAAGAAGAAATAGCATTTTAACTAGTACAAAGAACAAAGTATATATTCTATTTAACTAGTCTATATTTTAGTTAAGTCCCAATTACTGCTGTTTTCATTCCTTCTGTAAGAACACAGAATTATGTGAAAAGATATGTGAAAAGATAATACAGCCCACCTAAATGCAAGTTTCTTGAAATTGACTATGGTTAACTAAATAGACATTTTTTGCATTCTTTATTTCAATATATAACACATATTGAGACCCTTGGGATTAAATTTTTTTTTTTACAGTGCCAAAGTTTGAAACAGAACCATTTCAACACATTACAGTTTAACGATTCATAAAAAAAGAAAAAGTACAATAACCACACAGAAATAACATTACATTGCTAAATCAGACTTATAGGGTTTAACCGTCCATGGCATTCTGAAGAGGGGTCAAAAATAGGCTTTACAACTGCATAGTGACTGTGCTCAATGTACATAAGGGACTCCATTTCAGTACTGTGTACTTTTATACTGAAGGACATATATAATACATTTTACTTTCCTGAGATGACATCAAACTCACTAACTCTGGTATACTAACAATTTTGTAATTGTAAATTGTGTTTGATATTTACTTTAAAAATCTTACGTTTTTCATACTTTCAGTGGTGGCTTTGTAGTATTACCTGATGTTTTTGAAGCATAATGTGCCAGTGGGAGGTTTTCATTAAAACCTGCTAAGAAACAGAACAGTTATCATTGAGATTGCCCTTGTCATACGTTATATCATGCTTTTCAACTCTGTCATATAAAATGTAACTCAGTATGTTGAAAACAAATAAAAGGGTGTCAAAATGTTATTGACTAGTATCTCTACTATGTGGGCCTTCACTCAAACAGACACATGTTCAGTTTAAAAGGTTTAAACATTTTGGAATTCTTTTTTTAAATTAATCAATTCTTTGTTCGCTATCTGCAGCAAATGTGTTTGAATGTGTTCGTACATACTAAAAATAATACTTAAGGTAAATAGTGACGTGTCAAAAATGATCTTTTAAAAATACAATGATAAAGACCTCAAATAGATTGTGCATCATATATCCTGCAGGGTAAAATATTCATCCAGTGCATATAAGCAGCTCAGGCAAGAGATGGAAAAAAAAAAAAGTGAGACGGATGTTATGCCCATAGGCGTGCGCAGCCTATTGCATTAAGGTGTGCACCCCAAGGCTCAAACACATATGTGTGCGTGCATATGTGTATATATACACACACACTTTTATAAATAAATGTAAACAAACATTTTAAAATGTGATAAAGCATGTTTTAATTAAACACTTATCGAATGTAAAGAAAAAAAAAGAAACTTATTTTTTTTTAAATGTATTATTAAAACATTTAATTGTTCACACTAGCGGTCAACCACTACCATCTTTTAAGCCGCGTACACACGACCGAGAATCTCGTTGCCAAAAAAACTTTGTTTTTCTCGACGGGTTTCTTGTCAAGCTTGACAAGATTCTTGTCAAGCTTTCCTTGCATACACACTGTCAATCCAAAATCTTGTTGTTTTAAAAGCGCGGTGACGTACAACACGTACGACGGCAGTATAAAGGGGAAGTTCCATTCTCATGGCGCCACCCCTTGGGTTGCTTTTGCTAATCTCGTGTTGCCGCGTGTTAGTAAAAGTTTAGTGAGAGACGATTCGCGCTTTTCAATCTTCGTGCTTTCAGCTCGTTACAGCGTGACAAATGTGCTATCTCCATTACGAACGCTAGTTTTACAAGAAGGTGAGCTCCCGTCTCATACTTGATTCTGACCATGCGCGTTTTTTGAAAACTCGGAAAAGCATACACACAAACGTTTTTCTCGTCCAAAAACAGTCTGACGAGAATCACGCCGAGAAAAAATGAGACTCCGACCGAGAAAAAAGACCGCAGGTCTTCTTTTTTCTCGTCGAGATTTTGGCCAGTTTTCTCGACGAGAAAGCATACACACGAACGGTTTTCTCGGCAAGAAAGCTCTCCCAACAGTTTTCTTGTATTTTCTTGCCGAGAAAACCGGTCGTGTGTATGAGGCTTTAGCTTTAGAGGCAGCGGCTGGGCATGTTCACATGCCGCAGCTGCAATTGTACTCCCTGTTGCTTTCAGCAGGTGTAGCACCCACTGACCATGACCCATTCAAGTGAAAGGCGGCACTCTGCAAGCGACCTGCAACTGCGTGCAAAGTGGAGTTTAAGGGGTTAAAGCAGGTTGTGTTGAGGCGATACAACCCCTCCTCACCACATCTCAAATTCTCTCATCGCGTCATAGTGACATCATTGCGGCTCCTGGAACTTGGAAGGAAGACTGGGGAAGATGAACGCCCTGTCAGAGGGCCTCGTTGTAAGGTGAGTATTTCATGTGATGCATACTAGCACATTATGCAATTGCCTTACAGGGGAAAGTTTTTATTTTTTTTCGCTGCTGCAGTTTACAACCGCTTTAAGTTGGTAAATGTGCACAGGTTCTTTATATTCAGATCGCGAGCTGACGGGTTCTTGCATCTACACAAGCGATATGGATGCAGTAATCCCCCTTGCTGGGACATCGTATTCTGACAGCAGGGACTCTCCACCGTCAGAATACACTGATTAGTGCTGCAGCTGATTGGCTGCAAGAACAATGTTTCCAGTAGTCCTGTCCAAGAGAAGCCGATCTAATGATTGGCTTCTGTCTTACAGGGAAGGCTACACATAGATTGAAATATATCCAGTCCCTGATGAACTGGACAAATCTTAATCTGTGTGTACCCAGTTTTACCTTATTTCTTGCTCTGCTCCCTCCACTGCTGTGACTGTCCCCCTTAGCTTCTATTTAAGTTACTGGCTGTGGTCACACTCCAGCCTCTCCATCATACCATACAAGGTTAATGTCTCTGTATGGTATGTGATGATGTCATGGCTTTAAATGAAGAAAGAGAGCTTGGAATCAGGTAAGTGAAAGAGTATATTCCCCCTCCCCCCACAAGGATGAACTTTTTTTTAAACAGAAACATTTTATTATTGAACTAAGCATATACAGAATCAATTCGTAAAACAGTGAGGTGTGTGATACATCAAACCAGCAGGTATACAGGCAGTCATATGCACATAGCTGGTCAAAACAAAAAGAAACATTACATATGTAGCTACCTGGCGTGGTCTCCACACACCCGCAGACCCCTATTTGTTAATGGGATCTACTGGTTTTGTTACTTTGGGTCTGCAGCAATTACCTCTCACGAGTGGATCCTTCAGCTCCATTGTCTAGGTACACCAATATCTTCCAAGAATAAGGCCAATGTCCACACATGAGTAAAACCTAATCAGCAAGGCTTTATTCTTTTTCCGCTTTGAGTTAACTTGAAGAAAGTGAGAGCAGAAAAGTTGAAAGACGTAGGGGAAGGTTCAGGCACTCAACACTTAAATCCAGTATTTACACTAGTCGCCACTAAAGCCTGAGTGGGTATTGCTCACCCGGATAGTCCCTATGAGAACGGTCCTAGCAGCTGGGGTGGAGCACAGATGTCAGAGATGATGGATCCCCCTCTAGGCAGGTCTCCAGGCCTCTCCCCGAGACAGCAGTACCGTCGCTAGTCTCCGCCGGGACTGTTCTTCCCCTGGAACTCCTTTCCTAAAGATGGGCCCCCTACAAACGGGCAGCCTGGGATCCTTCTCTGAAGCGTAGGCACTAGTCAGCGGAGCCGGGCCTACGATGCAGCAACAGGGCCTTGGGCTGAAGGTGCCCAAGGCCTAAGCACTCTAGCGCACCTCGTGCCATGCGGGCCACGAGGCACACTCACTGGACCAGAGGTCCCCCTAAACGCCTTGGGGTCCCCCTGGAATCGCCTCACGCCAAAAGGCGTCTGCCCCTTTTGTACCCTCTCCCAGCATGCACAGCGGGTAGATCACGCCCACTGCATGGCTGCCGAGAGAGGACACCCAAGGTGCTGTGATACCCCGTAGTCCAGCCCGTGCCGGTGGTAACAGTGCCACCTGCAGACAAAGGAGAACAAAACTGCCGGGCAGTATAACATCCAGAGCAGAACAATAATTGAAACATAATTGGTCTGAGCCTAACTACTGGTTTAGACCGCCCTTAAATTTCCACATAGCGCCCCCAAATATTGGGGGGCGCTACACACACCCCTCTCTTGAAAAGCCACTGTCCCCAGTGGCCAGGGAAATCAAAACCCTTCAGTCCTGAAAGCCATTGGTTTCTCTATGAACTACAAAAAAGGAATTTTTTGTTTGTTTTAAACAGGTGCCTGAACCAACATTTTTGGGAAGGGAGAAAGAAAAGGAAAGAAGCACACAGATAACATTACATCCAGATACTGACATTTATTCAAAAAGGAAAACATAATATACATTCCACCCATCACTAGCTATCTATCCCACCCCATTCTCCGGTGGTGTTGATAGCCGTTCTCATATCTGCAAGAAATCACAACATGCAAATAAAATATAAATATCCTATCCCTAATATTCTATACAATTTAGAAGTAAACTGCCTCACATAGAGGAAGCAATTCCCTTCCCTAAAGCTTTATTACGCTAAGCCTAGCATAAAATAGCATAAAGGAAAAATAAAATAAAAATCTAAGCCTAAATGCTTTCTCGTTCGTGCAGTTTTTTTTTCTGCAGACCACTGCCACCTAGCGCTGGCATAACTTCAACACTCCACAATAGCTGCGCATGGGACTGTAACGCAGCACACATGAACATTCCACATCTTGACCACGGCGTCCCTTCACCATGACCTACTGACTAATCTACCCCAAAGCTCAATATATAGGAACTGTCCCTTGTTCGGAGCAGGAGGGAGAGAGGAAAAACAACAAGCTCTCCACTTTCCTTCCTCTTTAAGAGTAGACATCCCCTTTTCAGCGGGGCAAAGTCACTTGAATCCAGGGCACGGTTTTTCCATGCAAAGACAGGATAATAAAAAGCACAAGTTCCTGTCTCAAAGTCTCTCAAAGATAATAGTGGGGATCTGGAAGAATAATGGACTTCCATTGCTTGTCAAGGGTCTCTATAAAATAAACAGCATCCTCTTTCCCTGGACAACAGATCACCACACGATCAGCGTGAATATGCCGACCATAGCTCCATTCCTTACGGCAACCCTTGAAGCGGTCGTCATGGTGGCCGAGCAAGCAAAGTACCTGTATGACTTGGACACCTTGAGATAGTCCCATATGGCCTCCGCGTACCACCTTTCTCGATAGGCCTCTATCTCAAACAGCAGTTCTTTGGGTACGTAGGGGTACTCCCAGCCATACTCATTAGCCAATCTTTTGTTAATAATCCGCTGCAAGCGAGCAAGATGGGGCAGAGTTTTGCGATCCCCGCTTCCAATGTGCACAATAGCATCCGGCGATTTCCGGACTGTAGCCGTATCAAGACGTGGTAGGGGTTTTCCACTTGGGGCAGATACAGCTTTCTCCTCTATGACCGGCACCTCCACATGGGGTGTAGTGCTCCCCGAACTCATAGGCGATCCCACTCTAAGGCTGCGAGCCAGGGCAACAGTCTTTATATTGTCCCATCCATTTTTAATGAAAATTTCATCTATTTCGGCATCATCCCCCACATCGGACGAAGAGTCCAGGTCTGAGGTGTCATACTCCTCAGCAGGCAAGTAATTTCGGGTGGATGTGGACACATTTCTCCCGGCCTCCTTACCGTCACCTGCAGTGGACTTCTCGGGCTTCCTTCCACTCTCGATGTCCAGTTCTGGTAGGCGCTGGGGCAGGCTTCGACCGCGGCCGCGGGAGGCCTTAACATATCCCACATTTTGCTTTGCTGGCAGGACATGAACTTCCGTTGTGGCAGAGGCAGCGTCCGCTGCGGTGTCCGCCAAAAGTTCCGTAGGCTCAGGAGCATCCTTCCCCGAAGCACTGGCAGTAGGGGAGGCAATGCACGTGGGCTCGGCTGTAGGAGTGTAGACGTCTTCCTCCGAAGTTACGACGCCTGTGATGCAATTCACCCGGTAGGCCCGGGGTGATTCAGTGGGCTGCTCCACCTCAAAGAGGAACTCTCCACAAGCCGAACATCTCCCAAAGGGGCGCAGTTGCACAGCCAGTCCGTGGCATTTGGGACAGAGCATGCCCAGGGCCTCCGCATCTCTGCAGGTGTACAGGGCGAAACGGCCCCGGGGCTTGAGCCGGATCCCCGTATCTGTAAGTGGGGCGGTGAGTGGAGCAATGTCCATAGAACAAGGCATCGGGAACATCCGGGGTCCCGAAAAAGCTGAAGTTCCTGGAAAGGCAGACATGTTGCTCACTCTCACTCGATCCAACTCTCTCTGTCTCTTGGTGCCAATTCACCCAGTGTAGCTCGTGGGTGGTGGGAACTCCTCCCCTTTTTTTCTTTCTGCACGTAGCTGGCAGGCTTTTCTTTTTCTGGACATGCCCACGAACTACGCAGTTGAAAAAACAGCTCTCTGCCCCTTAACCCCTTTTTCTTCACTCAAAGTTCGTAACAAAGTCCAATGGCCGACTTTTTAATCACATAAGTTTCACTCCACTCGTATAAGAGATAGCCACACATCACATAATATATTTGTCTTTAAATACTCCTTAAAATAAATGTTATACTGATTTTGGCCAAGTCACACCTGAGCGCAGGAAGAGCAGTTTGCTCCACATTGCCAGGATCCATCCGCTGGTGGAGACCAGTACTGCATTCAAAGGATAATATAATACCAGCAGGGAGAAATGCTCCCGACAGTCCCACATTGCCAAGAGACACCTGCTGGTGGACCACAGTACTGCAAGACAAATAATAAATATCACCAGAGGATGGAACCTTTCCTGACAGTAGCCCCCCTCAAAGGAGCGGCCTCCGGACGCTCCAACTAACTGTCGCTGGAGAAAGTTCATGGCAACAAGCTGGGCAACAGGCAAAGTCACATCAGGTCAGACAGCGGGCACATCCAGGCAGACAGCGGGCACATCCGGGCAGGAGACAGGCACATCAAGCTGGGCAGCAGACAGGGGGAAATCAAGCTGGGCAGAAGACAGGGGCAAATCAAGCTGGGCAGCAGACAGGAACACACCAGGCTGGGCAGCAGGCAGGAACAAACCAGGTTGGGCAGCAGGCTCCGGGAGATCGAGCTGGGCAGCAGGCTCTGGATCATCGAGCTGGGCAGCAGACAGGGGCAAATCAAGCTGGGCAGCAGACAGGAACACACCAGCCTGGGCAGCAGGCAGGAACACATTACGCTTGGCAGCAGGCTCCGGGTCATCGATCTGGGCAGCAGGCTCCGGGTCATCGAGCTGGACATCAGACTGGAAGGCAGGTACTGAGACTTCAGGCAGAGACACGGGCACCGGATCTTCAGGCTGGAACACGGGCACAGGGACATTGAGCTGGAACACGGGCACAGGAACTGCAGGCTGGTAGACTGGCACAGTAACTGCAGACTGGCACATGAACTTCAGGCTGGCAGACTGGCACATGAACTTCAGGCTGGCAGACTGGCACAGGATCTTCAGGCCGGCAGACTGGCACAGGAACTACAGGTCAGCAGACTGGCACAGGAACTTCAGGCCGGCAGACTGGCACAGGAACTTCAGGCCGGCAGACTGGCACAGGAACTTCAGGCCGGCAGACTGGCACAGGAACTTCAGGCCAGCAGACTGGCACAGGAACTTCAGGCTGGCAGACTGGCACAGGAACCGCAGGCCGGCAGACTGGCACAGGAACGTCAGACTGGGTAAAAGGCACTGGGACGTCAGACTGGATAAAAGGCACTGGGATGTCAGACTGGGTAAAAGGCACTAGGACGTCAGACTGGGTAAAGTGCACTGGGACGTCAGACTGGGTAAAGGGCACGGGGACGTCAGACTGGGTAGCAGGCATAGGGTTGGCAGATTTAGGTGGATTGTCAGGTTCAACTGGCATGAATGCAGGCTGGAGCAGGTTAGTGGGTGTGGAGGCAGGTTGGGTTACTGGTAGGATTGTGTGGGTCGGAAAGTACTTCCGCTTCTTCTTAGGTTTAGTCACTGCAGATTTGTAAATAACAGGGGGGAAGTATGAAAAGGATGGAATTGAATAAGAGGAAGGACTGGAATGCGGCAGAGATACGGGAACAGTGGCTGGAGGAGGCTCTTGTGGATTTGCTACAGGTGGAAGGGAAGAAGCAGGTGGATTGAAGGCAGGGTAGGTGCGACAAGTAGAGACTGGGTAATAATATTTGATAGGAGGCTGTGCAAACTGGGCTGTAGCTGGGGTTGCCAAAGGCGATGGGCAGATAAATTCTTGGGAGGGGAGGTGATTAATGGCAGGGCTGGAATGTTGTGGCTTGGCTGAATTCAGGAGATCTGACCATGCCTGCAGCAGAGGTTGAACAAAAACTGGTTCACACACGCCCTGTCTAATAAGAGACTACACTGAACTAACACAATCGAATAACACCTGCTGGGAACAAGGGAAATAATGTTCATCGAAAGAAGCTGGATCATCCTCTAATAACCAGACTAGGGATTCAACTTGGTCACCATTGAAAGGGGGAGGGAAATCATCACTTCCTTCGGGAACGTATGACAGGACTGGTTTTACACATAACCGGATTAACGGCTGAACATCCTCAGACTGCATGTAACCCTGATCCACCAAGAAATGAGCTGATCGGATCGTTTCCATCAGCTGGTCACTAGTCCATCCCTTTAAAACCTGGCAAAAATATTTGCCATCCACTGCCGCCAGCAGAGAATAGTAAAGGATTTCATCGGAATCCATATCAGCAGAACTCACAACACCAGGATGGTTCCTCAATGCAGCCACGTCTGATCAGGGATGGCCCTGGTATACTGTTAGAGAAGATAGTAGACCAGACTGTGTGACTGCACAGAGGAGACCAAACGGATGTAGGTGAAAATATGATAATTTATTAAGAACAATGAACAAACACACAACCACCTCCAACAGAACACTGTGCAATAAATCAACAAATAAACAGTGACTATAGACAATATGTACAATAATGGGAGATACCAGAATCGTAGTAAAGCCAGGCCGAGGTCATACACAAGGGGATGTCAGCAGATGGGAAAGGACGGGAGACAAACAGGAACAGGGAGGGGACGGATGGGTAGGCTGCAGAGCAGGGATCCAAGTACTCAGGTAACAGGAGGACAGGTGACCGTGGTTATCAGAAGACAGGAGGGACAGGTGCAGGATGGGCTCAGGATGGGCTCAGGATAGGGATCAGGTCGGATTTGGTCAGGTAGGATGCAGGCTCAAAGTCAGGATCGCAGGTTCTAGGTCAGGGAGAGAGATACCAGGGCAAGGTGTGTTTTTTCTTGCCAGGTATAAATAGGAAGGCTTGTAATTGGCTTCAAGTCACACCTGAGCACAGGAAGGGCAGTTCGCTCCACACTGCCAGGATCCATCCGCTGGTGGAGACTAGTACTGCGTCCAAAGGATAATATAATACCAGCAGGGAGAAATTCAGTTCCACAGTGCCAGGAGACACCTGCTGGTGGACCACAGTACTGCAAGCCAAATAATAAATATCCCCAGCGGATGGAACCTTTCCCGACACTTCTGTTTCAGTAGCCAAAAAAAAAGAGTGCATGTCATGCAGCAAATCTGTATAGTTTTAGACAAAACCACTCAGCTTTCGAGGTTAGACATCTCTAAGGATATTGAAGCCCTCAGAATTCTTGAACCACTCCAAAGTGAAGGGACTGTGTGGAGGTGTGTAGACCCTTCTCCAATTTTAAATCAAAGAGTAAACACACTCCACCTTTACCCCAGGGTAGTCATATTCAACTGTTTGTCAAATTGGTTAAAAGAGACTTGAATGCCTTGTGGGAGAAAAGATGGAGAAAAGGTAAATCATTCAATCGATCATATGCTGAGTGGAAAGCCCTGGAAGAGTTGCGTAATAAAAAAAAAAGATTATTAAATCAGCAGATAAAGATGGGAATATTGTTATAATGGATAGAGCATTCTATGTTAAAATGTGCTATGATATTCTCAGCAATGAGGAGAACTATGCATTATTAGATAGAGGATACACAAGACTTTGTTAATAAACTTTCAGACATTTTTCTGGAGGAGGATGTTTGGCTGGCAAGCATTGATGTTGAAGCGTTTTATAGTAACATCAGACAACTTTGGGCTTAAAGCATGTAAATACTTCCTTAATGATAGGGCTATACTCTTTCAGAAACACACTGATTTTGTTCTTCAGCTTCTACAGTTTGTGTTGGAACACAATTTTTCTTTTTGGTGGCAAAATTTACAGACAATGTAATTGGTTTATCCTGTGCACCAACGTATGCAAATCTGTTCCTTGGGTGGTGGGAGCGTACCATAGTGTTCACAGAAGAGTTAGAACAATTTACTGTAGACATTTTGCTATGGGTACGCTTCATTGGTGATATTTTTATCCTTTGGCAGGGCCAAAGGGAGAGATTTGAGGAATTTTTAGCACGTCTAAATAATATAAATAATAATGATATTGGTATATTTTTCACCAGCGAGATTAACCATGACAGCATCAATTTCCTGGATCTTAAGATTGCAAGAGATGTGGATGGTACTATTTTTACAACCATCTACTGGAAAGTTAACTCCACCAATAATTTGCTACATTGGGAGAGCCAAAACCCTGCATCCCTTAAAAAAGGCATTCGCACTGGGCAATTTATGAGAGCTAAATGAAACTGCTCTACTGATGCAGCCTTTTAAAATTACAGTCTTCAATTGGTGGAGAGGTTCAGTAGACAAGGTTATAATCTCAATGACTTAAGAAAGTCATATGAAAAGGTGAGCACTGTCCCAAGGGATACTTTACTTGTACAAAAACAGACCAAGACTGATGATAATGCAGGCATGCGTATTATAGGGACATATGTCATATGCACATATGACACCATGTAATTAAAAAATATTGGGATGTTCTACACAATGACAAAGATCTATCTAAAATCCTTCCGAAAAGCCCCATTATCACATACAGAAGAGGTAGAAATCTGAGAGACATGCTAGTGCATAGTCATGTAGGAATTGTCCAAAAAAAAGTAATCCCCACATGGCTGCTGGAAAAACCATTAGGTAACCACAGATGTGGACACTGTAAGGCATGCCCATATATTCCCACTGTTAAAGAATTTGAGAATCCAAAAAATTGAGAAATTATTAAAATACAGTTTTTTCAATTGTGGTACGGAGGGAATTATTTATGTTATGAGATGTCCATGCCCATTTTTGTATGTGGGAAAAACAATTTGTCAATTCAGACGCAGAGTATTGGAGAATGTTAATGATATTGCACAAAAAAGAGACCAATTGCTAGGTATATCCTTGAAAAACATGGTGGTAAAGCTGAGGTATTAAAATTTTGGGCCATAGAACAATTAAAATTGGGACCAAGCAAAGGTGACCTGGATAAGCATCTTTTGAAGTTGGAAGTGAGATGGATTTTCCATCTAAATTCTCAAGCGCTATCTGGCCTTAATGAAGGCTTTACATTCTACCTTTTGTACATGACTAAAAATCTTTGGATTCATTGTCTAATAGCCTTGTCTAATATTAATATTTGTATGGATCATATTGGTATTTAGGAAAGGGAAAGAATCTACATTCATTTTATATCCCTTTTAGCACTAAGGGAATTGTATATATGTACAGGACAATGATGTATGGGATAGGAGAAATCCATAATAAGTGATTCCCCTTAGCAATGGATTCCCCTTAGCAATGAGCATGTGCGGAAGCCATTTTAGATGGCCAGGTTATAAATATAGAGATTACAAACAAAAAACACACTTTTCTTTTCACCATGTGACAGTCAGCTACTCTTGGTTGCTCATTTTCTTCACTTTTTAAAAAAAAAAACAACCTCCGACTGAGGTCTATTTGAAGAGTGAAGCATCTTAGGTTTGGGTGATTTAATTTTGGGAGCACCTTCTGACTTTATTTTCATTTAGGTTCACATGATTTAATTTTTGTCCTGACACATTCTTTTCCCCCTCCCCTCCATTTTTCTTGTTTTGTGGGGGGAGATATGCCTTGTGTCAATGTAGTTTTGATTAAGAGAGAAGCTTTTTTTGTGGATATGGTGATATATGGGGCTTGTCCATCAGTGGTTATTTGTGTCCACATGGATGAGTGTACCCATATCGCATATCTCAGAGATAGATAATTTCATAGTGCAGAAGATAGATAGCCCATATCTTCAGTAAGACAGTATTTACTAGCATACCTTCTCTTTTTCTGTTCATCTCATTTTTATGTGGCCAATAGATGGGAGGAGAGGCAGATATACCCCCATCTCTTGATACCAGGTGGTGTTGGTGAGTAGACCTTTAATTTACATATAATCTATAACAGCCTGGAGCCTTTATATTGAATATAGGAGAAAATTATAACCCCCACATTGTCTGTACGTATATATTCACGAGAAGTTTTCATCATTTAAACTTGGTAGATGTTAATATTACCACATAGAGATAGAACGTTAATTTTTTTATATAATGACATTGACCTCATCCTATAGGTATACCTATTATGGTTATTTACATACTTTTTATGATTTACAATAAACATTACATTTTAGTTAAGTGGCCTTTTAGTGCGTAGGGAAGCGCACCCTCGTCTAGTTCAGTCTAATTTTGCCACAGTTAATTGTTATCAATATACCAGGCTTTTGTATATATATGTAATTTGATTTATGCATCTTTTTGGCATGTTGAATCTTAACCACATAAGGACCGTCGCACAACGATATAAGTCGACAGGTGCGTCCCCTTTAAGATCCCAGCCGTGGGTCGCGCGGGCGCCGCCGGCGGTACGCTCGCGACCCAGTCCGAAGCTCCATGACCGCCCACGGGACCCGCGGACCCGATCGCCATTGGTGTCCCATGATCGGGTCACAGAGCTGAAGAACGGGGAGAGGTAAGTGTAAACAAACCTTTCCCCGTTCTTCCTAGTGGCGTGTCAGTGATTGTCTGTTCCCTGTAATAGGGAACGACGATCAGTGATGTCACACGCCAAGCCACGCCCCCCTACAGTAAGAATAACTCACTAGGGCACACTTAACCCCTACAGCGCCACCTAGAGGTTAACCCCTTTACGGCCAGTGTCATTTTCACAGTAATCAGTGCATATTTATAGCACTGATCGCTGTAAAAATGACAATGGTCCCAAATTTGTGTCAAAAGTGTCCGATGTGTCCACCATAATGTCGCAGTCATGATAAAAAACGCTGATAGCCTCCATTACAAGTTTAAAAAAAAATATTAATAAAAATACCATAAAACTACTCCCTATTTTGTAGACACTATAACTTTTGCGCGAACCAATCAATAAACGCTTATTGCAATCTTTTTTACCAAAATTATGTAGAAGAATACATATCAGCCTAAACTGAGGAAAAAAAGAAATTTTATATATTTTTTAGGGATATTTATTATAGCAAAAAGTTAAAAATATGTCATTTTTTTCAAAATTGTCGCTCTATTTTTGTTTATAGCGCAAAAAATAAAAACCGCAGAGGTGATAAAATACCACCAAAAGAAAGCTCTATTTGCGGGAAAAAAGGACGTCAATTTAGTTTGGGAGCCACGTCGCACGACCGCGCAATTGTCAGTTAAAGCGACACAGTGCCGAATCGCAAAAAGGGGCCTGGTTTTAGTTTAGTTTAGTTATAAGGATTGCTTGCCCATTAGATTTGAGTTTAATATATTTTCAGCATTGCCCCTTGGCTGTGATACCTATAGCCATGCTGGTGTGCTTAATAGGTGAGACACTGGCAGGTGCCCCTTCCCAAGATGGCGCACGTGACTTCAGTGTAATCATATGACGTAGGCTCGAACGAGGGCTGGCGCCGTATATAGAGTCCCGCGCTCTATCTAATTATAAGACAAATGACTGCTCTTTGGGCAGTTGTTTGTTTTTCGTCTGTTTTCAAATAACAATACATTTTTTCAATATACGAGTAGCCTTGCCTCTACTCGGATTTCCTTAGTCTCGTATTTGTGCTGCAACACAGGTTTAGGGCATATGCCCTCAATCAAGATGGCACCCGCAACCCGAGTTGTTGAAAATATATAGATTTTAATAAATAGTTACAAAAAGACAAATTTGATGTAGATCACATGGATTATGCAAATCCAAACTGGAAATTAACATGATACAAAAAGAAGAAATTGAAACATCTATTATTATTTGTCAGACCCGACAGCTGTTTCGGTTATACCCTTCCTCGGGGGATTTGCAGACAAAAGATTTTCAGATATTATAGACAAACAGATTCTGTTGAATATACAATATGATATAAATTACAAATTACACAGTGCATATATGTACATAAATAAAAGTAAATATAGAAAATAAATAAAAATGTGCTTACAGTAATTTGTCAAAAGAGGGTCAGCATTCAATACACCAAGGAACTACACGCACGGCAGAGAACACAGGGTGAGGCACAGAGTCGCACCCCACCTGTGTGGGGAGTTCCAAGATGAAAGGGATCCAGTAGACCTGAAACGAGGGTCTCCAGGTGGAAACACGCAGGGAAATCAGGAGAAGCTCAAAAGAGTCCCCCAGGGCAGCTCTCTAAAGACAAACACAAGAAAATGTATATAGATAATGGGAGGTAAAAAAGGGGGAGGGGGAAAAATCATATTGATGAATCCCTATTGTATAGTAATACCCCCCATTTTATATACCCAAAATAAAAATCCTGTATATACAAGTATAAGTTAACCCATCATATATATATGTATGTATCCAAGGGCAACCTACCAGTATAGCGAAATATTCCAAATCAAAAAAGGTATCAGGTAGGCAAAAGGAACTGCTTCAAAAATAGAGACGGTGTCCTCAACAAACCATTTGCATTGAATGTACATTAATTATGGCCGTGAAGCAAATCTATGTGTGGTTCCAATCTTCTAGTTTGAATTCTAAGAAGTAAAACATAGATGGAAAAAAGATGGTCATACATTAGTCCAGGGCAAATAGTTTGAATATCAGATTGCCAAAGATTGTGTCCTATAGGGAGATTACCTGTATGGACATTGAGAGCTGCTGAGATCCCTGCGTATGATGCCTCATGTGGACTGTAGTAAGACCATGGAGGCTTTAAATGGCGTTCAAAGGGCATCTGCACCTGCGTCAAAAGACGCCGTAAACGGCGCCGACGCGGTGACGTCACTACGTCCTCCGCTGTACATCCATGCTGTCTCTAAACAGACTCATAGCTAGAGGGCCTATATAGACCATCTGCGCATGCGTCAAAAAAGCGTCACGACGGGCGTCAAAGCAATGACATCATCACGTCGTCCGTCGCATCTCTATGACGCTCTAAACAAGCATCTGAAACAGAGGATTTGTATAAAAAATAGGCGCACATTCCAAAAACAAAACAGTAAAACAAAAACAAACAAAAGAACCCAAAGAACAATCCTCCCTCAAGTATAGTAAGTATTATAAGTATAAAAAAGAAGAAAGGGGGAAGGGTTTTCTGTTATTTGTATTATTTGTTGTGGCAGATGGACAAGAAGGATTTGAATCCAAAACTTAATCACCACTCGGGGACCCCCCGTGCGATACCTGCCGGCCGCGCCCCAAGTGACAGCAGCCGGCACATGACGCAGGCCGACGCACAAATGCAAATAATTGCATATAAAAAGGGAGAAAAATAACCAGACCGCCCCGGCACAAAGCCGGGCGATATGGCTCACTCCCTATGTGCGCCGTGTGAGGCAAAAAAGGACCCAAAGGGGAGCTCCAAAATGCACGTGTATGCAGGTCGTCGGTGCATCAAAGTGGGAAAAAAAAAAAAGGGGGAGGGGAGAAGGGGAAGGGGAGGGGGAGGGGGAAGGGGAAAAGAAAAACATTCTATAAAATTCCATATACAAATTTCTGATTACATACTATACATAAATAGACAATATCTATACATGATAGAGGATATATCGTGTCCCTTGTGTGTTCACTCTTCCCAACCACCTGAAGAGAAGCCCTCCAGGAATGGACGATAACTAATAAGGTCGTTCAGTCCTGGAGGCATGGTGGCATTTAGGAAAAAAATCCATCGAGTCTCTCTCTGTAAGAGTGTCCTATTCCAATCTCCTCCCCTGTTACTGGGGTGTATCCTATCCAAGATCAGAAATTTTATTCTAGGAATTCTACCATTGTGGACATCTTTTGTATGTCGTCCAAGGGGAAGATCAGGATCACATTTTTTCATGCAGTTGATATGTCTAGCCGCTCGTTTAAAGAATGGCTGTTTGGTTTTGCCAATGTAGTATGATCCACACTGGCACGTGAGTAAATAAACAACTCCTTCTGTTTTGCAATTCGCAAAGTGGGTAGGTTTAAATATTTTACCATTAGGTAATAATGCTGCAGGGTCAATGTTCATGTACTGGCACAGATTGCAGCCTCCACATCGATAAGTACCTGGTCGCCTACACGGGTCAACACGAAATTCACCCGTGTATTCGCTTTGTATCAAATTGTGCTTGATTGACTTGGCCTTCCGATAGGTGATTAACGGTTGAGCCGATACAAATGGGGCTAATGATGGATCGATCTGCAGAAGGTGCCAGTATCTAAAAACAATTTTTCTGACCTGTTCACATTGTCTGTTGAATTTAGTAATGATGCGTACAGTATTGGAGTCAGGATTATCGGGTTTAATACTCGGTTGTTTTTTTGTCAGAAGTTGGTCCCTAGATTTAAGAGTAGCCCTTTTAAAAGATTTTTTGAGGCTGCTAAGAGAGTAGCCTCGTATTAAGAGGCGATCTCTTAGGGCATTGGCTTCGTTCTGAAACGTAACATCATTCGTGCAGTTTCGACGTAGTCGTAAATACTGTCCATATGGGATTGATTTAACTAATGATATGGGGTGTGCACTTCCCGCATGTAATATAGAATTACATGCAGTGTCTTTGCGATATAGTGCACTTGTTAATCTGCCATTTGTATCCTTCAGTATGGTAATATCTAAAAAATTAATGGATGTTTTACTATACGTCATGGTAAATCTAAGGTTATATGAATTCGCATTCATAGCATCTATACAGGACAATAGTAGTTCTGGAGTGCCTGTCCATACGATAAAAATGTCGTCGATATAGCGACTCCAATTAGTAATGCATTCAGTCAGGGGCATTAAGCTCTCTTCTGATAGAAAGTTCTGTTCCCACTCCCCCAGATACAAGTTTGCGTACGATGGGGCGCAACACGTCCCCATTGCTACGCCTTGTATCTGGAGGTAGTGGGACCAATCGAATTAAAAAGCATTACAAGTAAGAATATGTTCAAGAGCGGAAAGCAAGAACAGATCAAAGGGACGATTATCTCGATGGGATTGGGATAGCATATGTCTGATTACCCCAATGCCCCGCTGGTGGGGGATGGAGCTATATAGTGCTTCTACATCAACAGCCACCAGCAGGGCATTGGGGGGCACAGACATTTCATCCAGTTGATTGAGTAAGTGCATTGTGTCTTTCACAAATGAAGGTATGTATGTATATATGGAGGTGACGTCACCACGCTACCAGTACGGAAGGGTACTTTGTTTGAGCTGGCCGGCTTTCTTATGCTTGAACTGATTATATGTTTGTAAGTACATTTTATTTTTTTAATAAAAATCATTTAAGAGGGTATTATTCTATGGTATCCCCCTCTGTTTTTTGGTATCCATTCGGAGCGTTGATACGGAGAGGGTCTGTTTGGAGGTCTGATGCTGTCTGTGACGGATTGGGACTAGATGCAGTCTTCACATGCTTATTTCCTATGGGGGTCTGGTAAGGAGCCAATTCACATATAGGTGGTGGTAACTTATTATTCCCCTTTTTTGCACAGTGGTGTTTTTTCAGTTTTTTTCTATTTTTGTAAAAACAATATCACCCTATGGTATATATTCTTTTATTATCTGATACGGAGCAGTCAGGAGCGTTCCCATATCAGTTTGCAGATTGCTTGGAGACCCGGTGAATCCTATCCAGGGACCAAAGGCCTAGGCTGGGTTAAAGCCATCTGCATATTATCTCTTGATTTGTGGTAAGGAGCCATTTCACATACTGGGGACTACAATTCATATAAAATTGTGTTTGCAAGTTGGAATTTGCCTGCAATTTTGGATTTCCTTCTGACCATCATTTGTTGGACTCCAATTTTGAGACACTATTGAGACTTTTGAGAAGTCTCATATGCAAATGAAGTTGGCACAGTTTTTTTCTTTATTTAATAGAAACAATGTGCAACTCCAAAAAATACAAATTATGTGCATGAATAAACAAATTCTAGGATAAGCTGAACATATATAGTCCCAGATATGTTAAGGTATAGAGTCCCCCAAAGACAGCAGGAGTAAGTATCAGTTCATATCTTTATAATTTTCAGTGCAGGGGTGTCACTAGAAAAAAAAGTCAAGACCATCTAAAGACCCAAGGTAGAAGAGCATTCCACCCATGTGTGAGAGTTGAGGGCATACCTGAAATACATGATCATTATATAATAGTCAAAACTGGTGTAGCAAGGTCTCCAGCCTTGTCCAGTCTAATGAGAACTTTCCAGGCCAAAGCTATCTGACATCCTTCAATATCTGGTGGGTTGTGAGGCATAGTGGGTGCAAAGATGGTGAAAGTCATTGGGCGCCAGACACTCCTTGGATGTAAAAGAGGTTTTATTTCTTTTGACAAGAAAAAATAGAACGGCGCCCTCTAAGTGCAGCATATTTAAAACATATTTAATGTGAAAATATTAAAAACACTCACATGGGAGCAGACATAATCAGGCATTCAAGGGTTAAGGTGTTTCATCCGCATAATCCTCGGCACGGGCTGCTGGAGAAGATCCTCTGTCCTGTAGCTTTCCTGTCTGCAATGAATGTGCACAGCGCTGGCCAGAGGCTTAGACGTGGACTGTGAGGCTACGTGATGTTGTGCAGTCGTCACTTCCAGGACTGGGGTTAGTGGGCGGCGCTTCGCGATCGGGACATGCGTGTCCCTTCTTCAGGCTGGACTTGTCGCCATCTTAGGTGTGGTAATTTATACCATAAAGGTCAGGGGGAGTGGAAAGCAGACATGGGAGTAAGTCACACATGTGCAAGTCACAAGCAAGTCTCAAGTCTTAACCTTCAAGTCTCAAGCAAGTCCCAAGTTACTGTGACGAAAAGCAAGCAAGTCAAGTCGAGTCCTTGCTAGAAGTCAAGCAAGTCAAGTCAAGTCATTTATATTGGTCAAGTCACAAATCAAGTCAAAATACTGATCTACCCCATACTATATAAAAATTATAGGAGGGATAACAATAAATAATATTGGTTATGTTCCTTCAGCATGACTTTTATTAATCTTACTCCTCTCATCCATTGACAGATCTTCTCCTTTTTTACTACACACCACCTGGCTGATCTATACTATGAGGAGACATCTTTTATTCCTTTTCATGATCGACATTGCTTTCTGGCTGTCTGGATCTTGAGGATACTAGAATAGAGGAATTCCAACCTCCCGTGGATGTCGTATCGGTCATCGGTGGAAGATACAATTCCTTACAGGAAGTTCCAGTCCACACGTGTATCTGAGTGGATCATCTGTATGCCTTATTGACCCACCGCTGCTGGCGTGTGAGTCCACATGCAGGGGTAAGCGTATTTATTCCCCCCCCCCTCGGTGTTGGAAGTCACATTCCTGGGTGTTGTACATCTCAAATCATCCATCGGAAGCATAGTCGTCCTGTGTGGGCTACTGTGGACTTTTATCTTTTGGCTTGAAGTTACACTGACTCCATTATATATCATATATGTTCCTTATAGTTGGACTTTACACACCCGTCAATGTGTTTCAATACATCCATGTTTCACTTTATCACCATTATTAATTATATGCCTACTGATTAGTATATATAAATTTTTTTGGTTGTTCATATTTATTCTATTCATTGTAGTCACGGCCTTACACGAGTGTTATCGTTCATTATTACCCACGTTGCATACGTGAGGTACACATATTTCAAGAATTGGTTTATATATACATTTTTGACATTCACTTTGTTCACGGCGCCGCCACTATTTATTTATTTTTAATATTGGTTATGTGCCCATGCCTCACTGTGCCCATGCCTCACTGTGCCCATGCTTCACTGTGTCCATGCTTCACTGTGTCCATGCTTCACTGTGTCCATGCTTCACTGTGTCCATGCTTCACTGTGTCCAAGCTTCACTGTGTCCATGCTTCACTGTGTCCATGCTTCAATGTGCCCATGTTTCACTGTGCCCATGCTTCACTATGTCCATGCTTCACTGTGCCCATGCTTCACTGTGCCCATGCTTCACTGTGCCCATGCGTTACTGTGTCCATGCTTCACTGTGCCCGTGTCTCACTGTGCCTGTGCCTCACTGTGCCCGTGTCTCACTGTGCCTGTGCCTCACTGTGCCTGTGCCTCACTGTGCCTGTGCCTCACTGTGCCTGTGCCTCACTGTGCCCATGCTTCACTGTGCCCGTCAGCCGTGTACCTGATCGGTGGCATCCCGGCGGCCATCCAATATTCAAAAGCCGCGCCTCCTCCTCGTCTGTGATAGGCGGAACACTCAATTTCCCAGCATTCAGTGTTCCGCCTATCACGAACATCCGCTCATCCTCATAACAAAGACGAGGATAAGAGGATGTCCGTGATAGGCTGAACACTGCCTGCTGTGAAATTGAGTGTTCCGCCTATCACAGATGAGGAGGCACGGCTTTTGAACACTGCAATGGCCTCCATCTGTCTGCATGACACGCTGATCAGGTAGGCAGACGGCAGATTGCGGTTAGTGTTAGTGGTGCCAAGTCATTGCAAGTCATATAGCCCAAGTCAAAGTCAAGTCGCAAGTCATTAGTGACAAGTCAAAGTCAAGTCGAGTCATTTATTGAATTCTGTCAAGCAAGTCGCAAGTCCTCAAACAGGTGACTTTAGTCTGACTTAAGCAAGTCATGTGACTCAAGTTCCCCACCTCTGGGGGAAAGGAGTGACGATTGGCTCAAGTAACCATGGTGATCATACAAACTAGATGGTGCTGAGTGCGGCAGCACGGGGAGATAGCTATAACACTATAGTAATGGTTGTAAGATAAATGACACTAATGAAAGTAATTGATATTAGAAATAAGGTTAAACATTTAGCTTGGCTATTAATTGAGGGCTATATATGCAAACTTTATAAGACTATATATTGTATAATATTATATTATCATTCTATTATAATGACACATCTATCCGTACACTAGTATACTAATAGATGTGTTACCAAATAGTAACGAAATGGTCAGGAATGTGGGAGGGGGTGAGACTATTAAAAATAATACATTAATTCATGTAAGTATTAAGATATGAATATATAATGAAAACAATGCAAAAAAGCTATAAACACCATAAGATGCATAGAATACACATGTGGATGGTCCTGTGGTAATGGTCACAACAGAATATTAATTTCAATGCCCTCATTGAGGCCTCCTGGCGATAAAGTATCTAAAGTGTATATCCAATAGTTCTCTCTCTCACACAATCTCTTATAGCGTTCGGCGGTGGGAAAGTTATGGGGTATGGATTTGATGACCCAGACACGCAATCCTGAGGAGAGTCGTTTATGACAATCCTTAAAATGTTTGGGCACACTGTGCTTGTCAGAACCCTTCTCTACCAGGTTGCAGTGCTCTCCAAAACACTTGTGAAGTGTACGTATGGTGCGCCCTACATATAGTACATAGAGTAGGCCACATGGGCATGTGAGGAAGTACACTACATATTCTGATCCACAATTGAAAAAGTCCGGGATGGTGTATAGTTTTTCCTTTTTGAGAGAAGTCTTTCTGCCTGTGCGTGACATGGGCGCACACGTGAGGCAAAGGGGCTTCTTGTACTGATACATGCCTTTAATATTATAGAACATAAGGGGAGCACTAACTGCAAGGCGTGCCGGCTTTATTTTGCTGGGGGCTGTTTGGGATTTAATATTTTTGGCCTGTCTGTAAGTCACTAGTGGTCTATCACTTAGAGTAATCTTTAGGTGGGGATCTTCATTTAGAATCGACTAATGTTTTGTAAATATTTTTTCCATTCTTTTGAATTTATTATGAAATTGTGTCACAAATCTGACAGGTTATATGATATCCCCAGTGTTTTCGGTGTTCTCTTATTCTCTGGTAGTGCGCATTAGGACTATTGACAGTCCTTTTGTATTTTTGGAGGAAAGAGTGTTAGGGCCAGGACACCCTTAGGTACCTGAAAATTCAATTAGCAGACTCTGAGTCTTCAATAGGAGGACAGCCGTGCAGGGAAAGGCCCTAGCAAGAAGCCACATCTGCACATGCAGGATTTATAAGATAAATAAATTGAAATGATGAATTACAGTAATGTATAAATACTAGAACCATAAAACCAATAATTAAAATATGAATATATATATAATCCGTAAATATAAATAAACCTGTGAATAAATATCAAAGTAAACGTTGCTGTGCAAATATGCTATGACAGTGCATAAACGAAAAAAACCTGCAAATTGCAGTGTAGTAATAAGTGCACAGATGTGACTGCTAATGGGCAGAGTGCAGTAAAGTGCTACAGTGAAAAGTAAAAGTGAAAAAAATATTATATAGGTGAAAAAATGTCCAATAAGCAATGGAACACAAATGGGATATTGAACTCCAAAAGTTCATAAGAAGAGAACAATGAAATTGGCAAGTGGTGCCCATGCTGATTGTTTTTAACAATTTCTTCTAGGTGACAATCCTGCAACTTCACATATATAAGTGGTGCTGTGGTGAAGGGATGTGTGAATCTTGACTTCTGGTGTCACACACTAGGGTAATAGGTGGCCTCTTACCTTGCGGTAATGAGGTAACCGCTTTTGTTTAATAGGGGTCAGTGAATCCTCTGTCGCGATCCTGGCGTCCAATGGGGAAGCCTTTGTATCAAACCGCTGTTGTTCCTCACATGTGGAATAAACCTATGTTGGATCCTAGGGGTTGCTCACATCTCCCAATAATGGCAGGGTTAGAAAGAAAAAATGGGGTCTTGATCGTGAAGTACGTTTTTAAAAAACCAAATGGTATGTATTTAATGATGCATAAGGTTGTACATATATTGCTTACATAAACTCACATAAAAAACAATTGTGAAGAACTTATCTCCTGGACGAGCGGCGAGCTCGTGTGCCTCCGTCTGTCTGATTGCCTCTCCGTCCCTACGCGTGGTGTCACGGTCACATGACTTCATCAGGGGATGATGGGAAGGCAATATGATGGTCTTTAAATACTGTTTGTATTGAACTTAATGCGGCGGCCATTTTCTCAGAGCCCTATATTAATCTCCATTGACGGCCATTTTCTTTGAGATCCTGTCTTAGTTATGGCGGAGGCCATCTTTATGGTGGTTAAAAAACAATGACAAGTTAGTAACGACGGCAACACTTGCGCCGCCATTTTCCTTGCGGTTTTTTAATGATAAGGTTGGCGGCCATGTTTTTGAAGTCCTTGTAATGGTATAGTGTGATATCTGGTATCTACACATAACATAGCAAGGACGTGACTACATGCATATTGCAGAGCTATTTCAGAATTGAGGGGGCATCTCATTCCAGTTGTGCAAAACCACAATAAAAATGATTAAAAATAAAAACGATTGGTAAAAGTTTTATATATAAAATAGAATTAAATACCATATATTTTAAAAAAATGATCCATTAAAATACACAAATCGGTATATAAAAAATTTTGTTTATCGGCAATTTAAATGAATAAATCTCCCGAGTAGATATGGGGTAAATGATTAAACCAGTTCCCCAAAATTTACCAAAACTTAGGTCTGGTGGACATCAGGCAGACGTATGCAATATAGGCTATGCAGGATGTGTTTATTCCTACCAGATTAAATAGAGAGATAAATATAATGGTGAAGATAGAGGTCTACAGGGTAAGTTAATAAATAATAGAAATATATATATATATATACCATATATATAAAAATATATAAAAGAATAAAATAAAATGGCAGTGCCAGAGGAACTAAGTATCCTGGTATGTGTGATGGGAATAATAAAGGGAGCGACATATACCCTACTAGATAAATGAGTATATGAGGGGAAGAATGCACTAAAAATCACTGAGAAAACAATTGAGGTCGAACTCGACATTGAGTCCTCTTGGCACAAAGGTATCTAGGGTGAATATCCATTTGGATTCTAATTGACTGAGCGTCCTCACCTTATGGCCCCCCCGCCAGTGTCTAATATATGGCTCAATGCCCCAAAATTTGAGCTGTGAGGGGTCTTTGTTGTGATGTAACAAAAAATGTTTTGATACATTGTGTTTGTCGAAACCTTTCATTATATTTTGGACGTGCTCTTTGATGCGGATCCTGAGAAGTCTTTTTGTGCGCCCTATATACTGCAGGCCGCAACTACACTCTAGGGCGTACACCGCCCCTTCCGTGTTGCAGCATATAAAATCTTTAACTTCATGGGTATCTCCTGTGCTGGTGGATGTGAAGTTAATTTTCTTCTCATTAGGTCTCTTTGTTTTCTTACATGCAAAACATCGTTTGCAAGGGTAGAAGCCTTTCATTGTGAAGAAGGAGAATGGTTTGTTAGGTGGATCTGGTACGTTCTTCACTATTCTATCCCGTATGGTTGGTGCCCTTTTTTAAATAAATCTGGGGTTTCTTGGTAGTGAATCTTGTAACTGTTTGTCTGCCAATAATAGATGCCAATGCCTTTTGATAATTCTTTCGATTTTCTTGTATTGTACGTTATAATCAAGAATAATGGATGTCAATGGTTTTGTGGATAGTTGTTTATTTTTATCTCTGATCAGTTCATCTCGGTTCATCTCTGTCACTTTCACTATCTTCTCTTCTATAAAGGTATTGCTATATCCTTTCTCAACAAATCTTTGACCCATAGCCTTCTTTGTCCCAAGAAGGCTAAGATGGGATATCCCTCCAAATGACGGATTGCTTGACCAAGAATCTAACGATGAATGGTTCAAGTTCTTTAACGAACGAGGGTTAGAGCTAATAAGATTCTTATTAGCACGGAAACACAGGAAGACCAAGAAGATCGAACAAACCATTGCAGAAATAAAGGAAGAATTGGAAGTACACAAGGACACAACTGAATACAAAACACTCGCTACACAGTTAAATAAAGATCTCACAAAAAAGGACAGAGAGGTACAGCAGAGGAAAAGCAAGAAATATGTCAGAGACATAAATGATTTCAAATCGGATGAAGTGTTTAAGTGGCAAAAACAAATATCGGCCGAATGGACCCAATTTCCACATATTCCACACCAGAAAAAACTGTAAGGGTCCATTCACAACACATTAATGAACAACAGAGACCGAATGTGCAAAACAGTAGACCGAATGACCACAATGGAATACGGACCCCGAGACAACAACCGTACAACGAGAGGCAGGGCAATCAACAATACCATACACCAAGACAACCAGATAGGAGACCACCACATAATGACAAAACACCATACAATGGATGGAAGAAACCCTACTTTTGGAAGAACAAGAAACCACACAATGGGAACAATTGGTACAGACCCCCATATGACCATAGGGAATATAGGGGCCCCCCACAGGATCACCGAGACCCAAGACAACCACCCCACTATAATAGAGATTATAGAGCTCCCCCATACGAACAAAATGGACCAAGAGGTAGAAGCCCACCGAGAGACTATGGATATGGGAGAAACAACCAACAGAATGAACGAAGCCCGATCAGAACCAACAACTACTATGCCCCACTGGCAAACTATAATGAAGAAGAGAGATACGTAAGACCACATACGAGCCAACATAATGGCCCAGATTACGAGAGGTCTTTTTTAGGCAGGGACAGGGAGAATTACCCACCAGACGGACAGAGAGGATCAAGAAATCAAGAAAGAAGAGAGGATGCAGATCAGGGAAGAGACTCAAAAGAAAACGAGAGGAAAGGGAGAGGGAATTGTCAATCTAAGCGGCGAAACTCTCACTCATGAAGAGATTGGAGTATTAGACAAAGGTCTAAAATATGCTCCAACAAAAAATTTAGACAAATTTCAGACCTATATCGGCATACAGAAATTCGTAAGAAAATTAAATATCAATAAATACATAGCAGGGAACCCCATCACATATAACAAACCAGGAATGAGAGAAGATGGGATATCTCATAGTATGCTAAGAAACAAATCAGTTTTTAACCCGCCAGTCAAAAACAACAAATACATTGTTGTTTTCAAAATAGTGCTGGAAGAAATTAAGGATTTAAAAATAAAGAAGGAGGAACCGAAGTACATAAAGAGTGGTATCAAGAAACTGACAAAAAGGAAGGACCTTGTCATAAGACCAGCTGACAAAGGGGGAGCAATCGTCGTCCTTTCCAAAGAACAATACAACAACAGTATGAAGGAAATGTTGGAAGACACCAATACATACAACAAATTGCTCAGCACCCCTGACTTTAAATGCAGAAAAGCTTTAGAACAGGTGGTCCACCTAGGTCTCAAAAAGAACATCTTGAATAAAAAAGAAGCCAGATATTTAGTACCCGATTCTTGGCGTACACCTATTATTTACACAATTCCCAAGATACATAAAGATAAAACAAATCCACCGCCAAGACCAATAGTCAATGGGATAGATTCGCTCACGGCCAGGATGGGCCAATACATAGATCATTATCTGCAACCCGTAGTGCAAAACACAAAGGCATATCTAAGAGATACTAAACAGATGATACAAACAATAATGAATATTCCCAAAGAAGGAGGACCATGGATTATGGCCACTGCGGACGTATCTTCTTTATACACTATCATCCTCCACCATCAGGCATGCGAAGCTGCTAAGTTGGGGCTGAGAACATACACTGAGCTGCCTTGCATGCAAAGAAAGTTCATCATCAAATGTCTCGACTTTTGTCTTAAAAATAACTATTTCTGGCACAACAAGAATTATTACCATCAGCGAACCGGCGTAGCCATGGGAGCCAAATTTGCCCCTAGTGTGGCCGGTATTTTTATGGCCCAGTGGGAGAAGGAAACCGTTTTTAAAAATAAACCAGCTGAACTCACCATATATAAACGCTATATCGATGATATTTTTATCCTTTGGAATGGAGAGCCTAATCAACTTATATTATTTTTAGAAACCTTGAATGTAAATGACAGAAACATCAAGCTTACATGGGAGATCAGCGAAACAAGTGTCACATTTTTAGATCTTGATATCATACAGGACACTTTAGGTTTTAAAACACAGACACATTTTAAAAATGTTGACCGGAACAGCTATTTACCGATAGAAAGCTGTCATCATAGAAATTGGCTCTTCAATGTTCCCAAGGGTCAACTTGTATGTCTAAGGAGAAATTGCACTAACCTAGACATGTTCAAAGAACAAGCTGAAGCTATGGGTCAAAGATTTGTCGAGAAAGGATATAGCAATACCTTTATAGAAGAGAAGATAGTCGAAGTGACAGAGATGAACCGGGATGAACTGATCAGAGATAAAAATAAACAACTATCCACAAAACCATTGACATCCATTATTCTTGATTATAACATACAATACAAGAAAATCGAAAGAATTATCAAAAGGCATTGGCATCTATTATTGGCAGACAAACAGTTACAAGATTCACTACCAAGAAACCCCAGATTTATTTATAAAAGGGCACCAACCATACGGGATAGAATAGTGAAGAACGTACCAGATCCACCTAACAAACCATTCTCCTTCTTCACAATGAAAGGCTTCTACCCTTGCAAACGATGTTTTGCATGTAAGAAAACAAAGAGACCTAATGAGATGAAAATTAACTTCACATCCACAAGCACAGGAGATACCCATGAAGTTAAAGATTTTATATGCTGCAACACGGAAGGGGCGGTGTACGCCCTAGAGTGTAGTTGCGGCCTGCAGTATATAGGGCGCACAAAAAGACTTCTCAGGATCCGCATCAAAGAGCACGTCCAAAATATAATGAAAGGTTTCGACAAACACAATGTATCAAAACATTTTTTGTTACATCACAACAAAGACCCCTCACAGCTCAAATTTTGGGGCATTGAGCCATATATTAGACACTGGCGGGGGGGCCATAAGGTGAGGACGCTCAGTCAATTAGAATACAAATGGATATTCACCCTAGATACCTTTGTGCCAAGAGGACTCAATGTCGAGTTCGACCTCAATTGTTTTCTCAGTGATTTTTAGTGCATTCTTCCCCTCATATACTCATTTATCTAGTAGGGTATATGTCGCTCCCTTTATTATTCCCATCACACATACCAGGATACTTAGTTCCTCTGGCACTGCCATTTTATTTTATTATTTTATATATTTTTATATATATGGTATATATATATATATATATTTCTATTATTTATTAACTTACCCTGTAGACCTCTATCTTCACCATTATATTTATCTCTCTATTTAATCTGGTAGGAATAAACACATCCTGCATAGCCTATATTGCATACGTCTGCCTGATGTCCACCAGACCTAAGTTTTGGTAAATTTTGGGGAACTGGTTTAATCATTTACCCCATATCTACTCGGGAGATTTATTCATTTAAATTGCCGATAAACAAAATTTTTTATATACCGATTTGTGTATTTTAATGGATCATTTTTTTAAAATATATGGTATTTAATTCTATTTTATATATAAAACTTTTACCGATCGTTTTTATTTTTAATCATTTTTATTGTGGTTTTGCACAACTGGAATGAGATGCCCCCTCAATTCTGAAATAGCTCTGCAATATGCATGTAGTCACGTCCTTGCTATGTTATGTGTAGATACCAGATATCACACTATACCATTACAAGGACTTCAAAAACATGGCCGCCAACCTTATCATTAAAAAAACGCAAGGAAAATGGCGGCGCAAGTGTTGCCGTCGTTACTAACTTGTCATTGTTTTTTAACCACCATAAAGATGGCCGCCGCCATAACTAAGACAGGATCTCAAAGAAAATGGCCGCCAATGGAGATTAATATAGGGCTCCGAGAAAATGGCCCCCGCATTAAGTTCAATACAAACAGTATTTAAAGACCATCATATTGCCTTCCCATCATCCCCTGATGAAGTCACGTGACCGTGACGCCACGCGTAGGGACGGAGAGGCAATCAGACAGACGGAGGCACACAAGCTCGCCGCTCGTCCAGGAGATAAGTTCTTCACAATTGTTTTTTATGCAAGTTTATGTAAGCAATATATGTACAACCTTATGCATCATTAAATACATACCATTTGGTTTTTTAAAAACGTACTTCACGATCGAGACCCCATTTTTTCTTTCTAACCCTGCCATTATTGGGAGATGTGAGCAACCCCTAGGATCCAACATAGGTTTATTCCACATGTGAGGAACAACAGCGGTTTGATACAAAGGCTTCCCCATTGGACGCCAGGATCGCGACAGAGGATTCACTGACCCCTATTAAACAAAAGCGGTTACCTCATTACCGCAAGGTAAGAGGCCACCTATTACCCTAGTGTGTGACACCAGAAGTCAAGATTCACACATCCCTTCACCACAGCACCACTTATATATGTGAAGTTGCAGGATTGTCACCTAGAAGAAATTGTTAAAAACAATCAGCACGGGCACCACTTGCCAATTTCATTGTTCTCTTCTTATGAACTTTTGGAGTTCAATATCCCATTTGTGTTCCATTGCTTATTGGACATTTTTTCACCTATATAATATTTTTTTCACTTTTACTTTTCACTGTAGCACTTTACTGCACTCTTCCCATTAGCAGTCACATCTGTGCACTTATTACTACACTGCAATTTGCAGTTTTTTTTCGTTTATGCACTGTCATAGCATATTTGCACAGCAACGTTTACTTTGATATTTATTCACAGGTTTATTTATATTTATTTATTTTACCTTACGGATTATATATATATATTCATATTTTAATTGGTTTTATGGTTCTAGTATTTATACATTACTGTAATTCATCATTTCAATTTATTTATCTTATAAAACCTGTGTATTGGTATAAGTTAGCCATTGTGCACTACTATTGTACCAATATATGTAACATTAGAAACAGCGCAGCACCACCCCCCCCCCCCCCCTTTTTTTAGATTTCTCACTTTATCAGGTTAGGATTAACCCGCTAGGTGCCTGCGACAGTTTCATTAACCTCCACATTCCTCCAGATTGGTAGCGCAGGAATAACCACTCCTTACATTGCACATGCAGGATTGCTGTCTTCTATGGCACCAGTCTTTAACAGTTCCTAACTGAAACGTAACAGTCCTTTCAGCTTCACTACAACTGCCTCTTGTAGTTCTTCAACACTGAGCTCCTGGTCTCTCTCTAGACCCACTAATTCACTGACACTGAATCCCTTGAGCTCCTCCAAGGTTTGCATTGGTATCCCCTCAAGTGTCACCCACTCTTCCCTGCTGGGTCCCTAGCTTGGCACTCCAGATACTTCTCAAGCTTTACCCCTGATAACCGGCCAGGTCCCTGGCTTGACTCACAAGGCTGCTCTGCAAGCGTCTCCTCCGCGGGTTGGCTGTCTTGATCACCGCCTGAAGCCTCCTGATTCTCCACCGTGCCCGTTCGGTGGGAATGTGGTTCCGGTACTTGCTTCAGTTACTCACTGTGGTCCTGACTCCCTGGTAACTTTGGTTGGTCTGTTTGTGGCGACAGCTCACCTTCTACCTCTGATCACTGACAGGTTTTCCAGCCGACAAAACCGTCACTTTTGGTTGGATTGCAATCTGCAATCCCAACCCTGCGCTGCTCTCTTTACTTCTGGACAGGCCCTCACACAGCCTAGCAGCCAGATGCCCCCGGGATAGCTCCAATCTCCAGCCTAGCAGCCCAGGCCATACAAAACACATCCACCCCGACAGCCGTCCAGGTGGCACAGAACATAGATCACCTGACTCCGCCCAAATATATAGGTGCTTCCAGCAGGCCAAGGGAATCAAGAAAACCCCTGCCCATTGGCTCAGATACCCCATATACCCATAAACTTGGGTTGCCCTTCTCATATCTAGTACCACCAAGTACCCGGCCACCTAGTGGTAGAAGAGAAAGGTGCAACAAGGCCAAACTTATGGAGAAATCAATAGATCTCTATCAATCGACCGAGATAACGACTCCTGGCAATAAATTTATGAGGAGATCCCTGACTAAACCCCAGGGTGCTACACTGGCATCCGGTAAATTTTGAAATCCACAGGTCCTTTGGACAATGTTTTTACTGCTGTTCATGCTTGAATATTCCAGTGGTAACCACTACCCAAATTTTTTGCACAGTAAAAGTAATGGGATATCTCCCCAATGAGGGTCACAAACAGAAATAGAAATTTGACAGTGATTTTAACTCTTTCTCATACAAATTTTCTCAACAAATCTACTGGCTGGACAGAAGATTGTTTAATATTAATATGCAATATTTAATTCATGTCAGTGGGCATTGTCCATCATGATTATCATGGATCTGAGTTGCTTGATGGCATTACTGATTATGTATATCGTTGGACTTTTTCTAATATTATTTTTTATTAAAGCACTTGTCAAACATGTGTGGTGTCATAATTTACTGTTTACTTTTTTTATATGAATGAGTAGGGCTACAATGAACCCCTTACTTACATGGGGGCAGTATCTTTGGGCCCCTTATGGGGGATTCACAATTCTGAAAAGAACCCTGCCCATATTCCCTCACAACCACTGGGCCAGGGGAAGAAGCTCTTGTCTTCATTAACATGGCACCCTCCATGTTGACAACATGTGGCCTGGAAAGGGTGGAAGGGGCATGCTTAGATAAGGTTCTGGCATGAATTTTGAGAGCAACACCATGCTGTTTACTAGTGTGGGGTCCTCCATTAACTTTTAAACAAGACCTTCTCCATCATAAGGGTCTTGTATAGATGAATGGAATTTCATTTACCAGCAATATAAGCAGCATTTTTTCTTAGTAAGTTTCAGTTTTCTGGCTGTAGGTTGCATATATTGTACAGGTGCACAACTTCACAGTAAGAAATGGTGCACTTTTATGTTCCAGGTAAAGCATTATTACAATTTCTGCTCCCTGCCAAATGGAATAAAAAAAAAAAAAGGTATTATTTTGTACATGTTCCCCAGTGCATTAACCAGGTTTTAGACAATCCCTAGCCTATTAGTGTAGACAATTACCATTATTGGTTTCTACCATTCTGCTCCCATTGACTTCAAATGGGTTTGGTTTTGGCACCTGAGCTTCAGTAAAGTTTGCCGAATCCTGTTGTCTTCTGATTCTGTGTTAGCTTTGTGTCTGCTAGACCTACTCCTGTCAGAGTTTCCTCTAGTTTAAAACTGCCTTTTGAAGGTGTAGGGAACTGTACCCATGGACACCTTGGATTTCTTTCCAGTTTCTCTAAGGGAAAGACCTACACTTTTCAGGTTATTTACTAACTTGAACTGTTTAAATTTCAATAGACTGGAAAAATTTGTGTTTTCTAAAACTTTTGACCAGTAGTTACATAGTTAATATTGTTGAAAAAAGTACACTGGTCCATCCAGTGCAACCAATATAGAAAAACAAAACACACACACACAAAAAGAAAACCTCCATATACACTATCCTGTACCAACGGTTGATCCAAAGGAAGACAATAAAAAAGAGAAACAATATAGAATGATCCAATTTGCTCCACCGGTTGGAAAAAAAATCCTTCCCAATCCCCCAAAAGGCAATCAGATATTCCCTGGATCAAGTTTACCTATACATATTAGTATCCAGTTATATTATGTGCATTTAGGAAAGAATCCAGGCTTTTTTTAAAACAATCTACTGAGCTGGCCAGAACCAGCTCTTGAGGGAGTCTATACCACATTTTCAAAGTTCTCACTGTGAAGAAGCCCTTCTGTATTTCATCCCAAAGGTGTTCTATTGGGTTGAGGTCCAAACTCTGTGCAGGGCAGTCAAGTTCCTCCACCCCAAACTCGCTCATCCATGTCTTTATGGATCTTGCTTTGAGCACTGCAGTACAGTCATGCTGGAACAGGAAGGGGCCATCCCCAAACTGTTCCCACAAAGTTGGGAGCATGAAATTGTCCAAAATGTCTTGGTAAGCTGATGCCTTAAGAGTTCTCTTCACTGGAACTAAGGGGCCAAGCCCAACCCCTGAAAAGCAACCTCACACCATAATCCCCCTCCACCAAATTATTTGGACCAGCAAAAACCAAGGTCCATAAAGACATGGATGAGCGAGTTTGGGGTGGAGGAACTTGACTCATCTGAGTCCCGATTTCAACCTGATAGAGCACCTTTGGGATGAATTCGAGCGGAGACTGCGAGCCAGGCCTTCTCGTCCACATCAGTGCCTGACCACACAAATGCACTTCTGGAAGAATGGTCAAACATTCCCATAGACACACTCTTAAACCTTGTGGACAGACTTCCCAGATGAGTTGAAGCTGTTATAGCTGCAAAGGGTGGGCCAACTCAATATTGAACCCTACGGACTGGGATGCCATTAAAGTTCATGTACGTGTAAGGACAGGTGTCCCAATACTTTTGGTAATATAGTGTATATATATATATATATATATATATATATATTTTAGGGATGAGCCGAACACCCCCGTGTTCGGTTCACACCAGAACCTGCTAACAGCCAGAATGTTTGCGTGAACTTTAGAACCCTAAATACAATGGACTCGAATGTTTGAAATCAAAAGTGCTAATTATAAAGGCTAATATGCAAGTTATTGTCCTAAAAAGGGTATAGAGACCCGGGTCCTGCCCCAGGGGACATGTATCAATGCAAAAAAAAGTTTTAAAAGCTACCGTTTTTTCGGGAGCAGTGATTTTAATAATGCTTAAAATGAAAAAAATAAAAGTGAAATTTTCCTTTAAATTTCATACCTAGGGTGTGTATATAGTATGCCTATAAAGTCGCGCTTGTTTCCCGTGCTTAGAACTGTCCCTGCACAAAATGTCATTTCTGAAGGAAAAAAAGTAATTTAAAACTCACTCGCGGCTATAATGGTCTGGTATGGATTTTAAGGGGAACTCCACCCCAAATAAAAAAAAAATGGCGTGGAGTTCCCCCCAAAATCCATACCAGACCCTTTATCCAAGCACCCAACCTGGCAGGCCGCAGGAAAAGAGGGGGGGACAAGAGAGCAGCCCCCCTTCGTGAACCGTACCAGGCCACATGCCCTCAACATGGGGAGGATGTCCCCATGTTGATGGGGACAAGGGCCTCATCCCCACAACCCTTGCCCGGTGGTTGTGGGGGTCTGCAGGCAGGGGGCTTATCAGAATCTGGAAGGCCCCTTTAACAAAGGGGACCCCCAGATCCCGGCCCCCCCTATGTGAATTGGTAAGGGGTACATTGTACCCCTACCATTTCACGAAGAAAGTGTAAAAAAAATGTAAAAAAACACACACAGACACCTAAGAAAAGTCCTTTATTAAAATTATTATTTTTTTTAAATAAAAACATTCCTGCGATGAAATCCAATGTCCCGCGGCGATCCGATGTCCAGCGCTGTCCGTCATCGGCTGAGCCTGAGCAGACCTGATGGGGAATTTCCTCTGCAGTGTATTAAATGAATAGACCCGCCCCTTCTAAAGTTCCCCATCAGGTCCGCTCAGCCAATGACGTAGGTGTAAGGCTAAGCGGACCAGATGCGGAACGTGAGAAGGGGCGGGTCTATTCATTTATTACACAGTGGAGGAAGTTCCCCATCAGGTCCGCTCAGCCAATGACGTAGGCGGGGTCTGACATACGAGGGGGCGGAGCTGATGGGGAACTTCCTCCACAGTGTAATACATGAATAGACCCGCCCCTTCTCACGTTCTGCATCAGGTCCTCAGCCTTACACCTACGTCATTGGCTGAGCAGGCCTGATGGGGAACTTTAGAAGGGGCGGGTCTATTCATTTATTACACTGCGGAGGAAGTTCCCCATCAGGTCCGCTCAGGCTCAGCCAATGACGGACAGCGCTGGACATCGGATCGCCGCGGGACACTGGATTTCATCGCTGGAATGTTTTTTTTTTTGTTTGTTTTTTAATAAAGGACTTTTCCAAGGTGTCTGTTTTTTTTGTTTTTTTTTACACTTTCTTCGTGAAATGGTAGGGGTACAATGTACCCCTTACCAATTCACATGGGGGGGCCGGGATCTGGGGGTCCCCTTGGTTAAAGGGGTCTTCCAGATTCCGATAAGCCCTCCGCCCGCAGACACCCACAACCACCGGGCAAGGGTTGTGGGGATGAGGCCCTTGTCCCCATCAACATGGGGACATCCTCCCCATGTTGAGGGCATGTGGCCTGGTACGGTTCAGGAGGGGGGGCGCTCTCTCGTCCCCCCCTATTTTCCTGCGGCCTGCCAGGTTGCGTGCTTGGATAAAGGGTCTGGTATGGATTTTGGGGGGAACTCCACACCATTTTTTTTTTAAATTTGGGGTGGAGTTCCCCTTAGAATCCATACCAGACCTGAAGGGCCTGGTATGGATATTTGGGGGAACTCCACGCATTTTTTTTTAAATTTGCGGCAGGGTTCCCCTTAATATCCATACCAGACCTGAAGGGCCTGGTAATTGAATTTGGGGGGACCCCTGCGCTTTTTTTTTTTTAATCAGTGACTTTTCTATGTATTGCCGGGAGCCGACAATTCATTATAGCCGCGAGTGAGTTTTAAATTACTTTTTTTCCTTCTGAAATGACACTTTGTGCAGGGACAGTTCTAAGCACGGGAATCAAGCGCGACTTTGCATGCATACTATACACACACCCTAGGTACAAAATTTAAAGGAATATTTCACTTTTATTGTTTCACTTTAAGCATTATTAAAATCACTGCTCCCGAAAAAACTTCAGTTTCAAGTTTTTTTTTAAGCTTCCTATACTGCTCCGGCTCCCACAGCTTCAGGTCAGACCACCTTTTACGGAGCTGCTCCTTGGATCTCCTGACCCCAAATTTCTGATAGAGACTCCTCACCACTTTGTCCAGTATTTGAGACTTCCGGAGATTAGGGGTGTCATATGGCCCATGGTTCCCATCGTAATCTTTCCTCCGCAGGATGTCCACCATCTCCGCTATCTCGGCAAATGACATATTAGTCACCTTGTATCTTTTATTCCTGGATCGGGACGTTCCCGCCTCCGGGCTTTCCTCGTCGGTACTTAATAATAAAGCACGCACCTGTGTCACCGACATGTCGTCGTCTCCCACTGTGCGCCGAACGAGAAGGGGCGGGGAAATTCAGAAAAAGAACGTCATGGGCGGGCGACGCGGGCGGAGTTACACGCATGCACAGGGTATATAAATAGGAAATGAGGTTATGGTTGCGCGGAGTAAGAACGACCGGAAATGACGAAAAAAAACAACTAAGGTAAGAAGGAATCTTGGGCCTGCAGTGGCCTATAATGGTTCCTGATTGTAAAGGCCTATATTGGGATAAGATTATGACAATTGAAGCTGACCTCTACTGTTTTTTTCTTGTGTTTTATCTTGCAGAAAGTAAAATGCATAAATTAAGGGAGCCAGACATTATGTTGTTATTCATTGAGAAATACAAAGAATTGTGCAACCTGTGGGCGCTCAAACATAGTTCTTACCACAAGAGTGGTGTACGTCGGGCAACAATTAACCAATTAGCAGAATATATGAAGGCCTGGGTCCCAGAGGCTGACTACACTATGATGAACAATAAGATAAACAACATGCGGAATGCTTACAAAAAAAGCTACACAGCAGTCCGCGCTTCTATGAGATCAGGAGCAGCAGCAGACGAAGTAGTTCAGCCCAAGCTGTGATACTACAAGCATCTGCAATTTCTGGAGAACCAGATTGAGGCCAGGGAATCACTTTCCAGCCTTCCCTCAACCCTTTCTTCCACCCTTCCCTCCAGCGTTTCTTCCACCCTTCCCTCCACCCCTGCAGAGAGGGAGGAGGAGCCACCTGAGCTGGAAGAGCCAGATCTGCACATCTTCAGCCAGGTATAGTATTTTCAAACATATTTATTGGCCTCAATGTACTATTGTGAACTAGATGTATTCTTCACTAATGAAATAATTAACCCAAAGAAAAAAAAAAATGTTTAAAAATAAAAATAATAAATAAAAAAAAAAGTGGCCAGAAATGATTGGTACAGTATATAAAAAAACGGGGTCAGAATGAAAGTCTTTTCAATTTATTGAACATTCAAATTGCAACAGTCATGAGATAAAAATTGTGTGTGATTGATTCAACAAAATATCAAACTATGTCCCTTTTTTCTACACAGGATGAGGTCAGCCAGGAGGAAGAGGCTCAGGAATGTGGCAGGCAGGAGGAGGCAGGGGTGAGTGGCAGCCAGGAGGAGGCAGGGCCAAGTGGCACTCAACAGGTCCCCAGGCCTAGTGGCAGCACACAGTCACAAGTGGCTCTCCTCCACGTTAGACCGAAAAAACACCGGCGGATGTCACCGGTGGAGGAGGAGTCACTTCAGATAATACGTGACGCTGCTGCCATCATGAGGGCCCCCCTCAACCCTGTTGAGGGCTTTAGTGCCTACCTGGCCGAAAAATTGTTCCAAATGGAGGCGGGACAACGTGCCCTCTGTGAGCATCTGATATACACGGCCATTCACACGGGGGGAGGGGGCAGCTGACAGAGGCCACTCATCTCTGCCATCTGGCCCATCCTTCTCCTCCTTCTCCTGCCACATTACCACCGACAGTGGCACAGCCTGCAAGGGTGCGTGGACGGGGCCGTGGAACAAACGCTGGAGGGAAGCGTGGAGGGAAGGCTACAGGGAAGAGCAGAAGGTGATTCCCTGGCTTCAAGCTGCTCTTCCAGAAGTTGCAGTTTGTAGGAGTACCACAGTTTGGGATGATGTATGTCTTCGGCTGCTGCTCCTGATTTCCTTATGTTGTTTATTTAATTGTTCATCATAGTAATGTCTGCCTTTGGGGTCCAAAGTCTTCATATATTCCGCTAATTTCCAATTGTTGCCCTTCGGGTTTATTTATATTTTTTGCCAGAATAAATGGAGATTTGATTTCAGCCAAAATACGTGCCTGATGTGTTTTTATTGTGTGAGTAGCAAGAACATTTCATAAATACAATGTGTAATTAACAAGGGACACCAACCTCCTTGAGGGAAAAATAAAATAAACATATGTTGTTAGGAGAACTTGACACCAAAAAAAATAAAAAATCTGGATTCTAAATCATTTTTAAAATTAGTGAGGTCTGGCTTTAAGAATAGATCAAATTATTCATGAGATCACAAGAAACAATAAAGAAATACGTTTGTCAGAACTCGGGATAAATATCTGCAGCAAAAAATACATTTTAAACACCTTTCTAAAGAAGAAAACAATGCGCTGCATTAAACGAGGCAATAATTTGCAGAAGGATGAATGTGCTCTCTCCATTAGGAACGCTAGTTTTACCAGAACGAGCGTTCCCGTCTCCTAATTCAGTCTGAGCATGCGTGGGTTTTTTATCCGATGGACTTGCCCATAGACGATCGGAATTTGCTATCGGTTTTTGATCCATCGGAAAAATTTAAAACATGTTCTATTTTTTAAAACCGATGGAAAAAAGACCGATGGGTCCCATACATGATCGGTTTGTCCGATGGAAAAAGTCCATCGGACTGTTTTCATCGGTAAACCCGATCGTGTATACAGGGCTTGATTTCCCAGATTCCCATGTTTAGGAATTATTGTTGGAGTGCATTTCAGTTCAGGTTGTTTCTCCACATTATGGCAGCATGCTGTAGATACTTGATTTTATATTGTATCAGTTGCAACAACTATATGATCGTATTTCGGATCACACTTAATCTATCTTGCTTGAGGACTTTATCTTTATTGTATGAATGCTATCTACTGCTAAAATAAACACTAATACTTTGCTGAAACATACCAAAGATATTCAATATAAAGACAGCTATAAAACATTCTCATGAAGCATAGGTCAGAAACAAATTATTTCAGTTCGATAAATGATTTGTTGAAGATGTTTTGCTATTAAGATTTCCTAGGAATGCTCACCCATTGCCACCTTGATGCTAGTAAATCTGAGTTTCTGACAGTTTTGTCACGGTTATGATAAATGATCCATTTTGTAGATGCTGATTGTGTGACCTATTTAACTAGCAGTGGTCCTGCAGTGACATTATGAAAGATGTTTAGCAGCAGTAAGAAAAAAAACCTCTTTGAAGTGAAAAAATTAAATAATGAAATGGTACATTGAACATTTTGTTCAGCACAAAGAGTAAACTGTCTTCCAATTTAAATATATATTACATGTGTCTGTAAAATATTCTGTCACAAATATTAACAAATTAACATTCTATTTTTTCCTTTCTCTAGTAACTAGTATTTTTTCTATATATAAATTTTTTCTGTATTTACATCTTTTTTGGGTAGGAAATTCTTCACTTAGTTAACAGGGCTTAAAATACAGATAACAACAATTTGTGTACACTCTTTTCAGAATATGAGGCATACTGTACATGGCAATACAAGTGTGCTGTACATCCCAGAGAGTTATATCTTGCAAAACTATGTGCAGTACAAATAACTCATTGATCTTGACATTTTAAGATTGCCAACCTAGCTTGCATATTTTTGATGGGGACAAAGTAGGAGGGTAATAGAAAGGAAAGGTAAGGGTAGGGGGGGTAGATAAGAGAGGGGAGAAGAATATTTGGGGAGGGAGTGAAGCAAGGGATAGAATAGAGGGAAAAGGGAAGAAGGCCTGTACACATGATCGGTTTTACCGATGAAAACAATCCGATGGACTTTTTTCATCGGACAAACCGATCGTGTATGGGCCCCATCTGTCTTTTTTCCATCGGTGTTAAAAAATAGAACATGAAAACGATAGCAAATTACTATCGTCTGTCGGGAACTCCATCGGATAAAAAACCCACGCTCAGAATCAAGTCGACGCATGCTCAGAAGCATAGAACTTAATTTTTATTGGCTCGTCTGAGTGTTTTACGTCACAGCGTTTGGGACAATCGTTTTTTTGACTGATGGTGTGTAGGCAAGACTGATGGAAGTCAGCTTCATCGGATTGCCGATGGAAAAATCCATCGGTTTAAAATCCGATCGTGTGTACAGGGCTTTAGTCATTGGCAATGATGGAACTGTATTCTAGGGAATAGGTGTAATCTGTCCAGGTGTCATGGTCTGGAGTCAGGCTTGGAGGACAGTAGCTATAGCAGTAGAGATTAACTCATCGACCAACTGGAAAAGTACAGAATCAGCTTATCCTGGCAGATGACACGGACTCACCTGGGTTTGGAGTCCAAGTACTATCCGATGTTCACCAGAGCTTCTGATGGTGGAGATCAGGCCCGGTTTGGTCATAGGGCAAACCGGGCACTTGCCTAGGCTGCAAGTCCTTGTGGGGCCCAAGGCAGCTGGGTTGCTCATTGAGCCTGTGCCGCTCATCCAGCCTCTCCGCGGCCGCCCGGCTGCCAGTTTAGCTCAGCCATCGGCGCCGGGGGGAGGAGCTAGATGAGATGCTTAGGCCTCTCCGCGGCTGCCCGTATAGGTCAGCCGTCGGTGCTGGGGGGGCGTGACTGCGAAGGGGGGAGGAGCCAGAGCCGACACCTTGGAGCCAGTGTTCTGTCGAGAAGTGCTAGATTAAAGGGTTCAGTCAGCGCGAGAAAAAATAATTCTAATACTAAAACTAAAGCAGCTGGACACTTCGGGCCAATATAACAAAATTCCCAACATGAACATATACAGAAAATGGTATATGCATGTATATCACCTGCATTACTGGTGAAGGAAGCACTATTAGGACACACATGAGTTTATTATCAGCACCCTGAATCACCTTTGAGGACCCATCCCTGGTGTTTTCTTCCTGTCTTGGCTCTGTGGCCATTCTTTGGACATTTCTGTTGTCTGGAGATCACCTGCATTACTGGTGAAGGAAGCACTATTAGGACACACATGAGTTTATTATCAGCACCCTGAATCACCTTTGAGGACCCATCCCTGGTGTTTTCTTCCTGTCTTGGCTCTGTGGCCATTCTTTGGACATTTCTGTTGTCTGGAACTCTCTTGCATGCCGTGATCATCATTATATATTGATATTTGTTTAGTTATTAATAGTTTCTTAGCGCTGCACTATTTTCTGTATATGAGAAGTGCTAGATAACAGCCCCCCCCCTTTAACCTGGATAGGAGGAGCAGTGGGGGCGGCTGCATATAGAACAATCATTCTCTCCATCTTCCTCCTGCAGTATCGGAATGCCTGCCAGAGGTAGAGGAGAAGCAGGCATTCCGAGACTGCAGGAGGAAGATGGAGAGAATGATTGTTCTATATGCAGCCACCCCCACTGCTCCTCCTATCCTGCTTCTTTCTGCTGCCCCCCTGGGCTCTCGACCCCACCCATACTCTTTGCCACCTCGTGCTCTCCACCTCCCCCCATGCTCTCTGCCCCCCCCAGTGCTCTCCACATCACCCCATGCTCTCTGCCGCCCCCCAGTGCTCTCTGCCGCCCCCCAGTGCTCTCCACATCACCTCATGCTCTCTGCCGCCCCCCCATGCTCTCTGCCGCCCCCCCAGTGCTCTACGCCGCCCCCCATGCTCTCTAATACCTCCCTGTGCTCTCCACCTCCCCCGATGCTCTCCACTTCCCCCATGCTCTTTGCCACCCCCGTGCTCTCCACATCACCATAATGCCCTCCGCTGCCCCCTGTGCTCTCCACATCACCTCCACACTCTCCGCTTCCCCCCTGTGCTCTCCACATACCCTCCATGCTCTCCGCTGCCCCTGTGCTCTCCACCTCCCTCCATGCTCTCCACCACCTTCCCTGTGCTCTCCACCCCCCATGCTCTCCGCCACCCCCCCCAGTGCTCTCCACATCACCCCATGCTCTCTGCTGCCCCCCCAGTGCTTGCCACCTCCCCCATGCTCTCCGCCGCCCCCCTGTGCTCTCCACTTCCCCCCAAACTCTCCACCTCCCCCCAAGCTCTCCACTTCCCCCATGCTTTCTGCCACCCCCATGCTCTCCACATCACCCCCATGCTCTCCGCTGCCCTCCTGTGCTCTCCACATCACCCCCATGCTCTCAGCTTCCCCCCTGTGCTCTCCACATCCCCCCATGCTCTCCGCTGTGCCCTGTGCTCTCCATCTCCCCCCATGCTCTCCATCACCCCCCCCTGTGCTCTTAAAATCTTGATGATATCAATAAATGGAGGCAATATAGAAGACGTCATTCCCGGGAGCTGAGATGGTAACAACTGCAGCAGGGGGCCAGCACCAACACCAATAGATACACATAAAGATGAGATCTCCAATTATCAGCTGTGGTAATGTAAATAGTGCTGTGTGTAATTCCAGGATTATCTGTGAACATTAATAGGATATCGATGGAGTGATTATGCAGCTGATGAACAAAAGAGATTAAAGCTGACCCAGAACCATAAGGCAGTGGTAGGTAAACCAAGTGAGAGGAAAAACTTGTTTGTGGCACCGAAAACATAAGGTGAAGCAGAAAATAGCAGTGTGAAAATAGGTCAGTAGGTAAGGTAGACCACATAGATACCTTGCAGGAAAATCAGAGTGCTCCAAAATGGTGTGACAGTGTCTCAGGAGTGAAACAAAAACAAGGGTATATGTGCACGACAAGTGTGGTATAAGTACCAGCAATGAGCACACAGGTGATCCACCAATGTCACACGGCGTAATCAAAGAGGGAGACGGCACCATCGCATAAGCAACAATACGAGCTCTGCGATTGGCACTCAACCTCCCTCGAAGTATACGTGGATGGAAAAACATGTCGGCGCGAGGCGTCACGAATGACGTCATCTGCTCGGCATGTGGGCATGGCGTTGACACGCATTGAATGCCGCCCATCCTCCCACAGAGGGGAGGAGGTGCACGAGCACCAGCATGGGGATTTGTGTGTGTCGACACACAAATCCCTGTGCTGTCAGAGGAGAGGAGACATGTTGTTTGTTCCTAGTAAGTAGGAACAGCGATATGTCTCCTCTCCTACTCAGTCCAATCTCCATACAGTTAGAACACACAGAGGGAACACACATTTAACCCCTTGATCACCCCCTAGTGTTAACCCCTTCCATACCAGTGCCATTTACACAGTAATTAGTGCATTTTTATAGCACTGATCGCTGTATAAATGTCAATGGTCCCAAAAATGAGTCAAAAGTGTCCAATCTTTCCGTCACAATGTTGCAATACTGCTAAAAATTGCAGATCCCCGCCATTACTAGTAAAAAAATAATAATAATAAAAATGCCTTAAAAATGCCATAAATCTTTCCCATAGTTTGTAGACGCTATAACTTTTGCGCAAACCAAACAATATACGCTTATTGCTATTTTTTTACCAAACATATGTAGGAGAATATATATTGGCCTAAACTGATGAAGAAATTTGTTTTTTAGGAATATTTATTATAGCAAAAGTAAAAAATTATGTTTTTGTTTCAAAATTGTCCCTCCTTTTTTGTTAATAGCACAAAAAAATAAAACCACAAAAGTGATCAAATAGCACCAAAAGAAAGCTCTATTTGTGGGAAAAAAGGCTGCAAATTTTGTTTGGGTACAGCATTGCATGACCACGCAATTACCAGTTAAATGTCAAGAAAGTGGCTGGTGTGTCCTCTTTAGATACGGCACCTCATCCCTATATAGTAGTAGCAAAGGGAGGGAGGATTGGGATTATAGCGGTGCCACAACAAGTTAGTCAAATTGTTTCTTTTAAAAGAAGCCGTAAATTATACAAAATTGTATACTATATTGACAAATATATTGATCAGTACATAATATAGTAAATTGAATGCAAATACAAAGCGAATTATCCCAACATGTTTCACCAAAACATTGTCTTCTTCTGGGGAATGGTGTAAATTCTGTGTAAATATTTAGATTCTGCAAAAGAAAACAAGCAGTTAATGACAATACAAAAATGTATGAAATATATAGTAAATTGTATACGCAAACTGGAGCTCAGAGACGTCAGGGTATTGAGGGTCTCATCCTGGTCCGACCACAGTAGTGGCCTCAATAATTGCACATATTGGTCAGACATACAACCACACCTACCCAACTGTCCCTCAAGTTGCTGGCTGTGTCTGGGGGCGCTGAGATGATCTATTTGTCCAGTTTTAAGGTAATATTATCCTTCAGAAGCCTTCCTACAACCATCATTCTGTCATATGGCTGTGCCATATTCATTTATTTAGCTTTTTTCAATGTCATTGACTTGTATAGGCTTTCTTTACTTGACTTCCTGGCCAATACCTGGATATTGAGTTTGGGCTTGCAATTTCTATCTTTTTGAAGCCTGCCAATTTACTGTATTTCATACAGGTAAGCCTGCACAATATATCTTGACTGTGCAAATTTCTCTATACTGTGTCGTGTTTATCATAATTTTTTGGCCTTTTACACTTAGTTTCAATAAATCTTATCAATCATGATACGTTGATCGGTTGGACCCCGGCAAATCACTCAGCGCCCCCGTTCATGTTCATATTCTTTGTTATTTTGGTATGTATGGAGGCTATGTTAGCCCCTAAGGACAGATATTAGCCATTGAACCTTCTGCCCTTACCTAATCTACTTTTTATCATAATTTTTTCTTTTTCCTTTTTTATGGTCCTTCTAGACACCTACAGTCACACTTGGGCAGTGATGGTTTGCCATTTTCTGTAGGCGCCTTTCTGACCTGGCCTATGAGGGACAGTTGGGTAGGTGTGGTTGTATGTCTGATCAATATGTGCAATTATTGAGGCCACTACTGTGGTTGGATCATGATGGGACCCTCAGTACCCTGACGTCTCTGAGCTCCAGTTTGCGTATACAATTTACTATATATTTCATACATTTTTGTATTGTCATTAACTGCTTGTTTTCTTTTGTAGAATCTACCGTATTTATCGGCGTATAACACGCACTTTTTTCCCCTTAAAATCAGGGGAAAATCGTGGGTGCGTGTTATACGCCGATACTCCGTCGAATTCCCCTGCTGAAAACGAGCGAGAGGAGCCGAAGTACAATCGGCTTTACTCGGCTCCTCTCGCAGTCCCGCCCATCTCTGACTGCGCCGCTGACATAGAGAAAGCTGAGTGTACTTCGGCTAGTCTCGGCTCCTCTCGCAGTCCTGCCTGTGACTGTGAGCAGAGCCGAGTCTAGCCGAAGTACACTCGGCTTTCTCCGTCAGCGGCGCAGTCAGTGGAGATGGGCGGAACTGCGAGAGGAGCCCAGTCCAGCCGAAGTACACTCGGCCCCGCTCGCTCCTCTCCACAGAAATCGGCGCCAAATTTTAAAAACCGCCGGGACTGACACGATCGCAAAGGCACTGGGCAAGGCTGCAGATGGACAGATGAACACTGGGCACGGCTGCAGATGGACAGATGGACACTGGGCACGGCTGCAGATGGACAGATGGACACTGGGCACGGCTGCAGATGGACAGATGGACACTGAGCAAGGCTGCAGATGGACAGATGGACACTGGGCACGGCTGCAGATGGACAGATGGACACTGGGCAAGGCTGCAGATGGACAGATGGACACTGGGCACGGCTGCAGATGGACAGATGGACACTGGGCACGGCTGCAGATGGACAGATGGACACTGGGCAAGGCTGCAGATGGACAGATGGACACTGGGCAAGGCTGCATGCTGCATTTAAATGTAAGTTTTTTTCCTTGAATTTCCCTCCTAAAAGTTTTTTTCCTTAAAATTCCCTCCTAAACTTGGGGTGCGTGTTATACGTCGGTGCATGTTATATGCCGATAAATACGGTAAATATTACACTGAATTTATACCATTCCCCTGAATAAGCCAATGTTTTGGTGAAACATGTTGGGATAATTTGCTTTGTAATTGCATTCAGTGTACTATATTATGTACTGATCAATATAATTGTCAATATTGTATACATTTTTGTATAATAAATTACGTCTTCTTTTAAAAGAAACAATTTGACTAACTTGTTGTGGCACCGCTATAATCCCAACCCTCCCTCCCTTTGCAACTACCAGTTAAAGCGACGCAGTGCCAAATTGTAAAAAGTGCTCTGGTCAGGAAGGGGATAAAACCTTCTGGGGCTGAAGTGATTAACAAGCAGTCTTTATTTTATTAAGTCTCACCTGTAACTTCATTTGTTTACCTGTTGATCCTGCTCTTATTTTTTTACTTCTTTTAACAGACCAAGTTGTGGAGCAAAAGTGGAGGGTTTAGACAAACCATTTAACACTGTCAGAAGTGTGTGCAGCTTTCATAGCTAACTATTCATTTAGTTAAAACCTTTAGGTCAAAAGAAAAAAATGTTCCTGTAAGTTCTTAAAATGTTTTAGCTGCAGTCACTCTTTCATTTACATCTGAATATTGTATACTACTTCATCTATCACTACCTACTCCAGACAGTGCTTCTGTCTAAAGCAGGGGTCTCCAAAGTACGGCCCACGGGCCACATCCGGCCCGCTAGGACGTTTCTTCCGGCCCGCAGCTAGAGTCATCAGACTCACTGCAGGGACAGTCTCTGCTCGGGTTGCGGGGCTTGCTCTGCATACTGACAGGCAGTGAGGGCTGTGCAGCGCAAGTCCCGCAACTCGAGAGACCCGACAATGTACAGATTCATTCAGTGAAGACCGGCTGCTCCTCCCGCCCACAGTTAAATTCAGTGCCCTTAATGCTTTCATGTCATATACAGCGTGCCCATTTAACAGCCAAGCGGGAGCCAGGAAGTGCAGTAAATCTGCACTACAGCCAGCTCTTCAGACTATTACCACAGCGATAACATACACAGATCTACAGGGGAAGTATAGGACAGTGCAGGGAGACTGATGGAAAAAGAAATGTGCTCTGGTGGGGATGCAAGAGAAGGGGGGGACTGTGATGGGGACAAAAGTGTGGAGGGAGGGAGCTGTAAAGGAGGAGACAAATGTGAAGGGGGGCTCTGATGGGGACACAAGTTTAGGGGGACTCTGATAGAGGACACAAGTGTGGGGGGCTCTAATGGGGACACAAGTGTTTGGGGGGGCTCTGATGGTGACACATATTCTGGGGGGATTATGATGGTGACACAGTTGTTCAGAGAGTCTCTGGTGGGGACAAAAATGTGGGAGGGGAACTCTGGTAGGGGACACAAGGATGGGGGCTCTGATGGGGGCACATATTCAGGGGGATTATGATGGGGACACAATTGTTCGGACGGACTCTGATGGGGGCACAAGTGTGGGGGGACTCTGATGGGGGCACAAGTATGGAGGGACACTGATGGGGGCACAAGTGTTTGGGGGGGACTCTGATGGGGGCACAAGTGTTTGGGGGGGACTCTGATGGGGGCACAAGTGTTTGGGGGGGACTCTGATGGGGGCACAAATGTTTTGGGGGGACAATGATGGGGCACAAGTGTTTGGGGGGACTCTGAATGGGGCACAAGTGTTTGGGGGGGACTCTGATGGGGACACATATTCAGGGGGGATTAAGATGGGGACACATATTCAGGGGGGACTAAGATGGGGACACATATTCAGGTGGGATTAAGATGGGGACACAGTTTTTCAAGGAGTCTCTGGTGGGGACACAAATGTGGGAGGGGGACTCTGATAGGGGACACAAGTGTTTGGGGGGCTATGATGCGGACACATATTCAGAGGGGATTATGATGGGGACATATATTCAGGTGGGAATAAGATGGGGACACAGTTTTTCAGGGAGTCTCTGGTGGGGATACAAATGTGGGAGGGGGACTCTGATAGGGGACACAAGGATGGAGGGCTCTGATGGGGGACATAAGTGTGCAGGGAGGCTCTGATTGGCACACAAATGTGGGGGCTCTGATGGGAACACAAATGGGCAGGAGGGGATTTAATGGGTGTGGGGAGGTGGCTTTGAGGATAGTGTGTGGCAGGGTCTCTGATGTGGACACAAATGTGTGGGGGTGGCTGCAAATGGGCAGGCAGACAAAAATGTGCAGGAAAATACAATGGGTGGTGGCGCAGGTTATAATATAGTGATATGCAATGTACAAATCATATGGTAGTCCTTTGAACTGGATCAGTTCTGTGTGAATTATGCAGCCTTTTGTGGATAGGGCAGCCTTGTGAAGGGAGTTGAAGCCACTCCAAATATGGAAGAGAAGAAAACAAGCAACAGGCGCCTCTTAGTAAGACTGGTCAAATTTAATGACAAGATGCATTAAAAAACTCACATTTAGGTAAGTGTAGTCAGGCACAGGGAGGTCCAGTACTGTCACGCTTCATCTCTGTAGTCAGCATGATGGTGTGCTCATCAATTTTCCCTGGGGAGATACTATTTCTGACCTTCCTGGTATTGGACTATAAATTAATACCCTAAATCCTAACTGGACAACCACTCAGGTCAATATATACCGGACTGTGTTCTCGTCCCATCCATACATGAGTTACTACAGCAGCAGGAATCCCATTAACCCCACTTTTTTTCACTTTCTCTGGCAATATGTGTGATATAGTGTTTTTGTGAACCACCACAGCCCTGAGAAAATTACTCTAACTACATATGGACTATTTTTGTGATTTCCTGCAAACAATTATTTAGTAGTAAATTAATGAATGCTGATGATGTGGATGAATGGGTGTTTTATGTCTGTGGTTTAGATAACGTTATCACCCTTTAATCTTTATGGTGAAGGTATCATTACTAATTGTTAACTTTATGTGGTGGATTATTTAACAATTAAATAATAAACTATTTTGCTACAACCCATTGTTTCTCTTTGAAGAATCCTGTTTGGGTTTATTACCCTCCTCTCCCCTTTCATATGCTTTATCTTGATTCAGAGAAACACACCGCCCTTGGACAATTACATTCATAGGTGTAGGGTTTTGGTATTTGAGTAGTCTAGGAAGTATTGATTTGCCCTGGCCACTAAATTTCCTTCTACCCAAATACATATACTGGAATTATACTTCTATACTTACCCCCTCTCCCTTTTTCAATGATGGTGTGCTCTGTTTGTCCAAGTAGCCGGCGTCTTGTTCACAGGAGGCTTCCGGGGTTTGTGGCAGGAACCAAAGAAAGGCCTGGAGCGCAGCCTGACGATCACAGAGAGGGCTGGGATGCAGAGTTCAGCAATGTGACGTAGCTGGCATACAGCGACCGGTTTCTGAGCATGCGCACCAGGAAATTGTACGAGGTGCGCGCTCCTTTCTCAAGCTTTTCTCAAGCTGCGATCCAGGCCTCGCTTTGGTTCCTGCCACAAACCCCCAAAGTCTCCTGTGAACAGGACACCGGCTACTTGGACAAACAGAGCAGACCATCATGCTGACTACAGAGATGAAGCGTGACAGTACTGGACTTCCCTGTTTTTAACGCATACTGTTAGACAGGTTAATTGGTTGTCAGCTAGCTGGTCGGTAAGTATGCTTGTTTTTTTCCTGGGCATTCCCCAGGCCTTTGTTGTTATCTGCTTTGGCCTTCCAATGCTGCTTACTGTTATGGCCAGCTATAGATGAGGGCGGTGGACATGTTTTTGTTTTCACCTGTGGTGCTTGTATTGGTCCAGCAGCGCACCAACATCTTTGCTGCCATTGTGCTATGCTGGGTGTTTGGTGTGCTCCTGTACCCTTAAGGAGGGGTGGCTCCCCTTCAGTCCACCTGTCCTTATCTAACCATCAGAATGCATGTGCCTCCATTGTGGGGACACTCACAGTTAGTGTAGGACCACAGATTCCAGGGGGCCTTGGCGTGGCTCTGTGGCTCAGGCATGCGTTTGCAAATGCGTGCGGACAAACCCCTGTTTTTAACGCATACTGTTAGACAGGTTAATTGGTTGTCAGCTAGCTGGTCGGTAAGTATGCTTGGTTTTTTCCTGGGCATTCCCCAGGCCTTTGTTGTTATCTGGACTTCCCTGTGCCTGACTACACTTACCTAAATGTGAGTTTTTTTAATGCATCTTGTCATTAAATTTGATCAGTCTTACTAAGAGGAGCCTGTTGCTTGTTTTCTTCTCAGACACAAATGTGCAGGCAGAGTCTGATGAGCAGGGATGAGCTTCGTGTTCGAGTCGAACATACGTTCGACTCGAACATCGGCTGTTCGATCGTTCGACGAAGATCGAACGATTTGGGCCGTTCGCGCCAAATTCGAGTGACGCGAACGGCCCACAATGCACTACGCCATCGCAGTGTCATCCAGGCGCTGTGATTGGCCAAGCATGCACTGTGACCCCGCATGCTTGGCCAATCACAGCGCCGGCAGCGAGGAGAGCAATGATTGGCCACAGGCAGGATGCCTGTGGCCAATTATTGCTAAGGGGGTTTAGTACACGCCCCACACTATAAAAGGCGCGGCGGCCTTGTGTAGTGTGTTCCGGAGCAGGGAAAGAGAAGCATAGGCAGGGACAGTGTCATTTTTTTCCTTTACTAATCCTGGATTCCTTGTGTTTAGGGACAGAGAAGGATAGGTAGGGAGAGTGTCAGTGTGTTATTCTGTGCTAAACCTTGTTTGTAGGGACAGAGAAGGACAGTGAGGGAAAGTGTCAGTGTGCTATTCTGTTCTAAACCAATCTTGCTGAACCGTATTTGAAATCCTTGAGTTTAGGGACAGAGAAGGACACTCGTGGAAACTATCAGTGTGCTATTCTGTGCTAAATCTTGTTTGTAGGGACAGAGAAGGACAGTGAGGGAAACTATCAGTGTGCTATTCTGTGCTAAACCTTGTTTGTAGGGACAGAGAAGGACAGTGAGGGAAACTGTCAGTGTGCTATTCTGTTCTAAACCAATCTTGCTGAACCGTATTTGAAATCCTTGAGTTTAGGGACAGAGAAGGACACTCGGGGAAACTGTCAGTGTGCTATTCTGTTCTAAACCAATCTTGCTGAACCGTATTTGAAATCCTTGAGTTTAGGGACAGAGAAGGACACTCGTGGAAACTGTCAGTGTGCTATTCTGTGCTAAACCTTGTTTGTAGGGACAGAGAAGGACAGTGAGGGAAAGTGTCAGTGTGCTATTCTGTGCTAAACCAATCTTGCTGAACCATATTTGAAATCCTTGAGTTTAGGGACAGAGAAGGACACTCGGGGAAACTGTCAGTGTGCTATTCTGTTCTAAACCAATCTTGCTGAACCGTATTTGAAATCCTTGCGTTTAGGGACAGAGAAGGTCACTCGTGGAAACTATCAGTGTGCTATTCTGTGCTAAATCTTGTTTGTAGGGACAGAGAAGGACAGTGAGGGAAACTATCAGTGTGCTATTCTGTGCTAAACCTTGTTTGTAGGGACAGAGAAGGACAGTGAGGGAAACTGTCAGTGTGCTATTCTGTGCTAAACCAATCTTGCTGAACCATATTTGAAATCCTTGAGTTTAGGGACAGAGAAGGACAGTGAGGGAAAGTGTCAGTGTGCTATTCTGTGCTAAACCAATCTTGCTGAACCATATTTGAAATCCTTGAGTTTAGGGACAGAGAAGGACACTTGGGGAAACTGTCAGTGTGCTATTCTGTTCTAAACCAATCTTGCTGAACCGTATTTGAAATCCTTGAGTTTAGGGACAGAGAAGGACACTCGTGGAAACTATCAGTGTGCTATTCTGTGCTAAACCTTGTTTGTAGGGACAGAGAAGGACAGTGAGGGAAACTGTCAGTGTGCTATTCTGTGCTAAACCAATCTTGTTGAACCGTATTTGAAGTCATTGAGTTTAGGGACAGAGAAGGACACTCGTGGAAACTATCAGTGTGCTATTCTGTGCTAAATCTTGTTTGTAGGGACAGAGAAGGACAGTGAGGGAAACTGTCAGTGTGCTATTCTGTGCTAAACCAATCTTGCTGAACCATATTTGAAATCCTTGAGTTTAGGGACAGAGAAGGACACTCGGGGAAACTGTCAGTGTGCTATTCTGTTCTAAACCAATCTTGCTGAACCGTATTTGAAATCCTTGAGTTTAGGGACAGAGAAGGACACTCGTGGAAACTATCAGTGTGCTATTCTGTGCTAAATCTTGTTTGTAGGGACAGAGAAGGACAGTGAGGGAAACTGTCAGTGTGCTATTCTGTGCTAAACCAATCTTGCTGAAGCATATTGCAAATCCTTGTGTTTAGGGACAGAGAAGGATAGGCAGGGGACAGTGTCAGTGTCATTGTTGCTAAGCCTCCTGCACAGTATACACCTGAAGGTAGCCCTTATTGCTGTTTTTCTCATCTCCCTGCAGGCCATCCATTAAAATGTCTGGAAGGCAAACAAGGAGAGGCAGACAGTCAGGAGGCAAAAAAAGAGGGCAAGCAGGCTCTGTGTCTGGGGGCAACAGTGCTGGTCGTGGACGCGGTGCATTGTCATCAGCACATGGCCATGGGACACGCTTGTCCTTCTTTTCGGCAGCTGGACATGTTGAGCCACATCATGCCGAAGACTTGGTAGAGTGGATGACCAAGCCCACCTCATCCTCTCTCACCCAGGCTCAGGGTACTGGCAAAGCAGCTGCCAAAGCGTCCTCTTCTCTGGTATCAATGTCATCATTAGTCAATCCTTCCCTAGACCCACCATGTCCTCCTCCTGAGGAGTCCCCCGAACTGTTTGAGCACAGTGTTGGGTACATGCTCCAGGAGGATGCCCAGCGTTTCGAAGAATCTGATGATGATACCCAGATAGAGGAAGGCAGTAGCGTGAGAGCAGAGAGAGGGGATGCTCAAGAAGGACACCAATCTGGCAGTCATGCTCCAGCAGCTGCAGCATACTGCCAGATTGGCTCCAGTGATGAGGAGGGAGGGGATGATGAGGTCACTGACTCCACGTGGGTGCCTAATAGGAGAGAGGAGGAGGATGAGGAGGAGACACATCTCCAACGAGGCAGGATGCCCTTGGGTGGCCAGCGTATGGGCAGCACACCGACGGAATCACACCGCAGAGCTCCGTCTGTGCAGGGCGCTGCCTCTGCCCGTCATTCAAAAAGTTCTTTGGTGTGGGCCTTTTTTGAGGCAAGTGCATCAGATCGCACAGCTGCTGTTTGCAACATATGTCTCAAGCGTATATCACGTGGCCAAAACATCAGCCGCTTGGGCACCACATGCTTGATCAGACATATGTTGACCTGCCATGCAGCTCGTTGGCAAGCCTACCTTAAAGACCCACACCAAAGAACAAAGCGGACCTCTCCTTGCACCGCATCAGCTGGGATCTCCAACCCCACTATACCTTCAGTCCTCTCTGAAACCTGCACTGAGAGGAATGAAGGTGTAGAATTAGGTGTGTCACAGCCAAGTACTTGCGGCCACTCTGCTAGCAGTACACCGACGTCCGATTCTAGCAGGCAAATTTCCCTACCCCAGCTGCTGGACCGTCGAAAGAAGTTCACTCCCAGCCATCCACATGCCCAGCGGTGGAATGCTAGCTTGGCTAAATTGCTAGCGCTTCAACTGCTGCCTTTTCAGTTGGTAGACTCGGCCCCCTTCCGTGAGTTTGTGCAATGTGCGGTTCCTCAGTGGCAGGTTCCCAAACGCCACTTTTTCTCACGGAAGGCGATTCCGGCTCTCTACAGGCATGTGGAAGGCAATGTCTTGGCCTCGCTGGACAGGGCGGTCAGCGGTAAGGTGCATATTACCGCTGACTCATGGTCCAGCAGGCATGGACAGGGACGTTACCTTTCTTTCACTGCCCATTGGGTCACTCTTTTGGCAGCTGGGAAGGATGCAGGACAAGGTGCAGTAGTGTTGGAGGTTGTTCCACCTCCACGCCTCCAAAATGCTACTACTGGTTGTGACACACCTCTCTCCTCCACCCCCTCCTCTTCTTCTTCCTCCATGGCCTCTTCCTGTGCTTTGTCCTCGGAACCAGCGGTGCTCCGTAGGCGTTCAAGGGGCTACGTAAGTACGCAGGCAAAAAGATGCCATGCCGTGCTTGTGCTGGTGTGTTTGGGGGACAGGAGCCACACTGGGGCAGAGGTCCTGTCTGCTCTGCAGGGGCAGGCCAAGAGGTGGTTGACGCCACGCCAGCTTAAGCCAGGAATGGTGGTTTGCGACAATGGCACCAACCTCCTCTCCGCCCTCCGACAGGGACAACTGACCCATGTGCCCTGTGTGGCTCACGTCCTTAACCTGGTGGTGCAGCGGTTCTTGGGCAGGTACCCGGGCTTACAGGATGTCCTGAGGCAGGCCAGGAAAGTCTGTGTGCATTTCCGCAGATCTTCTAATGCCAGTGCTCGCCTGGCTGAGCTGCAAAAGGAGTTGAACCTGCCCAAGAACCGCCTTATATGTGACATGCCCACCAGGTGGAACTCAACGTTGACCATGCTGCAGCGGCTGCACACGCAGCAGAGGGCCATCAATGAGTACCTGTGCGACTACGGCACCAGGACAGGGTCAGGGGAGCTCGGGTTTTTTTCACCACGCCAGTGGGGCATGATCAGGGATGCATGCACTGTCCTGGCACCATTTGAGGAGGCCACGAGGATGGTGAGCAGTGACAGTGCATGCATCAGTGACACTGTACCTCCTGTCCACCTGTTGGAGCACACGCTGCGTGGAATAATGGACAGGGCACTTGAGGCAGAACAGAGGCAGGAAGAGGAGGACTTCCTTGCCTCTCAAGGCCCCCTTTACCCAGACAGTGTTCCTTCTGTCCCACCCATCGCACAGGAAGAGGAGGAGGAGGATTGTGTCAGCATGGAGGTGGAGGCTGGCACTCAGCATCATCAGCAGCAGTCTTTTAGGGATGATTTACAGTCCCAAGAAACCAGTGGACTTGTACGTGGCTGGGAGGAGGTGGCTGCGGATCATGTCGTCCTTAGTGACCCAGAGGACTCCGGACTGAATGCCTCAGCTAACCTACGCTGCATGGCCTCCCTGATCCTGCAAAGTCTGCGGAAGGATCCTCGTATTCTTCGGATCAAGGAGAGGGACCATTACTGGCTGGCCACTCTCCTTGATCCACGGTACAAGGGTAAGGTTGCGGACCTTATCTTACCGTCGCAGAGGGAGCAGAGGATGAGACAACTCCGGGAGGCCTTGCAGAAAGGTCTGTGCAACGCGTTCCCAGAGACTGGGAGGTTACAAACTCCTGGTCCTGGACAACGAGTTGCTGAGGCTTCGGGCAGTCAAAGAAGGAGCGGTGGGGAAGGTGGCCGTCTGACCGATGCGTTCAGACAATTCTTTAGTCCGCAGCCCCAAAGTATGATCGGTTCCAGCAACCATCGCCAGCGTCTGATATACATGGTGCAGGAATACCTAGGGGCAAGGTCAGACTTGGACACCTTCCCCACCGAAAATCCTCTGGCTTACTGGGTCTTGAGGATGGATCACTGGCCAGAGCTTGCACAGTATGCAATTGAGCTACTGGCCTGTCCTGCATCCAGCGTTCTTTCAGAACGCAAATTCAGTGCTGCTGGAGGATTTGTCACGGATCACAGGGTGCGTCTGTCCACCGACTCGGTTGATCGACTGACTTTCATCAAGATGAACCAGTCTTGGATCACCACCAGCTACCACACACCTGATGCTGATATAACAGACTAATTGATTTTAAAATGTCACATCCCTTCAAGACTGATGCTGATGCTGAGTGCCTGTGCTGTTATGTTGACTGGCTATCCTCCTCCTCCTCCTCCTCAATGATCCGATTAATGATGATAGCTTGGAAGATCATTTTGGTTTATGGGTGCCGCCACCAGTGGCTAAGGCACAATTTTTCAGCCCCTGTTTAACAGGGGCGTGTAATTACAATTTTTGATGCAATACTTTGCAACAGGGCTCATTGCTGTGCTCCAAGTACAGTATCTGTGACGGGTTGCAGTGTTGTGCCACCAGTGCCTAAGGCCCAATTTTTCAGCCCCTGTTCAACAGGGGCATGCAATTATAATTATTGATCTAATAATTCACAGCAGGGCCCATTGCTGCGCCCACCAAGAGTAACTGTCAGGCCTTACAGTGTTGTGGCACCAGCACCACCATCAAAGGCCCAATTTTTACTACCACTGTTCAACAATTATATGTTATTACAATTCCTGATATAATAGTTGACAGCAGGGCGTTCCAGCACCCACCAAGAGTAACTGTGAGTGCTTACAGTGTTGTGCCAACACCAACACCAAAGGGGCCAATTTCTGCAGAGTATATACGGCAGGTCCCTACTTTCAAACATCCAACTTACAAACGACTCCTACTTGCAAACGGAAGAAGACAACAGGAAGTGAGAGGAAATCTACCCCTAGGAAGGAAAATTCTCTCCTGTAAGAATTAATATGGGAGAAAGGTGTCTCCTCTCTACTGATGCTTTATCACCAATCCTTGTTTCAATAAAAACACCACATTTCAAAAACAGTTGTAATTGGGACGCAAAGTGAGGTGAAATGTTCTGAACAGGGGCACAGACAGCAAAACAAATGTTACAGGGGTGATAACCCTTCCCTATGTTTTCCAAAAAGCTTAAAAATAGATTTTTTGGCTGGAGCTACACTTAAACAATGTACGTGTTCAAAATTACAAACAGATTCTACTTAAGAACAAACCTACAGTCCCTGTCTTGTTTACACCGGTCTTGTTTACACCGCCTGTATACTGCTGTTCAGAGTATATAGGGCCTTTTTTATTTTGTGTTGCGGGGTTCCCCTTAATATCCAAACAAGACCCAAAGGGGCTAGTAATGGGCTGGGGTGGGGGGGGGGGGGTGATGGGGTAGCTATGCCATTTTTCTTAAAGATTTTCATCCATATTACCGGGACCATACATTACATTAAAGCCGCAAGCAGTTTTAAATGGCTTTTTTTTCCTTTAGAAATGTCATTTTGTGCAGGGACAGTTCTAAACACGGGAAACACGTGGCACTTCACAGGCATACTTTAGACACCCCCCAGGTACAATATTTAAAGGAATATTTGACTTTTTTTTTTTCACTTTATGCATCATTAAAATGACTGCTCCCGAAAAAAGGCAGTTTTTAAAACTTCTTTTTGCATTGATACATGTCCCCTGGTGCAGAACCCGGGTTCCCAAACTCTGTTTAGGACAATAACATGGATAATAGTCGTTATAATTAGCACTTTAGAATTCGAACGTTCGCATCCATTGTATTTAATAGGGTTCTAATGTTCGTGCAAACTTTCGATCCGTTCGCGGGTTCTGGTGCGAACCGAACCCGGGGGTGTTCGGCTCATCCCTATTGATGAGGACACAATTGTGTAAGGAGACTCTGATGGGGACTAGGGATGAGCTTCGAGTTCGAGTCGAACCCATGTTTGACTCGAACATCGCCTGTTCGGCTATTCGCCGAATTTCGAACATTATGGGCCGTTCGCGCCAAATTCGAGTGGTGCGTCACGGCCCATAATTCACTGCGCCATCGCAGTGCATTGCTGGCTGATGATTGGTTAAGCATGCACTATGACCCGCATGCTTTAGCCAATCACAGCGCGCAAAAAACGGAGAGCCATAATTGGCCAAAGCCAGGGTGGCTTTGGCCAATTATGTCTCAGGGGGTTTAGTACACGCCCCACACTATATAAGGCCGCCTCCGTGGCGGCCTTGTGTAGTGTGTTGCGGTGGTTAAAGAGAGAGGTTAAAGAGAGAGAGAGACAGTGTCATTTATTTTGAGTTAGATAGAGCAGGCAGGCGAGTCAGTTAGCTGTAGTTACAGTGTGTAGAGTATATATATGCATCCTAGGTGTTGTATATATATTTAAACACTGTATTCAGTTTAGCTAGATCCGTTCCTGTTATTCTCTATACTGACAGGCAGGCAGGTGATTGTGCTAGCTGCAGTATTTTCACTTTGTGTACTGTTTCCTTTGTTGTGTACACTTCTTGGGTTGTGCAGCCGCGGGTACTCTCGCATATGTGTTCTTTCCTTCCTTTTTGTCTTTTTGGGTGGCTAAACACCCGTTCCCCTTTCAAACACATGAGAGACCCAATATGAGCTGAGGCATATTCCCATTGCTTGAGGATGTAGCTGAGATAGATTGTGATATCTAGGCTTAGGAGGATACACTCCTGGGATGAAGGAAGACATTCATTCTTCCCTCCCCATCGCTCATCTAATTGGTTGAACCAATATGCCTTCAGCTCTGTTAATAATTAATAAAAATTAAATACAAGAATATGTAATACTATGGTTAGTCGACAACCAATTTTGTATATAACTCTGTACATAATTATTTCAACATTATAGTTTGCCATTCTGCGCTCATCCCCCATTGGGCCACTGCGTCTGGCTCGGTGGCACCAGGTTTTTGATCCCCTTTTCCATCTGACTTCCCGGCACGGTGGGGGGACGCATTTCCTTTTGCAGTTCTCCCCTTGTGTTTCCCACAGTGGAGCCCTTCCCAGGGGCCACTGTGGGGAGCCTCCTCCATGCCGGCGGCGTCCCTTGATCACCACCGGACCGTCAATGATGTTACGTGCGCATGCGCGGGTTCTCCCACGGGCGCGCGTGACGTCGTGACGTCGCGCCTTTGCGTCAGAGGTGACGGCAATCGCCGGGGCTCACGCCTTCTGGAACGCCGAGGGGGCCACGTAGACGCCGCCCAACCAGTGGCGGGAGCGAGCAGGGGAGGTCTGGTGGGGAGGAGGCTGGCACCTGCAACCTATGGGCAATTAATGGAGATTCAATCTAAGCTGGTGGCTCCCAGATGATCTCTAGTTGATCCTGGGAATGCTGCCACTGCACATCGTAAGCATTAGATAAGCATAGTACTTTAAACATGCTAGTTTGGCTGACACTGGTACCCTATTAATACTTCATTGAGTCTTGCCTCCCCAATTTGGTGCTAACTACTTTAACATTATCAAACCCAGTTACCATATTATTTAATCACGTCTTTTCCATTTCTGCAAAGAGCAGGTTTATTCATCTTATTCCAACACAGGTAGCTAGCATTTTTTTGCTCATTATAATCGATACACCCACACAGGCACTCTATGCACTTTTCTCAAACCCTCACAACTTTCACTACAATTAACCCAGCTCATTCACATTTCGTTGTTTCACCTCACCCTTTTTTTGCATTACGTTTTCACCATACTTTCAGAATTTCCCCCATTACCAAGTACACCTCAGCACAGTAAGCACACTCACCTTTATCATTTGAACATCAACACCCCCCTCTTTATATTATACTAAATTCATCTAATTCATGCAAAATCCAAATTAACTAAACTATAAACTATCCAAACTAATGGTGAAATTATGCAATCAAACCCATAGGTTCAACCAATATGAATAATTATCTAACTTAATATGTGCCAGTTCACAGTCATAAAAAAACTACACAAAATATTCATTCATATATATACTTGACCAAGTTCTCTCCATGTCCAGTTGCAGGTGCCTTGCCCATCCCCCCCCCCCTCCATCCTCCCACGTAGCTCCAAGTGCTTGGCTCCTTGCAAGTCCGATGGACTGTGGATCCGCCTGGTGGGTGCGGAGGGGACGTGCAGAGCCGGTGGATTGTCGAGCGCGAATGGTTCAAGCTATCTGGTCTGTGTGATGCATCTCCACCTTTGCATTTATTTAATGGTAAATACACCTCCATGTATATGGAGATACATGTTTTTGTACAACTGTAAATGATACAATGATATTTTCGTATACTGTCAAATGGTGTGAATTAAATCTTATTCTTTGATATATTTTTCTAGAACCCTAAACCCCCTGAAGAAGACCAGAATGGGTCGAAATGCATTGGGGTGTTCATTTGGATATTAATGTCACAATATAATTGACCAGTCATGTTCTCCTGGAGGCCTCTTTGTCATGAATGATGTTTTGTGCTGTTGATTGTATCATGAACCAGAGCTTGTATTTTAATAAATGTATTCATTTTATTCCCAATTTCTTCATTCAAATTATTCAACAAATTTATATAATCTTTCCAATGTTTTGCTGCCTAAAAAACCCCCTGGGGAAATTTTCCTTTGTTGTGTACACTTCTTGGGTTGTGCAGCCCCGGGTACTCTCGCATATGTGTTCTTTCCTTCCTTTTTAGTGTACTGTGTCCTTTGCACAGCGTTCACCTAAAGGTACCTCAATACAATTAGTGGTGTTTTCATACTAAAACCACAGGCAGGGAGCTGCATTAATTTCATTTAGCGTACTTCTGTCCTTTGCACAGCGTTCACCTAAAGGTACCTCAATACAATTAGTGGTGTTCTCATACTAAAACCACAGGCAGGGAGCTGCATTAATTTAATTTAGTGTACTTTGTCCTTTGCACAACATGCACCTAAAGGTACCTGAATACAATTGGTGGTGTTCTCAAATTAATACCACAGGCAGGGAGCTGCAAGTATTTTCAGTTAGTGTACTGTGTTCTCTGCACAGTGTGCACCTAAAACTAACTGAAGACAATTGCTGCTTTTCTCATACTAATACCACAGCAGGCAGTTGATTGTGCTAGCTGCAGTACAATCACTATATATCTATATATAAACATCCCACCTGTCAGGGACGTGCTGGGCTTGAACCTGGGACCTCTTCTGTGTCTGGCATGGACTCTTCCAGCGGAGCTATCTGAGATGCTGGACAGTAGGGATGAGCCGAACACCCCCGGGTTCGGTTCGCACCAGAACCTTCGAACGGACCGAAAGTTCGCGCGAATTTTCGAACCCTATTCGTTATAATGGACGCGAACGTTCGAAATCAAAATTGCTAATTACAACGGCCAATATGCATGTTAATGTTCTAAAACAGGTTTGGGGACCCGGGTCCTGCCCCAGGGGACATATATCAATGCAAAAAGAAATTTTAAAAACTAAAGTTTTTTCGGGAGCAGTCATTTTAATGATGCATAAAGTGAAAAAAAAAAAAGTGAAATTTTCCTTTAAATATGGTACCTGGGGGGTGTCTAAAGTATGCCTGTGAAGTGGCATGTGTTTCCCGTGTTTAGAACTGTCCTTGCACAAAATGACATTTGTAAAGGAAAAAAAGAAGCCATTTAAAACCACTTGCGGCTTTAATGTCATGTCTTGTCCTGGCCGCCATATGGCTGAAAATCCTTGAGAAAAATGGCATGGCTACCCCATCACCCCCCCCCCCCACCCCAGCCCCTTTGGGTCTTGTATGGATACTAAGGGGGACCCCGCACCCAAAATAAAACCCTATACCTACAACCCTATATACTCTGAACAGCAGTATATAGGTGGTGCAAACAAGACATGGACTGTAGGTTTGTTCTTAAGTAGAATCTGAACAGGTACATTATGAAGTGTAGCTACATCCCAAAAAAATCAATTTTTAAGCTTTTTGGAGAACATAGGGAGGGGTTATCACCCCTGTAACATTTGCTGTCTTTGCACATCTGTTCAGAACATGTCACCTCACTTTCCGTCCCAATGACAAATGTTTTTGGAAAAGTGGGGTTTTAATTGAAACAAGGATTGGTGATAAAGCATCAGTAGAGAGGAGATACCTTTTTCCCAAATTAAATCTAACAGGATAGAATTTTCCTTCCTAGGGGTAGATTTCCTCTCACTTCCTGTTTTCTCTTGCCGTTTGCAAGTAGGAGTCGTTTGTAAGTTGGATGTTTGAAAGTAGGGGCCTGCCGTATATACTCTGCAGAAATTTGCCCTATTAGATGTTGGTGTAGCCACAAGACTGGTGGGCACAGGAATGGGCCCTGCTGTGAGTTAATAGATCAAGATTTGTACTTGCATGCACCTGTTGAACCGGGCAGAAAAATTGGGCCTTTGGTGGTGGTGGTGGTGGTGGTGGACGGTGTTGCCACAAGACTGTAAGCCCTCACAGTTACTCTTGGTGGGTGCAGGAATGGGCCCTGCTGTGAGTTATTAGATCAAGATTTGTAATTGCATGCACCTGTTGAACAGGGCAGAAAAATTGGGCCTTTGGTGGTGGTGGTGGTGGTGGACGGTGTTGCCACAAGACTGTAGGCCCTCATAGTTACTCTTGGTGGGCGCAGGAATGGGCCCTGCTGTGAACTATTAGATCAAGATTTGTAATTACACGCCCCTGTTAAACAGGGGCTGAAAAATTGTGCCTTAGGCATTGGTGCTGGTGCCACAACACTGCAACCCCTCACAGATACTGTACTTGGAGCACAGCAGTCACACCTGTTGCGAAGCATCTTTTTAAAAAATTGTAATTACACGCCCCTGTTATACAGGGGCTGAAAAATTGTGCCTTAGGCACTGGTGCTGGTGCCACAACACTGCAACCCCTCACAGATACTGTACTCTGAGCACAGCAATGAGACCTGTTGCAAAGCATTGCCTAAAAATTGTAATTACACGCCCCAACAGGGGCTGAAAAATTGTGCCTTAGGCACTGGTGCTGGTGCCACAACACTGCAACCCCTCACAGATACTGTACTCTGAGCACAGCAGTCACACCTGTTGCGAAGCATCTTTTTAAAAAATTGTAATTACACGCCCCTGTTATACAGGGGCTGAAAAATTGTGCCTTAGGCACTGGTGTGGTGGCATGGATCATTGAGGAGGAGGAAGAGGATAGTCAGTGAACATAACAGGACAGTCACTCAGCATCAGCATAGGCAGTCTTGAAGGGATGTGACATTATAAATTATTCCGTTATATCCGCTTCAGGTGTCTGGTAGCTGGTGGTGATCCAAGACTGATTCATTTTTATGAAGATCAGTCGATCAACCGAGTCGGTGGACAGGCGCACCCTATGATCGGTGACAAATCCTCCAGCAGCACTGAATGTGCGTTCGGAAAGAACGCTGGATGCAGGACAGGCCAGTAGCTCAATTGCATACTGTGCAAGCTCTGGCCAGTGATCCATCCTCAGGACCCAGTAAGCCAGAGGATTTTCGGTGGGAAAGGTGTCCAAGTCTGACCTTGCCCCTAGGTATTCCTGCACCATGTATATCAGACGCTGGCGATGGTTGCTGGAACCGATCATACCTTGGGGCTGCGGACTAAAAAATTGTCTGAACGCATCGGTCAGACGTCCACCTTCCCCACCGCTTCTTCTGCTACTGACCGAAGCCTCAGCAACTCATCGTCCAGGACCAGGAGTTTGTAACCTCCCAGTTTCTGGGAACGCGTTGCACAGACCTTTCTGCAAGGCCTCCCTGAGATGTCTCATCCTCTGCTCCCTCTGCGACGGCAAGATAAGGTCCGCAACCTTACCCTTGTACCGTGGATCAAGGAGAGTGGCCAGCCAGTAATGGTCACTCTCCTTGATCCGAAGAACACGAGGATCCTTCCGCAGGCTTTGCAGGATCAGGGAGGCCATGCAGCGTAGGTTAGCTGAGGCATTCGGTCCGGAGTCTTCTGGGTCACTGAGGATGACATGATCGCCAGCCACCTCCTCCCAGCCACGTACAAGTCCACTGGTTTGTTGGGACTGTACATCATCCCTAAAAGACTGCTGCTGCTGATGCTGAGTGCCAGGCTCCACCTCCATGCTCACACAATCCTCCTCCTCCTCCTCCTCCTCCTCCTCTTCCTGTGTGATGGGTGGGACAGAAGGAACATTGTCTGGATAAAGGGGGCCTTGAGAGACAAGGAAGTCCTCCTCTTCCTGCCTCTGTTCTGCCTCAAGTGCCCTGTCCATTATCCCACGCAGCGTATGCTCCAACAGGTGGACAAGAGGTACAGTGTCACTGATGCATGCACTGTCACTGCTCACCATCCTCGTGGCCTCCTCAAATGGTGAGAGGACAGTGCATGCATCCCTGATCATGCTCCACTGGCGTGGGGAAAAAAAGCCAAGCTCCCCTGACCCTGTCCTGGTGCCGTAGTCGCAAAGGTACTCATTGATGGCCCTCTGCTGCGTGTGCAGTCGCTGCAGCATGGCCAACGTTGAGTTCCACCTGGTGGGCATGTCACATATTAGGCGGTTCTTGGGCAGGTTCAGCTCCTTTTGCAGCTCAGTCAGCCGAGCACTGGCATTATAAGATCGGCGGAAATGCACACAGACTTTCCTGGCCTGCCTCAGGACATCCTGTAAGCCTGGGAACCTGCCCAAGAACCGCTGCACCACCAGGTTGAGGACGTGAGCCATACAGGGCACATGGGTGAGCTGCCCCTGTCGCAGGGCGGAGAGGAGGTTGGTGCCATTATCAGAAACGACCATTCCTGGCTTAAGCTGGCGTGGCGTCAACCACCTCTCGGCCTGCCCCTGCAGAGCTGCCAGAACCTCTGGCCCAGTGTGGCTCCTGTCCCCCAAACACACCAGCGCAAGCACGGCATGGCATCTTTTTGCCTGCGTACTCGCGTAGCCCCTTGTACGCCTACGGAGCACCGCTGGTTCCGAGGACAGAGCACTCAAAGAGGACATGGAGGAAGAAGAAGAGGAGGGGGTGGAGGAGAGAGGTGTGTCACAACCAGTAGTAGCATTTTGGAGGCGTGGTGGCGGAACAACCTCCAACACTACTGCACCTTGTCCTGCATCCCTCCCAGCTACCAATAGAGTGACCCAATGGGCCGTGAAAGAAAGATAACGTCCCTGTCCATGCCTGCTGGACCATGAGTCAGCGGTAATATGCACCTTACCGCTGACCGCCCTGTCCAGCGAGGCATGGACATTGCCTTCCACATGCCAGTAGAGAGACGGAATCGCCTTCCGTGAGAAAAAGTGGCGTTTGGGAACCTGCCACTGAGGAACCGCACATTGAACAAACTCACGGAAGGGGGCCGAGTCTATCAACTGAAAAGGCAGCAGTTGAAGTGCTAGCAATTTAGCCAAGCTAGCATTCAACCGCTGGGCATGTGGATGGCTGGGAGTATACTTCTTTCGACGGTCCAGCAGCTGGGGCAGGGAAATTTGTCTGCTACAATCGGACGTCGGTGTACTGCAAGTACTTGGTTGTGACACACCTAATTCTACACCTTCAGTCCTCTCAGAGCAGCTTTCAGAGAGGACTGAAGATATAGTGGGGATGGAGATCCCAGCTGATGAGGAGCAAGGAGAGGTCCGCTTTGTTCTTTGGTGTGGGTCTTTTATGTGTGCTTGCCAACGAGCTGCATGGCAGGTCGACATATGTCTGCTCATGCTTGTGGTGCCCAAGCGGCTGATGTTTTGGCCACGCGAGATACGCTTGAGACAAATATTGCAAATAGCAGTGGTGCGATCTGATGCACTCGTCTCAAAAAAGGCCCACACCAAAGAACTTTTGTGATAACGTGCAGAGGCAGCGCCCTGCACAGGCGGAGCTCTGCGGTGTGGTACAGTTGCTGTGCTGGCCTCTAGCTGGCCTCCAGGGGGCATCCTGCCTCGTTGGACATGTGACGCTGCATCCTCCTCCTCCTCCTCCTCTCTCCCTTCAGGCACCCACGTGGAGTCAGTGACCTCATCATCCCCTCCCTCTTCACCACTAGAGCAAACCTGGCAGTAAGCTGCAGCTGGTGGAACACTACTGCCAGATTGCTGTCCTTCAGCATCCCCTCTCTCTGCGCGCACACTACTGACTTCCTCAAGCTGGGTATCATCATCCGAGCCTTCGAATCGTTGGGCATCCTCCTGGAGCATGTACCCAACACTGTGCTCAAACAGTTCGGGGGACTCCTCAGGAGGACATGGTGGGTCTAGGGAAGGGGTGGCTGATGATGCCATTGAGTACGCGTTGGCAGCTGCTCTGCCAGTACCCTGAGCCTGGGTGAGAGAGGATGAGGAGGATGAGGAGGGCTTGGTCATCCATTCTACCAAGCCTTCGGCATGATGCGGCTCCACATGTCCAGCTGCCGAAAACAAAGACAAGCGTGTCCCATGGCCACGTGCTGATGACGATGCACGACCACGTCCACGGCCAGCACTGTTGTCTCTAGAAACAGAGCCTGCCTGCCCTGTGTTCTTGCCTCGGCACGCTCTGCCTCTCCTTGGCGGTCTTCCAGCCATTGTAGTCGGTAGTGTATATAGTATAAAAAATAGAACTCCTATGTGTGCTCACAACACACTGTAGGTCCTATGGGTGCTGACACTAACACACTATAGGTACTATGTGTGCTGCTGACAAGAAAATATAGGAGCTCTGTTTGCTGCCACTAACACACTAGAAGTCCTATGGGTGCTGCTGAGAAGAAAATATAGGAGCTCTGTGTGATGCCACTAACACACTAGAAGTCCTATGGGTGCTGCTGAGAAGAAAATATAGGAGCTCTGTTTGCTGCCACTAACACACTAGAAGTCCTATGGGTGCTGCTGAGAAGAAAATATAGGAGCTCTGTTTGCTGCCACTAACACACTAGAAGTCCTATGGGTGCTGCTGAGAAGAAAATATAGGAGCTCTGTTTGCTGCCACTAACACACTAGAAGTCCTATGGGTGCTGCTGAGAAGAAAATATAGGAGCTCTGTGTGATGCCACTAACACACTAGAAGTCCTATGGGTGCTGCTGAGAAGAAAATATAGGAGCTCTGTTTGCTGCCACTAACACACTAGAAGTCCTATGGGTGCTGCTGAGAAGAAAATATAGGAGCTCTGTTTGCTGCCACTAACACACTAGAAGTCCTATGGGTGCTGCTGAGAAGAAAATATAGGAGCTCTGTTTGCTGCCACTAACACACTAGAAGTCATATGGGTGCTGCTGAGAAGAAAATATAGGAGCTCTGTTTGCTGCCACTAACACACTAGAAGTCCTATGGGTGCTGCTGAGAAGAAAATATAGGAGCTCTGTGTGATGCCACTAACACACTAGAAGTCCTATGGGTGCTGCTGAGAAGAAAATATAGGAGCTCTGTTTGCTGCCACTAACACACTAGAAGTCCTATGGGTGCTGCTGAGAAGAAAATATAGGAGCTCTGTTTGCTGCCACTAACACACTAGAAGTCCTATGGGTGCTGCTGAGAAGAAAATATAGGAGCTCTGTGTGATGCCACTAACACACTAGAAGTCCTATGGGTGCTGCTGAGAAGAAAATATAGGAGCTCTGTTTGCTGCCACTAACACACTAGAAGTCCTATGGGTGCTGCTGAGAAGAAAATATAGGAGCTCTGTTTGCTGCCACTAACACACTAGAAGTCCTATGGGTGCTGCTGAGAAGAAAATATAGGAGCTCTGTGTGATGCCACTAACACACTAGAAGTCCTATGGGTGCTGCTGAGAAGAAAATATAGGAGCTCTGTTTGCTGCCACTAACACACTAGAAGTCCTATGGGTGCTGCTGAGAAGAAAATATAGGAGCTCTGTTTGCTGCCACTAACACACTAGAAGTCCTATGGGTGCTGCTGAGAAGAAAATATAGGAGCTCTGTTTGCTACCACTAGGGATGAGCTTCGTGTTCGAGTCGAACATACGTTCGACTCGAACATTGGCTGTTCGATCGTTCGACGAAGATCGAACGATTTGGGCCGTTCGCGCCAAATTCGAGTGACGCGAACGGCCCACAATGCACTACGCCATCGCAGTGTCATCCAGGCGCTGTGATTGGCCAAGCATGCACTGTGACCCCGCATGATTGGCCAATCACAGCGCCGGCAGCGAGGAGAGCAATGATTGGCCACAGGCAGGATGCCTGTGGCCAATTATTGCTGAGGGTGTTTAGTACACGCCCCACACTATAAAAGGCCGCCAGCACGGCGGCCTAGTGTAGTGTGTTCCGGAGCAGGGATAGAGTAGCATAGGCAGGGACAGTGACTGTTATTTCTTTCTTGCTTAACCTGGATTCCTTTAGTTTAGGGAAAGAGAAGGATAGGTAGGGAGAGTGTCAGTGTGTTTTGTGCTTCTGCTATAGTGTGCTTAAAAAAAAACATTTATTCTAGGGACAGAAAACTCTAGGTAGGGACAGTGTCAGTTTCTTTCACTCTGCAAGTCCTTGTTTCCAGGGACCTGGAAGGACAGTGAGTGAATTGTCCTTTTGCTATATTGTGATTAAAAAAAACATTTATTCTAGGGACAGAAAACTCTAGGTAGGGACAGTGTCAGTTTCTTTCACTCTGCAAGTCCTTGTTTCCAGGGACCTGGAAGGACAGTGAGTGAATTGTCCTTTTGCTATATTGTGATTAAAAAAAACATTTATTCTAGGGACAGAAAACTCTAGGTAGGGACAGTGTCAGTTTCTTTCACTCTGCAAGTCCTTGTTTCCAGGGACCTGGAAGGACAGTGAGTGAATTGTCCTTTTGCTATATTGTGATTAAAAAAAACATTTATTCTAGGGACAGAAAACTCTAGGTAGGGACAGTGTCAGTTTCTTTCACTCTGCAAGTCCTTGTTTCCAGGGACCTGGAAGGACAGTGAGTGAATTGTCCTTTTGCTATATTGTGATTAAAAAAAACATTTTTTTCTAGGGACAGAAAACTGTAGGTAGGGAGAGTATTTTTTTTCTTTCACTCTGCAAGTCCTTGTTTCCAGGGACCTGTAAGGACAGTGAGTTAATTGTCCTTGTGCTATATTGTGCTGAAAAAAACATTTATTCCAGGGACAGAAAACTCTAGGTAGGGACAGTGTCAGTTTCTTTCACTCTGCAAGTCCTTGTTTCCAGGGACCTGGAAGGACAGTGAGTGAATTGTCCTTTTGCTATATTGTGATTAAAAAAAACATTTTTTTCTAGGGACAGAAAACTGTAGGTAGGGAGAGTGTTTTTTTTCTTTCACTCTGCAAGTCCTTGTTTCCAGGGACCTGTAAGGACAGTGAGTTAATTTTCCTTGTGCTATATTGTGATTAAAAAAAACATTTATTCTAGGGACAGAAAACTCTAGGTAGGGACAGTGTCAGTTTCTTTCACTCTGCAAGTCCTTGTTTCCAGGGACCTGGAAGGACAGTGAGTGAATTGTCCTTTTGCTATATTGTGATTAAAAAAAACATTTATTCTAGGGACAGAAAACTCTAGGTAGGGACAGTGTCAGTTTCTTTCACTCTGCAAGTCCTTGTTTCCAGGGACCTGGAAGGACAGTGAGTGAATTGTCCTTTTGCTATATTGTGATTAAAAAAAACATTTATTCTAGGGACAGAAAACTCTAGGTAGGGACAGTGTCAGTTTCTTTCACTCTGCAAGTCCTTGTTTCCAGGGACCTGGAAGGACAGTGAGTGAATTGTCCTTTTGCTATATTGTGATTAAAAAAAACATTTATTCTAGGGACAGAAAACTCTAGGTAGGGACAGTGTCAGTTTCTTTCACTCTGCAAGTCCTTGTTTCCAGGGACCTGGAAGGACAGTGAGTGAATTGTCCTTTTGCTATATTGTGATTAAAAAAAACATTTATTCTAGGGACAGAAAACTCTAGGTAGGGACAGTGTCAGTTTCTTTCACTCTGCAAGTCCTTGTTTCCAGGGACCTGGAAGGACAGTGAGTGAATTGTCCTTTTGCTATATTGTGATTAAAAAAAACATTTTTTTCTAGGGACAGAAAACTGTAGGTAGGGAGAGTATTTTTTTTCTTTCACTCTGCAAGTCCTTGTTTCCAGGGACCTGTAAGGACAGTGAGTTAATTGTCCTTGTGCTATATTGTGCTGAAAAAAACATTTATTCCAGGGACAGAAAACTCTAGGTAGGGACAGTGTCAGTTTCTTTCACTCTGCAAGTCCTTGTTTCCAGGGACCTGGAAGGACAGTGAGTGAATTGTCCTTTTGCTATATTGTGATTAAAAAAAACATTTTTTTCTAGGGACAGAAAACTGTAGGTAGGGAGAGTGTTTTTTTTCTTTCACTCTGCAAGTCCTTGTTTCCAGGGACCTGTAAGGACAGTGAGTTAATTTTCCTTGTGCTATATTGTGATTAAAAAAAACATTTATTCTAGGGACAGAAAACTCTAGGTAGGGACAGTGTCAGTTTCTTTCACTCTGCAAGTCCTTGTTTCCAGGGACCTGGAAGGACAGTGAGTGAATTGTCCTTTTGCTATATTGTGATTAAAAAAAACATTTTTTTCTAGGGACAGAAAACTGTAGGTAGGGAGAGTATTTTTTTTCTTTCACTCTGCAAGTCCTTGTTTCCAGGGACCTGTAAGGACAGTGAGTTAATTGTCCTTGTGCTATATTGTGCTGAAAAAAACATTTATTCCAGGGACAGAAAACTCTAGGTAGGGACAGTGTCAGTTTCTTTCACTCTGCAAGTCCTTGTTTCCAGGGACCTGGAAGGACAGTGAGTGAATTGTCCTTTTGCTATATTGTGATTAAAAAAAACATTTATTCTAGGGACAGAAAACTCTAGGTAGGGACAGTGTCAGTTTCTTTCACTCTGCAAGTCCTTGTTTCCAGGGACCTGGAAGGACAGTGAGTGAATTGTCCTTTTGCTATATTGTGATTAAAAAAAACATTTATTCTAGGGACAGAAAACTCTAGGTAGGGACAGTGTCAGTTTCTTTCACTCTGCAAGTCCTTGTTTCCAGGGACCTGGAAGGACAGTGAGTGAATTGTCCTTTTGCTATATTGTGATTAAAAAAAACATTTATTCTAGGGACAGAAAACTCTAGGTAGGGACAGTGTCAGTTTCTTTCACTCTGCAAGTCCTTGTTTCCAGGGACCTGGAAGGACAGTGAGTGAATTGTCCTTTTGCTATATTGTGATTAAAAAAAACATTTATTCTAGGGACAGAAAACTCTAGGTAGGGACAGTGTCAGTTTCTTTCACTCTGCAAGTCCTTGTTTCCAGGGACCTGGAAGGACAGTGAGTGAATTGTCCTTTTGCTATATTGTGATTAAAAAAAACATTTTTTTCTAGGGACAGAAAACTGTAGGTAGGGAGAGTATTTTTTTTCTTTCACTCTGCAAGTCCTTGTTTCCAGGGACCTGTAAGGACAGTGAGTTAATTGTCCTTGTGCTATATTGTGCTGAAAAAAACATTTATTCCAGGGACAGAAAACTCTAGGTAGGGACAGTGTCAGTTTCTTTCACTCTGCAAGTCCTTGTTTCCAGGGACCTGGAAGGACAGTGAGTGAATTGTCCTTTTGCTATATTGTGATTAAAAAAAACATTTTTTTCTAGGGACAGAAAACTGTAGGTAGGGAGAGTGTTTTTTTTCTTTCACTCTGCAAGTCCTTGTTTCCAGGGACCTGTAAGGACAGTGAGTTAATTTTCCTTGTGCTATATTGTGATTAAAAAAAACATTTATTCTAGGGACAGAAAACTCTAGGTAGGGACAGTGTCAGTTTCTTTCACTCTGCAAGTCCTTGTTTCCAGGGACCTGGAAGGACAGTGAGTGAATTGTCCTTTTGCTATATTGTGATTAAAAAAAACATTTTTTTCTAGGGACAGAAAACTGTAGGTAGGGAGAGTATTTTTTTTCTTTCACTCTGCAAGTCCTTGTTTCCAGGGACCTGTAAGGACAGTGAGTTAATTGTCCTTGTGCTATATTGTGCTGAAAAAAACATTTATTCCAGGGACAGAAAACTCTAGGTAGGGACAGTGTCAGTTTCTTTCACTCTGCAAGTCCTTGTTTCCAGGGACCTGGAAGGACAGTGAGTGAATTGTCCTTTTGCTATATTGTGATTAAAAAAAACATTTTTTTTCTAGGGACAGAAAACTGTAGGTAGGGAGAGTGTTTTTTTTCTTTCACTCTGCAAGTCCTTGTTTCCAGGGACCTGTAAGGACAGTGAGTTAATTTTCCTTGTGCTATATTGTGATTAAAAAAAACATTTTTTCTAGGGACAGAAAACTGTAGGTAGGGAGAGTGTTTTTTTTCTTTCACTCTGCAAGTCCTTGTTTCCAGGGACAGAGAAGGACACCTGAAGGTAGCCCTTATTGCTTTTTTCCCATCTCCCTGCAGGCCATCTATTAGAATGTCTGGAAGGCAAACAAGGAGAGGCAGACAGTCAGGAGGCAATAAAAGAGGGCAAGCAGGCTCTGTGTCTGGGGGCAACAGTGCTGGTCGTGGACGCGGTGCATTGTCATCAGCACATGGCCATGGGACACGCTTGTCCTTCTTTTCGGCAGCTGGACATGTTGAGCCACATCATGCCGAAGACTTGGTAGAGTGGATGACCAAGCCCTCCTCCTCCTCCTCATCCTCTCTCACCCAGGCTCAGGGTACTGGAAAAGCAGCTGCCAAAGCGTCGTCTTCCCTGGTATCAATGTCAGACAAATCATCAGTCACTCCTTCCCTAGACCCACCATGTCCTCCTCCTGAGGAGTCCCCCGAACTGTTTCAGCACAGTGTTGGGTACATGCTCCAGGAGGATGCCCAGCGTTTCGAAGGGTCTGATGATGAAACCCAGCTAGAGGAAGGCAGTAGCGTGAGAGCAGACAGAGGGGATGCTCAAGAAGGACACCAATCTGGCAGTCATGTTCCAGCAGCTGCAGCATACTGCCAGATTGGCTCCAGTGATGAGGAGGGAGGGGATGATGAGGTCAATGACTCCACGTGGGTGCCTAATAGGAGAGAGGAGGAGGAGGAGGATGAGGAGGAGGCACATCTCCAACGAGGCAGGATGCCCTTTGGTGGCCAGCGTAAGGGCAGTACACCGACGGAATCACACCGCAGAGCTCCGCCTGTGCAGGGCGCTGCCTCTGCCCGTCATTCAAAAAGTTCTTTGGTGTGGGCCTTTTTTGAGGCTAGTGCATCAGATCGCACAGCTGCTGTTTGCAACATATGTCTCAAGCGTATATCGCGTGGCCAAAACATCAGCCGCTTGGGTACCACATGCCTGACCAGACATATGTTGACCTGCCATGCAGCTCGTTGGCAAGCCTACCTCAAAGACCCACACCAAAGAACAAAGCGGACCTCTCCTTGCACCGCATCAGCTGGGATCTCCAACCCCACTATAACTTCAGTCCTCTCTGAAACATGCACTGAGAGGAATGAAGGTGTAGAATTAGGTGTGTCACAGCCAAGTACTTGCGCCCACTCTGCTAGCAGTACACCGACGTCCGATTCTAGCAGGCAAATTTCCCTGCCCCAGCTGCTGGACCGTCGAAAGAAGTTCACTCCCAGCCATCCACATGCCCAGCGGTTGAATGCTAGCTTGGCTAAATTGCTAGCGCTTCAACTGCTGCCTTTTCAGTTGGTAGACTCGGCCCCCTTCCGTGAGTTTGTGCAATGTGCGGTTCCTCAGTGGCAGGTTCCCAAACGCCACTTTTTCTCACGGAAGGCTATTCCGGCTCTCTACCGGCATGTGGAAGGCAATGTCTTGGCCTCGCTGGACAGGGCGGTCAGCGGTAAGGTGCATATTACCGCTGACTCATGGTCCAGCAGGCATGGACAGGGACGTTACCTTTCTTTCACGGCCCATTGGGTCACTCTTTTGGCAGCTGGGAAGGATTCAGGACAAGGTGCAGTAGTGTTGGAGGTTGTCCCACCGCCACGCCTCCAAAATGCTACTACTGGTTGTGACACACCTCTCTCCTCCACCCCCTCCTCTTCTTCTTCCTCCATGGCCTCTTCCTGTGGTTTGTCCTATGAACCAGCGGTGCTCCGTAGCCGTTCACGGGGCTACGCAAGTACGCAGGCAAAAAGATGCCATGCCGTGCTTGCGCTGGTGTGTTTGGGGGACAGAAGCCACACTGGGGCAGAGGTCCTGTCTGCTCTGCAGGGCCAGGCCGAGAGGTGGTTGACGCCACGCCAGCTTAAGCCAGGAATGGTGGTTTGCGACAATGGCACCAACCTCCTCTCCGCCCTCCGACAGGGACAACTGACCCATGTGCCCTGTGTGGCTCACGTCCTTAACCTGGTGGTGCAGCGGTTCTTGGGCAGGTACCCGGGCTTACAGGATGTCCTGAGGCAGGCCAGGAAAGTCTGTGTGCATTTCCGCAGATCTTATAATGCCAGTGCTCGCCTGGCTGAGCTGCAAAAGGAGTTGAACCTGCCCAAGAACCGCCTTATATGTGACATGCCCACCAGGTGGAACTCAACGTTGGCCATGCTGCAGCGGCTGCACACGCAGCAGAGGGCCATCAATGAGTACCTGTGCGACTACGGCACCAGGACAGGGTCAGGGGAGCTTGGTTTTTTTTCTCCACGCCAGTGGGGCATGATCAGGGATGCATGCACTGTCCTGGCACCATTTGAGGAGGCCACGAGGATGGTGAGCAGTGACAGTGCATGCATCAGTGACACTGTACCTCTTGTCCACCTGTTGGAGCACACGCTGCGTGGAATAATGGACAGGGCACTTGAGGCAGAACAGAGGCAGGAAGAGGAGGACTTCCTTGCCTCTCAAGGCCCCCTTTACCCAGACAGTGTTCCTTCTGTCCCACCCATCGCACAGGAAGAGGAGGAGGAGGAGGAGGAGGAGGAGGATTGTGTCAGCATGGAGGTGGAGGCTGGCACTCAGCATCATCAGCAGCAGTCTTTTAGGGATGATTTACAGTCCCAAGAAACCAGTGGACTTGTACGTGGCTGGGAGGAGGTGGCTGCGGATCATGTCGTCCTTAGTGACCCAGAGGACTCCGGAGCGAATGCCTCAGCAAACCTACGCTGCATGGCCTCCCTGATCCTGCAAAGTCTGCGGAAGGATCCTCGTATTCTTCGGATCAAGGAGAGGGACCATTACTGGCTGGCCACTCTCCTTGATCCACGGTACAAGGGTAAGGTTGCGGACCTTATGTTACCGTCGCAGAGGGAGCAGAGGATGAGACAACTCCGGGAGGCCTTGCAGAAAGGTCTGTGCAACGCGTTCCCAGAGACTGGGAGGTTGCAAACTCCTGGTCCTGGACAACGAGTTGCTGAGGCTTCGGCCAGTCAAAGAAGGAGCGGTGGGGAAGGTGGCCGTCTGACCGATGCGTTCAGACAATTCTTTAGTCCGCAGCCCCAAAGTATGATTGGTTCCAGCAACCATCGCCAGCGTCTGATAAACATGGTGCAGGAATATCTAGGGGCAAGGTCAGACTTGGACACCTTCCCCACCGAAAATCCTCTGGCTTACTGGGTCTTGAGGATGGATCACTGGCCAGAGCTTGCACAGTATGCAATTGAGCTACTGGCCTGTCCTGCATCCAGCGTTCTTTCGGAACGCACATTCAGTGCTGCTGGAGGATTTGTCACGGATCACAGGGTGCGCCTGTCCACCGACTCGGTTGATCGACTGACTTTCATCAAGATGAACCAGTCTTGGATCACCACCAGCTACCACACACCTGATGCTGATATAACAGACTAATTGATTTTAAAATGTCACATCCCTTCAAGACTGATGCTGATGCTGAGTGCCTGTGCTGTTATGTTGACTGGCTATCCTCCTCCTCCGAGTCCTCAATGATACGATTGATGATGATAGCTTGGAAGATCATTTTTGTTTATGGGTGCCGCCACCAGTGCCTAACGCCCAATTTTTCAGCCCCTGTTTAACAGGGGCGTGTAATTACAATTTTTGAAGCAATACTTTGCAACAGGGCTCATTGCTGTGCTCCAAGTACAGTATCTGTGAGGAGTTGCAGTGTTGTGCCACCAGTGCCTAAGGCCCAATTTTTCAGCCCCTGTTTAACAGGGGCGTGTCATTACAATTTTTGAAGCAATACTTTGCAACAGGGCTCATTGCTGTGCTCCAAGTACAGTATCTGTGAGGGGTTGCAGTGTTGTGCCACCAGTGCCTAAGGCCCAATTTTTCAGCCCCTGTTCAACAGGGGCATGTAATTACAATTCTTGATCTAATAATTCACAGCAGGGCCCATTGCTGCACCCACCAAGAGTAACTGTCAGGGCTTACAGTGTTGTGGCACCAGCACCACCATCAAAGGCCCAATTTTTACTACCACTGTTCAACAATTATATGTAATTAAAATTCCTGATATAATAGTTGACAGCAGGGCGTTCCAGCACCAACCAAGAGTAACTGTGAGTGCTTACAGTGTTGTGCCAACACCAACAACTAAGGGGCCTATTTCTGCAGAGTATATACGGCAGGTCCCTACTTTCAAACATCCAACTTACAAACGACTCCTACTTGCAAACGCAAGAAGACAACAGGAAGTGAGAGGAAATCTACCACTAGGAAGGAAAATTCTCTCCTGTAAGAATAAATATGGGAGAAAGGTGTCTCCTCTGTACTGATGCTTTATCAGCAATCCTTGTTTCAAGAAAAACACCACATTTCAAAAACAGTTGTCATTGGGACGGAAAGTGAGGTGAAATGTTCTGAACAGGGGCACAGACAGCAAAACAAATGTTACAGGGGTGATAACCCTTACCTATGTTTTCCAAAAAGTTTAAAAATAGATTTTTGGGCTGGAGCTACACTTCAACAATGTACCTGTTCAAAATTACAAACAGATTCTACATAAGAACAAACCTACAGTCCCTGTCTTGTATGCACCGCCTGTATACGGCTGTTCAGAGTATATAGGGCCTTTTTTATTTTATGTGCGGGGTTCCCCTTAATATCCATACAAGACCCAAAGGGGCTGGTAATGGGCTGGGGTAGGGGGGGGGGGTCATGGGGTAGCTATGCCATTTTTCTTAAAGAATTTCATCCATATTACCGGGACCAGACATTACATTAAAGCCGCAAGCAGTTTTAAATGGCTTTTTTTTCCTTTAGAAGTGTCATTTTGTGCAGGGACAGTTCTAAACACGGGAAACACGTGGCACTTCACAGGCATACTTTAGACACCCCCCAGGTACGATATTTAAAGGAATATTTGACTTTTTTTTTTTCACTTTATGCATCATTAAAATGACTGCTCCCGAAAAACGACCGTTTTTAAAACTTCTTTTTGCATTGTTACATGTCCCCTGGTGCAGAACCCGGGTTCCCAAACCCTTTTTAGGACAATAACATGCATAATAGTTGTTATAATTAGCACTTTAGAATTCGAACGTTCGCATCCATTGTATTTAATAGGGTTCTAATGTTCGTTCGAACTTCCGGTCCGTTCGCGGGTTCTGGTGCGAACCGAACCCGGGGGTGTTCGGCTCATCACTAGCTACCACTAACACACTAGAAGTCCTATGGGTGCTGCTGAGAAGAAAATATAGGAGCTCTGTGTGATGCCACTAACACACTAGAAGTCCTATGGGTGCTGCTGAGAAGAAAATATAGGAGCTCTGTTTGCTGCCACTAACACACTAGAAGTCCTATGGGTGCTGCTGAGAAGAAAATATAGGAGCTCTGTTTGCTGCCACTAACACACTAGAAGTCCTATGGGTGCTGCTGAGAAGAAAATATAGGAGCTCTGTTTGCTGCCACTAACACACTAGAAGTCCTATGGGTGCTGCTGAGAAGAAAATATAGGAGCTCTGTTTGCTGCCACTAACACACTAGAAGTCCTATGGGTGCTGCTGAGAAGAAAATATAGGAGCTCTGTGTGATGCCACTAACACACTAGAAGTCCTATGGGTGCTGCTGAGAAGAAAATATAGGAGCTCTGTTTGCTGCCACTAACACACTAGAAGTCCTATGGGTGCTGCTGAGAAGAAAATATAGGAGCTCTGTTTGCTGCCACTAACACACTAGAAGTCCTATGGGTGCTGCTGAGAAGAAAATATAGGAGCTCTGTGTGATGCCACTAACACACTAGAAGTCCTATGGGTGCTGCTGAGATGAAAATATAGGAACTCTGTGTGATGCCACTAACACATTAGAAGTCCTATGGGTGCTGCTGAGAAGAAAATATAGGAGCTCTGTTTGCTGCCACTAACACACTAGAAGTCCTATGGGTGCTGCTGAGAAGAAAATATAGGAGCTCTGTGTGATGCCACTAACACACTAGAAGTCCTATGGGTGCTGCTGAGAAGAAAATATAGGAGCTCTGTTTGCTGCCACTAACACACTAGAAGTCCTATGGGTGCTGCTGAGAAGAAAATATAGGAGCTCTGTTTGCTGCCACTAACACACTAGAAGTCCTATGGGTGCTGCTGAGAAGAAAATATAGGAGCTCTGTTTGCTGCCACTAACACACTAGAAGTCCTATGGGTGCTGCTGAGAAGAAAATATAGGAGCTCTGTTTGCTGCCACTAACACACTAGAAGTCCTATGGGTGCTGCTGAGAAGAAAATATAGGAGCTCTGTGTGATGCCACTAACACACTAGAAGTCCTATGGGTGCTGCTGAGAAGAAAATATAGGAGCTCTGTTTGCTGCCACTAACACACTAGAAGTCCTATGGGTGCTGCTGAGAAGAAAATATAGGAGCTCTGTTTGCTGCCACTAACACACTAGAAGTCCTATGGGTGCTGCTGAGAAGAAAATATAGGAGCTCTGTGTGATGCCACTAACACACTAGAAGTCCTATGGGTGCTGCTGAGATGAAAATATAGGAACTCTGTGTGATGCCACTAACACATTAGAAGTCCTATGGGTGCTGCTGAGAAGAAAATATAGGAGCTCTGTTTGCTGCCACTAACACACTAGAAGTCCTATGGGTGCTGCTGAGAAGAAAATATAGGAGCTCTGTGTGATGCCACTAACACACTAGAAGTCCTATGGGTGCTGCTGAGAAGAAAATATAGGAGCTCTGTTTGCTGCCACTAACACACTAGAAGTCCTATGGGTGCTGCTGAGAAGAAAATATAGGAGCTCTGTTTGCTGCCACTAACACACTAGAAGTCCTATGGGTGCTGCTGAGAAGAAAATATAGGAGCTCTGTTTGCTGCCACTAACACACTAGAAGTCCTATGGGTGCTGTTGGGGTGCAATGCTGTGCTAACAGCACTGCGGTTGGTACTACTGCAATACTGTACTAACAGTAAGCACGCACCAGACTAATCCCCAGCAGCAGCTAATAACACACTAACTGTGCAATCAGCAGCAATGAACGATCAATGACTTAGGTAGCAATGGTTTAGCAAAGAAATAGCCAATGGTTTAGCAAAGAAGAGCAAATCTTTCAGTATCAAGCAAAGACAGAATCAGCAGACTAATCTCTCCTAAAGCCGGAACTCATGTGACCGGGGCCGATGGCGTGGCGGCCTTTTAAATGGTGGGGCGTGTACTAAAGCCCCTGAGCTGTAATTGGCTACAGGCGTCCTGCCTGTAGCCAATTATTGCTCTCCGAGTTTCGGGCGCTGTGATTGGCCAAGCATGCGGGGTCACAGTGCATGCTTGGCCAATCATCAGCCAGCAATGCACTGCGACGGCCGCGCCGGCCGCAATGCATTGCGGGGCCGCTCGCATCACACGAATGTGATGCGAACGGCCCAAATAGTTCTGGGCTCGACGAGCGAGCGAACGCCCGATTCGAACATGGGTTCGAATCGAGCACCGGGCCCATCCCTACTGGACAGTTCCCTGCCTGATCTGCTGGATAACCTATCTGATCCATTAGACTACTCTGCTTGGTGTCTGATTACTGTTGAACTCTGAACCCCTTGCTCCTCCCATGTACTTCCTATAAAAGACATTCCAGAGATGTTGCCCCTTGCGGTTTGATCTGCTTCTGTTCCCTGAGTTCCTGATTCTGTGCTTGTATCCTGTTCCTGTGTTTGACCCGGCTTCCTGACCACGCTTCTGTCTCCAGTCCTGACCTCGGCTCGTTTGACCCTGCTCAGTTATCTGCCAGTCTGCCTGTTGCCAAGATTCGGCCTGGACTTTGACTACTCTCTGCCTGCCACTTGTGATGTTTACCTTGATGTGTATGACCCGGCTTGTCTGACTCTGCAAACCTGCACCAGCTTACCTGCATCCTCTGCTCTGCAAGCTGCACACGCTGACCTGCATCCTTTGCAATGCAAACCTGCACCTGCTGACCTGCATCCCTGCTCTGCAAACCTGCACCTGCTGACCTGCATCCCTGCTCTGCAAACCTGCACCTGTTGACCTGCATCCCTGCTCTGCAAACCTGCACCTGTTGACCTGCATCCCTGCTCTGCAAACCTGCACCTGTTGACCTGCATCCCTGCTCTGCAAACCGGCACCTGCTGACCTGCATCCCTGCCCTGCAAACTGGCACCTGCTGACCTGCATCTTCTGCTCTGCAAGCTGCACCTGCTGACCTGCATCCGCTGCTTCCGAAACCAGCCGTTCCAGTCTCCACTCGGCTCCACCACTCCAAGCAGTGAGGATCAGACAGGCACCCTTACCTCACCGTGCTCTTACCACCACTGTCCCCACTCCAGTGGTCTCCGAGCTGGGGTTGTACGGGAGGTCCCTCTCCGCACGTCAGGCTCACACCTAAGGTACGTTACAGTATCAAACCGCCATGCCTGAGCCTGCAGGAGATACCTTGCCTATGGACAATGTCTATCAACACCTTACAGCTCTCACTCAGATCGTGAAGTCTCTGCAGGGCAGCCATGTCCGAATGGATAAGCAGACACAAACTCAAGCCACCTCTGCAGATTCACCTCCAACCCCAACTTCCTCTATTGGAATGTTACCATCTCCTGAGCCCAGGGTCCCTGTTCCTGAGAAGTTTTTCGGGGATCGGAGTAAATTCCGTGCGTTTCGCAACGCATGTGAACTTTACTTTTTGTTGCTACCTCTGACTTTTTCATCTGAAGCCACCAAGGTGGGCTTCGTTATCGCTTTGCTGCAGGGGGAACCTCAAGCTTGGGCCCATCACCTACTTGAAGTCTGCCATGTAGTTCTAGACTCTCTGCCCTCTTTTCTTGATGCCATGGCCCGACTTTATGACGATCCACAGCGGACTTCTACTGCCGAGGCTGCTCTCCATGCGCTCCAGCAAGGCCGCCGAGCGGTCGAGGACTATGTGACTGATTTCAGACGCTGGAGCGTGGATACCCAGTGGAATGAGGCAGCTCTGCGGCATCAGTTCTGTCTTGGTCTCTCTGAAAGCCTGAAGGATGAGTTAGCACGGGTCGGTGTTCCTGTTGTTCTAGAGACTTTAATTAATTTGTCTATCCAGATAGACCGACGACTCCGGGAGCGCAGAGCAGAAAGGTCTACCCAGCAGCTCCGCCCAGCTTGGATGCTACCCCGGAAACGAGCCCCTGTGTACCCTGCCAGTGCCAGTACGGTTCCAACTGAACCCTCATCCCTCAACCAGACCGTCAAGCCAGGGCAGCTTGGACTAATGAAACATTCCCTATTGGCCAAGGAACGACTTTGTCGGCTGCAGAATTATCTATGCCTGTATTGCGGTGAACCCGGTCATTATGTCTCTTCTTGTCCTGCTAAGCTGCGCAAGGTCCTGGCTACCTCTTCTCCCAACTACTCACCTCCATCTACCAATGCTACTCACCTGGCTCTTCCTATCTCTTTCCAACTACCAGGGAGGACAATACCAGTAACTGCAATAATCGACTCAGGGGCACGTAGTTGTTTTGTCGATCTAGACTTTTCAGCACAACAACACATCCCACTCCAACCTAAGACTCAGGGACTTTCCATTTTCCTGGCAGATGGGTCTCGCATCAAGTCCGGAGTAGTGACCCAGGAGACCCCTCCTTTGCCTGTGATCACCTCCATGGACCATAAGGAACTATTGACTTTGGATGGTATTTCATCTCCCATGTTTCCAGTTATCCTGGGTCTACCCTGGCTTCAGGCACACAATCCACAGATTGATTGGGGAACCGGAAGTATTAAGTTCCAGTCACCATACTGTCAACGCCACTGCATGCTTCCACGTCCCAGCACCTTGGGGCCTCTGTTATGCCTGGATTCAGATCCAGAGATACGAGCTTCTGTACCCAAACAATATTATGAGTTCCTGGACGTCTTCAGCAAACGAGGGGCCGAAGTCCTCCCGCCTCATCGTCCTTACGATTGTCCAATCGAGCTTCTTCCCGGTGCTGAGATTCCTTTCGGACGGATCTTCCCCCTCTCTGAACGGGAGCTTGAGGTACTGAAAGAATACGTTTATTAGAACCTTAAGAGGGGTTTCATCCATCCTTCCACTTCTCCAGCAGGGGCAGGAATCTTCTTTGTGGAGAAAAAAGACCATTCTCTTTGGCCCTGTGTAGATTACCGGGAATTAAATAAAATCACGGTCAAGAACCGGTACCCTCTGCCTCTGGTACCTGAACGTTTTCAAAGACTCAGGACTTCCTCTGTGTTTACCAAATTAGACCTGCGGGGGGCGTACAACCTGGTACGCATCCGAGCAGGGGATGAATGGAAGACTGCCTTTCGTACCAGGTTCGGCCATTACGAATACCTAGTAATGCCCTTCGGCCTATGTAACGCCCCTGCCACCTTTCAGCATCTAGTCAATGATGTTTTCAGAGACTGTCTGGACATTTATGTAGTTGTCTATCTTGATGATATTTTGATTTTTTCCTCCTCTCTTGAGCAGCACCGGAAACACGTCAAGAGTGTACTCTGTCGTCTCCGCCAGCATGGACTGTACGCAAAACCAGAAAAGTGTGAATTCGAGCGACAGAGTATCCAGTTCCTTGGCCTAGTGATCTCTACAGAGGGATTCAAGATGGACCCACAGAAGGTTTCAGCCATTCTGGATTGGCCTGCACCTTCAGATAAAAAGGGGGTGCAGCGCTTCGTTGGCTTTGCCAATTTTTATCGGAGGTTTATCAAGGGATTCTCTGCTATTATTTCCCCGATTACGCAGCTAACGAAGCAAAATGCTCGATTCCAGTGGACATCTGAAGCACAGGCTGCTTTCACAAACCTAAAAATACTTTTTACGTCTGCTCCTATCCTAAGTCATCCCGATCCTGCCCTACCGTATCTACTTGAGGTAGATGCCTCAGAGACAGCGGTTGGAGCTGTTATCTCCAAAGCGCCAAGGTCCCAAGGACTTGATACACCCGGTAGCCTTCTTCTCCCGTAAGCTTACCCCACCTGAGAGGAATTATGATGTTGGAGACCGGGAGCTCCTGGCCATTAAATCTGTACTTGTTGGAGGGAGCAGCGCATCCTATACTCATTTACACAGACCACAAGAACCTAGAGTATCTGAGAGCTGCCAAACGTCTGAGACCACGCCAGGCACGTTGGGCACTATTTTTCTCTAGGTTCTCATTCCACATAACTTACCGGCCAGGCTCCAAGAACACCAAACCAGACGCTCTTTCCCGCATGTTTGATGATCCAAAAGAGGTGTCAGCTCCAGATACCATTCTATCGGAAGGCAACTTCTTACTTTTACAAACTAGCCTGATGTCTGTCTTGAAGCAAGCTTCTACAGGTGTGTCTGGTCCCTCTGGAATCACTCTGGTACCCAAGGACGGGTTACTTTGGAAGAATGACAAAATCTTTGTGCCAGAAGAAGTTCGAGTCACAGTGTTAAACTTGTGTCATGATCATCCCCTGGCAGGCCATTTCGGAATGCATAAAACCCTTGAACTGATTCAACGCACGTTTTGGTGGCCGGATCTTGAAAAAGACTGCAGGGAATATGTAGGTTCATGTGCCACCTGTATCCGTAGCAAGACCACTAGAAGCAAGGCCTGGGGTCTGCTCAGACCCTTACCAGTCCCTGACCGTCCCTGGAAAATGATTGCCATGGACTTCATAGTGGAACTCCCCCCGTCTGAAGGTTGCACAGCCATCTTTGTAGTGGTTGACCGTCTATCCAAGATGGCCCACTTCGTGCCTCTCAAAGGCACGCCCTCTGCCATGGAAACTGCCCAGGTCTTCATTAGGGAAGTAGTAAGGCTACATGGGGTCCCTGCGGACATCGTTTCGGATAGAGGGGTGCAGTTCACCTCTCGCTTTTGGAAGGCTTTGTGCAAGGTCCTGAAGATTGAGTTGTCCATGTCCTCGGCCTATCACCCCCAAACTAACGGGCAAACCGAAAGAACGAATCAGACGCTTGAACAGTACCTCAGATGCTTCACCACCTTCGTTCAAGACGACTGGGTAGCGTTATTACCCTTGGCAGAGTTTGCCTTTAACAACGCCAGTCATTCGGCTACAGGTCAATCGCCATTTTTTGCCAACTACGGGTTTCACCCGACCTTCTTACCTGATCTCATCCCTGATTCAACAGTCCCAGCGGTCCAGAGTATTGTTGATTTCCTGACCCGTAACAGCAGGATATTGCAGGAAGCCATGACTAAGGCACAAGCAGCCAATAAAAGGATCTTTGACAGGAAAAGGAGAGGGGAATTATGCCTGCAACAGGGTGACCAAGTATGGTTATCGACCACCAACCTTAAGATGGCTTGCCCCGCAAGGAAACTGGCACCCAAGTTCATCAGTCCTTTCCCAGTAAAACGGAAATTAAACGAGGTCTCCTTTGAACTTGCCTTACCGGAGTCGTTGAAGATTCACCCAGTCTTTCACGTTTCCTTGCTGAAACCCGCAGTGCCCGACCCGTTCCCAGACAGGGGATCGGGACCACCCAAGCCTGTAATCATTGACGGTGATGAGGAGTTCGAGGTGGAGGCCGTCTTGGACTGCCGAAGAAGAGGGAACCAGCTTCAATTCCTGATCAAGTGGAAGGGGTACGGTCTTGAGGAGAACTCCTGGGAACCCCAACAGAACATCCACGCCCGAGAGTTAATCCAGGCCTTTTTTCGCAGTCACCCCCAGAAAAGAGCTCTATTGGGCACCCGGAGGTTGCCCTTAAGGGGGGGGGCACTGTCAGGGACGTGCTGGGCTTGAACCTGGGACCTCTTCTGTGTCTGGCATTGACTCTTCCAGCGGAGCTATCTGAGATGCTGGACAGTTCCCTGCCTGATCTGCTGGATAACCTATCTGATCCATTAGACTACTCTGCTTGGTGTCTGATTACTGTTGAACTCTGAACCCCTTGCTCCTCCCATGTACTTCCTATAAAAGACATTCCAGAAATGTTGCCCCTTGCGGTTTTGATCTGCTTCTGTTCCCTGAGTTCCTGATTCTGTGCTTGTATCCTGTTCCTGTGTTTGACCCGGCTTCCTGACCATGCTTCTGTCTCCAGTCCTGACCTCGGCTCGTTTGACCCTGCTCAGTTATCTGCCAGTCTGCCTGTTGCCAAGATTCGGCCTGGACTTTGACTGCTCTCTGCCTGCCACTTGTGATGTTTACCTTGATGTGTATGACCCGGCTTGTCTGACTCTGCAAACCTTCACCAGCTTACCTGCATCCTCTGCTCTGTAAGCTGCACACGCTGACCTGCATCCTTTGCAATGCAAACCTGCACCTGCTGACCTGCATCCCTGCTCTGCAAACCTGCACCTGCTGACCTGCATCCCTGCTCTGCAAACCTGCACCTGCTGACCTGCATCCCTGCTCTGCAAACCTGCACCTGTTGACCTGCATCCCTGCTCTGCAAACCTGCACCTGTTGACCTGCATCCCTGCTCTGCAAACCTGCACCTGTTGACCTGCATCCCTGCTCTGCAAACCTGCACCTGTTGACCTGCATCCCTGCTCTGCAAACCTGCACCTGTTGACCTGCATCCCTGCTCTGCAAACCTGCACCTGCTGACCTGCATCCCTGCTCTGCAAACCTGCACCTGCTGACCTGCATCCCTGCCCTGCAAACCGGCACCTGCTGACCTGCATCTTCTGCTCTGCAAGCTGCACCTGCTGACCTGCATCCGCTGCTTCTGGAACCAGCCGTTCCAGTCTCCACTCGGCTCCACCACTCCAAGCAGTGAGGATCAGACAGGCACCCTTACCTCACCGTGCTCTTACCACCACTGTCCCCACTCCAGTGGTCTCCGAGCCGGGGTTGTACGGGAGGTCCCTCTCCGCACGTCAGGCTCACACCTAAGGTACGTTACACCACCTTTGTGCAGCTACAGCTCACTGCAGGCCATTAGTATGTCTGGAAGGCAAACAAGGAGAGGCAGACAGTCACGAGCCAATAAAAGAAGGCAAGCAGGCTCTATGTCTAGAGGCAACAGTGCTGGTCATGGACATGGTGCATCCTCATCAGCAGCTGGCCATGTTGAGCCGCAACATGCCGAAGACTTGTGGATGACCAAGCCGTCCTCATCCTCCTCATCCTCTCTCACCCAGGCTCAGGGTAATTTGTTTGGCAAAACAGCTGCCAAAGCGACCTCTTCCCTCAGCTCAATGGCATCAGTCAATCCTTCCCTAGCCCCACCATGTGCTCCTGAGGAGTCCCCCGAACTGCTTGACCACAGTGTTGGGTACATGCTCCAGGAGGATGACCAGCGTTTTGAAGGCTCCGATAATGGTACCCAGCTAGAGGAAGGCAGTAACGTGAGCCCAGAGAGAGGGGGTGCCCAACAAGGACAGCAATCTGGCAGTCATGTTCCCCCAGCTGCAGCATACTGCCAGATTTGCTCCAGTGATGAGGAGGGAGGGGATGATGAGGTCACTGACTCCACGTGGGTGCCTGATAGGAGAGAGGAGGAGGAGGAGTTGGAGGCACATCTCCAATGAGGCAGAATGCCCTCCAGGGGCCAGCTTAAGGGCAGCCAACTGACTGCATCACACCGCAGTGTTCCGCATGTTCAGGGCGCTGCTGTTTTTGCGCGTTATTCCAAAAGTTCTTTGGTGTGGGCCTTTTTTGAGATGTGTGCAGCAGATCGCATCATTGCTATTTGCAACATATGTCTGAAGCGTATCTCGCGTGGCCAAAACATGAGCCGCTTGGGCACCACGTGCTTGACCAGACATATGTCGACCTGCCATGCAGTCCGTTGGCAAGCATACAAAAAAGACCCACACCAAAGAACAAAGCGGACTTCTCCTTGCTCCTCATCAGCTGGGATCTCCAACCCCACTATACCTTCAGTCCTCTTTGAAACCTGCACTGAGAGGAATGAAGGTGTAGAATTAGGTGTGTCACAGCCAAGTACTTGTGGGCAATCTGCTATCGGTACACTGACGTCAGATTGTACCAGGCAAATTTCCCTGCCCCAGCTGCTGCACCGCTCCAAGCCATCCACATGCCCAGCGGTTGAATGCTAGCTTGGCTAAATTGCTAGCACTCCAACTGCTGCCTTTTCAGTTGGTAGACTCTGCCTCCTTCCGTGAGTTTGTGGAATGTGCGATTCTTCAGTGGCAGGTTTCCAAACGCCACTTTTTCTCATGGAAGGTGATTCCGGCTCTCTACCGGCATGTGGAAGGCAATGTCTTGGCCTCGCTGGGCAGGGCGGTCAGCGGTAAGGTGCATATTACCACTGACTCATGGTCCAGCAGGCATGGACAGGGACGTTACCTATCTTTCACGGCATATTGGGTGACTTTGCTGGCAGCTGGGAAGGATGCAGGACAAGGTGCAGTAGTGTTGGAGGTTGTTCCGCCACCATGCCTCCAAAATGCTACTACTGGTGATTCTGACACACCTCTCTCCTCCACCCCCTCCTCTTCTTCTTCCTCTATGGCCTCTTCCTGTGCTTTGTCCGCGGAACCAGCGGTGCTCCGTAGGCGTTCAAGGGGCTACGCACGTACGCAGGCAAATAGATGCCATGCGGTGCTTGAGCTGGTGTGCTTGGGGGACAGAAGCCACACTGGGGCAGAGATTCTGTCAGCTCTGCAGGGGAAGGCTCAGAGGTGGTTGACGCCACGCCAGATTAAGCCAGGGAAGGTGGTTTGCGACAATGGCACCAACCTCCTCTCCGCCCTCCGAGAGGGACAACTGACCCATGTGCCCTGTTTTGCTCACGTTCTTAACTTGGTGGTGCAGCGGTTCTTGGGCAGGTACCCGGGCTTACAGGAGGTCCTTAAGCAGGCCAGGAAACTCTGTGTGCATTTCCGCCAGTCATATAGTGCCAGTGCTCGGCTGGCTGGCCTCCAAAAGGAATACAACCTGCCCAAGAACCGCCTAATCTGTGACATGCCCACCAGGTGGAAATCTATGTTGGCCATGCTACAGCAGCTGCACATGCAGCAGAGGGCCATCAATGAGTATCTGTTGCAATATGGCACCAGGACAGGGTCAGGGGAGCTTGGATTTTTTCCCCACGCCAGTGGGCCATGATCAGGGATGCATGCACTGTCCTGTCACCATTTGAGGAGGCCACGAGGATGGTGATCAGTGACAGTGCACGCATCAGTGACACTGTCCCTCTTGTCCACCTGTTGGAGCACACGCTGCGTGGAATAATGGACAGGGCACTTGAGGCAGAACAGAGGGAGGAAGAGGAGGACTTCTATACCTCTCAAGGCCCCCTTTATCCAGACAGTGTTCCTGATGGCCCACCTATCACACAGGAAGAGGACGAGGAGGAGGAGGAGGAGGATTGTGTCAGCATGGAGGTGGAGCCTAGCACTGAACATCAGCAGCTGTCTTCAAGGGATCAATTACAGTCCCAAGAAACACATGGACTTGTACGTGGCTGGGTGGAGGTGGCTGCGGAACATGTTGTCCTCAGTGACCCAGAGGACTCCGCACCAAATGCATCAGCAAACCTACGCTGCATGGCCTCCCTGATATTGCAAAGCCTGTGGAAGGATCCTCATATTCGTGCTATCAAGGAGAGGGATCATTACTGGCTGGCAACCCGCCTTGATCCACGTTACAAGGGTAAGGTTGCAGACCTCATCGTGGCATCGCAGTGGGAGCAGAGGATGAAACATCTTTGGGAGGCCTTGCAGAAAGGTCTGTGAAACGTATTCCAAGAGACTGGGAGGTTACAAATTCCTGGTCCTGGACAACGTGTTGCTGAGGCTTCGGTCAGTCAAAGAAGGAGCGGTGGAGAAGGTGGCCGTCTGACCGATGCGTTCAGACAATTTTTTAGTCCGCAGCCCCAAGGTATGATCGGTTCCAGCAACCATCGCCAGCGTCTGTTTTACATGGTGCAGGAATACCTAGGGGCAAGATTAGACTTGGACACCTTTCCCACCGAAAATCCTCTGGGTTACTGGGTCTTGAGGATGGATCACTGGCCAGAGCTTGCACAGTATGCAATTAAGCCTCTGGCCATCCAGTGTTCTTTCGGAACGCACATTCAGTGCTGCTGGAGGCTTTGTAACCGATCACAGGGTGCACCTGTCCACTGACTCGGTCGATCGACTGACCTTCATAAAAATGAATCAGTCTTGGATACTCACCAGCTACCAAGCACCTGATACTAATGTAACAGAATAATTTTCTAGCGGCGATATTGACACCCTATGAGCTCCGTCGCGAGAGCCAGCGCCGAGCTGTCTCGTCATCGGGAAAGGAAAAAATTTTCCTTTCACGATGAGCGACACGCATTGCCGATAGGCGGGGATCCGATGCGGATTCCCGCCAATACCAGGCACTGCGTTTGGTATGAATCCTGAGCGGGAACTCCACGCCAATTTTTAAAGAAAAAAACGGCGTGGGTTCCCCCTCCAGGAGCATACCAGGCCCTTGGCTCTGGTCTGGATTTGAAGGGGAACCCTACGCCGAAAAAATGGCATGGGGGTCCCCCTCAAGATCCAAACCAGACCCTTATCCGAGCAGGCAACCTGGCAGGCCGCAGGGGAAGAGGGGGCGAGAGCGGCCCCCCCTCCCTCCTGAACCGTACCAGGCCACATGCCCTCAACATGGGGGGTTTGGTGCTCTGGGGAAGGGGGGGAGACCTGCGGCCCCCCCACCCCAGAGCACCCTGCCCCCATGTTGATAAGGACAGGGCCTCTTCCCGACAACCCTGGCCGTTGGTTGTCGGGGTCTGCGGGCGGAGGGCTTATCGGAATCCGGGAGCCCCCTTTAATAATGTTGAGGGCATGTGGCCTGGTATGGTTCAGTAGGGGGGGGGGCGCTCTCGTCCCCCCCTCTTCCCCTGCGGCCTGCCAGGTTGCGTGCTCGGATAAGGGTCTGGTTTGGATCTTGAGGGGAACCCCCACGCCGTTTTTTCAGCGTAGGGTTCCCCTTCAAATCCAGACCAGACCCAAGGGCATGTAATTACAATTCTTGATCTAATAATTCACAGCAGGGCCCATTCCTGCACCCACCAAGAGTAACTGTGAGGGCTTACAGTGTTGTGGCAACACCACCACCACCAAAGGCCCAATTTTTCCTACCACTGTTTAACAATGGCATGCAATTACAATTCTTGATATAATAGTTCACAGCAGGGCGTTCCAGCGCCCACCAAGAGTAACTGTGAGGGTTTACAGTGTTGGCAACACCAACACCTAAGGACCAAATTTCTGCAGAGTATCTATGGCAGGCCCCTACTTTCAAACATCCAACTTACAAACGTCTCCTACTTGCAAACGGAATGAGACAACAGGAAGTGAGAGGAAATCTACCCCTAGGAAGGGAAATTCTCTCCTGTAAGAGTTAATATGGGGAAAAAGGTGTCTTCTCTCCACTGATGCTTTATCACCAATCATTGTTTCAATAAAAAAAACAAATTTTCAAAAAACATTTGTCATTGGGACGGAAAGTGAGGTGAACAGACAGCAAAACAAATGTTACAGGGGTGATAACCCTTCCTTATGTTCTCCAAAAAGCTTAAAAATAGATTTTTTGGCTAGAGCTACACTTTCAAAAATGTACCAGTTTAAAATTACAATGAGATTCTACGTAACAACAAACCTACAATCCCTGTCTTGTTTGCACCGCCTGTATACTGGTGTTCAGAGCATATAGGGCCTGGGGGCCCCACGCGTTTCTTTTTTTTAATTTGGGTTCGGGGTTCCCCTTAATATCCATACAAGACCCAAAGGGACTGGTAATGGGCTGGGGGGGTACCCATGCCATTTTTCTCAATGATTTTCATCCATATTGCCAGGACCAGACATTACATTAAAGCCGCAAGAAGTTTTAAATGACTTTTTTTCCCTTTAGAAATGTAATTTTGTAGTTGTAGTCTTCCTACAGGAGACTCATTTTTGTTTAAGTTTAAATCGTCAAATTTTTTCAAAGGAGTACCCTTTGTGGTACTATGGGGATTCACCTATAAGTAGAGCTAAAGGTGTGGCCATAGGGTTTGCCAGGGGGACCCGGTTCACTTTAGATGAGAAGAAAGAGGACCCAGAGGGGAGATATTTATTTTTAAAAGGAGAATTGAATGGAGCCGAGGTCTCACTGGCAAATGTGTAGGGACCAAATAAAAAAAAAACAATCCAATACCTAATGAAGATTATAGCTGAATTTATGGATTTTAGGAAGGGGGGGTCATAATAGCTGGAGATTTTAATGTATGTTTGGAGCCAACAATCGACAGTACGTCACATGTTAGGGGGATTGGAATGGCCCAGAGGAATAAAAAAAAAAAAAGCACCAACATCAATTAGTGGACGCTTGGAGAACACAACATTTAAAGCAACGGGATTTTACTTTCCACTCCCCCGTGCATAGGACGTACTCGAGAATTGATTATTTTTTAGTGGAACATCGGCTATTGGATACAGTAGAAACTGATATTGGCATTACAACATTCTCGGATCATGCACCAATTACACTCCAATGGAAGATCAGGGAAGCACAAAAAAGTAACAATAACTGGAGGTTGAATGAAGAATTATTATTGGATAAAAATATAGGCCAGAGAATAAAAATAGAATTCGATCAATTTTTTAGGGAGAATAGTACCGAGGGTATGTCAGAGGCCATAGTCTTGGTAACTCACAAAGTATATATCAGAGGGATATTAATAAAGGAGGGTGCGGTTAAAAAGAGAAGGAATTATGAAAAAAAAACCATTACTAATGAAAGAGATCTCCGAACTTGAACAGCAACATAAGAAAACTAAGGGGAAAGGGAAATTACTATGCCTCAATATTAAAAGAGAGGAGTTAAGAGAGGTCTATGAACAAGAAAATCGGATAGTCTATAATCAAACTAAGAAAGAGAGATATCTATGGGGAAATAAACCAGGGAAGTATTTGGCAAAAAAATTTTTTTTTCATTATATAGAGAAAATACAAAATAAGACTGGGGAACTTAGATATAAAACATCGGAAATAGCCAAATCCTTCCAAGAATATTATAGTCAGTTGTATTCACTTAATGCCCAGGATACAAAGGAGGAGATTAAACAAAAAAGGGAGAAAATTAAAACCTATATTAAAGAGATCGTTTTAGATACAATCCTGGAAGATAAATTAGACTTCTTAGAAACACCCATAAGAGAAGAGGAGATTAAAAAAATTATTCAAGCATTACCAAATGGGAAAAGCCCAGGGCCAGATGGTCTGACGACACTTTATTACAAAAAGTATATAGATCTTCTAATTCTGAAAATGTGCTCTTATATGAATGGGATAGTTGTAAATTGGGAGATGCGGAAGGAGGCATTAGAAGCCAGAATAACTATAATCCCCAAGGAGGGTAAAGACACAACATTATGCTCCAGTTTTAGACCAATCTCACTCTTAAATATAGATACTAAGATTTTCTATAAGATTCTAGCAAATAGGATGAAAACCATTATGAAAGATGTCATACACCCAGATCAAGTTGGATTTATTCCAGGAAGGGAGTGCAAAGACAATTAAATAAAATCGCTCCTGGCCATTAAGAAAATTAAAGAAAGTGGGGCCCCAGAACTACTCCTGTCAATTGACGCCGAGAAGGCCTCTGACAGGATGGACTGGGGCTTCATGCAATCTACATTGGAGGCAATGGGTCTAGGACCCAGAAAGAGCAATTGTATTAAATCCTTGTATAATAACCCATCAGCGAGGGTGAAAGTAAATGGGACACTATCCGCACCATTCAAGATGAAGAATGGCACCCGACAGGGGTGTCCTTTGTCACCACTGTTATTTGTGCTTGCGTTGGAACCCTTATTAAGGAAAATCAGGCAGGACCCAGAGATAAGTGGGATAGGGGTGGGGGATGAGGAGCATAAGCTCACAGCTTATGCTGACGACGTCTTGTTCTTCATCACTCACCCTAAAGTAACCCTACCCAAGATCCTAAAAACCCTTAATGAGTTTGGGGAGATGTCTAACTTCAAAATAAATCGGACCAAATCGGAAACATTGAGTATGAATATTAATAAGATAGATAGGAATATTTACCAAAAAGCCTATTCATTCAAATGGGGGAATAGAGCACTTTCGTATCTTGGAGTTAAATTAGCCATTGATACCGAGACAATTTACAGAGAGAATTACATCCCACTATTGAATGAAATTAGGGTAGAATTGAATAAAATCGCACGGGGGCAACTATCATGGATTGGGAGAATAGGAATTTTGAAGATGATCATTCTTCCTAAAATTATTTATAAGATGCAGATGCTGTAAGGTACCTGTGATAGGTAGTGTCCGAAGTGGAACTTGTGTGCTGAGGATTCAGGCGAAAACGTAGTCAGGCAGATTAGGTTGGCAACAGATCAGGCAAAATGGTACACGATCGAAATCCAGAGAGTGGTCAGGCAGGCAAAGGTCATACACAAGCTGGCAGTGAAGTACAAAATCAGCAGGCTGGAGAGTAGTCAGGAATTCAGGCAGAAGTTCAACATGAAAATCAGGCTCAAAAAGCAGTCACAACACCCAGGGAGCTATTCCACACAAACGGGCGCTGAGAGATAGCATCACTTCCTTTTTAAGGGCTGCTTTGATTGAAAATTGTCCACAGCTGGCAGTAGGTGGGGCTGGTGAGTCCAAGGTAATGTTTAATACTGAGAGGACATTTCCAAAAGTCTAGATCTGCTCAGTAGCGCAACAGGTAAGGCTGCAGCTTTGGGACCAGGAAGATCCCGGTTCAAATACACCCAGGTACATGACAGGGCCCCCTCCCCAGTGGACCCCTCCGGGGGCCTAGCGGGGCTTAGTGGGAAAGGAGGCATGGAAGTCTCAAATAAGAGAAGGGGCATGCAGATCTTTGGCTGGAACCCAGGAACGGTCTGTGACAGGATATCCCTTCCAATGAACCAGATACCGAAGGCCACGACCCTGTCTTCTAGAATCAAGAATCTTGGAGACTTCAAACTCATTTTGTCCATCAACAAGAACAGGAGGAGGTAGCTGTTGCGTTCTGGAGTAGCGATTGAAAATTGCTTTTTTGAGGAGGGAAACGTGGAACACAGGATGAATCCGGAGAGAGGAGGGTAATTTCAACCGATAGGAGACTGGCCCGACTCGAGCAATAATTCTGTAAGGACCAATGAATCGAGGGCCCAATTTGGTAGAAGGTTGTTTCAGTCTCACATATTTGGTTGATAGCCAAACTCTATCCCCCACCACATATGGAGGTATATGGCGTCTTCGTTTGTTGGAAAAAAGTGCATACTTGCCTGCTGACTTCCATAGTAATACGCAAATCTTTTTCCAATGTAGCAGAATATTTTTAACCTGCTGATCTGCTGCTGGTACACCAGAAGAAGGCTGAAGTAGGGGGAAAGTCTGAGGGTGATAGCCTAGGGCTGCGTAGAATGGTGTGGTATGAAGAGCACTGTGCCAACGGGAATTAATGGCGAACTCAGCTAAAGGCAAATACTCAGACCAGTTGGAGTGTAAGGCATTGACATAATGTCGAAGATAGGCTTCTAGGGTCTGGTTCATGCGTTCGGTTTGACCATCTGTTTGAGGGTGATGTGAGGTAGAGAGTGAAAGCGTTACTCCCAGTTTCTTGCAGAACGCTCTCCAGAATCGGGAAACAAACTGAGATCCGCGGTCTGAGACGACATTGGTAGGTATGCCATGATATCTCACAATATGGGAAAGGAAGAGAGTAGACAGTGTTTCCGCTGTAGGTAATCCCGGGAGCGGCACAAAATGAGACATTTTTGAAAAGCGATCCACTATGACCCATATAGCAGTCATGCCCTTGGACTTGGGTAAGTCTGTAATGAAGTCCATAGTCAAATGGGTCCAAGGCTGACGAGGTGCTGAAAGTGGTTGTAACAGTCCAGTAGGCAATGTACGGGGTACTTTATTAGCAGCACAAGTTGGACAGGCAGCCACATAGTCAGTAACATCCCTTTTCATATGAGGCCACCAGACATGACGCTGCAAGGTCTTAAGAGTGATGGTGACACCAGGATGACCAGATAAAACACCATCATGTGCCCAGAGGAGTACAGGTTTTCTGAGGCTAGGGGCCACGAACAGGCGACCTGGTGGTATCTTCAAGCCTTGGGGAACACAATTCTGGGTTTCTTGTAACTGTTGGGAAAGAGCCGTAGAGATCTGTGCGACAATTTTGTGAGGTGGGATTATATACTGCTCGGTAGGTTGGTCTTCTTCAGAGGTAGCAAACTGTCTGGAAAGAGCATCGGCTTTCTTGTTTTTATTCCCAGGAACATAAGAAAGAACAAAATTAAAACGGGAGAAAAACAGAGCCCATCGAGCCTGACGTGAGTTCAAACATCTTGCAGTCTGAAGGTACAGTAGGTTTTTATGGTCAGTGAGGATAGAAAAAGGTTTGGGAGCCCCTTCCAGAAGATGTCGCCATTCAGACAATGCCAATTTGATGGCCAGTAGTTCTCGATTCCCAACATCGTAATTCATCTCCGCTGGAGAAAACTTTCTAGAAAAAAATGCTACTGGATGGATTCTACCAGAGTTAGGCTGTCTCTGGGAGAGCACGGCACCTGCTCCTACCTCAGAGGCATCAACCTCAACTATGTACTGGAGATCGGGATTTGGATGCTGAAGAATTGGAGCTTTGCTAAACATGTCTTGTAATTGCTGGAAAGCCGATTCTGCTTCTGAGGACCATACCTTGCAATTTGTACCTTTCTTAGTCATAGCAGTAAGGGGGGCCGCAATGGAGGCAAAACCTTTGATGAAGCGTCTGTAGTAATTTGCGAACCCTAGAAAGCTTTGGAGCCCTCTTAAAGTGGTCGGTTGGGGCCATTGCAAGACAGCGGAAAGTTTTTGAGGGTCCATTTGGAAACCGGCAGCACTTATAATGTATCCAAGGAAAGGAATACGGCTTTGATGGAAACTGCATTTCTCAATCTTCGCGTAAAGATGGTTTTCTCTCAGTCGTTGCAATACCTGCTTTACATGCGAGATGTGCTCTAGATGAGTCTTGGAAAAGATTAAAATGTCGTCCAAGTAGATGATCACAAAACTGTTGCTGAAATCATGAAAAATTTTATTCATGAAACGTTGGAAGACAGCAGGGGCGTTACACAACCCAAATGGCATAACCAGATATTCAAAATGTCCATTACGAGTGTTGAATGCTGTCTTCCACTCGTCCCCGTCTTTAATTCGAATTAGATTATAAGCCCCTCGTAGGTCTAGCTTGGAGAAGATAACAGCCCCCTTAAGTACATCAAACAGTTCAAGAATGAGAGGCAAAGGGTAGGAGTCTTTTACAGTGATTTGATTTAACCCTCGATAGTCTATGCATGGTCGAAGACCCCCATCTTTTTTTTCAACAAAGAAAAAACCTGCCCCTACTGGAGAAGAAGAGGGTCGGATAAAACCTCTTTCCAAGTTGTCTTTTATGTATTCCTCCATGGATTTTTGTTCAGGCAAAGACAGGGGATAGGTCCTTCCTTTGGGAAGAGGTGCTCCAGGAATCAATTTAATTGTACAGTCAAAAGAACGATGTGGAGGTAAAACCTCTGCCTTTTGCTTGCAAAATACGTCTGCAAACGCATGGTATTCATGAGGCAAGGTAGGTGGGACGGCCACGGAAGCCAACATACAAGCAGGGAGTCTTTTGGGTTGAGACAAACAGTTTGAATGACAGAACGACCCCCAAGAGGTTAGTTCTCCATTTTCCCAATCAAAAGAAGGGTTATGTTGTTGTAACCATGGGTAACCAAGGATAACAGGCAGAAGTGGAGAATCAGTAAGAGACAAGACAACTTCCTCTTTGTGGAGTACGCCTACCTGAAGGGTGATTGTCATAGTCTCAAATTTTACAATGCCATCTCCCAAGGGTTGTCCATTCACGGTGGTAATGTTCAGGGGTCTAGATTTTGGAACAACTGGGATATTATTTTTTTTAGCAAAAGTGTAGTCCAAGAATATGCCAGCAGCTCCAGAATCCACAAAAGCCTCACAGGAGACAAGTTTAGAGGGTAAATGCATAATTGCAGGAATGGTAATCTTGGTCTTGGAGGATATACCTGTAAGGTCTAAGCCAGCTCCTCCAACACTGGTTAGACCCTGCCTTTTACTGGACGGGAAGGGCAGACAGATAATAAATGTCCTTTAAGTCCACAGTATAGGCATAGGCCCAATGCACGCCTCCTTTGTTTCTCAGACTCAGTTAGGTGGAGACGGCTTACATCCATGGGTTCCACAGGTGTCTGGGGTTCAACTGAGATTTCAGGTTCTGGCTGAGGTGGTGCTTGGAAGTTAGGGGCCAAACGGTAGACTGGCCGAGGAAACTTGCGAGTTCTAAGTCTCTCTTGGCATCTTTCATGATACCGGACATCCAGACGAACACAGAGCTCTATGAATTTCTCTAGGTCTTCTGGGGAATCCTTATAGACTAATTCGTCTTTGATGCGATCTGCAAGACCTTTTCGGAAGGCTGCACGTAATGCCCTTGAGTCCCAAGTAGTCTCAGCAGCAAGGGTATGAAACTCAATAGCATATTGTGCCACAGACCTGGTGCCTTGTTGCATGTCCAAGAGTGAGTACTCAGCTGCAGAAGCTCTATCTGGCTTGTCAAATACAGTCTGGAGAGAAGCCAGAAATTTGTCAGCGTCTTGCAGCACAGGATCATTGCGTTCCAGATAAGGAGAGACCCAGGCCAGGGCCTTCCCCTTTAACAAGGAAATTACAAAAGTCACTTTGGCAGAAGAAGTGCTAAAGGTCCCAGGGTTGTTGCGGAAATGCAAACGGCAAACATTTAAAAAGCCTCTGCAGTCCTCAGTATCACCACCAAATTTGTCAGGCATAGGAAGTTTGGGTGGTACAGAAGAGGTGGGTTGGATCGTAGCAGGAGTAGGATCCAGAGTCTGGACCGTTGCAGAGGAAGCAGGCAAACAAGATTTAAGCATAGTACAAAGTTCATCTAACTTGGCATCCAGGGAAGAAAGATGCTGTTCATGAGCTCCAATCAATTGTCCCTGACGTGAAATCGCCTTAACAATCTCAGCAGGGTCCACTGTCATTGTGGCCCGTTTGTAATGTAAGGTACCTGTGATAGGTAGTGTCCGAAGTGGAACTTGTGTGCTGAGGATTCAGGCGAAAATGTAGTCAGGCAGATTAGGTTGGCAACAGATCAGGCAAAATGGTACACGATCGAAATCCAGAGAGTGGTCAGGCAGGCAAAGGTCATACACGAGCTGGCAGTGAAGTACAAAATCAGCAGGCTGGAGAGTAGTCAGGAATTCAGGCAGAAGTTCAACATGAAAATCAGGATCAAAAAGCAGTCACAACACCCAGGGAGCTATTCCACACAAACGGGCGCTGAGAGATAGCATCACTTCCTTTTTAAGGGCTGCTTTGATTGAAAATTGTCCACAGCTGGCAGTAGGTGGGGCTGGTGAGTCCAAGGTAATGTTTAATACTGAGAGGACATTTCCAAAAGTCTAGATCTGCTCAGTAGCGCAACAGGTAAGGCTGCAGCTTTGCGACCAGGAAGATCCCGGTTCAAATACACCCAGGTACATGACAGATGCTCCCGATCCCATTATCTCGGGTGTTCTTAGAAAAACTACAATCAATGTTCTCGGTCTTCACTTGGTGCGGGAAAAAACCATGCACCAAGTGGACGACACTCACAAAAGAGAAGGGCCATGGAGGATTAGGGGCACCAAATATTAGAAATTATTATAATGCAATAGTAATAGCGCGGATAATGGAATGGGCTAATGAAAACACGGAGAAGAGTTGGGTCAAAATGGAGAGTAGAATCAGTAATATATCATTAGGGAAGGTAATATGGATACCAGCACAACATCGAGAAATGGGTACAAATACACATGAGATCACTAGAAATGCACTAAAAATTTGGGATAGGATACACAAAAAAGAAAATTGGCAGTTTAATTCACCTCTTATACCATTAAAGGACACGAGTTATTTTACACCAGGAAGGGAAAATATTTTCGGGAAATGGATTTTAAAAGAAAATGCACAATTAAAAGATGTTATGGTTCAAAATAAACGAATTACTTATCAGGAATTTAAAAAAAAAATGGTGGAGTGGAGATTGATCGATAAATGGCGGTATAATCAGTTAAAACATTTTTTTGAAAATCTACCTAAACCTATTAGAGCTAAAGACAATTTAAGGCCACTGGAGAAAATATGTGAGGTAAAGAGGATGAAAGGAGTTATGTCTAAGATTTATAAGATCTTGAACAATACAAAAAGAAAACCGGAGGAATTGACAATTAATAAGAAGTGGGAAGAGGAATTGGGATCACAAGTACGAGAGAGTGAGATTAAACAAATAATTAATAGGGTCCATTCAACTTCTGTGAACTGTAATATAGTTGAAACTAATTATAAATGCCTCGTCAGATGGTATTTAATGCCGGATAGGGTACATAGGTATGCAACGGAAAAATCACAGCTATGTTGGCGCGGGTGCCAGGAAATTGGGACAATGGCCCACATATGGTGGACTTGTCCAAAAATTAAAAAATATTGGACTGAGATAAGGAGAACCATCAGAGATATAACTAATATAGAAATACCGTATGATCCGTGGGGATGCCTATTACATGGAATCCGGATGTCAAACAAATTATATCTTAAAAGTGTGGTCCCACACTTATTAAATGCAGCTAAGAGCCAAATCCCTAAACACTGGCAAGAATCAGATAGCCCAAACCAGAAGGGATGGTGCAATAGAGTAGACAAAATGTATAATTTGGAATATTTAAGATCTAGTGACAGGGATTCATTAGATGCATTTGATGACAAGTGGAAGGTGTGGGCGTCTTTCAAATACACATTGGGTTTTGCAGAGATAATGGGTGAATAATATAATATAATATAATCATATAATCAGATAACAATAATTTAGAGAGAGATGGAGAATGAAGAAGTAGATAAAATAGAAGTAAGAGGTCAGAGGTCAGGGGTCTGGGGGAGGGGGGAGAGGGGATAAGGGGGGGTGGAGGGCATTGTAGGAAGGGGATTGTATTGAATTTTAAGTTTGTATGGAATGTAATAAAGAAACACATTTTTAAATTTGGAGAACCACATATGATGCGAATCCAAAGTAGAGACGATATTAAGGAACAATACCATGAGAAAGTCTCTTGTTGTGATAAAGTCTGAGTGGTATAAAAAAAAAAATGTAATTTTGTGCAGGGACAGTTCTAAACAGGGGAAACACATGCCACTTCACAAGCATACCATAGACACCCCCCGGGTACGATATTTAAAGGAATATTTCACTTTTTATTTCATTTTAAGCATCATTAAAATCACTGCTCCCGAAAAAACGTTAGTTTTTAAAACTTTTTTTTGCATTGACACATGTACCCTGGGGCAGGACCCGGGTCCCCAAACCCTTTTTAGGACAATAACTTACATATTAGCCTTCATAATTAGCACTTTTGATTTCGAACGTTCGAGTCCCATAGACTTTAATAGGGTTCTAAAGTTTGCGTGAACTTTCGGTCCGTTCGCAGGTTCTGGTGCGAACCGAACCGGGGGGTGTGCGGCTCATCCCTAATGGGGACACAGATGTATGGAGAGACTCTGCTGGGGACAGAAATGGGCAGGGAGTCTCTGATGGGGACACAGATGTACTGTATGGGGAAATTCTAAGTGTTTAGCCCTGGTGCACGAGGCTCCGGGCTCTGAGAGCAGCCTTTCAAATTCTGTTCTATTTCTTGGCTGAGGATTAATTTCAAAATAACTCGACCCGCGAATATCTGTAGGAAATTTATGATGTGGCCCTTAAAGTAAAAAGTTTGGAGACCCCTGGTCTAAAGGATGTCTCCATTGCTACTCAATAGACAGAGAAGCCACCCTAAGACAGGATTTGAGCTACTGGCCTGATCACCAGGTAAAAATAAAGGAAAAGAAAACTAAAAACAGAAAAAAAATGCAGCCACAGCCTCTAAAGATTGGTAAGCTGCAATATAGGAATGTTTTGGTTTTGGTTTTAATACACGCCAAGGCTAATACGTTAATATGTAATTTTATATTGGCATTTAAAAGTGATTTTGGTCCATAAATTGGGGACAGTGTACGGCCCCTATTCTGCCTATGAATTACAGAGATATGCTAAAGCAAGCCATAGATTATGCAAATTTCACTCTATTTGCTTAACTCCCACATCAACACACTCAGAGATGATGGGAAAATTTCTCCCGCTGCGCTATTATATTCTGACAGCAGCAGGTTACCCCACCGTCAGAATACGATAACCACTATCGGCAAAATAGCACTTGGAACTATAGTATCTAAAAAAATTAGCTGGTAACAGCTTGTCAACAAACAGAAACCATCACAGAAGAGGGGTGGAAACTTTTTGTTTCTTCCCAGGGACTACGACCGAAGCAAACACTGCAGCAAGGAAGGTAAGAGTACACAAGCAGGAAACTGCAGGCTAACTTGTGACAACGTACAGTAACGCACCGCAATATACTTTGTTAATTGTGCACTAACGCACTGCAATATACTAAGGTAAATGTGCACCAATGCACTGAAATATACTGCGTTAAACATGCACCAACACACTGCAATATACTGTGGTAAACGTGCACCAATGCACTGAAATATACTGCCTTAAACGTGTAATAACACACTGCAATATATTTCATTAAACATGCAGTAATGAACTTAAATATACTGCAGAAAACTTGCCCTAAAAAAATAAAATTACGCAAAAAAAAAATTAACAGTCGCACTACACTCACGTTGCACTATCACTAGATTCACACTAAACTGATGCTTTACACACACAAAAGAATGTTCTATTTTTCTCCGCGCCAATTTCACACTGCAAATGGCTGCTGCGGGAAGAAAAGTTTTATAGTGTGGAGTGGGACTAAAAGCAATGAGCTATGATTGGATAGAGTCATCATGACAGTGTCCAATCATGGTTCTGACAGTGCTGTGTGCCCTGATTGGGCAAAGCTTTCATTGGTTCAGCCAATCAGGGCTTCCAATGCACTGTGCAGCGACGCAGTGCATTGTGGGCGTTTGACGGGCCAGACAAGTGGTCGAACGCCCCAGGAATTCGGATGTTCGCAAAATGGGTGAACAGCCAATGTCCCCCCCCCAACTCATGCTTGGCCAAACTGTTCGCCCAACACTAGTCCTAAGTCCTTCCCAATGTATATAATGTTTTACTACTCAGTTATTCTCTGGTTTCTGCCTTTCACTTGTTCAGACCGGGACAGCCCCAGACTGAGTATCTTATCTTCTCTACATCCTCTCTTTCTAAACAACTGTTGAACATGTTATATTTTTACAGTCAGTTTTTTATTTTAATTTTTTATTCTGTATCTATCCCTGTACTTGTATCGTTTCAAAAATGTATAAAAAATATGTTTCTTAAAAAATATGAGTGAAAATATTACTTGCTGTGTGTTCCGTTATGAAAATGTATTTGTAGCACTACCCCCGTAGGAGCTGCTGGTTTAATTTTGGGCCTGCACGTTACCTCAGTATTCGTTGTCTCGGGGAAGAAAGTCTGTAGAAACTCCAATTTCCACACACAATGTAAAACCTTAAACAGTTAGGTTTTATTTTCCTTTTTGCATAAACATATAGAAAGGGAAGGGGTAGGTTCAGGCACACGTTGCAGATCACTGGGGAGAACTCCTCAAATATACAGTCATTCACCCCTCTCCCTAGAGTGGGTATTGCTCACCCGGATAGGCCCCTCTCACCTGGCCTAGCAGCCGGTATGATGCACGAACAATATCAGGACCAGTCTCTGCCACAGACTGGCGATGCACAGAATTGGATAATTCGGGATCCTCTGCCACAGGACTCAACACCCGAACTTCCAGCCAAACAGTCAAGAGCCTTTAAGCCGACCCAGCAGACTGTAAGGTGAACTTTAGTTGCGGTGCATCCTCCAATAGATTTACCAGGCCCTCCTCAAGACACCAGCCTTCTGCTTGGTCTTTTCCAGGACAGGTCCTCCCCTGGTTTCCTCCATTGAGTGGATTCCTCCCTCAGGACGGACAGCCCAGGATCACCTTCGAGGTGCAGACCCAGTCAGCATAACTGGGCCTACTGGTTGGAGTTGCGGCCTCGGACCAGCATGGTTCCGAGGCCAAAAATTACACAATACACCCCTCACGCCAGGAGGGCCGTGAGGGGACGAAGGACCCCAAAAGATGGCATCTGCCCCTTAAGTACCCTTCCCCAGCATGCTCAGTGGGTAGACCACGCCCACTGAACTGTTCCCGGGGGAAGGTACCCAATACACTCTGGTCTGTCAGTCTTCCACATTGGCCTGGAATGGTAACGCCACCTACAGGCAAACAGTGGGAAGTCTGTCCAACACAGCCACAGCCAGAACAGAGGCCAATCCAACATGAGTCATGTACATCCGAGCCTAACCACTGGCTCATACACCCTCCAAATCTAACACAGCGCCCCAGTCACTGGGAGCAGGGCGCCACATACTCCCCCTTCTACGTAAAGACACTGTCCCCAGTGTCTGGGGAAAAAAAACAACACCTCAGTCCTGAGGGTTTGGTACCTGAACCAAAAAAACTTCGATGGGGAAAGGGAGAAAGAAAAGAGACAATATATGACTTGACATAAAAGTTCAATAAGATAAGAACACAATATACATTATACATTACACACTACCACCCATTACTACCTATCTAACCCTCCCCATTCTCCGGAGGTCTTGAAAGAAGTTCTGGTTACCTAAAAGAGAAAAACAAGACACAGATATATACAGCAGAATAATTGTAACCATCCTAAAATGTTTCTAGAGAAGCAGAGCTACACCTCCGTCAGAGGTGGAACTTTCTTTCTTTCCTTTTAAAGCTTAAGTGCTAAGTGTAGAGAAATCTTTCCCTAGTCTATCGACCTCTGCCACCTAGTGTTAGAGGCAACACACAAAAGAGTCCTTTAAGCAGGTGCTGCAACAGTTGACGTCTTGATCCCGACGTCCTCAGCGACCCTGTTCCTAACTGTCTAACTTCCCAAAGTCCAGTTAGCATGAAACAAATGAGAAGGCAACACAAAAATTCCTTCTCTTAATTGAAAGTATTTTTTTCTTCCTGAAGCGAAGAAAACAAGATGTAATTGGAGACAAAAGGGGTTCTTGAAGCACTTACAGGTAAAACCTGGGATCCGGCAAAGTCAGAGGTTTTCCTTTCTTGTCCAGGGTTATGATAAAATAAGTAACATTGGCCTGCCCTGGTCTGCAAAGGACTACCCGATCGGCATGGATATGCTGCCCGTAGCTCCAGTCCAACTGGCACCCCTTGAACCGATCAGCCATAATGAATGAATAATCCAGATTCCGGAATGGCTTTGGTACTTCTAGATAGTTCCAGATTTCTTCACTGCACCATTGCTCCCTGTTTGCCTCAATCTCCAGCATTGGGAAGGGGTAGGTTCCGGCACACGGTGCAGAACACTGGGGAGAACTCCTCAAATATACAGTCATTCACCCCTCTCCCTAGTCTGGGTATTGCTCACCCGGATAGGCCCCTCTCACCTGGCCTAGCAGCCAGTATGATGCACGAACAATATCAGGACCAGTCTCTGCCACAGACTGGTGATGCACAGAATTGGATAATCCGGGATCCTCTGCCACAGGACTCAACACCCGAACTTCCAGCCAAACAGTCAAGAGCCTTTAAGCCGACCCGGCAGACTGTAAGGTGAACTTTAGTTGCGGTACATCCTCAAATAGATTTACCAGGCCCTCCTCAAGACACCAGCCTTCCGCTTGGTTTTTCCAGGACAGGTCCTCCCCTGGTTTCCTCCATTGAGTGGCTTCCTCCCTAAGGACGGACAGCACAGGATCACCTCCGAGGTGCAGACCCAGTCAGCATAACTGGGCCTACTGGTTATAATACACCCCTCACGCCAGGAGGGCCGTGAGGGGACGAAGGACCCCAAAAGATGGCGTCTGCCCCTTAAGTACCCTTCCCCAGCATGCTCAGCGGGTAGACCAAGCCCACTGAGCTGTTCCCGGGGGAAGGTACCCAATACACTCTGGCCTGTCAGTCTTCCACATTGGCCTGGAGTGGTAACGCCACCTACAGGCAAACAGTGGGAAGTCTGTCCAACACAGCCACAGCCGGAACAGAGGCCAATCCAACATGAATCATGTACATCCGAGCCTAACCACTGGCTCAGACACCCTCCAAATCGAACACAGCGCCCCAGTCACTGGGAGCAGGGCGCCACCTATTTATAGGGAGATATCTGGTTAATATGCAAACAAGTTAGAGATGCCAATGTGACATCAATCAAGATTGCACAGACTGAAAATTTCATGACATTGTGGGGGAAGCAAAAAAAAAAGATGAAAATACAAAACCAAGCAAAAATAAAATATGAGTACTGTCATTTCTTGTCTCTTTAAGTTGCCTGAATACATGTTATATATCTACAAATGTACTACATTGATACAAGGTCATACAAATGAAAGTTACCTGAGTATTGACTATGAATGCTTTTGCCAGAGGGTACCTTAGAAACCATCCATAGGCTAAATGAAATGCCCCAGGCTGTTAAACTAGCAAACCGGTATATCATGGTACAGTATTTATATATGGGTATATCAGCATGCATTGAGACAGTGAACAAAAATAAGCCTCAAATCCACAAGCCATATAGTGCACAAGTGTGTAAGTATTATATTATTTTCCTTTGCACAAATGTTTTTAGATCCAGGTATGTTTTTCATGTTTTCCTAATTTACATTAATTTAATTTAGACTTTTCCATGTGTGTTCTACCTACACGCTAAATCAATTTTAAACTGTGGTGCACCACAGCATACCTGGTGTAAGTGCACTTTGCGCACTCTGAACCAGGTTGCTAAATTAGACGTTACTACACCAAATGCCCCTGGCAACTGTGTTCCATTGTTCTACAGTTTGATATGTATGGGGAGTGTGAATTTGCTCACATGCTCTGTGAAGAAGTTGTGGCGTGTTTGTGATAGCTTTAGTAAATCAGCTCCACAATGTCTTATCAAGGAGAGTTTGATTATGCAAGAGCTGCTTCATATGCTAAGCATACAATGAAACTTCGATTTCTTACCTGCCACATTGCCAAAACCAAGTGGCGTGGCATAGTAGTCACTATTGCAGTTCTACAGCTTAAAGCGGTTGTATACCCTGAAAAAAACCAAAAAAACCTGCAAGGCAAAGGCATAATGAGCTAGTATGACTAGCATACTAGCTCATTATCAATTACTTACCTTAGATCGAAGAACCCGCACCGACCCTCATTCCTCTCCGCTGTGACTGGCCGGAGTGGCGATGGGGTCACTCCCGCCCCCCTCTGATGTAACGCAGGTTTCCGCTGCATCAGAGGGGGGCGGGGTCACCCGCACGTCACTGGGGAAGCCCAGGTTTCCCCTTGCGTCAGAGGGGGATGGGGTCACGTGACGGGTGGCCCCGCCCTCAGCTACTTAAGAGATGTCACTGGCTGAAGCCGCGTCATTCCCGGGGTGTCTCCGCTCCGGTGAAGAGTGCTGTTCCTGTTCATCGCTGTGCTGGACATGATCGTTGGAGCCTGGACCCCGGAGAGGAGAGATCATCCATCGCTGGACCCCGGAGAGGAGATCATCCATCGCAGGATACCAAGAGTGGATTACCGCCGCTGGAAAAGTTTTTTTCCCAACGGTGTCTGTGTGTTTTTTTTTTCATTATTTTACACTTTCTTTGTGAAATGGTAGGCCTTACCAATTCACATAGGGGAGCCGGGATCTGGGGGTCCCCTTTGTTAAAGGGGTCTTCCAGATTCCGATAAGCCCCCCTGCCCGCAGACCCCCACAACCACCGGGCAAAGGTTGTGGAGATGAGGCCCTTGTCCCCATCAACATGGGGACATGGTGCTTTGAGGGGTCACAGACCCCCAAAGCATCCATCCCATGTTGAGGGCATGTGGCCTGGTACGGTTCAGGAGGGGGGGTGCTCTCTCATCCCCCTTCTTTTCCTGCAGCCTGCCAGGTTGCATGCTCGGATAAAGGGTCTGGTTTGGATTTTTGGGGGGAACTCCACGCCATTTTTTCTTAAATTTGGTGTGGAGTTCCCCTTAAAATCCATTCCAGATCTGAAGGGTCTAGTATGGATATTTGGGGGAAATCCCACGTAATTTTTTTTTATTTGATGCAGGGTTCCCCTTAATATCCATACCAGACCTGAAGGACCTCGTAATTGAATTTGTGGGGACCCCCACACATATTTCTTTTTTTATCAATGACTTTTGCCGGGAGCCGACAATTCATTATAGCCGTGAGTGCTTTTAAATTACTTTTTTACCTTCAGAAATGACACTTTGTGAAGGGACAGTTCTAGGCACGGGAAACAAGCGCTGCTTTACAGGCATACTCTAGACACCCCCCAGGTACAAAATGTAAAGGAATATTTCACCTTTATTGTTTCACTTTAAGCATTATTAAAATCACTGCTCCCAAAAAAACAGCAGTTTTTAAAACTTTTTTTTGCATTAATACATGTCCCCTGGGGCAGGACCCAGGTCCCCAAACACTTTTTATGACAATAACTTTCATATTAGCCTTTAAAATTAGCACTTTAGATTTTTCATGTTCGAGTCCCATAGACCCATAGACTTTAAAGGTGTTCAGATGTTCGAACAAATTTATTGCCTGTTCGCAAGTTCTGGTGCGAACCGAACTGGGGGGGTGTTCTGCTCATCCCTATTCATTGGTATAAAAGCAATGGTATGGCACACAAAATCGAACATGTATGATTTTAACTGCATAAGTGCTCTCTATTGTATGCTTTATTGTAAAAAACAAACAAACATATTGACAAGAACTATTGCAACACTGACAGTACTAGAAGGATTTTGGATGCACAATAATTTGTCCTTTTATGATAGATATTTGGGAATGATTTTTTATCTAGCATCACATCTCTCATTTTTACTATAATGCATTTCATACATTCCAGGTCATCTGACCCAAGGCATTGGCAGCACTCTTTTCCAATGTCTTTGTCATCAAATTGCTTTTGAGTGGTACATACGGAGAGAGGGACATTTGATTGATTTCAGTTTCTCTTTGAAGGTACACTTGCATTAAGATGGCTGTGCAATAGCACAACAATAACCTTATTACCCAGGTGCTTCTTTTAAATCATAAACTACAAAGTACCTTTGGTCTAAATTTGCACACTGTAAGTAAACAGTATCAGTAGATGTAACGTTTCTTTTCTGTGTAGATGCAACCTAGAAAAAAAAAGAAATAGGTGGATGATTAAATATTGCTGTCTCAAATTCACCAGGGCTGTGCTACCATGTGAATGGTGAAATGAACAAACCACCAAATTTACAGTATGAAGCAATAATAGGCCATCACTAATCCAGGAATGTTAGACAAGAGAACTGAGACGATAATAGACATTAACTTGTTCTCACTATGCACTTTGGATCAAATGGAGAGCCTTTCTTTCCACAACCAAATACAAATATCATAGACTGATCTCCTGAGCATATTTATGCCATCAGGTCTGTACTGTGACCTAGACTCGTGAAGAACGCTTTACACTGACAAGCAAAACAGACCTTTATTACTGTACCCAACTCCTGTTTTAATCGTCTGCAAGAATAGGAAATGAAGAGTAAACCAAGAGTATTTATGAACTATGTCTATGACCTAGAAGCATTTAAAAGCCAAGTGGGGCTGGCCTCACTTAAGAGAGATGATTCATTTGAGGATTAACAACACAGAGACTTGGTAGCCGGAGAGTCCCCAACACTACGAAGCGTCTGTTCAACCCCTTGAGACTTCCTATGGCTGAAAGCTTTGGTTCTGTAAAATGGCTTGGCTCTGGCCAGTTTTGTGTGCTTTTTGGTTCAACTGTCCAGCTGTAGATGGATTTGCAGCACATTGGCCCTCATGTTTCCTGGTACCAAAATGGGGGTGGGTATTATTTTGAGAAAAATAGTTTGAACAGTGATTTGAAAATACAAAAAGGGAATGTTGAATTCCTTTTAGAAGCACACAGGTACTGGAATACTGGAACTCTTTGTTGGGAATTAGAAGAAAACACCAATATTCTGGAATGGTGGGGGGAAATGACCTCTTCATTTATGTTTATATAAATATATATTTTTGCTGACGCAGTATACAGTGTAAATATTGGCAGTTCTGGGGAAACAATGCTAAAAGCTTTGCTAGCAAAATCACTGTGGTGCGCCAACTGGAACCGATAGTTAACTAAAGCCATTTTCTTGAAGACTACATAGTGAAGAGTCTTTGGTTTTCCTCATACTTCGTAGCAGCCCTCAAATTTTGTCTTTTTTTTATTTTCTTTAAAACATGTATAAAATCAGATATTTCAAATTTTTGCATTTTTTTTAGTTCAAGTCTTTTGCGTCCTAACATATCATCAAAGGAAATTGACAGCAACTTGTACTAGTCCAGATAGGAACCAGAGGTAGCTAACAAAGCACTGGAACTTCCTTGACATTCAAATGGATAATCATGATTTTAAGAAGTGGGAGTTTGTACACACTTGTACTGTAGTGACCACACTGTGAGCTAGCAATGGGTAAATCTCTGCAATCTTTTTTTTTTGTAAATCTGGATATATGTAGAGAAATGTGCTTGCCTAATTTCTGAGTTTCTTGCATTTAGAATTTTATAAACGGGATTTCTGAGTGCACCTTTTAAATGCTGGATGTGCATTATGCGCATTCACAAACCGTGCAACAAATTTGAGTACTATTTTTGGTATTTTGCTGGTCTGTGCGTGATTTGCTGCTTGTAGACAAAGGTTTTTCCCTTGTGCCTGTTTTATCAGCTCAGCAAAATAGATCAGTAAAAGATGTTTAGGTCTAGAAGCGCCTTGAGGCGATTTAGTTCGCATTTGTAGCGCTATACAAGTTACTCATTCATTCATTCATTCATGATGGTGGTTCCAAGTGTGCCTACAACATCTCAAGATGCACCAGCTAAGCAATGGTGAGTGAAGCTTTGAAATAGATTTTCCTGGTGCCTCCATGGCAGCATACCTGTGATAGAGCTCCGCCTCGACTCCTCCTTCAGGACTAGTGAATAGCATAAATTAAAGGCATAGTCCCTCCCCCAACATTCTCCTTTTTTTCCTCATACCTTCTTGTGCTGGTGAAGAGTAGCAGTATGTCCATACCTCTGCAGTCGGCAGCGTCCGCCGGGTTTAGCCTTTCCCGTGCGCAGTCCCTGTTCTTGGGCCGCTCACAGCGCTGATAAGACTGGGAACCCCTTTGTGGATCTGTTGGAGTCATTTCGCAGAGTTTCCTCACAGGAACGCAGTCTGCTATCACATCCATGATGAATGCAGTGGAAGTCGCAAAAGGATCAGCTCCATCTTCCCAGGCTGGTGGTTTCCATTTTTTATTACAGGCATTTGTGTTTTTCCCCTTTCTTTTCCTCTCTTCCCCTCCCCTCCCCTTTCCTTTGCTTGTTAGGTGCCTTCAAAATGATTATTGTCTTACTTTTTTGTTCCGCCAGGTAGGAGAGTGTCATGGCACGGCGTCCTCGCCGCCGTCTGCGCATGCGCGATTCGGGAGTGATACAGAGCCGTAGTTTCTCGGCTCTCTGTACTGGGTGACGCTGGATCTTCTGCGCGTGCACGGTCGCTTGGTTCAGTGGCGGCCATCTTGGATTCTGGAAAGAACGCTAGATTTGCCCTTTTTTTTCAATCAATTCCAAATGGTGGTTTATGGGATTAGCCCACGCACCTTGAGCCTATTTAGGTTCAGATTCAGGGATTGCTGTCAGAGTCTCCTCAGCTGTGCCCTGCTAGGTCTCTCTGATGCTGCTTTGTGGTAGGTACTTTTTTATTTTCTCAAAAAAAAAAAAAAAAATATGTTGCCGATCAAAAATGTTTGTTTAAAAAAAAAAAAAAAAAGATTACGATATAATAATGTTTATGTTTAAAAAATAAAATAAAAAAATAAAAAAAGATGACGATATAAAAATGTTTGTTTAAATTTTTTTTTTTTAAAAAGTGACGCCAAAAACTCCTGATTCTTTTCCCTTTCTTACTATATTTCGGAGCTGATCCTTGTAGCCAACTCCGCAATGAGTCATTCATCTCGCAGCAAAGATCCTCACACTTCTATTAGGTATGTGACCAACTATACATGAGTATAAAAAAAAAAGTGCGCTCACTGGTCTAGCCTGAGTTCCTTACATCGTAGCCCTACCCACTCCAAGGGGTCCCGCTCATCAGGGCGTAGGTCCCATTCTTCACGTCGTAGATCATGATCGGTCCCCCTCTCCTAGGACCTATAGAAAGAGAAATGCTGGACATGTGGGGCTACACCGCTACCAGACAGAGTGGTCTGTAAGGACTGTTTTATGGACTATGCGTCCAACCGCGAGCTAGAAAATCAGCACGCTGTAGATCTGCTCAAACGAACAATGAAGGACTCCTTCTCTGAGCTTTTGGCTTCGGTCCCCGCTCAACCACTTTAGCAGATATCCCAGGTTCAGGATATAGAACCTAATCTCCCTGGTCCGTCAGCAGTCAGTACACCTCTGCCACCGTCAGGCCGACCAGCTAGAGATTCACCACCTGAAGACTCTTCAGGGGACTCTTGAGAAGAGTCAGAACCTTCTGGCTTCAGTCTCTCCTTGGTAAAGCCATTCATCCAGGCAGTCAAAACTGCAATCGCCTGGAAAGACGCAGAATAGCCTCCCCAAGAGTCTACAAGCTACTTCCCATTCCTCAGATGGGCGAGATTAGTCAAGTCATTCAGAAAGAATGGTCAAAGACTGATAAAAATAAAATAAAAAAATTGGGGTCGGTTCAATAAACTATATACCCCTTACCAGAGTCGGGAACGCAGTCACCAAACTCCATGCCAGTGGTAGACGCGCCGGTGGTGCGACTCGCAAAAAATATAACTTTGCCAATGGAGGATTCCGCTTCCTTCAAAGACCCTCTAGACAGGCGAATCAACCTGGAGCTGAAGAGGAGCTACTTAGCCGCGGAAGCAGCATGTAAGCCAGCTATTGCCCTCATATCAGTATCAAATGCCATAAGATCTTGGACAGATAATATTGAGACGGCTTTGCGTCAGGATGTCCCCATGGAGGATATAATTAAGGCCTTAGAAGAGCTTAGATTGTCGGCAGACTTTGTCTGCGTAGCGGCCATTGACATGATCAGGTGCTCAGCAAAATTGGTGCAAAATCCCGTTTGATGGGAAAGCACTATTCGGAGACAAAATGGATAAAGCTATCTCCAGGCTGTCAGGAGGGAAGTCTGGTATGATTCCACAGGACAGAAGTATGCGAAGATTCAGAGGTGGTTCCTCTAGGTTCCGCCAGTCAAACCCAAGGGATTTTAGGCAGTCGAGACAGCCCAGAGACAACAAAAGACCTTGGAAAGGTACTCAGGGATCCTTTTTGAACAGGAAGATGAAAGCCCTTCCGGTGGGAGCCAGGCTAAAGTTTTTTACCCCAGTCTGGGCCACCCGCTGCCATGACCCCTGGGTTCTGTCAACAATTCAATGGGGGCACTTTTGGAATTTTTCTCACCCCCCACCTCGGAACTCTTTCAAAGGAACAGAGATTCCATCCTCTCCACTGAAGGCTCAAGCTCTGAAAAACTTCCTAACGTCACTCCAGCTTCAGGGGGCGGCTGTTCTGGTTCCCTTGGCAGAGCGCTTCGCAGGCTTTTACTCCACCCTATTTCTGGTCCCAAAGAGGACAGGTGGGTGGAAGCCTGTGATAGACCTAAAGAGGCTCAACCAGTATATCCGCCCCAAAAGCTTCAAAATGGAGTCCCTGCAGACGATTATTCAGACAGTCCAGCCATCAGATTGGATGATTTCGGTCGATCTGCAGGATGCGTACCTACATGTTCCAATTCTACCTGCATTTCAAAAATACCTGAGATTTGCAGTGGGGCGGACCCACCTACAGTTTCAAGCCCTGCCTTTTGGTCTGTGCACCTCTCCCAGGGTGTTCACCAAGATACTAATATCTGCTTTGGTTCCCCTGCGGGAGAGGAGCTTGAGGATGTACCAATACTTGGACGACATCCTACTCCTAGCAAGCAATCCGGATCAGTTGGTATGTCACCGGGACATTCTTCTACAGTCCCTAAAAAGAGCTAGGGTGGCTGGTGAATTCCGACAAGAGTCAACTAACGCCAACACAGCAGATAATCTACGTGCAATGTTCGACACTCAGGAGGGGACAGTGTCATTACCACCGCCGAAGGCAAGGATTGTCATCCAGAGAATGATCAAAGTCATCCGGAGCCCGTATCTGACAGCTTCACAATGCCTGAGCCTCATTGGCACAATGTCTTCCTGTATACCCATGGTTCCTTGGGCACATTGGCACTTGAGGTATTTCCAGACTGGTTTCTTGGCGCAGTGGAAGAAACAACGACTATCTCAGACGATCCTGCTGATGGGAAAAATGCGCAGGAGCCTTCACTGATGGACAGTTCCGGAAAACCTCTCCAAGCCTCATCACCTGGGCTCCCTTCCTTGGATCACAATTACGTCCAATGCAAGCAGACAGGGCTGGGGAGCCCATTGCAGGCAAACCAGAATACAGGGGAGATGGTCATGCACCACCCAGGGAGTGGTATCAAACATCTTGGAGATGAGGGCAGCCTTCTTGGTACAGACCTTTTGGCACCCCAAATCAGAGGCCAGAGAATACTCCTATGCCTAGACAACAGGGCAGCTGTCGTTTATCTGCAGAAGCAGGGAGGCACACGCAGCAGGTCACTCCTCAAGGAGGTAGAGCCGATCATGCTCTGGGCGGAGCAGAACCTCCTGGACCAGAGAGCGTTGTATCTGCCATACAGGTTGAACACGGAAGCAGACACATTATCCAGAAACTTCCTGGACAACAACGAGTGGGCTCTCCACCCCCATGTCTTCTTTTTTAGATTGCCAACATATGGGATCCCCCTCAGGTAGATCTGTTCACCTCGCCGAAGAACGCCAAGCTGGACAGGTTCTTCTCTCGCCTGCCGCATCCACAAGCCGAGGCAGTGGATGCCCTGTCATGTCCCTGGAGGTTCACCACGGCATATGCCTTTCCTCCCAGGCCATTAATATTCAAATTCCTCCTGAGGCTCCTCAGGGAGCCAGTCCAGGTGGTGGCAGTACTTCCGTATTGCGCCTCAGTGTGGGCTCTTCAATCAAGATCCCTCCTTTCTCTCAACTTCTGTCGCAGGGCAGTCTAGTTCATCCAAAACCTCCAGAAGTTGAATCTTTTACAAGAACGGTAGATCAAAGGATGGTATTAAGAAGGAGAGGGGAAGGATCCACGGGTAAGAGTCAAATAGGTGGTTCAAAGAAGATAAGTTTTTGGTTTAGATCTACCTAATGGATAATGAGTTACACATTGTGTTATACTGTGTTATATATTATGTTATTACTTCCTTTCTAAGAAGAGATGGAGGAAGGATATATATAATGACATATAGAATATAATGTATATTGATGTATATTAATGTATAATGGAATAGTATACCTGTAGAGATATAAATAACCTTAGGATATGGGAGGTCAATAAGATACCTAATGTGTTGGATATGAGTACTCTATATCCGTGTGCCCGGGCCCGCCCTTCAGGCCCCCCCCCGAACCCCGCTGCTATATAAATTTACCTACTCCCTGGAATTCTCCTTTTTTTTTTCCCTCTCCCAGTCCCCCTGATAAGGTTATCAGTTAGTAAATAATCCAGGGAAAGCGGAGGTCTTTGGAGCTTGCATTTGCTGTTTTTGTTTTCTTTTTTTTCTTGTTCTCTCAGTTGGCCAATCCAGGCACACGAACCTAAATAGGTAGACGCTCAGATACCGATATTCGGTGAGCGTTTTTTTTTAGCACATAGCTAAGTATAGTAGATAGGAGGGGTTTTCTCCCCCCCCCCTTTTTTTTTTTTTGTGTAAAGATGGACGGTGTCCGGGTGATGTCGCTTAATGTGAGGGGTTTAAACATTCCTGAGAAGAGACGCATGCTCCTTTTAATGATATGAAAAGATACAATGCCGACATCGCCTTTATTCAGGAAACACATTTTAAATATGATAAGCTCCCTTATCTGAGAAACAGATTCTACCCCACTGCTTATCATTCCACCAACCTGACAGGTAAATCAAAAGGGGTATCGGTGCTACTTTCTAGTAATATACCCTGGAAATGCCAGAGTTCTATTATAGACCAGACAGGGCGCTATGTTTTTCTCAAGGGGCTGATTGGGGATAACAGGTGACTCTAGCTACAATATACACCCCCAATGAATTACGAGCTACTTTCATGAGAGACACACTGGAGAAGTTGCAGGAATTTAGAGAGGGACAACTAATCCTCAGTGGAGACTTTAATGTTCCTCTAATTCCCTCAGTGGATCAACTTAAAAGAATAGCTAAGACGCTCCACGGAGCTCAATTAATAGATGTCTGGCGTTTGCAACATTCAGGGGAACGTGACTATTCGTTTTACTCCCCCATGCACCGGGTATACACCCGGAAAGACTATTTCCTAGTTCCCCATACCCAGTTGGATGCGGTAAGTGAGACATATATTGGGGACAGGACATGGTCGGACCATGCGCCAATATTTCTGACCTACAAACTTAATGACACTTCCACGCCTCGGCACCGTTTCTGGCGTCTTAATGAGAGCCTTTTACAGGTCCCGGAGGTATTGACTGAGGTAAATGAAACATTGAAACTATATTTTCAGGAGAATGATCAACCAGACTGTGACCCGGGCATTCTATGGGAAGCCCATAAACCGGTTATCAGGGGAATTCTGATTAAGCACGGGGCATGGATTAAACGTGAACAGAATAAACAAAATTGTCAGAGACTGAAGCGAGACATAAACATACTCCTACGCAATCCTCAGAGGCCAAAATGACATCAATTAGGACACAGATCACAGACTTGCTCTGGTATAAGGCCAAGGCGGCTCTGCAGTTTTGCCGTAGAGTGAGCTATGAGTTGGGAGACAAGTGTGGGAAAATGCTAGCGAAAGCGGTTACAGAACACAAATTTTCTACATACGTCTCCCACATTAAGACGAGAAATGGTCAAAAGGTAGTCTTACCGGCACAAGTCACTCAGACGTTTAAGGATTTTTACTCCTGTTTATACAATTTGTCAGGAGTGACGAGGAGCCGAGCAGACCTATAGGACTATATCACATCCTCTCAGATGCCTTCTTTATCACAGGGGACGCGAACAGAGTTAGACTCCCCTATTACCTTAACGGAACTCGAGCGTACAGTTAGACATATGAAACCAGGGAAAGCCCCAGGCCCAGATGGTTTTACATTACAATATTATAGGACATTGTTACCAATACTGGGCACACGAATGCTTACATTGTATAATATGGTAGGCGCAGGTGGAACGTTTGCTAGAGAGACCCTGGGAGCCCACATCTCGGTGATTCATAAGGAGGGAAAGGATCCGGCGGCTTGTGGCAGCTATCGGCCCATATCGCTTTTGAATGTGGACCTCAAGCTATATACCATGGTCTTGGCTGCTCGACTGGCGCATCACCTCCAGCAACTCATTCACTTGGACCAAGTGGGTTTTATACCATCTAGAGAGACGAGAGATAGTACCATTAAGGTATTGAATCTACTTCATGTCACACGCTCTACAAACACCCCATGTGTATTTCTAAACACAGATGCCGAAAAGGCTTTTGACCGGGTTGAATGGTCATTTATGTTCGCGGTGCTTAGACACATTGGTCTGGGGGAGGTGATGCTCAACCGAATAGCCGGAATATACTCTAACCCGACAGCTCAGGTGAAGGTGAATGGGGTCCTGTCGGACCCCTTCTCAATACAAAATGGTACAAGACAGGGATGTCCGTTGTCCCCTCTTTGTTTGCCCTCTCCCTGGAACCTTTCTTAGCCACAATTAGACTGAATTCGGACATAGAAGGGATAAGGGTAGGCCGGATACAATGCAAGATCTCAGCATATGCTGATGATCTATTATTCTCCTTGACCAACCCGGTAGTTTCCCTGCCAAATCTTCTTAAGGAGTTTGAGAGATACGGGGCATTGTCCAATTTTAAAATCAACTTCATAAATATAGAAGCGATGGGAGTGGCATTGACATCACAGGCTTTACCACATATGAGCACAAATTTCCAGTTTAAATGGACATCATCCGCACTAAATTATTTAGGGACTAGTATTCCATTGGACCTCTCTTGCTTATATGAGAGTAATTTTCCCCCCTTACTTGCCAAAACTAGGGTGCAGTTAGAGAAGTGGAGCAAGGGATTACATTCATGGTTTGGGAGGTGCAACTTGTTAAAGATGAGTGTTTTGCCTAAATTTTTATACCTCTTCCAAGCCCTCCCGGTTAGGATACCCCCTGCATATTTTAAACAAGTCCAAGCTCTTTTTACACGGTTTGTCTGGGCCCATAAAAAACCTTGAATTTCTCACACTCAGCTTTCGATGCCAAAACAATACGGAGGTCTTGCACTACCAGACGTCAGGGGATACTACCGGGCGGTTCACTTGGGCAGGGTGATTGATTGGTGGCGACATTATGAGTCCAAATTATGGACACAAATAGAACAATACCAGACAGATATCCCCCTACGAACCGCGTTGTGGTGTGGAGACTCTCTACCCATTGAACTAAAATCACATCCATTGATAGGTAATACCTTGCGACAGAGCGCCCGTGCTATCCTAAAATACTCTTTAACAGCCATGACATCGCCTTTGATCCCGATACTGGGTAATCCTAATTTTCCTCCGGGGCTCTCAATTACACAATTTAGGCCACTAAGGACGTCTGGCCTTTTAACTGCTTCTCAGTTTGTAATCAACGATAGATGGCCTACCATTTTGGAACTGATGGATACAGCAGGCCCTTTTGGACTTGAGTTCTGGAATGCGGCACAGTTGCAGCATTTTCTCCTGACCATTCCGAACCCCCGGAGCTACACTAGACCCCTGAATAAGTTTGAGGAATACTGCTCGGGCATAGAACCGTTACCACAGACTCTATCTAAAATGTATGCTCTTGTGAACACGCCAGAACAACAACCCGATTTGCCATGTATTGCGAGGTGGGAAACTGATCTAGATCATATGTTTTCCCCGACCCAAAAACAGAATATGGTTAGCCTCTCCCTCAAGACCTCGATATGTACAAAAATACAGGAAACCAACTATAAAGTTCTGACAAGGTGGTATTTGACACCTGTTCATCTGCACGTGATGTGCCCAGAAATATCAGAACATTGTTGGCGTTGTGGCGAGGACAGGGGTACGATGCTACATATATTCTGGTCTTGTCCTAAATCGACTGACTTTTGGACGACGGTGCGTAATATATCGCAACGATTCACTGACTTTTTGATCCCAAATGATCCAGCATTTTTTTTACTTCACGTGTCGACCTTAGCCCCCCGGGTATATGAAAAACTTTGTTGAGGCATCTGTTCAACGCTGCTAAAGCCTGCATTCCCATGATGTGGAAGACCCAGAATCCACCGTCAATGGTGACGTGGCTACAGAAGGTGGAAAACATAAATAAAATGGAGGATCTAACAATGACTGCACAGGATAGATATGGGACTTATAAAGCGACATGGGCTAGCTGGAATATGTTTGTACATTCAGATGAGGGAAAAGAGCTTTTTGAGATCTAAAATATGTAACATATAGTTGGGAGCTGGGAGATCCATCAGATTCCGGAATAGATGGGTGTTTTCGGCTTAATGAAAAAAGTTGGGGGAACTCCCGCGCTGCCCTAACGTGAAATAAATACCTGGCTAGGGGAAAGGGGGGGGGGGAGGGGGCACTGCTGCTGAACACCTATGAATCCGATTCAGGGAAACTAAAAGCTATATAAAACAGTGATGGTGTTAAGCGCTGTGTTTAAACAGACAAAGAAAGGAGGGAGAAGTGAGAGGAGTGTGACTGATAACACACTCAATCAAAACATATATATAATGTGACCTTAATCCGAATAGATTGGCTAGGTAGGTAAAGGAACTCTAATCCTCTACTATTCACATCCATCCATCCTAGCCAATTGTGAATAATCAAAAAAGAAGAAAGGTATATAAAGGGTGAATTAACTAAAAAAATTTACTAATAACATAAAGCAATCCACAAAAAATATATACAATACAATTGACAAAAAAATATATGTGTGTAAAAATCCCAAAAAAGTCCAATTTACACCATGCAAATTCAAAGTGAATATACAGTGGTTCCCATCACCAAAGTGAACCGGTACATAAACTGAAAAAATGGTATACACATCAGTATAATATTCCAAATACTGGTCTCTCTTCAGTGCTCCACCTCTGTGCCTGCAAGCAGCTTACCTTATTGCTAATAAAGCTTAGCATGGGCAGGTCACAGGGTGTTGAGACGTTGAGGGCTGGTGAGCAGAGGTTATAGCAGTGCTAGTCTCCTTCCTATAGCTGTAATCCTCTCACACGTCACACATAGATGCAGAAAAGAAAAAAAACAATGTAGTGAAGTTCCGCTACTGTCTCGAGGCACAGACAGACATCAGATAAAACACTCACATTGAGAGAGAGACAGTAAGGGCCCATCTCCACGAGCACGGAACTCGTCGTCCCTCAAAGTGTCAGTGGCTCTGTGTGGCTCTCCAGACAGCAGGGGATCTCAATAGATCGTAGTAATCAATGTAATAAAAAAGATATGGCAGACATCGCATAATCCCGTATAAAATATATAATTTATTGAAAAACACACAGTATGAAACACTCACATGATATGTTGAAAAAAAGGCAGAGTATCCTACGAGTACCTCACTCGTCTGCCTGATCTAATCCTGGTATGTCAGCGAATCTCCTCTCCCTATGCGTATCGTAACCGGCACCATTTTGCCTAGGATGTTCCGGAGTGTTGAGCCTGTATTGTGTATATTAATACACATAGCTCAGCCATTGGTCCGCAGCCGCCATTTTATAGCGGCTCATGATAATTAATCCGGCGGATCGGAGAATGTCCTTATATCCAGGCTGATGCTAGTCAGACTGGTATACATTAGGTTCTATTTCTTAAGCTGGCTATACAGGCAGATAATATAGATCGGCTGCATCACTAGGGGCACATATGACAGGGGGAATTAACAATATACACATCTAGTCATCACTCACATCTCTCTACCCTAATGTTGCTAAAATCATAGGCTGGACAACCAATGATCTAGGCTGCAATATGCACCAATAAGGCTAGAAGTGGCGAGAGGACCGACAAGAAAGGTAGCTCATTAACATGGAAAAACATATAGAAATGATGCATGGTAAAAATATTAAAACATTTAAAATATTAAAATGTCTGACTTAGGCTCGGATTCCAAGCTCTTTATCTAATGCAATATGCAAAGATAAATGATTTTTAAACTATATAAAATCATATAGGGGAATAAAATTACATATATAAACATGCATATAATGTATTTAATATTAAATTATTGTGACGTAAAAAATACCATAAATATATGATATTATGATAGCATAGAGTAGGGGCGACACATTGGAATAATATATTGGGATGTGAGGGTGTTTAAAAGAGAATCCTAGACCCTAGCACACTACTAAAATATGTAACATATAGTTGGGAGCTGGGAGATCCATCAGATTCCGGAATAGATGGGTGTTTTCGGCTTAATACCGTCCTTCTTTATTCCCCCCCCTTTTTTTTATATAAATAGTTATGAGAATAGTAGTAGATAATATAAATTTCAGGATATATATTATTCATTATGTAATGTATTGATTTTCCTGTGTTATGTGATTAGGAGGCTGCGTCCTCCACTGGCATGAGCTACTTTTGTATTTTAGAGGGCTAATTAAACATTTATTGTTAAGCAATTATCCCACCCATGTCAGCTAGTTATTTATCACAGGTATGCTGCCATGGAGGCACCAGGAAAACGGAAAATTGTATCATACTTACCAGTAATTTTCCTTTCCTGGTGCCTATCCATGGCAGCATACGCTCCCACCCTCGGTATTCTATATTACAGAGAATGTTGGGGGAGGGACTATGCATTTAATTTATGCTATTCACTAGTCCTGAAGGAGGAGTCGAGGCGGAGCTCTATCACAGGTATGCTGCCATGGATAGGCACCAGGAAAGGAAAATTACTGGTAAGTATGATACAATGTTCCGTTTTGTTGACATATTTCACATAGAAATAAAAACACATTTACAACCATTTTTTATTTATGGTTCTGAATGTAGCTGCAGTAGTAGACACATATACCTGTGGAAAAAAAACAGGACAAAAGTATTAAAAAACGGTCTATTTACTGATCATTTATGCAGGAACTTTTGTTCCTTGCCTAATGATCAATACAAACTTTACAGCTGTGTTACAGCCTTGTGAATGTATCCTTATACTGACTTGTTATTTTTTTTAGCACAAGATTGCCAGCTATGCAAAAAGCAAGATGATAGGCAACTAATAGGTGCAATGATAAAATAAAAACCCGCGCCAACTAAAAAGTGAAAAAATAAGCTGCTCCTCAAAAATTCAGTGGTAGCTGAAAACAATGTGAAAAGATGTGAGTGGCGCTAAATATCAATCCCAAATAAATTATAATAACCCTTGAATTGTGATCATAAAATTAAATTAATTACACCCGCCTATTAATATTCTACTATATTGGTATGTGAAAATCAAAAATCCCTTCCAAATATATTAGAGGATAGTGAACAAAATACTACCAAAAAAATGAAGGTATGAAACAAGTGAACACACTCTAAAATATTTCTACAATGTGCAACAAAGTCCAAAAAATAGTCCCCACAGCAACAATAAACAGTCTTAATCAAAAAGAAGAACTTCTTCTGCATGTGTTATAAATCCTCCAAATGCTGTATAATAATCAAATAGATTCTTGTGATTTTGAGATCCACCTTCACCATAATCAATATCACCCGACAATGCTATGGTAAGAATGGCAGCTTACCCCAACCAATTGACCCTTTTAGCTAAAAAGGAGGTCAAACAAGCTTCCTGCAAGTGTCAACTTGCTGAGTGGCATAGAAAGTGATATCAGCTGGACAGGCGATGGTAAGCGCTGAGATATGGAAATCTCCGGTGGTATGCAAATTAGAAAAGAGAGGCCAAAATAGTGTAATCCTATTTATTTTACAAGCAAAATATAAAAAAGCCAAAAACACACTTACTTGGAAAGTGCCCCGAACCCGGCATTGAGGCTGTAATGGCGTGTATAAAGTGGATAGCAGTCCCGGACCTGTAGTAGCTGGCGTGCGTTCCACCCCTAGGAAAAGACAACCAGCGGGACCGGAAGTGACGTCAGTTGCGTGACCTGTAGTGCGCCTCGACGTACGTTTCGGATTCCGTCATCAGGAAGCGTCCACTTTATACACGCCATTACAGCCTCAGTGCCAGGTTCGGGACACTTTCCATGATTATGGTGAAGGTTGATCTCAAAATCACAAGAATCTATTTGATTATTATACAGCATTTGGAGGATTTATAACACATGCAGAAGAAGTTCTTCTTTTTGATTAAGACTGTTTATTGTTGCTGTGGGGACTTTTGCGTTTTATTTTATTTTTTGGACTTTATTGCACATTGTAGAAATATTTTTAGAGTGTGTTTACTTGTTTCATACCTTAATTTTTTTGGTAGTATTGTGTTCACTATCTACTAATATATTTGGAAGGGATTTTTGGTTTTCACATACCAATATAGTAGAATATTAATAGGCGGGTGTAATTAATTTAATTTTATGATCACAATTCAAGGGTTATTATAATTTATTTGGGATTGATATTTAGTGCCCTCACCACTCACATCTTTTCAACTAATAGGTGCAAATTACAGTAGTTTTTAGGCTAGGTTCACACTGCTGCAAATTCTATTGCGAATTTGAGCCGTTGCGATTGCTCAAATTCGCAAGTCATTTAAATAACAGTGTTTTACATTAGAGCTGTTCACATCAATGCATTGCAAATCTAAGCTGTGGGAAAAAAGGGTCCTGTGCGAGTTTGATCTGTGTGTGATGCGAATTCAGCTCTATAGACTGGCATTCCTTGAAATCGCGTCCGCGAATCGCAGGAAAATCACGAAAAAATTTGCGGCAAAATCGTGGCCGCGAAATCGCGGAAAAATTGCGCAGTGTGAACCTAGCCTTAGTAAGAAAACATGATAAACAGACCTGATTCTAACACATAACATTCTAAAATGAAAGATGGAAAGTTGGTCACACACATGCATTCTAACCTAGCAGCAATCTAACCATGGGCATCCACTGAACTTTTTTCAGGGGGGGGGAGCATCATTTTAAGGTCATCCATGCTTGGTCCCTTTTTGACAATGTCATGAAGGGGAGGGGCTTAGTCATTATCACATAAAGCGCAGGCATGCAAAGGCTTGAGAGACCTGATGCAACTATCAAGCAACTAGCAACTTTGAATAACACAAAAAATGGAGTTCCCCCAAGGAAATAACAACCCACAGGATCAGTGACAGTTTCTGCAATAACAATCCCCAGCTTTGCTGTCAGTTTCCGCAATAAAAATAACCAGCATTGGAGTCAGAAGCAACAATAATAACCCCCCACATCGGTGCAGATTTCTAGAATAAAAACTTCAGCATCTGTACCAGTGTACATAGTAATGACCCTCAGCACTGGTGTCAGTTTCCGCACTAAAAACTCCCAGCATTTGGTGTCATTTTCTGCAATAATTGCTCCCAGCATAGGTGGGAGGATATCAGGTTAGACACTTCCTAATGGCTCAGTCCCTAGGAACAGTAATGGATAATGGCCAACAGGCCCTCTTACCAAACCTGGTGAAACCACAAGTGATCCCTCTGGCTGGATATTCGCTCACTCTGGGTTGCCCGGGGTGACTCTAGTCAGTAGTGTAGTATGCCTGTACCCTGGCAGTGGCTCGGTCTTTCTCCCTCTCTGGTGGTGTGGGTACAGCGTGGCTCCCTCTCTGGTGGTGCGGGTAAAGCGTAGCTCCCTCTCTGGTGGTGCAGGTACAGCGTGGCTCCCTCTCTGGTGGTGCAGGTACAGCATGGCTCCCTCTCTGGTGGTGCGGTTACAGCATGGCTCCCTCTCTGGTGGTGCGGGTACAGCATGGCTCCCTCTCTGGTGGTGCGGGTACAGCGTGGCTCCCCCTCTGGTGGTGCGGGTACAGCGTGGCTCCCTCTCTGGTGGTGCGGTTACAGCGTGGCTCCCTCCCTGGGTGGCGCGGGTACAGCGTGGCTCCCTCTCTGGTGGTGCGGGTACAGCGTGGCTCCCTCTCTGGTGGTGCGGGTACAGCGTGGCTCCCTCCCTGGTGGTGCAGGTACAGCATCGCTCCCTCTCTGGTGGTGCGGGTACAGCGTGGCTCTCTGGTGGTGCGGGTACAGCGTGTCTCCCTCTCTGGTGGTGCGGGTACAGCGTGGCTCCCTCTCTGGCTTCCCCCAGCACAGTATTCTCTTTTCTCCTCTTGTAACACCCCCCCAGCAGAGTGCTTGCATGCTGGGGGCTGTAGCATGGTGTCTGTGGACACGCTGGGGCCGCCACTCTTCAGGGACTCCAGTCCTCAGAGTCTTCTGATTGGCCCTCTGCTGTGGTCAATCATGGGGAGGAAAACAGCGGCCAGGAAGTGGGGCGGCGGCACGGCGAATCCAATTAGAGCCGCTCTCTCTCTCTTCTAGTTTCAGCTGACAGAAAGGGGAGGGGGCAATCGGGGGAGATATACAGACAGCCCACAGCTCTCCTCTCCCTGTCACAGTGCCGCTGCTCCATTTACCAGAGAACTCGGCAGCGGTGCCATGACAGGGAGAGGAGAGCTACGGGCTGTCTGTATATCTCCCTCGATCGCCCCCCTCCCCCTTTCTGTCAGCCGAAAAGAGAGAGAGCGTCTCTAATTGAATTCGCCGCGCCGCCGGCTTGCTTCCTGCCCGCTGTTTTCCTCCCCAAGAATCACGGAACTGGATTTCAGGGGGGGCAAACTCCCTCCCTTGCCCTATGGAGCAGATGCCCATGAATCTAACATTAGTTTTTTATTTGCCCAAGGTGCACTACTTGCTTTTTGTGTTAAGGCCCCTTTCACACTTGTAAGACTTCAAAGTTGTGCTATTTTGCCGTGATTTTGCCGCGATTTTGGATCAGTACTACTTTGTACGACTTTGCCACAACTTTGGCATTAACCAATGAAAATATACATGGTGTGAGGTACCGGTAATTCCTTTTCCTGCCATAGTTGTTTCCAGTTCCTGTTTGCTTCCTGGTTGTTGTGGTGTGGTGTGTTGTGACAGAAAATGTTTGCTACTCAATATATTGCCACAGCAGTTGTCATTGCTGCTGCAACAGTAGCAGTGCATGAGGAAGAAGAGCACATTGTTGCTAAGGGAATAACCAGGAAGTGAATGTGTGCTAGAAAAATGTGCTTGGGAGGGGCTACTATACTGAAAGGATTGGGTGGGACAAGGGTCAAAAAGTTGCTTGTGCTTACAGCTTGTGCTTACAAAGTCGTAATGAAATCGTACTGAAATCGTGTCTATATTATTCAGGTATGATTTGCATGCTACTTGAGGGTTTAACATTGAGGTCTATGGACATCAACTCGCATGGAAGTTGGACCAAAGTAGTGCAGGGACTACTTTGAAGTCGGTGCGACTTAAAGTCGTGGCAATATGAATGGAAGTCATTGAAAATCATGGAGAATGACTTGTCATGCGATTTTGAAGTCCAAAATCGTGGGACAAGTCCTATAAGTGTGATTGGGAACTAAATGGGCATCTTTCCACCACTTGAGTAAACCACTAAAGTTGAAGCAGCATATTTTTGTCTGAAATGTCATTAATAGAGGCTGCCAGAGGCTGTTAAAACTGCATTCCTTCTGTAAAAGCTCTGTCGTTGGCTGTTATTCTGATGCTAAGGCAGCAAGACTATTTAAATATTATTATACAGGATTGATAAAATGCCAACAGTTTGCACAGTGCTTTACAACATGAGGGCCAAGAGTAAAGTTACAATACAATTTAATACAGGAGGAATCAGAGGGCCCTGTTTGTTAGAGCTAACAAACTAAGAGAGAGGGTCAAGTGATACAAAAGGCTGTGGGGGATGAGCTGTTGGAGAAAAGAAAAGTACAATTGTTAGGTGGGGATAGAATAGATTTCTCTGAAGAGAAGGGTTTGCAGGGATCATCTAAAAGCAAACAGAGTATAAGATAGTCAGACAGATTGGGGTAGGGAGTTCCAAAGGATAAGACAGGCTCAGAAAAAGTCCTGGAGGTGAACATGGGAGGAGGTGATGAGAAAGCTGGAGAGCAGGAGGTTTCGGGAGGAATGAAGAGAACGATTAGGTTGGTATTTTGAGACTAGGTTAGCGATGTAGTTGGGGGCTGATTTGTGGATGGCTTTGTAAGTTGTTGTTAGTATTTTGAATTGAATTAGTTGGCTGAGCAGAAGCCAGTGGAGGGATAGGCAGAGAAGGGTAGCAGACACTGAACGATTAGTAAGGTGGATGAGCCTGGCAGCAGAATTTATGATGGACTGAAGGGGGGCTAGCCTAAGGTAATCCAATGAGGAGGGAGTTGCAGTAGTCGAGGCGAGAGATGACGAGGAAGTAAACTAGGAGCTTTGTGGCGTCATTGGTTAGGAAGGGGCATATTTTGGAAATATGGTTCAGAGTCCAGAATTACATCTAGAACCTTGGTATGCGGGGACAGGTTAATAGTTGTGCCATTAATCTTGACAGAGAAATCGGGGGAAAAGGCACATGGTAGAGGAAATATTATGATCTCAGTTTTGGATAGATTGAGTTTGAGGAGGTGGTGTGACATCCAGGTTGATATGTCTGTTAGTAAATTAGTGATACATGAGGAGACTGAAGGAGTGCGCTGAGGCGTAGTGAGATAATTTTTTGTGTCGTCAGCGTAGAGATCGTATTGGAAGCCATTGGAAGCCATTGATCCAGGAAGGAGGTGTGAATTGAGAATAGGAGAGGTCCAAGAACAGAACCTTGGGGAACCCCGACAGACAAAGAGGAGAAAGTAGAATTGTAAGTAATGCTAAAGATGGGATAAGTAGGATGAGAATCAGCGAAGAGTACAGTCAACGAGACCAAAGGCATGGAGTATATTTTTGAGGAGGAGGGGGTGGTCCACTGTGTCAAAGGCAGCAGAGAAGTCCAGGAGTAGGAGTACAGAATAGTGTCCATTGGTTTTAGCCATTAGCAGATCTTTTGTCATTTGTCAGTTTTATGAGAGCAGTTTCTGTGGAGTGTTGAGGGCGAAATCCACACTGACGGGGATCAAGAAGGTTATTCTCAGTGAGGTGGTTGCTCAGTCAGTTGTAAATAGTGATCTGTAACAAATATAGAATAAACATACAGAGACATACAGTAGCAGTGGTAAAGAAAAAGAAAAAAATAGGGGTATGGGCCCTACTATGACTTTCAGCGGCACAGTAAACAATAGAGATGTGTAAAAAATATATAAATGTTTATTGGAAAAAGAGAACCACATATATGACATAGGATACAAGGACAATACAAGAATTAAAAATCATACATATGAGTACATATAAATGATGAGAACCCGAATGCATCAACACGTTTCACCTTGGGTGCTTCTTCAGGACGCAAGTTCAGGAACACAGTAATTGTAGAGGCAAGAAAGGGATCTCACTCTATATATAAAAACAAAGACATTGATTTGTAAATAAAATACTGACACATTCATTTGAGTAAGCATTGAAGAAAGGCCACAAAACCAAAAATACGCGTGAGAAAAAAACAAAAACATGAATAACAGAAAATAAAAAAAAAGAATAAAATTAAATAAATAAAATAAAAGGAGATTTTATTAAAGAAAATAAATACCTTACAAATTAGTTTCTTGGTTAGCATGTGGCCAAACCAGACATCCAATAGAGGAAAATATATGAGCCACGCAAAGAAGGTGCAATGCTGGACGAAGCAGAAATGGGGGAAAACCAACTAAAAATAATACAGATATGATTAACATATATCGTTTAGTGCATAGTCAATATTCCAAATCGCATGACAAACAGCGAGATCAACCAGGTATGTTCGCATGCGGTAATTGCGACTACTGTTATTTGCTGTTACAAGGACCTTCTATTACACTCCCCAATGGCCTAAACCACACTCTGCGACACTGCAAAAAATCTGAGAAAAACGCTTGGACAGCCGCACTCCAAAAAAGGTTATTTTATTTAAAACAAAAGCACAAATAACATGCCACAGCAAAAAAAACAGCAAGTATGAGCTGACGTTTCACACTGCGATTCAGTGCTTAATCATAGCTCACTCTCTGCGACACCATGTATCCTGCCTGTCCAAGGGGGTCATTTACATTATCTTTTGCCAATGTGGAGCCTTCTACATCGGCAAAACGATTAGACCCCTTTGGAAAAGGATTAAGGATCATGTATATTACACCACCAATGGCCTTCTCAATACGGCAATTGGTCATCATATGCATATGGCTTTTAAACATAAATACAATTATGAATGCTATCCTTTCAAGGCTGACGTCCTCGATCGTATCTATGAGGACCCTCGAGGAGGAAACTTTGACCAGAAGGTGTTGCAGAGAGAGACGCAATGAGTCTATAATTTACAGGCCACAGTATACCCTGGCCTAAATGATATGCTAAATTTTAAACCTATTTTGTAGACTCTTTAGCTTTAGGTTACCCTTGCCCTTATGTATGAGCTTTTGATCTATGCCTTATATGTCTATTTTTTCCAATTTTTTTTTTCGTTCTTGTTTGCTCCTGATTTGGTTTCCCTCTGGGTTTCCAAAATACCTGACACTGTCAGTGAAGTTCGAAAGAAATATATTTGTATTAATTTATACCTGATTTATAATTAAAGCGGAGCTCCGCCGTAAAAAAATATTAAAAACCAGCAGCTACAAATACTGCAGCTGCTGACTTTTAATATTAGGACACTTACCTGTCCTGGAGTCCAGCGACGTCGACAGCGATTGCTCGTCTCTCGGCTGCCCCCACCGCCATCATGGGTGAGGGAATCAGGAAGTGAAGCGTTGCGGCTTCACTTCCCGGTTCCCTACTGCGCATGCGCGAGTAGCGCTGCGCGTCTTTCACTGGTCCCTGCTGTGTTCTGGGAGCCGTGTGTTTCCCAGAACACAACGGGGGGGACCAGGAAGTGACGCACTACCCGCAGTCTACCCGCAGAGTGTATGCCCGGAAGTGGGTGCAAATACCTGTCTTAGACAGGTATCTGCACCCCCCCGAAAGGTGCCAATTGTGCGGGCATGACATCATGATGCGGTTTGCGTGATCTGACGCCGTCACGCAGTAATTATGCCGCAATGTAGGTATTGACAGGGGGATATGACAGGACTTTGTCTGCTTACACCAGCCCTTTTGGACGCGGCTGTATGATGTAATAAAAGCGGGACTTATCCTTTGACCTGTTTGGGGCTGGAGGTGGCATGACTTTGCTTGCTGACACTGGCCCTTTTGGACGCAGCTTGGTGATGCAATCAGAGTGAGACTTACCCTCTGATCTTTCTAGGGCGGGACTTTCCAGGGCCGTTTTGGTGCCAATTTTGGCTTTAAATGGCAGTGATCTCTCCCCCTGGCTTCTGTGTAGAGCCCTCTTTTTGTGCTCTCCCTTGGGGATTACCTTGAACCTGTCCAGTCTAATAGTAAGTCAATATGCTTTCTGTGCACTGTTTTTTCTTGACTGGGTCTTTTTGATCCAATCTCTGTTTTTTGTTTTGTTTTTTTATGGTTACTTACTTTTATCCATTCTTGTGTCTTTTCTTTTTAGATAGTCACTACTCGGGGGATCTGTATTATATATCACTCTTGAGCTATGGATCTCAGCCTACTGATTTTCTGAATTATCACTTTGACTTTCTATATTTGGGCTTGTCGGCTGAAAAGGAAAACATTCTTCTCGTATCCATTTTCTCCATATGCGACTTTTGTAGTCACATATACCGTTCATTTGGAAATTACAGGTAGCTATCTTCATGTGTCCCTCCCCTTTTTTTTTTTTAACTGTCCAATTTTACTTTGGACTAGATGTTAATCATATCTGTATTATTTTTAGTTGGTTTTCCCCCGTTTCTGCTTCGCCCAGCAAAGCACCTTCTTTGCGTGGCTCGTATCTTTTCCTCTATTGGATGTCTGGTTTGGCCACATGCTAACCAAGAAACAAATTTGTAAGGTATATATTTTCTTTAATAAAATCTCCTTTATTTTATTTATAATGTTTTTTTCTGTTATTCATGTTTTTTTTTCCTCACGCCTATTTTTGGTTTTGTGGCCTTTCTTCAATGCTTACTCAAATGAATGTGTCAGTATTTTATTTACAAATCAATGTCTTTGTTTTTATATATAGAGTGAGATCCCTTTCTTGCCTCTACAATTACTGTGTTCCTGAATGTGCGTCCTGAAAAAGCCCCCAAGGCAAAACGCGTTGATGCATTTGGGTTCTGATCATGTATATGTACTCATATGTGTGATTTTTAATTCTTGTATTGTCCTTGTATCCTATGTCACATATATGGTTCTCTTTTTCTATTAAACATTTATATATTTTTTACACATCTCTATTGTTTACTGTGCCGCTGAAAGTCCGAGTAGGGCCCATACCCCTATTTTTTTCTTTTTCTTTACCACATTATTTACGGATGTTGGCAATGTGAGTGCTATTTCTCTATTTACATCCAATAGCGGCACACATACTTCTACTTGAGTCACTTGGGTCAATTTGGGCTGCAAGGGTGCAGCCTTACTCTTAATGGAAATAATAATTAATCCTAAGCAGAGTGTTGTGATGTTTTCTGAAAGCTATGTACACCATCTTACTAGACCCTCACACCAGCTACAATGTTCCTACATCATCTCCCTGCATTTAATAGAATAATGAAGTCACTGGATCTAAAATCAGGCTTGTTTAATAAAGATTTGGATTTTTTTCTTACTTCTTTTATTTTTGTGGACAAGATTAATATGAATATTTCATGGATGTGCCACTCTGCAATATTTAAAATGATCTCCTGTCTAGTGATGAGCCGAACACCCCCGGGTTCGGTTCGCACCAGAACCCGCGAACGGACCGAAAGTTCGTACGAACATTAGAACCCTATTAAATACAATGGATGCGAACGTTCGAATTCTAAAGTGCTAATTATAACGACTATTATGCATGTTATTGTCCTAAAAAGGGTTTGGGAACCCGGGTTCTGCACCAGGGGACATGTATCAATGCAAAAAGAAGTTTTAAAAACGGTCGTTTTTCGGGAGCAGTCATTTTAATGATGCATAAAGTGAAAAAAAAAAAGTCAAATATTCCTTTAAATATCGTACCTGGGGGGTGTCTAAAGTATGCCTGTGAAGTGCCACGTGTTTCCCGTGTTTAGAACTGTCCGTGCACAAAATGACACTTCTAAAGGAAAAAAAAGCCATTTAAAACTGCTTGCGGCTTTAATGTAATGTCTGGTCCCGGTAATATGGATGAAAATCTTTAAGAAAAATGGCATAGCTACCCCATGACCCCCCCCCCTACCCCAGCCCATTACCAGCCCCTTTGGGTCTTGTATGGATATTAAGGGGAACCCCGCACATAAAATAAAAAAGGCCCTATATACTCTGAACAGCCGTATACAGGCGGTGCATACAAGACAGGGACTGTAGGTTTGTTCTTATGTAGAATCTGTTTGTAATTTTGAACAGGTACATTGTTTAAGTGTAGCTCCAGCCCAAAAATCTATTTTTAAACTTTTTGGAAAACATAGGTAAGGGTTATCACCCCTGTAACATTTGTTTTGCTGTCTGTGCCCCTGTTCAGAACATTTCACCTCACTTTCCGTCCCAATGACAACTGTTTTTGAAATGTGGTGTTTTTCTTGAAACAAGGATTGCTGATAAAGCATCAGTACAGAGGAGACACCTTTCTCCCATATTAATTCTTACAGGAGAGAATTTTCCTTCCAAGGGGTAGATTTCCTCTCACTTCCTGTTGTCTTCTTGCGTTTGCAAGTAGGAGTCGTTTGTAAGTTGGATGTTTGAAAGTAGGGACCTGCCGTATATACTCTGCAGAAATAGGCCCCTTAGTTGTTGGTGTTGGCACAACACTGTAAGCACTCACAGTTACTCTTGGTTGGTGCTGGAACGCCCTGCTGTCAACTATTATATCAGGAATTTTAATTACATATAATTGTTGAACAGTGGTAGTAAAAATTGGTCCTTTGATGGTGGTGCTGGTGCCACAACACTGTAAGCCCTGACAGTTACTCTTGGTGGGTGCAGCAATGGGCCCTGCTGTGAATTATTAGATCAAGAATTGTAATTGCATGCCCCTGTTGAACAGGGGCTGAAAAATTGGGCCTTTCGTGGTGGTGGTGGTGGTGGTGGTGTTGCCACAACACTGTAAGCCCTCAGAGTTACTCTTGGTGGGTGCAGGAATGGGCCCTGCTGTGAATTATTAGATCAAGAATTGTAATTACATGCCCCTTTTGAACAGGGGCTGAAAAATTGGGCCTTTCGTGGTGGTGGTGGTGGTGGCGTTGCCACAACACTGTAAGCCCTCGGAGTTACTCTTGGTGGGTGCAGCAATGGGCCCTGCTGTGAATTATTAGATCAAGAATTGTAATTACATGCCCCTGTTGAACAGGGGCTGAAAAATTGGGCCTTAGGCACTGGTGGCACAACACTACAACCCCTCACAGATACTGTACTTGGAGCACAGCAATGAGCCCTGTTGCAAAGTATTGCTTCAAAAATTGTAATGACACGCCCCTGTTAAACAGGGGCTGAAAAATTGGGCCTTAGGCACTGGTGGCACAACACTCCAACCCCTCACAGATACTGTACTTGGAGCACAGCAATGAGCCCTATGGCAAATTATTGCTAAAAAAATTGTAATTACACGCCCCTGTAAAACAGGGGCTGAAAAATTGGGCCTTAGCCACTGGTGGCGGCACCCATAAACAAAAATGATCTTCCAAGCTATCATCATCAATCGTATCATTGAGGACTCGGAGGAGGAGGATAGCCAGTCAACATAACAGCACAGGCACTCAGCATCAGCATCAGTCTTGAAGGGATGTGACATGTTAAAATCAATTAGTCTGTTATATCAGCATCAGGTGTGTGGTAGCTGGTGGTGATCCAAGACTGGTTCATCTTGATGAAAGTCAGTCGATCAACCGAGTCGGTGGACAGGCGCACCCTGTGATCCGTGACAAATCCTCCAGCAGCACTGAATGTGCGTTCCGAAAGAACGCTGGATGCAGGACAGGCCAGTAGCTCAATTGCATACTGTGCAAGCTCTGGCCAGTGATCCATCCTCAAGACCCAGTAAGCCAGAGGATTTTCGGTGGGGAAGGTGTCCAAGTCTGACCTTGCCCCTAGATATTCCTGCACCATGTTTATCAGACGCTGGCGATGGTTGCTGGAACCGATCATACTTTGGGGCTGCGGACTAAAGAATTGTCTGAACGCATCGGTCAGACGGCCACCTTCCCCACCGCTCCTTCTTTGACTGGCCGAAGCCTCAGCAACTCGTTGTCCAGGACCAGGAGTTTGTAACCTCCCAGTCTCTGGGAACGCGTTGCACAGACCTTTCTGCAAGGCCTCCCGGAGTTGTCTCATCCTCTGCTCCCTCTGCGACGGTAACATAAGGTCCGCAACCTTACCCTTGTACCGTGGATCAAGGAGAGTGGCCAGCCAGTAATGGTCCCTCTCCTTGATCCGAAGAATACGAGGATCCTTCCGCAGACTTTGCAGGATCAGGGAGGCCATGCAGCGTAGGTTTGCTGAGGCATTCGGTCCGGAGTCCTCTGGGTCACTAAGGACGACATGATCCGCAGCCACCTCCTCCCAGCCACGTACAAGTCCACTGGTTTCTTGGGACTGTAAATCATCCCTAAAAGACTGCTGCTGATGATGCTGAGTGCCAGCCTCCACCTCCATGCTGACACAATCCTCCTCCTCCTCCTCCTCTTCCTGTGCGATGGGTGGGACAGAAGGAACACTGTCTGGGTAAAGGGGGCCTTGAGAGGCAAGGAAGTCCTCCTCTTCCTGCCTCTGTTCTGCCTCAAGTGCCCTGTCCATTATTCCACGCAGCGTGTGCTCCAACAGGTGGACAAGAGGTACAGTGTCACTGATGCATGCACTGTCACTGCTCACCATCCTCGTGGCCTCCTCAAATGGTGCCAGGACAGTGCATGCATCCCTGATCATGCCCCACTGGCGTGGAGAAAAAAAAACAAGCTCCCCTGACCCTGTCCTGGTGCCGTAGTCGCACAGGTACTCATTGATGGCCCTCTGCTGCGTGTGCAGCCGCTGCAGCATGGCCAACGTTGAGTTCCACCTGGTGGGCATGTCACATATAAGGCGGTTCTTGGGCAGGTTCAACTCCTTTTGCAGCTCAGCCAGGCGAGCACTGGCATTATAAGATCTGCGGAAATGCACACAGACTTTCCTGGCCTGCCTCAGGACATCCTGTAAGCCCGGGTACCTGCCCAAGAACCGCTGCACCACCAGGTTAAGGACGTGAGCCACACAGGGCACATGGGTCAGTTGTCCCTGTCAGAGGGCGGAGAGGAGGTTGGTGCCATTGTCGCAAACCACCATTCCTGGCTTAAGCTGGCGTGGCGTCAACCACCTCTCGGCCTGGCCCTGCAGAGCAGACAGGACCTCTGCCCCAGTGTGGCTTCTGTCCCCCAAACACACCAGCGCAAGCACGGCATGGCATCTTTTTGCCTGCGTACTTGCGTAGCCCCTTGAACGGCTACGGAGCACCGCTAGTTCAGAGGACAAACCACAGGAAGAGGCCATGGAGGAAGAAGAAGAGGAGGGGTGGAGGAGAGAGGTGTGTCACAACCAGTAGTAGCATTTTGGAGGCGTGGTGGTGGAACAACCTCCAACACTACTGCACCTTGTCCTGCATCCTTCCCAGCTGCCAAAAGAGTGACCCAATGGGCCGTGAAAGAAAGGTAACGTCCCTGTCCATGCCTGCTGGACCATGAGTCAGCGGTAATATGCACCTTACCGCTGACCGCCCTGTCCAGCGAGGCCAAGACATTGCCTTCCACATGCCGGTAGAGAGCCGGAATAGCCTTCCGTGAGAAAAAGTGGCGTTTGGGAACCTGCCACTGAGGAACCGCACATTGCACAAACTCACGGAAGGGGGCCGAGTCTACCAACTGAAAAGGCAGCAGTTGAAGCGCTAGCAATTTAGCCAAGCTAGCATTCAACCGCTGGGCATGTGGATGGCTGGGAGTGAACTTCTTTCGACGGTCCAGCAGCTGGGGCAGGGAAATTTGCCTGCTAGAATCGGACGTCGGTGTACTGCTAGCAGAGTGGCCGCAACTACTTGGCTGTGACACACCTAATTCTACACCTTCATTCCTCTCAGTGCATGTTTCAGACAGGACTGAAGTTATAGTGGGGTTGGAGATCCCAGCTGATGCGGTGCAAGGAGAGGTCCGCTTTGTTCTTTGGTGTGGGTCTTTGAGGTAGGCTTGCCAACGAGCTGCATGGCAGGTCAACATATGTCTGGTCAGGCATGTGGTACCCAAGCGGCTGATGTTTTGGCCACGCGATATACGCTTGAGACATATGTTGCAAACAGCAGCTGTGCGATCTGATGCACTAGCCTCAAAAAAGGCCCACACCAAAGAACTTTTTGAATGACGGGCAGAGGCAGCGCCCTGCACAGGCGGAGCTCTGCGGTGTGATTCCGTCGGTGTACTGCCCTTACGCTGGCCACCAAAGGGCATCCTGCCTCGTTGGAGATGTGCCTCCTCCTCATCCTCCTCCTCCTCCTCTCTCCTATTAGGCACCCACGTGGAGTCAGTGACCTCATCATCCCCTCCCTCCTCATCACTGGAGCCAATCTGGCAGTATGCTGCAGCTGCTGGAACATGACTGCCAGATTGGTGTCCTTCTTGAGCATCCCCTCTGTCTGCTCTCACGCTACTGCCTTCCTGTAGCTGGGTTTCATCATCAGACCCTTCGAAACGCTGGGCATCCTCCTGGAGCATGTACCCAACACTGTGCTCAAACAGTTCGGGGGACTCCTCAGGAGGAGGACATGGTGGGTCTAGGGAAGGAGTGACTGATGATGAGTCTGACATTGATACCAGGGAAGAGGACGCTTTGGCAGCTGCTTTGCCAGTACCCTGAGCCTGGGTGAGAGAGGATGAGGAGGAGGAGGAGGGCTTGGTCATCCACTCTACCAAGTCTTCGGCATGATGTGGCTCAACATGTCCAGCTGCCGAAAAGAAGGACAAGCGTGTCCCATGGCCATGTGCTGATGACAATGCACCGCGTCCATGACCAGCACTGTTGCCCCCAGACACAGAGCCTGCTTGCCCTCTTTTATTGCCTCCTGACTGTCTGCCTCTCCTTGTTTGCCTTCCAGACATTCTAATAGATGGCCTGCAGGGAGATGGGAAAAAAGCAATAAGGGCTACCTTCAGGTGTCCTTCTCTGTCCCTTTACTTAAGGATTTCTAAATATGGTTGAGGATGATTGCTTTCGCACAGAATAGCACAACGACAATTTCCCTGACTGTCCAAAAAACAAGGATTTCAAAGATGGTTGATGAGGAATGCTTTAGCACAGTATAGCACAAGTAGAATTTCCCTCACTGTCCTTCCCTGTCCCTAGAAACAAGGATTATCACAGTGAAAGAAACTGACACTCTTCCTACCTATAGTTTTCTGTCCCTAGAAAAAATGTTTTTTTAAAGATGGTTGATGATCAATGCTTTAGCACACTATAGCACAAGGAGAATTTCCCTCACTGTCCTTCCCTGTCCCTAGAAACAAGGATTATCACAGTGAAAGAAACTGACACTCTTCCTACCTATAGTTTTCTGTCCCTAGAAAAAATGTTTTTTTAAAGACGGTTGATGATCAATGCTTTAGCACACTATAGCACAAGGAGAATTTCCCTCACTGTCCTTCCCTGTCCCTAGAAACAAGGATTATCACAGTGAAAGAAACTGAGACTCTTCCTACCTATAGTTTTCTGTCCCTAGAAAAAATGTTTTTTTAAAGACGGTTGATGATCAATGCTTTAGCACACTATAGCACAAGGAGAATTTCCCTCACTGTCCTTCCCTGTCCCTAGAAACAAGGATTATCACAGTGAAAGAAACTGACACTCTTCCTACCTATAGTTTTCTGTCCCCAGAAAAATTTTTTTTTAAAGCTGATTGATGATCAATGCTTTAGCACACTATAGCACAAGTAGAATTTCCCTCACTGTCCTTCCCTGTCCCTAGAAACAAGGATTATCACAGTGAAAGAAACTGACACTCTTCCTACCTATAGTTTTCTGTCCCTAGAAAAAATGTTTTTTTAAAGACGGTTGATGATCAATGCTTTAGCACACTATAGCACAAGGAGAATTTCCCTCACTGTCCTTCCCTGTCCCTAGAAACAAGGATTATCACAGTGAAAGAAACTGACACTCTTCCTACCTATAGTTTTCTGTCCCTAGAAAAATTTTTTTTTTAAAGCTGATTGATGATCAATGCTTTAGCACACTATAGCACAAGTAGAATTTCCCTCACTGTCCTTCCCTGTCCCTAGAAACAAGGATTATCACAGTGAAAGAAACTGACACTCTTCCTACCTATAGTTTTCTGTCCCTAGAATTTTTTTTTTTTAAAGCTGATTGATGATCAATGCTTTAGCACACTATAGCACAAGTAGAATTTCCCTCACTGTCCTTCCCTGTCCCTAGAAACAAGGATTATCACAGTGAAAGAAACTGACACTCTTCCTACCTATAGTTTTCTGTCCCTAGAAAAAATGTTTTTTTAAAGACGGTTGATGATCAATGCTTTAGCACACTATAGCACAAGGAGAATTTCCCTCACTGTCCTTCCCTGTCCCTAGAAACAAGGATTATCACAGTGAAAGAAACTGACACTCTTCCTACCTATAGTTTTCTGTCCCTAGAAAAAAAATGTTTTTTTAAAGCTGATTGATGATCAATGCTTTAGCACACTATAGCACAAGTAGAATTTCCCTCACTGTCCTTCCCTGTCCCTAGAAACAAGGATTATCACAGTGAAAGAAACTGACACTCTTCCTACCTATAGTTTTCTGTCCCTAGAAAAAATGTTTTTTTAAAGCTGATTGATGATCAATGCTTTAGCACACTATAGCACAAGTAGAATTTCCCTCACTGTCCTTCCCTGTCCCTAGAAAAAAGGATTATCACAGTGAAAGAAACTGACACTCTTCCTACCTATAGTTTTCTGTCCCTAGAAAAAATGTTTTTTTAAAGACGGTTGATGATCAATGCTTTAGCACACTATAGCACAAGGAGAATTTCCCTCACTGTCCTTCCCTGTCCCTAGAAACAAGGATTATCACAGTGAAAGAAACTGACACTCTTCCTACCTATAGTTTTCTGTCCCTAGAAAAAATGTTTTTTTAAAGACGGTTGATGATCAATGCTTTAGCACACTATAGCACAAGGAGAATTTCCCTCACTGTCCTTCCCTGTCCCTAGAAACAAGGATTATCACAGTGAAAGAAACTGACACTCTTCCTACCTATAGTTTTCTGTCCCTAGAAAAAATGTTTTTTTAAAGACGGTTGATGATCAATGCTTTAGCACACTATAGCACAAGGAGAATTTCCCTCACTGTCCTTCCCTGTCCCTAGAAACAAGGATTATCACAGTGAAAGAAACTGAGACTCTTCCTACCTATAGTTTTCTGTCCCTAGAAAAAATGTTTTTTTAAAGACGGTTGATGATCAATGCTTTAGCACACTATAGCACAAGGAGAATTTCCCTCACTGTCCTTCCCTGTCCCTAGAAACAAGGATTATCACAGTGAAAGAAACTGACACTCTTCCTACCTATAGTTTTCTGTCCCCAGAAATTTTTTTTTTTAAAGCTGATTGATGATCAATGCTTTAGCACACTATAGCACAAGTAGAATTTCCCTCACTGTCCTTCCCTGTCCCTAGAAACAAGGATTATCACAGTGAAAGAAACTGACACTCTTCCTACCTATAGTTTTCTGTCCCTAGAAAAAATGTTTTTTTAAAGACGGTTGATGATCAATGCTTTAGCACACTATAGCACAAGGAGAATTTCCCTCACTGTCCTTCCCTGTCCCTAGAAACAAGGATTATCACAGTGAAAGAAACTGACACTCTTCCTACCTATAGTTTTCTGTCCCTAGAAAAATTTTTTTTTTAAAGCTGATTGATGATCAATGCTTTAGCACACTATAGCACAAGTAGAATTTCCCTCACTGTCCTTCCCTGTCCCTAGAAACAAGGATTATCACAGTGAAAGAAACTGACACTCTTCCTACCTATAGTTTTCTGTCCCTAGAATTTTTTTTTTTTAAAGCTGATTGATGATCAATGCTTTAGCACACTATAGCACAAGTAGAATTTCCCTCACTGTCCTTCCCTGTCCCTAGAAACAAGGATTATCACAGTGAAAGAAACTGACACTCTTCCTACCTATAGTTTTCTGTCCCTAGAAAAAATGTTTTTTTAAAGACGGTTGATGATCAATGCTTTAGCACACTATAGCACAAGGAGAATTTCCCTCACTGTTCTTCCCTGTCCCTAGAAACAAGGATTATCACAGTGAAAGAAACTGACACTCTTCCTACCTATAGTTTTCTGTCCCTAGAAAAAATGTTTTTTTAAAGACGGTTGATGATCAATGCTTTAGCACACTATAGCACAAGGAGAATTTCCCTCACTGTCCTTCCCTGTCCCTAGAAACAAGGATTATCACAGTGAAAGAAACTGACACTCTTCCTACCTATAGTTTTCTGTCCCTAGAAAAAATGTTTTTTTAAAGACGGTTGATGATCAATGCTTTAGCACACTATAGCACAAGGAGAATTTCCCTCACTGTCCTTCCCTGTCCCTAGAAACAAGGATTATCACAGTGAAAGAAACTGACACTCTTCCTACCTATAGTTTTCTGTCCCTAGAAAAAAAATGTTTTTTTAAAGCTGATTGATGATCAATGCTTTAGCACACTATAGCACAAGTAGAATTTCCCTCACTGTCCTTCCCTGTCCCTAGAAACAAGGATTATCACAGTGAAAGAAACTGACACTCTTCCTACCTATAGTTTTCTGTCCCTAGAAAAAATGTTTTTTTAAAGCTGATTGATGATCAATGCTTTAGCACACTATAGCACAAGTAGAATTTCCCTCACTGTCCTTCCCTGTCCCTAGAAACAAGGATTATCACAGTGAAAGAAACTGACACTCTTCCTACCTATAGTTTTCTGTCCCTAGAAAAAATGTTTTTTTAAAGACGGTTGATGATCAATGCTTTAGCACACTATAGCACAAGGAGAATTTCCCTCACTGTCCTTCCCTGTCCCTAGAAACAAGGATTATCACAGTGAAAGAAACTGACACTCTTCCTACCTATAGTTTTCTGTCCCTAGAAAAAATGTTTTTTTAAAGACGGTTGATGATCAATGCTTTAGCACACTATAGCACAAGGAGAATTTCCCTCACTGTCCTTCCCTGTCCCTAGAAACAAGGATTATCACAGTGAAAGAAACTGACACTCTTCCTACCTATAACATATGTCTGGTCAGGCATGTGGTACCCAAGCGGCTGATGTTTTGGCCACGCGATATACGCTTGAGACATATGTTGCAAACAGCAGCTGTGCGATCTGATGCACTAGCCTCAAAAAAGGCCCACACCAAAGAACTTTTTGAATGACGGGCAGAGGCAGCGCCCTGCACAGGCGGAGCTCTGCGGTGTGATTCCGTCGGTGTACTGCCCTTACGCTGGCCACCAAAGGGCATCCTGCCTCGTTGGAGATGTGCCTCCTCCTCATCCTCCTCCTCCTCCTCTCTCCTATTAGGCACCCACGTGGAGTCAGTGACCTCATCATCCCCTCCCTCCTCATCACTGGAGCCAATCTGGCAGTATGCTGCAGCTGCTGGAACATGACTGCCAGATTGGTGTCCTTCTTGAGCATCCCCTCTGTCTGCTCTCACGCTACTGCCTTCCTGTAGCTGGGTTTCATCATCAGACCCTTCGAAACGCTGGGCATCCTCCTGGAGCATGTACCCAACACTGTGCTCAAACAGTTCGGGGGACTCCTCAGGAGGAGGACATGGTGGGTCTAGGGAAGGAGTGACTGATGATGAGTCTGACATTGATACCAGGGAAGGGGACGCTTTGGCAGCTGCTTTGCCAGTACCCTGAGCCTGGGTGAGAGAGGATGAGGAGGAGGAGGAGGGCTTGGTCATCCACTCTACCAAGTCTTCGGCATGATGTGGCTCAACATGTCCAGCTGCCGAAAAGAAGGACAAGCGTGTCCCATGGCCATGTGCTGATGACAATGCACCGCGTCCACGACCAGCACTGTTGCCCCCAGACACAGAGCCTGCTTGCCCTCTTTTATTGCCTCCTGACTGTCTGCCTCTCCTTGTTTGCCTTCCAGACATTCTAATAGATGGCCTGCAGGGAGATGGGAAAAAAGCAATAAGGGCTACCTTCAGGTGTCCTTCTCTGTCCCTTTACTTAAGGATTTCTAAATATGGTTGAGGATGATTGCTTTCGCACAGAATAGCACAACGACAATTTCCCTGACTGTCCAAAAAACAAGGATTTCAAAGATGGTTGATGAGGAATGCTTTAGCACAGTATAGCACAAGTAGAATTTCCCTCACTGTCCTTCCCTGTCCCTAGAAACAAGGATTATCACAGTGAAAGAAACTGACACTCTTCCTACCTATAGTTTTCTGTCCCTAGAAAAAATGTTTTTTTAAAGATGGTTGATGATCAATGCTTTAGCACACTATAGCACAAGGAGAATTTCCCTCACTGTCCTTCCCTGCCCCTAGAAACAAGGATTATCACAGTGAAAGAAACTGACACTCTTCCTACCTATAGTTTTCTGTCCCTAGAAAAAATGTTTTTTTAAAGACGGTTGATGATCAATGCTTTAGCACACTATAGCACAAGGAGAATTTCCCTCACTGTCCTTCCCTGTCCCTAGAAACAAGGATTATCACAGTGAAAGAAACTGAGACTCTTCCTACCTATAGTTTTCTGTCCCTAGAAAAAATGTTTTTTTAAAGACGGTTGATGATCAATGCTTTAGCACACTATAGCACAAGGAGAATTTCCCTCACTGTCCTTCCCTGTCCCTAGAAACAAGGATTATCACAGTGAAAGAAACTGACACTCTTCCTACCTATAGTTTTCTGTCCCCAGAATTATTATTTTTTAAAGCTGATTGATGATCAATGCTTTAGCACACTATAGCACAAGTAGAATTTCCCTCACTGTCCTTCCCTGTCCCTAGAAACAAGGATTATCACAGTGAAAGAAACTGACACTCTTCCTACCTATAGTTTTCTGTCCCTAGAAAAAATGTTTTTTTAAAGACGGTTGATGATCAATGCTTTAGCACACTATAGCACAAGGAGAATTTCCCTCACTGTCCTTCCCTGTCCCTAGAAACAAGGATTATCACAGTGAAAGAAACTGACACTCTTCCTACCTATAGTTTTCTGTCCCTAGAAAAAATGTTTTTTTAAAGCTGATTGATGATCAATGCTTTAGCACACTATAGCACAAGTAGAATTTCCCTCACTGTCCTTCCCTGTCCCTAGAAACAAGGATTATCACAGTGAAAGAAACTGACACTCTTCCTACCTATAGTTTTCTGTCCCTAGAATTTTTTTTTTTTAAAGCTGATTGATGATCAATGCTTTAGCACACTATAGCACAAGTAGAATTTCCCTCACTGTCCTTCCCTGTCCCTAGAAACAAGGATTATCACAGTGAAAGAAACTGACACTCTTCCTACCTATAGTTTTCTGTCCCTAGAAAAAATGTTTTTTTAAAGACGGTTGATGATCAATGCTTTAGCACACTATAGCACAAGGAGAATTTCCCTCACTGTCCTTCCCTGTCCCTAGAAACAAGGATTATCACAGTGAAAGAAACTGACACTCTTCCTACCTATAGTTTTCTGTCCCTAGAAAAAATGTTTTTTTAAAGACGGTTGATGATCAATGCTTTAGCACACTATAGCACAAGGAGAATTTCCCTCACTGTCCTTCCCTGTCCCTAGAAACAAGGATTATCACAGTGAAAGAAACTGAGACTCTTCCTACCTATAGTTTTCTGTCCCTAGAAAAAATGTTTTTTTAAAGACGGTTGATGATCAATGCTTTAGCACACTATAGCACAAGGAGAATTTCCCTCACTGTCCTTCCCTGTCCCTAGAAACAAGGATTATCACAGTGAAAGAAACTGACACTCTTCCTACCTATAGTTTTCTGTCCCCAGAAAATTTTTTTTTTAAAGCTGATTGATGATCAATGCTTTAGCACACTATAGCACAAGTAGAATTTCCCTCACTGTCCTTCCCTGTCCCTAGAAACAAGGATTATCACAGTGAAAGAAACTGACACTCTTCCTACCTATAGTTTTCTGTCCCTAGAAAAAATGTTTTTTTAAAGACGGTTGATGATCAATGCTTTAGCACACTATAGCACAAGGAGAATTTCCCTCACTGTCCTTCCCTGTCCCTAGAAACAAGGATTATCACAGTGAAAGAAACTGACACTCTTCCTACCTATAGTTTTCTGTCCCTAGAAAAAATTTTTTTTTAAAGCTGATTGATGATCAATGCTTTAGCACACTATAGCACAAGTAGAATTTCCCTCACTGTCCTTCCCTGTCCCTAGAAACAAGGATTATCACAGTGAAAGAAACTGACACTCTTCCTACCTATAGTTTTCTGTCCCTAGAATTTTTTTTTTTTAAAGCTGATTGATGATCAATGCTTTAGCACACTATAGCACAAGTAGAATTTCCCTCACTGTCCTTCCCTGTCCCTAGAAACAAGGATTATCACAGTGAAAGAAACTGACACTCTTCCTACCTATAGTTTTCTGTCCCTAGAAAAAATGTTTTTTTAAAGACGGTTGATGATCAATGCTTTAGCACACTATAGCACAAGGAGAATTTCCCTCACTGTCCTTCCCTGTCCCTAGAAACAAGGATTATCACAGTGAAAGAAACTGACACTCTTCCTACCTATAGTTTTCTGTCCCTAGAAAAAAAATGTTTTTTTAAAGCTGATTGATGATCAATGCTTTAGCACACTATAGCACAAGTAGAATTTCCCTCACTGTCCTTCCCTGTCCCTAGAAACAAGGATTATCACAGTGAAAGAAACTGACACTCTTCCTACCTATAGTTTTCTGTCCCTAGAAAAAATGTTTTTTTAAAGCTGATTGATGATCAATGCTTTAGCACACTATAGCACAAGTAGAATTTCCCTCACTGTCCTTCCCTGTCCCTAGAAAAAAGGATTATCACAGTGAAAGAAACTGACACTCTTCCTACCTATAGTTTTCTGTCCCTAGAAAAAATGTTTTTTTAAAGACGGTTGATGATCAATGCTTTAGCACACTATAGCACAAGGAGAATTTCCCTCACTGTCCTTCCCTGTCCCTAGAAACAAGGATTATCACAGTGAAAGAAACTGACACTCTTCCTACCTATAGTTTTCTGTCCCTAGAAAAAATGTTTTTTTAAAGACGGTTGATGATCAATGCTTTAGCACACTATAGCACAAGGAGAATTTCCCTCACTGTCCTTCCCTGTCCCTAGAAACAAGGATTATCACAGTGAAAGAAACTGACACTCTTCCTACCTATAGTTTTCTGTCCCTAGAAAAAATGTTTTTTTAAAGACGGTTGATGATCAATGCTTTAGCACACTATAGCACAAGGAGAATTTCCCTCACTGTCCTTCCCTGTCCCTAGAAACAAGGATTATCACAGTGAAAGAAACTGAGACTCTTCCTACCTATAGTTTTCTGTCCCTAGAAAAAATGTTTTTTTAAAGACGGTTGATGATCAATGCTTTAGCACACTATAGCACAAGGAGAATTTCCCTCACTGTCCTTCCCTGTCCCTAGAAACAAGGATTATCACAGTGAAAGAAACTGACACTCTTCCTATCTATAGTTTTCTGTCCCCAGAAATTTTTTTTTTTAAAGCTGATTGATGATCAATGCTTTAGCACACTATAGCACAAGTAGAATTTCCCTCACTGTCCTTCCCTGTCCCTAGAAACAAGGATTATCACAGTGAAAGAAACTGACACTCTTCCTACCTATAGTTTTCTGTCCCTAGAAAAAATGTTTTTTTAAAGACGGTTGATGATCAATGCTTTAGCACACTATAGCACAAGGAGAATTTCCCTCACTGTCCTTCCCTGTCCCTAGAAACAAGGATTATCACAGTGAAAGAAACTGACACTCTTCCTACCTATAGTTTTCTGTCCCTAGAAAAATTTTTTTTTTAAAGCTGATTGATGATCAATGCTTTAGCACACTATAGCACAAGTAGAATTTCCCTCACTGTCCTTCCCTGTCCCTAGAAACAAGGATTATCACAGTGAAAGAAACTGACACTCTTCCTACCTATAGTTTTCTGTCCCTAGAAATTTTTTTTTTTAAAGCTGATTGATGATCAATGCTTTAGCACACTATAGCACAAGTAGAATTTCCCTCACTGTCCTTCCCTGTCCCTAGAAACAAGGATTATCACAGTGAAAGAAACTGACACTCTTCCTACCTATAGTTTTCTGTCCCTAGAAAAAATGTTTTTTTAAAGACGGTTGATGATCAATGCTTTAGCACACTATAGCACAAGGAGAATTTCCCTCACTGTCCTTCCCTGTCCCTAGAAACAAGGATTATCACAGTGAAAGAAACTGACACTCTTCCTACCTATAGTTTTCTGTCCCTAGAAAAAATGTTTTTTTAAAGACGGTTGATGATCAATGCTTTAGCACACTATAGCACAAGGAGAATTTCCCTCACTGTCCTTCCCTGTCCCTAGAAACAAGGATTATCACAGTGAAAGAAACTGACACTCTTCCTACCTATAGTTTTCTGTCCCTAGAAAAAATGTTTTTTTAAAGACGGTTGATGATCAATGCTTTAGCACACTATAGCACAAGGAGAATTTCCCTCACTGTCCTTCCCTGTCCCTAGAAACAAGGATTATCACAGTGAAAGAAACTGACACTCTTCCTACCTATAGTTTTCTGTCCCTAGAAAAAAAATGTTTTTTTAAAGCTGATTGATGATCAATGCTTTAGCACACTATAGCACAAGTAGAATTTCCCTCACTGTCCTTCCCTGTCCCTAGAAACAAGGATTATCACAGTGAAAGAAACTGACACTCTTCCTACCTATAGTTTTCTGTCCCTAGAAAAAATGTTTTTTTAAAGCTGATTGATGATCAATGCTTTAGCACACTATAGCACAAGTAGAATTTCCCTCACTGTCCTTCCCTGTCCCTAGAAACAAGGATTATCACAGTGAAAGAAACTGACACTCTTCCTACCTATAGTTTTCTGTCCCTAGAAAAAATGTTTTTTTAAAGACGGTTGATGATCAATGCTTTAGCACACTATAGCACAAGGAGAATTTCCCTCACTGTCCTTCCCTGTCCCTAGAAACAAGGATTATCACAGTGAAAGAAACTGACACTCTTCCTACCTATAGTTTTCTGTCCCTAGAAAAAATGTTTTTTTAAAGACGGTTGATGATCAATGCTTTAGCACACTATAGCACAAGGAGAATTTCCCTCACTGTCCTTCCCTGTCCCTAGAAACAAGGATTATCACAGTGAAAGAAACTGACACTCTTCCTACCTATAACATATGTCTGGTCAGGCATGTGGTACCCAAGCGGCTGATGTTTTGGCCACGCGATATACGCTTGAGACATATGTTGCAAACAGCAGCTGTGCGATCTGATGCACTAGCCTCAAAAAAGGCCCACACCAAAGAACTTTTTGAATGACGGGCAGAGGCAGCGCCCTGCACAGGCGGAGCTCTGCGGTGTGATTCCGTCGGTGTACTGCCCTTACGCTGGCCACCAAAGGGCATCCTGCCTCGTTGGAGATGTGCCTCCTCCTCATCCTCCTCCTCCTCCTCTCTCCTATTAGGCACCCACGTGGAGTCAGTGACCTCATCATCCCCTCCCTCCTCATCACTGGAGCCAATCTGGCAGTATGCTGCAGCTGCTGGAACATGACTGCCAGATTGGTGTCCTTCTTGAGCATCCCCTCTGTCTGCTCTCACGCTACTGCCTTCCTGTAGCTGGGTTTCATCATCAGACCCTTCGAAACGCTGGGCATCCTCCTGGAGCATGTACCCAACACTGTGCTCAAACAGTTCGGGGGACTCCTCAGGAGGAGGACATGGTGGGTCTAGGGAAGGAGTGACTGATGATGAGTCTGACATTGATACCAGGGAAGGGGACGCTTTGGCAGCTGCTTTGCCAGTACCCTGAGCCTGGGTGAGAGAGGATGAGGAGGAGGAGGAGGGCTTGGTCATCCACTCTACCAAGTCTTCGGCATGATGTGGCTCAACATGTCCAGCTGCCGAAAAGAAGGACAAGCGTGTCCCATGGCCATGTGCTGATGACAATGCACCGCGTCCACGACCAGCACTGTTGCCCCCAGACACAGAGCCTGCTTGCCCTCTTTTATTGCCTCCTGACTGTCTGCCTCTCCTTGTTTGCCTTCCAGACATTCTAATAGATGGCCTGCAGGGAGATGGGAAAAAAGCAATAAGGGCTACCTTCAGGTGTCCTTCTCTGTCCCTTTACTTAAGGATTTCTAAATATGGTTGAGGATGATTGCTTTCGCACAGAATAGCACAACGACAATTTCCCTGACTGTCCAAAAAACAAGGATTTCAAAGATGGTTGATGAGGAATGCTTTAGCACAGTATAGCACAAGTAGAATTTCCCTCACTGTCCTTCCCTGTCCCTAGAAACAAGGATTATCACAGTGAAAGAAACTGACACTCTTCCTACCTATAGTTTTCTGTCCCTAGAAAAAATGTTTTTTTAAAGATGGTTGATGATCAATGCTTTAGCACACTATAGCACAAGGAGAATTTCCCTCACTGTCCTTCCCTGTCCCTAGAAACAAGGATTATCACAGTGAAAGAAACTGACACTCTTCCTACCTATAGTTTTCTGTCCCTAGAAAAAATGTTTTTTTAAAGACGGTTGATGATCAATGCTTTAGCACACTATAGCACAAGGAGAATTTCCCTCACTGTCCTTCCCTGTCCCTAGAAACAAGGATTATCACAGTGAAAGAAACTGAGACTCTTCCTACCTATAGTTTTCTGTCCCTAGAAAAAATGTTTTTTTAAAGACGGTTGATGATCAATGCTTTAGCACACTATAGCACAAGGAGAATTTCCCTCACTGTCCTTCCCTGTCCCTAGAAACAAGGATTATCACAGTGAAAGAAACTGACACTCTTCCTACCTATAGTTTTCTGTCCCCAGAATTATTATTTTTTAAAGCTGATTGATGATCAATGCTTTAGCACACTATAGCACAAGTAGAATTTCCCTCACTGTCCTTCCCTGTCCCTAGAAACAAGGATTATCACAGTGAAAGAAACTGACACTCTTCCTACCTATAGTTTTCTGTCCCTAGAAAAAATGTTTTTTTAAAGACGGTTGATGATCAATGCTTTAGCACACTATAGCACAAGGAGAATTTCCCTCACTGTCCTTCCCTGTCCCTAGAAACAAGGATTATCACAGTGAAAGAAACTGACACTCTTCCTACCTATAGTTTTCTGTCCCTAGAAAAAAAATGTTTTTTTAAAGCTGATTGATGATCAATGCTTTAGCACACTATAGCACAAGTAGAATTTCCCTCACTGTCCTTCCCTGTCCCTAGAAACAAGGATTATCACAGTGAAAGAAACTGACACTCTTCCTACCTATAGTTTTCTGTCCCTAGAAAAAATGTTTTTTTAAAGCTGATTGATGATCAATGCTTTAGCACACTATAGCACAAGTAGAATTTCCCTCACTGTCCTTCCCTGTCCCTAGAAAAAAGGATTATCACAGTGAAAGAAACTGACACTCTTCCTACCTATAGTTTTCTGTCCCTAGAAAAAATGTTTTTTTAAAGACGGTTGATGATCAATGCTTTAGCACACTATAGCACAAGGAGAATTTCCCTCACTGTCCTTCCCTGTCCCTAGAAACAAGGATTATCACAGTGAAAGAAACTGACACTCTTCCTACCTATAGTTTTCTGTCCCTAGAAAAAATGTTTTTTTAAAGACGGTTGATGATCAATGCTTTAGCACACTATAGCACAAGGAGAATTTCCCTCACTGTCCTTCCCTGTCCCTAGAAACAAGGATTATCACAGTGAAAGAAACTGACACTCTTCCTACCTATAGTTTTCTGTCCCTAGAAAAAATGTTTTTTTAAAGACGGTTGATGATCAATGCTTTAGCACACTATAGCACAAGGAGAATTTCCCTCACTGTCCTTCCCTGTCCCTAGAAACAAGGATTATCACAGTGAAAGAAACTGAGACTCTTCCTACCTATAGTTTTCTGTCCCTAGAAAAAATGTTTTTTTAAAGACGGTTGATGATCAATGCTTTAGCACACTATAGCACAAGGAGAATTTCCCTCACTGTCCTTCCCTGTCCCTAGAAACAAGGATTATCACAGTGAAAGAAACTGACACTCTTCCTACCTATAGTTTTCTGTCCCCAGAAAAAATTTTTTTTAAAGCTGATTGATGATCAATGCTTTAGCACACTATAGCACAAGTAGAATTTCCCTCACTGTCCTTCCCTGTCCCTAGAAACAAGGATTATCACAGTGAAAGAAACTGACACTCTTCCTACCTATAGTTTTCTGTCCCTAGAAAAAATGTTTTTTTAAAGACGGTTGATGATCAATGCTTTAGCACACTATAGCACAAGGAGAATTTCCCTCACTGTCCTTCCCTGTCCCTAGAAACAAGGATTATCACAGTGAAAGAAACTGACACTCTTCCTACCTATAGTTTTCTGTCCCTAGAAAAAATTTTTTTTTAAAGCTGATTGATGATCAATGCTTTAGCACACTATAGCACAAGTAGAATTTCCCTCACTGTCCTTCCCTGTCCCTAGAAACAAGGATTATCACAGTGAAAGAAACTGACACTCTTCCTACCTATAGTTTTCTGTCCCTAGAAATTTTTTTTTTTAAAGCTGATTGATGATCAATGCTTTAGCACACTATAGCACAAGTAGAATTTCCCTCACTGTCCTTCCCTGTCCCTAGAAACAAGGATTATCACAGTGAAAGAAACTGACACTCTTCCTACCTATAGTTTTCTGTCCCTAGAAAAAATGTTTTTTTAAAGACGGTTGATGATCAATGCTTTAGCACACTATAGCACAAGGAGAATTTCCCTCACTGTCCTTCCCTGTCCCTAGAAACAAGGATTATCACAGTGAAAGAAACTGACACTCTTCCTACCTATAGTTTTCTGTCCCTAGAAAAAATGTTTTTTTAAAGACGGTTGATGATCAATGCTTTAGCACACTATAGCACAAGGAGAATTTCCCTCACTGTCCTTCCCTGTCCCTAGAAACAAGGATTATCACAGTGAAAGAAACTGACACTCTTCCTACCTATAGTTTTCTGTCCCTAGAAAAAATGTTTTTTTAAAGACGGTTGATGATCAATGCTTTAGCACACTATAGCACAAGGAGAATTTCCCTCACTGTCCTTCCCTGTCCCTAGAAACAAGGATTATCACAGTGAAAGAAACTGACACTCTTCCTACCTATAGTTTTCTGTCCCTAGAAAAAAAATGTTTTTTTAAAGCTGATTGATGATCAATGCTTTAGCACACTATAGCACAAGTAGAATTTCCCTCACTGTCCTTCCCTGTCCCTAGAAACAAGGATTATCACAGTGAAAGAAACTGACACTCTTCCTACCTATAGTTTTCTGTCCCTAGAAAAAATGTTTTTTTAAAGCTGATTGATGATCAATGCTTTAGCACACTATAGCACAAGTAGAATTTCCCTCACTGTCCTTCCCTGTCCCTAGAAACAAGGATTATCACAGTGAAAGAAACTGACACTCTTCCTACCTATAGTTTTCTGTCCCTAGAAAAAATGTTTTTTTAAAGACGGTTGATGATCAATGCTTTAGCACACTATAGCACAAGGAGAATTTCCCTCACTGTCCTTCCCTGTCCCTAGAAACAAGGATTATCACAGTGAAAGAAACTGACACTCTTCCTACCTATAGTTTTCTGTCCCTAGAAAAAATGTTTTTTTAAAGACGGTTGATGATCAATGCTTTAGCACACTATAGCACAAGGAGAATTTCCCTCACTGTCCTTCCCTGTCCCTAGAAACAAGGATTATCACAGTGAAAGAAACTGACACTCTTCCTACCTATAACATATGTCTGGTCAGGCATGTGGTACCCAAGCGGCTGATGTTTTGGCCACGCGATATACGCTTGAGACATATGTTGCAAACAGCAGCTGTGCGATCTGATGCACTAGCCTCAAAAAAGGCCCACACCAAAGAACTTTTTGAATGACGGGCAGAGGCAGCGCCCTGCACAGGCGGAGCTCTGCGGTGTGATTCCGTCGGTGTACTGCCCTTACGCTGGCCACCAAAGGGCATCCTGCCTCGTTGGAGATGTGCCTCCTCCTCATCCTCCTCCTCCTCCTCTCTCCTATTAGGCACCCACGTGGAGTCAGTGACCTCATCATCCCCTCCCTCCTCATCACTGGAGCCAATCTGGCAGTATGCTGCAGCTGCTGGAACATGACTGCCAGATTGGTGTCCTTCTTGAGCATCCCCTCTGTCTGCTCTCACGCTACTGCCTTCCTGTAGCTGGGTTTCATCATCAGACCCTTCGAAACGCTGGGCATCCTCCTGGAGCATGTACCCAACACTGTGCTCAAACAGTTCGGGGGACTCCTCAGGAGGAGGACATGGTGGGTCTAGGGAAGGAGTGACTGATGATGAGTCTGACATTGATACCAGGGAAGGGGACGCTTTGGCAGCTGCTTTGCCAGTACCCTGAGCCTGGGTGAGAGAGGATGAGGAGGAGGAGGAGGGCTTGGTCATCCACTCTACCAAGTCTTCGGCATGATGTGGCTCAACATGTCCAGCTGCCGAAAAGAAGGACAAGCGTGTCCCATGGCCATGTGCTGATGACAATGCACCGCGTCCACGACCAGCACTGTTGCCCCCAGACACAGAGCCTGCTTGCCCTCTTTTATTGCCTCCTGACTGTCTGCCTCTCCTTGTTTGCCTTCCAGACATTCTAATAGATGGCCTGCAGGGAGATGGGAAAAAAGCAATAAGGGCTACCTTCAGGTGTCCTTCTCTGTCCCTTTACTTAAGGATTTCTAAATATGGTTGAGGATGATTGCTTTCGCACAGAATAGCACAACGACAATTTCCCTGACTGTCCAAAAAACAAGGATTTCAAAGATGGTTGATGAGGAATGCTTTAGCACAGTATAGCACAAGTAGAATTTCCCTCACTGTCCTTCCCTGTCCCTAGAAACAAGGATTATCACAGTGAAAGAAACTGACACTCTTCCTACCTATAGTTTTCTGTCCCTAGAAAAAATGTTTTTTTAAAGATGGTTGATGATCAATGCTTTAGCACACTATAGCACAAGGAGAATTTCCCTCACTGTCCTTCCCTGTCCCTAGAAACAAGGATTATCACAGTGAAAGAAACTGACACTCTTCCTACCTATAGTTTTCTGTCCCTAGAAAAAATGTTTTTTTAAAGACGGTTGATGATCAATGCTTTAGCACACTATAGCACAAGGAGAATTTCCCTCACTGTCCTTCCCTGTCCCTAGAAACAAGGATTATCACAGTGAAAGAAACTGAGACTCTTCCTACCTATAGTTTTCTGTCCCTAGAAAAAATGTTTTTTTAAAGACGGTTGATGATCAATGCTTTAGCACACTATAGCACAAGGAGAATTTCCCTCACTGTCCTTCCCTGTCCCTAGAAACAAGGATTATCACAGTGAAAGAAACTGACACTCTTCCTACCTATAGTTTTCTGTCCCCAGAATTATTATTTTTTAAAGCTGATTGATGATCAATGCTTTAGCACACTATAGCACAAGTAGAATTTCCCTCACTGTCCTTCCCTGTCCCTAGAAACAAGGATTATCACAGTGAAAGAAACTGACACTCTTCCTACCTATAGTTTTCTGTCCCTAGAAAAAATGTTTTTTTAAAGACGGTTGATGATCAATGCTTTAGCACACTATAGCACAAGGAGAATTTCCCTCACTGTCCTTCCCTGTCCCTAGAAACAAGGATTATCACAGTGAAAGAAACTGACACTCTTCCTACCTATAGTTTTCTGTCCCTAGAAAAAATGTTTTTTTAAAGCTGATTGATGATCAATGCTTTAGCACACTATAGCACAAGTAGAATTTCCCTCACTGTCCTTCCCTGTCCCTAGAAACAAGGATTATCACAGTGAAAGAAACTGACACTCTTCCTACCTATAGTTTTCTGTCCCTAGAATTTTTTTTTTTTAAAGCTGATTGATGATCAATGCTTTAGCACACTATAGCACAAGTAGAATTTCCCTCACTGTCCTTCCCTGTCCCTAGAAACAAGGATTATCACAGTGAAAGAAACTGACACTCTTCCTACCTATAGTTTTCTGTCCCTAGAAAAAATGTTTTTTTAAAGACGGTTGATGATCAATGCTTTAGCACACTATAGCACAAGGAGAATTTCCCTCACTGTCCTTCCCTGTCCCTAGAAACAAGGATTATCACAGTGAAAGAAACTGACACTCTTCCTACCTATAGTTTTCTGTCCCTAGAAAAAATGTTTTTTTAAAGACGGTTGATGATCAATGCTTTAGCACACTATAGCACAAGGAGAATTTCCCTCACTGTCCTTCCCTGTCCCTAGAAACAAGGATTATCACAGTGAAAGAAACTGACACTCTTCCTACCTATAGTTTTCTGTCCCTAGAAAAAATGTTTTTTTAAAGACGGTTGATGATCAATGCTTTAGCACACTATAGCACAAGGAGAATTTCCCTCACTGTCCTTCCCTGTCCCTAGAAACAAGGATTATCACAGTGAAAGAAACTGACACTCTTCCTACCTATAGTTTTCTGTCCCTAGAAAAAAAATGTTTTTTTAAAGCTGATTGATGATCAATGCTTTAGCACACTATAGCACAAGTAGAATTTCCCTCACTGTCCTTCCCTGTCCCTAGAAACAAGGATTATCACAGTGAAAGAAACTGACACTCTTCCTACCTATAGTTTTCTGTCCCTAGAAAAAATGTTTTTTTAAAGCTGATTGATGATCAATGCTTTAGCACACTATAGCACAAGTAGAATTTCCCTCACTGTCCTTCCCTGTCCCTAGAAACAAGGATTATCACAGTGAAAGAAACTGACACTCTTCCTACCTATAGTTTTCTGTCCCTAGAAAAAATGTTTTTTTAAAGACGGTTGATGATCAATGCTTTAGCACACTATAGCACAAGGAGAATTTCCCTCACTGTCCTTCCCTGTCCCTAGAAACAAGGATTATCACAGTGAAAGAAACTGACACTCTTCCTACCTATAGTTTTCTGTCCCTAGAAAAAATGTTTTTTTAAAGACGGTTGATGATCAATGCTTTAGCACACTATAGCACAAGGAGAATTTCCCTCACTGTCCTTCCCTGTCCCTAGAAACAAGGATTATCACAGTGAAAGAAACTGACACTCTTCCTACCTATAGTTTTCTGTCCCTAGAAAAAATGTTTTTTTAAAGCTGATTGATGATCAATGCTTTAGCACACTATAGCACAAGTAGAATTTCCCTCACTGTCCTTCCCTGTCCCTAGAAACAAGGATTATCACAGTGAAAGAAACTGACACTCTTCCTACCTATAGTTTTCTGTCCCTAGAAAAAATGTTTTTTTAAAGATGGTTGATGATCAATGCTTTAGCACACTATAGCACAAGGAGAATTTCCCTCACTGTCCTTCCCTGTCCCTAGAAACAAGGAGTATCACAGTGAAAGAAACTGACACTCTTCCTACCTATAGTTTTCTGTCCCTAGAAAAAATGTTTTTTTAAAGACGGTTGATGATCAATGCTTTAGCACACTATAGCACAAGGAGAATTTCCCTCACTGTCCTTCCCTGTCCCTAGAAACAAGGATTATCACAGTGAAAGAAACTGACACTCTTCCTACCTATAGTTTTCTGTCCCCAGAAAAAATGTTTTTTTAAAGCTGATTGATGATCAATGCTTTAGCACACTATAGCCCAAGTAGAATTTCCCTCACTGTCCTTCCCTGTCCCTAGAAACAAGGATTATCACAGTGAAAGAAACTGACACTCTTCCTACCTATAGTTTTTTGTCCCTAGAAAAAATGTTTTTTTAAAGCTGATTGATGATCAATGCTTTAGCACACTATAGCACAAGTAGAATTTCCCTCACTGTCCTTCCCTGTCCCTATAAACAAGGATTATCACAGTGAAAGAAACTGACACTCTTCCTACCTATAGTTTTCTGTCCCTAGAAAAAATGTTTTTTTAAAGATGGTTGATGATCAATGCTTTAGCACACTATAGCACAAGGAGAATTTCCCTCACTGTCCTTCCCTGTCCCTAGAAACAAGGATTATCACAGTGAAAGAAACTGACACTCTTCCTACCTATAGTTTTCTGTCCCTAGAAAAAATGTTTTTTTAAAGACGGTTGATGATCAATGCTTTAGCACACTATAGCACAAGGAGAATTTCCCTCACTGTCCTTCCCTGTCCCTAGAAACAAGGATTATCACAGTGAAAGAAACTGACACTCTTCCTACCTATAGTTTTCTGTCCCCAGAAAAAATGTTTTTTTAAAGCTGATTGATGATCAATGCTTTAGCACACTATAGCCCAAGTAGAATTTCCCTCACTGTCCTTCCCTGTCCCTAGAAACAAAGATTATCACAGTGAAAGAAACTGACACTCTTCCTACCTATAGTTTTCTGTCCCTAGAAAAAATGTTTTTTTAAAGATGGTTGATGATCAATGCTTTAGCACACTATAGCACAAGGAGAATTTCCCTCACTGTCCTTCCCTGTCCCTAGAAACAAGGATTATCACAGTGAAAGAAACTGACACTCTTCCTACCTATAGTTTTCTGTCCCTAGAAAAAATGTTTTTTTAAAGACGGTTGATGATCAATGCTTTAGCACACTATAGCACAAGGAGAATTTCCCTCACTGTCCTTCCCTGTCCCTAGAAACAAGGATTATCACAGTGAAAGAAACTGACACTCTTCCTACCTATAGTTTTCTGTCCCCAGAAAAAATGTTTTTTTAAAGCTGATTGATGATCAATGCTTTAGCACACTATAGCCCAAGTAGAATTTCCCTCACTGTCCTTCCCTGTCCCTAGAAACAAAGATTATCACAGTGAAAGAAACTGACACTCTTCCTACCTATAGTTTTCTCTCCCTAGAAAAAATGTTTTTTTAAAGACGGTTGATGATCAATGCTTTAGCACACTATAGCACAAGGAGAATTTCCCTCACTGTCCTTCCCTGTCCCTAGAAACAAGGATTATCACAGTGAAAGAAACTGACACTCTTCCTACCTATAGTTTTCTGTCCCTAGAAAAAATGTTTTTTTAAAGCTGATTGATGATCAATGCTTTAGCACACTATAGCACAAGTAGAATTTCCCTCACTGTCCTTCCCTGTCCCTAGAAACAAGGATTATCACAGTGAAAGAAACTGACACTCTTCCTACCTATAGTTTTCTGTCCCTAGAAAAAATGTTTTTTTAAAGACGGTTGATGATCAATGCTTTAGCACACTATAGCACAAGGAGAATTTCCATCACTGTCCTTCCCTGTCCCTAGAAACAAGGATTATCACAGTGAAAGAAACTGACACTCTTCCTACCTATAGTTTTCTGTCCCTAGAAAAAATGTTTTTTTAAAGACGGTTGATGATCAATGCTTTAGCACACTATAGCACAAGAAGAATTTCCCTCACTGTCCTTCCCTGTCCCTAGAAACAAGGATTATCACAGTGAAAGAAACTGACACTCTTCCTACCTATAGTTTTCTGTCCCTAGAAAAAATGTTTTTTTAAAGACGGTTGATGATCAATGCTTTAGCACACTATAGCACAAGGAGAATTTCCCTCACTGTCCTTCCCTGTCCCTAGAAACAAGGATTATCACAGTGAAAGAAACTGACACTCTTCCTACCTATAGTTTTTTGTCCCTAGAAAAAATGTTTTTTTAAAGCTGATTGATGATCAATGCTTTAGCACAATATAGCACAAGTAGAATTTCCCTCACTGTCCTTCCCTGTCCCTAGAAACAAGTATTATCACAGTGAAAGAAACTGACACTCTTCCTACCTATAGTTTTCTGTCCCTAGAAAAAATGTTTTTTTAAAGACGGTTGATGATCAATGCTTTAGCACACTATAGCACAAGGAGAATTTCCCTCACTGTCCTTCCCTGTCCCTAGAAACAAGGATTATCACAGTGAAAGAAACTGACACTCTTCCTACCTATAGTTTTCTGTCCCTAGAAAAAAATGTTTTTTTAAAGCTGATTGATGATCAATGCTTTAGCACACTATAGCACAAGTAGAATTTCCCTCACTGTCCTTCCCTGTCCCTAGAAACAAGGATTATCACAGTGAAAGAAACTGACACTCTTCCTACCTATAGTTTTCTGTCCCTAGAAAAAATGTTTTTTTAAAGCTGATTGATGATCAATGCTTTAGCACACTATAGCACAAGTAGAATTTCCCTCACTGTCCTTCCCTGTCCCTAGAAACAAGGATTATCACAGTGAAAGAAACTGACACTCTTCCTACCTATAGTTTTCTGTCCCTAGAAAAAATGTTTTTTTAAAGACGGTTGATGATCAATGCTTTAGCACACTATAGCACAAGGAGAATTTCCCTCACTGTCCTTCCCTGTCCCTAGAAACAAGGATTATCACAGTGAAAGAAACTGACACTCTTCCTACCTATAGTTTTCTGTCCCTAGAAAAAATGTTTTTTTAAAGACGGTTGATGATCAATGCTTTAGCACACTATAGCACAAGGAGAATTTCCCTCACTGTCCTTCCCTGTCCCTAGAAACAAGGGTTATCACAGTGAAAGAAACTGACACTCTTCCTACCTATAGTTTTCTGTCCCTAGAAAAAATGTTTTTTTAAAGACGGTTGATGATCAATGCTTTAGCACACTATAGCACAAGGAGAATTTCCCTCACTGTCCTTCCCTGTCCCTAGAAACAAGGATTATCACAGTGAAAGAAACTGACACTCTTCCTACCTATAGTTTTCTGTCCCTAGAAAAAATGTTTTTTTAAAGCTGATTGATGATCAATGCTTTAGCACACTATAGCACAAGTAGAATTTCCCTCACTGTCCTTCCCTGTCCCTAGAAACAAGGATTATCACAGTGAAAGAAACTGACACTCTTCCTACCTATAGTTTTCTGTCCCTAGAAAAAATGTTTTTTTAAAGACGGTTGATGATCAATGCTTTAGCACACTATAGCACAAGGAGAATTTCCCTCACTGTCCTTCCCTGTCCCTAGAAACAAGGATTATCACAGTGAAAGAAACTGACACTCTTCCTACCTATAGTTTTCTGTCCCTAGAAAAAATGTTTTTTTAAAGACGGTTGATGATCAATGCTTTAGCACACTATAGCACAAGGAGAATTTCCCTCACTGTCCTTCCCTGTCCCTAGAAACAAGGATTATCACAGTGAAAGAAACTGACACTCTTCCTACCTATAGTTTTCTGTCCCTAGAAAAAATGTTTTTTTAAAGCTGATTGATGATCAATGCTTTAGCACACTATAGCACAAGTAGAATTTCCCTCACTGTCCTTCCCTGTCCCTAGAAACAAGGATTATCACAGTGAAAGAAACTGACACTCTTCCTACCTATAGTTTTCTGTCCCTAGAAAAAATGTTTTTTTAAAGATGGTTGATGATCAATGCTTTAGCACACTATAGCACAAGGAGAATTTCCCTCACTGTCCTTCCCTGTCCCTAGAAACAAGGATTATCACAGTGAAAGAAACTGACATTCTTCCTACTGTGAGGGGGTTAGCTCGGCAGCGGGTGTGTGTGACCCCCGGGATGGGCTCCCCACACAAAAACAGGCCCAGCAGACGGAGCTTGTGGTTTTCAAAATCAAAAAGGTGCGGTTTATTTTCTATTTACAGTGACAAAAACACAGCAAAGCAAAAGAAACATAAACAAAATAAATCCTGGTCAAGTTGACCTCTGACTAAACATACAGGTTTCCTAACTAACAACTGGGATCAGCCTAGTGCTGTCCTAGTCCCTAAGTCCCTGGGTTTAAATGTCCAAGCAAATAGCCACACAGGCTTTGTCTCACCGCACAAGGGTTCACTCTCTCCAGGAAGTCCACACAGGTCTGCTTCCAGGCATGAGCTAACATCTAATGAAGCTGGGAGTTCTTATAGAGGCCTAAATGAGCTGACAAGGTTCAGCTGGTCTCCTCATCTCTGTCTGCACGACGCCCCACACTCTCCCTAGAGGTATGAGTCATCCATGAGCCCACTAGCCTTAGCTGGGCTTATACAACTCTCCACCTAGTTGTATAAGTCGGCGTAAAGCCTGAATCTGGGCGAAATATATCTACCCCCCTGGATGCAACCAGGTGACTTTACCTTCCTGCTGTCACATACCCCCCCCTCTTGTTTTAACCTCGGGGTTGGAACACCAGCAATCAGGCATTCATGTACTCGAGACAAAGCATCCACATTCCCCATTTGAACGCCAGGGCGATGCTTTACTGTGAAGTTGAATTCCTGGAGGGCCAGGAACCACCTATTCACTCTTCTATTTGTTTCCTTGTTTTGAGCCATCCACTTTAACGGAGCGTGATCCGTAACCATGTCAAAGTGCCTACCTAGCAGGTAGTACCGAAGGGAATCTAGAGCCCACTTCACCGCTAAACACTCCTTTTCAACGGTGGCGTAATTTACCTCATGGGACTTCAACTTCCTGCTGAGGTAAATGACTGGGTGCTCTTCCCCGTTCCAGACCTGGGACAATACTGCTCCTAACCCCACATCTGACGCATCACTTTGTACGACAAAGTCTTTAGAGAAGTCGGGTGAGTACAACACTGGCTGGCTACATAAGGCTTGTTTCAAGAATTGGAATGCTGCCTCAGCCTCGGGGGTCCATTTAATCATGACCGACCCTTTCCCCTTCGTCAGGTTGGTTAGGGGCACAGCCTTAGAAGCAAAGTGGGGAATGAATCGCCGATAATACCCAGCGATTCCCAGAAAGGCTCGTACCTGCTTCTTGCTGTTGGGACGTGGCCAACTCTGGATGGCCTCGACTTTGTTGAGTTGGGGTTTTATTACTCCCCTCCCAATGGTGTACCCAAGATATTTGGCCTCCTCCTGCCCAATGGTACACTTCTTGGGGTTAGCCGTAAACCCCGCTTCCCGAACAGAGTCCAGGACTGCTTGCACTTTTGGCAGATGTGAGGCCCAATCTGTGCTATGGACAATTACGTCATCCAGGTAAGCCGCAGCATACTTCCGATGGGGCCTCAGCATCTGGTCCATTTTCCGCTGGAATGTGGCCGGCGCATTCTGTAACCCGAACGGCATTCTTTTATATTGGAACGCCCCGTCTGGGGTTACAAATGCGGTTTTCTCTTTGGCCGACTTGGCCAGGGGGATTTGCCAATACCCTTTTGTGAGGTCAAGAGTCGTCATGTATCGGGTTGTTCCCAGCCGGTCGATCAACTCATCTATACGTGGCATGGGGTAGGTGTCAAATTTTGTAACTTTGTTCAACTGACGAAAATCGTTACAAAATCGCCAGCTCCCATCCGGTTTAGGCACCAACACGATGGGACTAGACCAATCACTTTGGGACTCCTCTATCACCCCTAAGTTCAGCATTTTCTGTACTTCCTCCCGTATTGCCTCCCGTCGGGCCTCTGGGATCCGATAGGGTTTTAACTTCACCCTTTCACCGGGCGGGGTAATAATGTCATGCTCTACCCCAGATGTTTGTCCCGGCAGCTCAGAGAATACCTCCTTGTTGCGAAGCACAAACTCCTTAACCTCCTGTTGTTGGGGTTGTGACAAGGTGGGTGCGATTCCAACCTCAGGAATCACGCAACCAGTTTGAGCTGGTGACCAAGTGTCTGCGACTAGGGACTCTCTATCCCTCCAGGCTTTCAACAGATTAACGTGATAGATCTGTTCGGGCTTTCGCCTTCCTGGTTGTCTGACCTTGTAATTCACTTCGCTCACTTTTTCCATTATCTCATAGGGGCCTTGCCATTTGGCAAGGAATTTACTTTCAACCGTAGGGACAAGTACCAGTATCCTATCCCCCGGGGAAAAGGTACGGGTCTTGGCTCCACGGTTGTACACTCTCTGCTGTGCTAACTGCGCTTGGGCCAAATGTTCCTTCACGATGGGCATTACCTGTGCAATTCGGTCTTGCATCAGGGCGACATGCTCAATCACACTCCTGTGGGGAGAACTCTCACTTTCCCAAGTTTCCTTGGCAATATCCAACAGCCCTCTTGGGTGTCTCCCATACAGTAACTCAAAGGGGGAGAATCCCGTAGAGGATTGGGGCACCTCCCTAATAGCAAACATCAGATAAGGAAGTAGACAGTCCCAATCCTTTCCATCTCTATCCACCACTTTCTTCAACATTTGTTTTAGGGTTTTGTTGAATCTTTCAACCAGCTGTGACAGCAGGAAGGTAAAGTCACCTGGTTGCATCCAGGGGGGTAGATATATTTCTCCCAGATTCAGGCTTTATGCTGACTTATACAACTAGGGTGGAGAGTTGTATAAGCCCAGCTGAGGCTAGTAGGCTCATGGATGACTCATACCTCTAGGGAGAGTGTGGGGCGTCGTACAGACAGGGAGTTGATGAGGCCAGCTGAAGCTTGTCAGCTCATTTAGGCCTCTATAAGAACTCCCAGATTCATTAGGTGTTGCTCATGCCTGGAACCAGACCTGTGTGGACTGTCTAGGGAGAGTGAACCCCTGTGCGGTGAGGCAAAGCCTGTGTGGCTATTTGTTTGGACTTTTACTAAACCAGGGACTTAGGGACTAGGACAGCACTAGGCTGATCCCAGTTGTTAGTTAGGAAACCTGTATGTTTAGTCAGAGGTCAACTTGACCAGGATTTATTTTGGTTATGTTTCTTTTGCTTTGCTGTGTTTTGTCACTGTAAATAGAAAATAAACCGCACCTTTTTTGATTTTGAAAACCACAACCTCCGTTTGCTGGGCCTGTTTTGTGTGGGGAGCCCATCCCGGGGGTCACACACACCCGCTGCCGAGCTAACCCCCTCACAGTTGGTGGAGAACCAGTGGCAGTTTTTTTAAGCCAGCATGGAGGAGATACTGAAGCAGCTGGCTCTAGCAAATGCCAATCAACAGCAGACAAATGCAGGTTTGCAAAAGAGCCTTGCAGCTCAACAACAGAACTTCGCAGCCCAGCAGCAAGCTCATCAACAGAGCCTTGCAGCTCAGCAACAAGCCCAGCAGCAATCTGAGGCCCGCTTCATAGACCTGTTACAGAAGCAAGAGCAGAGACTACAACAAATGGAAGCAGTAATGCAGCAACGTCCGCAGACCAGTGAGGAAAGCCGTCCCACTAATACCGCGTCCTTTGGGGTGAGTCGTTTATTGACAAAAATGACTGGAGAGGATGATCCAGAGGTATTTTTGACCACATTTGAAAGGACTGCTGAAAGAGAAAAGTGGCCTGAGGAGCAGTGGGCTGGACTGGTGGCTCCTCTGTTAACTGGTGAATCGCAGAAGGCTTACTATGACCTAGAGCCTGACCAAGCAAAAGACTATGTGATGCTAAAAGCTGAAATATTGGCAAGGCTGGGTGTCACCCAGGCTGTCCGGGCTCAGCGTGTGCATAACTGGACTTTCCAGCTTGGAAAACCCCCCAGGTCTCAAATGTATGATCTCATTCACCTAAGCAGAAAGTGGCTACAGCCAGAGACTTTGTCCGCACCAAAGATTGTGGAACGTGTTGTAATGGATCGGTTTTTGAGAGCTCTTCCTACTGCCATCCAAAAGTGGGTAAGCCATGGAGACCCAGAGACGGCCGATGGTCTTGTGGATCGTGTGGAGAAATACTTGGCTACAGAGAACCTGACGGCCTCTTCCAGAGACACTCGGACTTTCCACCCTAAGACCAGACCATCCCCAGGGGCGGATAAGAGGATTCCAAGGGGTGAGGGTGGAGAGAGTGAGAGGGTGGGAGCTCTAACCCAAGTTTGGCAAGAACAGCCTGGGAAATCAGCGGCTCAAGAGGCGGCAAGAAGGATCGTTTGCTACCGCTGCCGGCATATTGCAGCCAATTGCCCGGTTGTGGAGGAACCCATGCAGTGTGACTTTCTGATGGGCAGACGTCAGTCGCTGTGTGCGACAGTCGCATGCACTGCCATTCGAGGAACTGAGAAACATTTATGCAAAATGTGTGTTAATGGTAGAAATGTTGTGGTATTGCTGGATTCAGGTAGCCTTGTGACCCTGATAAAGGCTGAGTTAGTTAAAACAGAGGTCTCTGGGAATAGCAAGGTAGCTGTTATTTGTGTGCATGGGGACACCCGAGAGTATCCAGTGACTACAGTGTGTTTCAAGACCCCCAAAGGTACCCTCTCTCATCCAGTGGGCTTAGTATCTCAGTTACCGCATGACGCCATTGTGGGAAAGGATTTTCCGAAGTTCTGGGAACTGTGGGATGATCCTGAGCCCCCCACTGGTGCCCCTATGTACCAGGAATGGGATAGCCAGAACTCCCCTGAGAGTGGTGAGGACTCTCCGGAATTTCCCTTATCAGTATTGGCAGGGGAGACTCAAGAAACTGGAGAGGAGCCCACCTCCTCAGACGAAAACCTACCGTCTGTGGAGTTTTCTGATCTTGAGGTTCACAGGGAAAACTTTGCCACAGAACAGTTGAAAGACCCCGCCCTAATAAAGGCACGGGAAAACGTAGTGAAAATAGATGGCGAGTTAGTGAACCCAGATAATACCTGCACTTACCCATACTTCAGCGTAGAGAAGGACCTACTGTATCGGGTGGCAAAAAGGGCAGAAGAAACCGTTGAGCAGCTTGTGGTGCCCAAACCTTACAGGAAGTTGGTGTTGGAGTTGGCCCATGGGCACATTCTTGGAGGTCATCTGGGGACAGAGAAAACCCGAGAGAGGGTATTACAGAGATTCTATTGGCCGGGGGTGATGAAGGACATAGAAAATTATTGTTCCTCCTGCCCTGTGTGTCAGAGGTCGGCCCCGATGCCACATTTCCGTAGCCCGCTGGTCCCTCTACCCATCATTGAGGTCCCGTTTGAGAGGATCGCCATGGATTTGGTAGGTCCTATAATCAAGTCCGCTAGGGGGCACCAGTACATATTAGTTATAATGGACTATGCCACCCGTTATCCAGAAGCGATCCCTCTCCGAAATACCTCGGCCAAAACCATAGCCAAAGAGCTATCTCTTGTGTTTAGCCGGGTGGGTATTTGTAGAGAACTGCTTACGGACCAAGGTACACCCTTTATGTCCCGGGTTATGAAGGAGCTGTGTAAATTGTTCAAAGTGACGCAATTACGTACATTTGTGTATCACCCCCAAACCGATGGGCTGGTTGAAAGATTCAACAAAACCCTAAAGCAAATGTTGAAGAAAGTGGTGGATAGAGATGGAAAGGATTGGGACTGTCTACTTCCTTATCTGATGTTTGCTATTAGGGAGGTGCCCCAATCCTCTACGGGATTCTCCCCCTTTGAGTTACTGTATGGGAGACACCCAAGAGGGCTGTTGGATATTGCCAAGGAAACTTGGGAAAGTGAGAGTTCTCCCCACAGGAGTGTGATTGAGCATGTCGCCCTGATGCAAGACCGAATTGCACAGGTAATGCCCATCGTGAAGGAACATTTGGCCCAAGCGCAGTTAGCACAGCAGAGAGTGTACAACCGTGGAGCCAAGACCCGTACCTTTTCCCCGGGGGATAGGATACTGGTACTTGTCCCTACGGTTGAAAGTAAATTCCTTGCCAAATGGCAAGGCCCCTACGAGATAATGGAAAAAGTGAGCGAAGTGAATTACAAGGTCAGACAACCAGGAAGGCGAAAGCCCGAACAGATCTATCACGTTAATCTGTTGAAAGCCTGGAGGGATAGAGAGTCCCTAGTCGCAGACACTTGGTCACCAGCTCAAACTGGTTGCGTGATTCCTGAGGTTGGAATAGCAGCCACCTTGTCACAACCCCAACAACAGGAGGTTAAGGAGTTTGTGCTTCGCAACAAGGAGGTATTCTCTGAGCTGCCGGGACAAACATCTGGGGTAGAGCATGACATCATTACCCCGCCCGGTGAAAGGGTGAAGTTAAAACCCTATCGGATCCCAGAGGCCCGACGGGAGGCAATACGGGAGGAAGTACAGAAAATGCTGAACTTAGGGGTGATAGAGGAGTCCCAAAGTGATTGGTCTAGTCCCATTGTGTTGGTGCCTAAACCGGATGGGAGCTGGCGATTTTGTAACGATTTTCGTCAGTTGAACAAAGTTACAAAATTTGACACCTACCCCATGCCACGTATAGATGAGTTGATCGACCGGCTGGGAACAGCCCGATACATGACGACTCTTGACCTCACAAAAGGGTATTGGCAAATCCCCCTGGCCAAATTGGCCAAAGAGAAAACCGCATTTGTAACCCCAGACGGGGCGTTCCAATATAAAAGAATGCCGTTCGGGTTACAGAATGCGCCGGCCACGTTCCAGCGGAAAATGGACCAGATGCTGAGGCCCCATCGGAAGTATGCTGCGGCTTACCTGGATGACGTAATTGTCCATAGCACAGATTGGGCCTCACATCTGCCAAAAGTGCAAGCAGTCCTGGACTCTGTTCGGGAAGCGGGGTTTACGGCTAACCCCAAGAAGTGTACCATTGGGCAGGAGGAGGCCAAATATCTTGGGTACACCATTGGGAGGGGAGTAATATAACCCCAACTCAACAAAGTCGAGGCCATCCAGAGTTGGCCACGTCCCAACAGCAAGAAGCAGGTACGAGCCTTTCTGGGAATCGCTGGGTATTATCGGCGATTCATTCCCCACTTTGCCTCTAAGGCTGTGCCCCTAACCAACCTAACGAAGGGGAAAGGGTCGGTCATGATTAAATGGACCCCCGAGGCTGAGGCAGCATTCCAATTCTTGAAACAAGCCTTATGTAGCCAGCCAGTGTTGTACTCACCCGACTTCTCTAAAGACTTTGTCGTACAAAGTGATGCGTCAGATGTGGGGTTAGGAGCAGTATTGTCCCAGGTGTGGAACGGGGAAGAGCACCCAGTCATTTACCTCAGCAGAAAGTTGAAGTCCCATGAGGTAAATTACGCCACCGTTGAAAAGGAGTGTTTAGCGGTGAAGTGGGCTCTAGATTCCCTTCGGTACTACCTGCTAGGTAGGCACTTTGACATGGTTACGGATCACGCTCCGTTAAAGTGGATGGCTCAAAACAAGGAAACAAATAGAAGAGTGAATAGGTGGTTCCTGGCCCTCCAGGAATTCAACTTCACAGTAAAGCATCGCCCTGGCGTTCAAATGGGGAATGTGGATGCTTTGTCTCGAGTACATGAATGCCTGATTGCTGGTGTTCCAACCCCGAGGTTAAAACAAGAGGGGGGGGTATGTGACAGCAGGAAGGTAAAGTCACCTGGTTGCATCCAGGGGGGTAGATATATTTCTCCCAGATTCAGGCTTTATGCTGACTTATACAACTAGGGTGGAGAGTTGTATAAGCCCAGCTGAGGCTAGTAGGCTCATGGATGACTCATACCTCTAGGGAGAGTGTGGGGCGTCGTACAGACAGGGAGTTGATGAGGCCAGCTGAAGCTTGTCAGCTCATTTAGGCCTCTATAAGAACTCCCAGATTCATTAGGTGTTGCTCATGCCTGGAACCAGACCTGTGTGGACTGTCTAGGGAGAGTGAACCCCTGTGCGGTGAGGCAAAGCCTGTGTGGCTATTTGTTTGGACTTTTACTAAACCAGGGACTTAGGGACTAGGACAGCACTAGGCTGATCCCAGTTGTTAGTTAGGAAACCTGTATGTTTAGTCAGAGGTCAACTTGACCAGGATTTATTTTGGTTATGTTTCTTTTGCTTTGCTGTGTTTTGTCACTGTAAATAGAAAATAAACCGCACCTTTTTTGATTTTGAAAACCACAACCTCCGTTTGCTGGGCCTGTTTTGTGTGGGGAGCCCATCCCGGGGGTCACACACACCCGCTGCCGAGCTAACCCCCTCACACAGCCCATCGGTTTGGGGGTGATACACAGATGTACGTAATTGCGTCACTTTGAACAATTTACATAGCTCCTTCATAACCCGGGACATAAAGGGTGTACCTTGGTCCGTAAGCAGTTCTTTACAAATACCCACCCGGCTAAACACAAGAGATAGCTCTTTGGCTATGGTTTTGGCCGAGGTATTTCGGAGAGGGATCGCTTCTGGATAACGGGTGGCATAGTCCATTATAACTAATATGTACTGGTGCCCCCTAGCGGACTTGATTATAGGACCTACCAAATCCATGGCGATCCTCTCAAACGGGACCTCAATGATGGGTAGAGGGACCAGCGGGCTACGGAAATGTGGCATCGGGGCCGACCTCTGACACACAGGGCAGGAGGAACAATAATTTTCTATGTCCTTCATCACCCCCGGCCAATAGAATCTCTGTAATACCCTCTCTCGGGTTTTCTCTGTCCCCAGATGACCTCCAAGAATGTGCCCATGGGCCAACTCCAACACCAACTTCCTGTAAGGTTTGGGCACCACAAGCTGCTCAACGGTTTCTTCTGCCCTTTTTGCCACCCGATACAGTAGGTCCTTCTCTACGCTGAAGTATGGGTAAGTGCAGGTATTATCTGGGTTCACTAACTCGCCATCTATTTTCACTACGTTTTCCCGTGCCTTTATTAGGGCGGGGTCTTTCAACTGTTCTGTGGCAAAGTTTTCCCTGTGAACCTCAAGATCAGAAAACTCCACAGACGGTAGGTTTTCGTCTGAGGAGGTGGGCTCCTCTCCAGTTTCTTGAGTCTCCCCTGCCAATACTGACAAGGGAAATTCCGGAGAGTCCTCACCACTCTCAGGGGAGTTCTGGCTATCACATTCCTGGTACATAGGGGCACCAGTGGGGGGCTCAGGATCATCCCACAGTTCCCAGAACTTCGGAAAATCCCTTCCCACAATGGCGTCATGCGGTAACTGAGATACTAAGCCCACTGGATGAGAGAGGGTACCTTTGGGGGTCTCGAAACACACTGTAGTCACTGGATACTCTCGGGTGTCCCCATGCACACAAATAACAGCTACCTTGCTATTCCCAGAGACCTCTGTTTTAACCAACTCAGCCTTTATCAGGGTCACAAGGCTACCTGAATCCAGCAATACCACAACATTTCTACCATTAATACACATTTTGCATAAATGTTTCTCAGTTCCCCGAATGGCAGTGCATGCGACTGTCGCACACAGCGACTGACGTCTGCCCGTCAGAAAGTCACACTGCATGGGTTCCTCCACAACCGGGCAATTGGCTGCAATATGTCCCGCTTGCCGGCAGCGGTAGCAAACGATCCTTCTTGCCGCCTCTTGAGCCGCTGATTTCCCAGGCTGTTCTCGCCAAACTTGGGGGAGAGCTCCCACCCTCTCACTCTCTCCACCCTCACCCCTTGGAATCCTCTTATCCGCCCCTGGGGATGGTCTGGTCTTAGGGTGGAAAGTCCGAGTGTCTCTGGAAGAGGCCGTCAGGTTCTCTGTAGCCAAGTATTTCTCCACACGATCCACAAGACCATCGGCCGTCTCTGGGTCTCCATGGCTTACCCACTTTTGGATGGCAGTAGGAAGAGCTCTCAAAAACCGATCCATTACAACACGTTCCACAATCTTTGGTGCGGACAAAGTCTCTGGCTGTAGCCACTTTCTGCTCAGGTGAATGAGATCATACATTTGAGACCTGGGGGGTTTTCCAAGCTGGAAAGTCCAGTTATGCACACGCTGAGCCCGGACAGCCAGGGTGACACCCAGCCTTGCCAATATTTCAGCTTTTAGCATCACATAGTCTTTTGCTTGGTCATGCTCTAGGTCATAGTAAGCCTTCTGCGATTCACCAGTTAACAGAGGAGCCACCAGTCCAGCCCACTGCTCCTCAGGCCACTTTTCTCTTTCAGCAGTCCTTTCAAATGTGGTCAAAAATACCTCTGGATCATCCTCTCCAGTCATTTTTGTCAATAAACGACTCACCCCAAAGGACGCGGTATTAGTGGGACGGCTTTCCTCACTGGTCTGCGGACGTTGCTGCATTACTGCTTCCATTTGTTGTAGTCTCTGCTCTTGCTTCTGTAACAGGTCTATGAAGCGGGCCTCAGATTGCTGCAGGGCTTGTTGCTGGGCTGCAAGGCTCTGTTGATGAGCTTGCTGCTGGGCTGCAAGGCTCCTTTGCAAACCTGCATTTGTCTGCTGTTGATTGGCATTTGCTAGAGCCAGCTGTTTCAGTATCTCCTCCATGCTGGCTTAAAAAAACTGCCACTGGTTCTCCACCAACTGTGAGGGGGTTAGCTCGGCAGCGGGTGTGTGTGACCCCCGGGATGGGCTCCCCACACAAAAACAGGCCCAGCAGACGGAGCTTGTGGTTTTCAAAATCAAAAAGGTGCGGTTTATTTTCTATTTACAGTGACAAAAACACAGCAAAGCAAAAGAAACATAAACAAAATAAATCCTGGTCAAGTTGACCTCTGACTAAACATACAGGTTTCCTAACTAACAACTGGGATCAGCCTAGTGCTGTCCTAGTCCCTAAGTCCCTGGGTTTAAATGTCCAAGCAAATAGCCACACAGGCTTTGTCTCACCGCACAAGGGTTCACTCTCTCCAGGAAGTCCACACAGGTCTGCTTCCAGGCATGAGCTAACATCTAATGAAGCTGGGAGTTCTTATAGAGGCCTAAATGAGCTGACAAGGTTCAGCTGGTCTCCTCATCTCTGTCTGCACGACGCCCCACACTCTCCCTAGAGGTATGAGTCATCCATGAGCCCACTAGCCTTAGCTGGGCTTATACAACTCTCCACCTAGTTGTATAAGTCGGCGTAAAGCCTGAATCTGGGCGAAATATATCTACCCCCCTGGATGCAACCAGGTGACTTTACCTTCCTGCTGTCACACTACCTATAGTTTTCTGTCCCTAGAAAAAATGTTTTTTTAAAGACGGTTGATGATCAATGCTTTAGCACACTATAGCACAAGGAGAATTTCCCTCACTGTCCTTCCCTGTCCCTAGAAACAAGGATTATCACAGTGAAAGAAACTGACACTCTTCCTACCTATAGTTTTCTGTCCCTAGAAAAAATGTTTTTTTAAAGCTGATTGATGATCAATGCTTTAGCACACTATAGCACAAGTATAATTTCCCTCACTGTCCTTCCCTGTCCCTAGAAACAAGGATTATCACAGTGAAAGAAACTGACACTCTTCCTACCTATAGTTTTCTGTCCCTAGAAAAAATGTTTTTTTAAAGACGGTTGATGATCAATGCTTTAGCACACTATAGCACAAGGAGAATTTCCCTCACTGTCCTTCCCTGTCCCTAGAAACAAGGATTATCACAGTGAAAGAAACTGACACTCTTCCTACCTATAGTTTTCTGTCCCTAGAAAAAATGTTTTTTTAAAGACGGTTGATGATCAATGCTTTAGCACACTATAGCACAAGGAGAATTTCCCTCACTGTCCTTCCCTGTCCCTAGAAACAAGGATTATCACAGTGAAAGAAACGGACACTCTTCCTACCTATAGTTTTCTGTCCCTAGAAAAAATGTTTTTTTAAAGCTGATTGATGATCAATGCTTTAGCACACTATAGCACAAGTAGAATTTCCCTCACTGTCCTTCCCTGTCCCTAGAAACAAGGATTATCACAGTGAAAGAAACTGACACTCTTCCTACCTATAGTTTTCTGTCCCTAGAAAAAATGTTTTTTTAAAGCTGATTGATGATCAATGCTTTAGCACACTATAGCACAAGTAGAATTTCCCTCACTGTCCTTCCCTGTCCCTAGAAACAAGGATTATCACAGTGAAAGAAACTGACACTCTTCCTACCTATAGTTTTCTGTCCCTAGAAAAAATGTTTTTTTAAAGACGGTTGATGATCAATGCTTTAGCACACTATAGCACAAGGAGAATTTCCCTCACTGTCCTTCCCTGTCCCTAGAAACAAGGATTATCACAGTGAAAGAAACTGACACTCTTCCTACCTATAGTTTTCTGTCCCTAGAAAAAATGTTTTTTTAAAGACGGTTGATGATCAATGCTTTAGCACACTATAGCACAAGGAGAATTTCCCTCACTGTCCTTCCCTGTCCCTAGAAACAAGGATTATCACAGTGAAAGAAACTGACACTCTTCCTACCTATAGTTTTCTGTCCCTAGAAAAAATGTTTTTTTAAAGACGGTTGATGATCAATGCTTTAGCACACTATAGCACAAGGAGAATTTCCCTTACTGTCCTTCCCTGTCCCTAGAAACAAGGATTATCACAGTGAAAGAAACTGACACTCTTCCTACCTATAGTTTTCTGTCCCTAGAAAAAATGTTTTTTTAAAGACGGTTGATGATCAATGCTTTAGCACACTATAGCACAAGGAGATTTTCCCTCACTGTCCTTCCCTGTCCCTAGAAACAAGGATTATCACAGTGAAAGAAACGGACACTCTTCCTACCTATAGTTTTCTGTCCCTAGAAAAAATGTTTTTTTAAAGCTGATTGATGATCAATGCTTTAGCACACTATAGCACAAGTAGAATTTCCCTCACTGTCCTTCCCTGTCCCTAGAAACAAGGATTATCACAGTGAAAGAAACTGACACTCTTCCTACCTATAGTTTTCTGTCCCTAGAAAAAATGTTTTTTTAAAGATGGTTGATGATCAATGCTTTAGCACACTATAGCACAAGGAGAATTTCCCTCACTGTCCTTCCCTGTCCCTAGAAACAAGGATTATCACAGTGAAAGAAACTGACACTCTTCCTACCTATAGTTTTCTGTCCCTAGAAAAAATGTTTTTTTAAAGATGGTTGATGATCAATGCTTTAGCACACTATAGCACAAGTAGAATTTCCCTCACTGTCCTTCCCTGTCCCTAGAAACAAGGATTATCACAGTGAAAGAAACTAACACTCTTCCTACCTATAGTTTTCTGTCCCTAGAAAAAATATTTTTTTAAAGACGGTTGATGATCAATGCTTTAGCACACTATAGCACAAGTAGAATTTCCCTCACTGTCCTTCCCTGTCCCTAGAAACAAGGATTATCACAGTGAAAGAAACTGACACTCTTCCTACCTATAGTTTTCTGTCCCTAGAAAAAATGTTTTTTTAAAGACGGTTGATGATCAATGCTTTAGCACACTATAGCACAAGGAGAATTTCCCTCACTGTCCTTCCCTGTCCCTAGAAACAAGGATTATCACAGTGAAAGAAACTGACACTCTTCCTACCTATAGTTTTCTGTCCCTAGAAAAAATGTTTTTTTAAAGCTGATTGATGATCAATGCTTTAGCACACTATAGCACAAGTAGAATTTCCCTCACTGTCCTTCCCTGTCCTTAGAAACAAGGATTATCACAGTGAAAGAAACTGACACTCTTCCTACCTATAGTTTTCTGTCCCTAGAAAAAATGTTTTTTTAAAGATGGTTGATGATCAATGCTTTAGCACACTATAGCACAAGGAGAATTTCCCTCACTGTCCTTCCCTGTCCCTAGAAACAAGGATTATCACAGTGAAAGAAACTGACACTCTTCCTACCTATAGTTTTCTGTCCCTAGAAAAAATGTTTTTTTAAAGACGGTTGATGATCAATGCTTTAGCACACTATAGCACAAGGAGAATTTCCCTCACTGTCCTTCCCTGTCCCTAGAAACAAGGATTATCACAGTGAAAGAAACTGACACTCTTCCTACCTATAGTTTTCTGTCCCTAGAAAAAATGTTTTTTTAAAGCTGATTGATGATCAATGCTTTAGCACACTATAGCACAAGTAGAATTTCCCTCACTGTCCTTCCCTGTCCCTAGAAACAAGGATTATCACAGTGAAAGAAACTGACACTCTTCCTACCTATAGTTTTCTGTCCCTAGAAAAATGTTTTTTTAAAGATGGTTGATGATCAATGCTTTAGCACACTATAGCACAAGGAGAATTTCCCTCACTGTCCTTCCCTGTCCCTAGAAACAAGGATTATCACAGTGAAAGAAACTGACACTCTTCCTACCTATAGTTTTCTGTCCCTAGAAAAAATGTTTTTTTAAAGATGGTTGATGATCAATGCTTTAGCACACTATAGCACAAGGAGAATTTCCCTCACTGTCCTTCCCTGTCCCTAGAAACAAGGATTATCACAGTAAAACACACTGACACTCTCCCTACCTATAGTTTTCTGTCCCTAGAAAAAATGATTTTTTAAAGATGGTTGATGATCAATGCTTTAGCACACTATAGCACAAGGAGAATTTCCCTCACTGTCCTTCCCTGTCCCTAGAAACAAGGATTCGCACAGTAAAACACACTGACACTCTCCCTACCTATCCTTCTCTTTCCCTAAACTAAAGGAATCCAGGTTAAGCAAGAAAAAAAAATGTCACTGTCCCTGCCTATGCTTCTCTTTCCCTGCTCCGGAACACACTACACTAGGCCGCCGTGCTGGCGGCCTTTTATAGTGTGGGGCGTGTACTAAACACCCTCAGCAATAATTGGCCACAGGCATCCTGCCTGTGCCAATCATTGCTCTCCTCGCTGCCGGCGCTGTGATTGGCCAAGCATGCGGGGTCACAGTGCATGCTTGGCCAATCACAGCGCCTGGATGACACTGCGATGGCGTAGTGCATTGTGGGCCGTTCGCGTCACTCGAATTAGGCGCGAACGGCCCAAATCGTTCGATCTTCGTCGAACGATCGAACAGCCGATGTTCGAGTCGAACGTATGTTCGACTCGAACACCGAGCTCATCCCTACTCCTGTCATGTTTGTTTTTTTCTTTACGTTTCTGACATTTGTGTTTCATTTGGGAGATGTGCCTTGAATTCCTCTCCTGTAGATTTAATAACATGATACACATGTTCCTAAGTCTACGGTATGAATGGTTCATAGATCCAATTGCACTAAAGAAGAAGAAATTGCACTAAAGAAGGTTGGTTATTCTAAAAATGTGCATACCCTAGTCTTGCTAGCCAGTATTAGCTTCCTTTGAAGCCTCGTACACACGATCAATTTTCTCGGCAAGAAACGACAAGAAAACTGTTGGGAGAGCTTTCTTGCTGAGAAAACCGTGCGTGTGTACGAGGCTTTCAGGTTTCTCGTCAAGAAAACTATCCAGAATCTCGACGAGAAAAAAAGAAGACCCGCATTCTTTTTTCTCGTCGGGAGTCTCGGTTTTCTCGTCGTGATTCTCATCAGACTGTATTTGGACGAGAAAACCGTTTGTGTGTATGCTTTTCCGAGTCTTCAAAAACAGCGCATGGTCAGAATCAAGTATGAGACGGGAGCGCACCTTCTTGTAAAACTAGCGTTCTTAATGGAGATAGCACATTCGTCACGCGGTAACAATTTTTGCATTATTTAAATGCTGTGCATTAAAATCTTCTTTAGAATGGTACAATAATAAACAATTAACTTTTTTTGCTGCTGATATTCACACAGAGAGTTCTGACTAACTTTTTGCAACATTTTTGAATGCATATCTCATGAATATTTGTGTTTATTTTATCAAGCAAGATCTCATAATTTATTTTTATTTTTTAATGTTTTCAAATTTTAGTTCAGATATGCATTTTAAAATCTTATTTAATTTCTAGTGATCTCCATGTTTTTTTTTCTTTTCTCTTGTGTAAATTTACCACAATTTAAACATAATTATCTTCTATTTTTTGACCTTCAAGGAGATTGTTTGGTGTTATCTGTCCCATTTTAATTATACCTTTAGAATTTTTTTACTGCCTACTCACCAGCTAAATATTTTGGTTTAATAAAAACACATAGGCAAGTATTAACTGTAAAAATAAATGCCATTTATTCTGGTATAGAAAATAATAAGAAAATAAATAAAAGGCAGCTCTGGAGACCCTGCTGCAATTTGTGCAACTCTGTGTGGACACTAAAATTGGGACCTTGAGAAGCACATACAGTAGTGAGCCCAATCTGGTCTTGGACTCCCAGAGGTCAGGAACAGCAGCAGGTTAGATACATGTGCCAAGTCTGTGGAACTACAACAGGCTGCCTTCTGTCAGACCACAGCAAGGCAATCACTTCCTGGTCTTCTTGGTAGCCTTCCATGCAGCCTTCTTTGCAGGCTTCCCTGTCCGCCCTGGCTGGAGGCTGTGCCTCTGGAGGTGTACTCATGTCAGGAGGAGGAGAAGGAGGTGGAGGAGAAGAAGGAGGTGGAGAAGAAGAAGGTGGAAGAGAAGAAAAAGGAGGAGGTGGAGAAGAAGAAGGAGGAGGTGGAAAAGAAGAAGGTGGAGGTGGAGAAGAAGGAGGTGGAGGAGGATGGCCGTGGTCGCAAATGACAGTTGTGTCAGTTAGTGTCCCCCTCAACCCCTTATTTAAAAGGCTAATGAGCAGGGGCTCACATATTAGGCGTTGGCCCATCACCATCTGGCTAATTTTCACGCCAACTAATGCCGCATATGCCTCATCAGGGGTTGGTGGCTGCTGGAGGGTGGCATGTGCCTCTTTAATCAGGGCCAGTGCTGCCTGACTCACAGCCCTATCCCTCCTGGCCCTTCTTGGTGGAAGGCAGATGGGAGGCACCTGACACCTTGTTCTGCCACTCACCCCTGTTACCTCCTCTCTGCCACTCACCCCGGCCTCCTCCTGCCTGACATTTTCCTGCCTCTCATCCTGGCTGACCTCATCCTGTGTAAAAAAAGGGACATATTTAGAGTTTTGTTTCATCAATCACGCACAATGTTCAGCTCATGACTGTTGCAAATTGAATTAAAATAAATTTTAAAGACTCTCATTATGACCCCATCAGTTTTCATTCATCTCACAAACTTTTTGGCCCACCACTGTCTATTGCTATGTAAAACACATTTTCTTGTTTTTAAAAATTTGTTCCCATCTTAACATCTATTTTACAGCATTAATTTTATCACAAGAAATGTTTAGAAAAGACTATACCTGGCTCCAGACGGACAGATCTGGGTCTTCATCCAGGATGGAAGGCTCCTCTTGCTCCTGAGAAGGATCATCTTGGCTGGAGGGAAGGCTGGAGGGAATGCTGGAAAGTGATTCCCTTGCTGTAATGTGGTCATTCAGAAAGGACAATCTGCTGTAGTACCACAAATGTGGGACATTTATCTTCCCTGCTGCTGCTCCTGAGCCAGGACCCTATTGCGCTCAGTCCTGGACGTGCCTCTCAAGGTCCCAATTTTTGTATCCAGCTGTTCAATGGTTGGTGTGCACAAATGGGAGCAGGGTCTCCAGTGCTGCTTTCCTTACACCTTTTTTTTGTGGATAGGGTTTTTTGTCTCCCAAAGAGCGGGCAGCTCCCTAAACCTATCTATAAAATCCGCAAGAAAGTCTTTGTCAAGAAAAGCATTCATTCTTTATGCAAGACAAAACACAAGACAAAAATACTAATGTCAATCACAGTCTAAACTCGAGTAATCTTTATGCCTCTTCAATCTCTATGCAGTATAGGCCACTGATGTACTAAGGTAAAATATTACATTCGGTCTAACGTTCGGCGCTCTTACTCCTTCCTCCGCACACAGAACGTAGGTACGTCACATGTGTGTTAGCTTTATATACACTATGCATGCGTGACACACGTCGCCCGCCCATGACGTTCTTTGAGGACAGCCACACTCCAATGTATATTTATTCAGGCAAAACAGGCACTACAAAAACCAGCAAAACTCAGGACAACTGACGCGTTTTACACCACACTGAATTGGTGTGAAACGCATCAGCTGTCCTGAGTTCTGCTGCTTTTTGCAGTGCCTGTTTTGCCTGAATAAATATACGCTAGATTGGAGTGCGGCTGTCCTCACTAATTTTCTTCATTTGCTACGTGCATTGCCGGCACCTTTGGTCCCTGAGAGAAGTACTTTCCTTATTTCATCTGCCTGAGCGGCAATTTCTGTTTTTCCATGATGTTCTTTCTCAATGTTTCCCCGCCTCTTCTCTTTCGGTGCGCAGACGACATGGCGCCACAGTCACAGCAGGTGTCTGTTAATTCCTCTAATAACGAGGAGACAAGCCCGGAGCGTGAAACATCACAAATAAGGAGGCAATACAAGGCATCTAATATGTCCTTCGCAGAGATGGCGGAGATGGTTGACATATTGAAGAGGTCGGATTATGATGGGAAGCATGGGCCGTATACCCACCCTAATCTAAGGAAGGCCAAAATCATGAAGCAAGTGGCGAAAAGTCTGAAGCGACATTTTGGGGTGAAACGATCAAAGGAGCAGCTCAGAAAGAGGTGGTCTGACCTCAAACTGAGGGAGCCGGAGCAGTTAAGGAGCATTAAGAGAATGCTAGAAAAAAGTAAGTACTTCTCCTGTGTCCCTATTCTTGTATTTCACAACTTGCATGTTGCTCCATGTTGTTGCTTTTTACTATTGTACATTAGAAAATGTCATCTTTAAAAATGTAGTGGGCACAGTAATCGGTCGATACAGACACATCGTTTGCCCACTACATACGATGATTTTTGAAGATTCATGTTTTTATTTTCCTTAAAATGTCTGTTTACATTCCATAAATGTTATGACATTGTTGTCTAGATGATGTGTTTGTAACTAGAATGAAATGCAAACTTGAATCAATGTAAAGGAGAGGACACTCAGCACTCACAGGAGCACTATAGTGTGGGCCAACAGAACAACCTTTTTAGGGTGTCCCACACAGGTGCTACAGTGGGTACTGGGGGGGGGGCATGTGAGAAAATTGTCACAAAAAGGTAAGTATTCCAGCTTTGTTAAGTTCAAAAATTATGTCTTCAGCTTGGAACTGTGCCAAAACAGACAATTGTACCCCACTTGCAAGCAATGTATCATATTCCTATTTTTGACTTCAAATATCTGTGTGCTAAGTGTACCATTTCTTTCATTCTCATAGGGGAGAGAAGACTGGGAGGACACCACTCCTCGGAGCCCAGGAACCCCACACCTCCTAAAGAACCCCAACCTTGCCAACAAGGCCAACCTGAGGATGTGGAGGACGTAGAAGTGGATAAAGGAGAACTGGAGGAAGGAGAGGTGGATGAGGTGGTGGAACTTGTCACTACAACAGGTCAGTGTCTGTCACCACAGCTTCAGGTAGGAGATGTAGGCCTGCATATTTTTTATATGTTTTTTTTTTATTAGGGGATGAACATGTTGAAGAAAGTCCTCGATTCTCCAGTGATAGTGTACAAAGAATCATCCAACAAATAATGGAGTGTAGTAGTGAACTGGATGTCATGAAGAAAAGGATGAATGCTATGGAGCATACATTTAAGGACATCATTGATGTGTTGGGGCGAATAGAATAAAACCCCCTTTTTTTACAACGTTTTTCTACACTTTTTTTCATCTTTTTCTAACAAGACAAAATTTGAAGATGCACACAGTGGGTCAACATGTGCTATCTGCCATCACGGGATCTCCATTTACGTGTTTTGTGGGAGAAACCCCTTCCTCACAACTCAAGTAGGTTAAAGGAAGAAGGGGTTGCACCCCCAAAACACGTCAAATGATCCCCCATGATGGCGGATAGCACATGTTGACAATAGGGATGAGGAAGTAAATAACCTATTTGACCCTCAAAAATATGGTGTGCATCTTCAAGTTTTGTCTTGTTCATGGATGACAACACCCCAACTTATGAAGGGCAGATAGACATGTTTTGAAAAATCTAATGTCTGAGATATTGCCTAGAGGTTTACATTGTTGTATTTTGAGGTATGTTTTTGAGAGTTTTTGTAATTTCATACAAAAAAAAATAATGCCAGTTTATGGCAAACCCCAAAAATGTGTTAAAAAAAGTAGACACACAAAAAATGTTCTAAAGACCATGTGTGATTGTGCACAGAATAAAAAATTTGAAAGACAACAAAGTGTGGCATCACTTTTTTCTAATCCACTATAACCTTTTTTGGGTTTATTTTTGGTGTTACCAGTGAAATGTTTGGTCTTTACTAAGGAAAATACACTTGGCACTACAAGTACACTTTGAAAAACTAGGAGACAGCTAAAATAAAAAAAAACAATAAATCAATAATTAAAGTTCAGGATTTTTTATTTATTTTTTGATTAATCCTAAAAATGATTAAACATTGGCTGGCATTGGAATGGCCCCCCTACCCATGAAATAGTCAACATAGTTCTGGCGGACTGCACGGGCACTTTGGGGGGGCAAGCCAACACAGACATTTTCTAGGCCCGGCAGGGCATTGTCTGCTGCAAGTCGGGCCTCTGGCCCAACTGTGGCCATATAAGTTGGCGATTGCTTTCGCGAAAAATTGTGGCGAACACAGCAACAAAATACAATATAGTTGAGTTTGTATTCCGCCATGTGAATTAATGTTAAAAATAGGCGGAACCGTCTGGCCATTATCCCAAAGGCATTCTCCACAACTCCTCGGGCTCTGGCCAGCTGGTAGTTGAACACCCTCCTCTCCGGGGTGAGGGTCCTCTGGGGGAAAGGCCTCATTAGATGCGGTCCCAGACCAAAGGCTTCATCAGCCAAAAAAACAAAGGGGAGTCCTTCAAGATTCCCTGAATCCGGTGGCAATGCAAGGTCATCACTCTGTAGACGAAGAGCAAACTTGGTCTGGCTGAAGGCTCCCCCATCCGACATCCGGCCATTCTTCCCCACATCCACATAGAGGAACTCATACTGTGCTGACACCACCGCCATCAGCACAATGCTATGAAACCCCTTGTAGTTGTAGAAAAAGGAGCCCGAATGGGGTGGTGGCACGATGCGGACGTGCTTCCCGTCAATGTCTTCACTGCAGTTGGGGAAGTCCCACCGCGTGGCAAACTCCGATGCCACAGTCTGCCATTCCTGTGGCGTGGAAGGAAGCTGTGGAATCAAACAAGATACAAAAATATTAATACTTTTGCACATATCATTGCAAGCAGATTATACAAAAACATTCTTGGCCAACATCAGTATAACATTTATTTTAAGGATTATTTAAAATTCAAAATATAAGGCACAATTATCACATTCCTCACCCCCCTCTGATGGCCCATTCTTTTTATTTTGGGGGGGCTATATGAGTTTGGGACCCCCCAAAAAATATTATTTTGAACAAATTATACTTTAGAAACCATTTGAGGGGGAGGGAGCACTACAATGGAGCTGACAAAATACATTGTTAACAGACTAGGCTAGGTGTGTTTGGGCCCAGGATAGCATGCTGGAGAGGTAAGTGAAGGAAAATATGCATGTAGGCCAAAAAAGGGGCCTTAACAACTTACAGCATGCATGGGGACAAAGGGGACATTCACAGCATATTACAATCATGGTAATTAGGGAAGGATGAAAGAAATACAATACATTATCATACATTAAATACATAGAATGTGATGTTAAAGGAGATAACTTACCCTCATATAGTCCCCCTGCAGGACTTGGATGATGGCAGAACAGGTGTCTGGGATTATGAGGCCCAGAGCCTGGGAGGAGATGCCTGTCGTGAACTTCAGGTCCTGCAAGCTTCTCCCAGTCGCCAGGTATGGCAACGTGGCGATGAGCCTCTGCTCAGCAGTGATGGCTTCCCGCATAACAGTGTCCTGCCTGGTGATACAGGGTGACACCAAAGCCAACAGATGCTGAAAAACGGGGTCAGACATCCTAAGAAAATTCCTGTAGTCATCAGGATTATTCTCCTGGATCTCCCGCAGCAGAGGCATGTGACAGAATTGGTCCCGCTGGAGCAACCAATTCTTGCTCCATGAACTCCTCCTCACCCTGTTCATGGACTGGTCTTGGTCCAAGAAAAGCAGACCAACACCAAACGCCCGCACAGCACGAACTCTATGACAAGAACGTACCCGCAACATGGCTTGAAGACGGTCGTCTGATCAGAACGTACTAAACAGAACGCACTTAAGAACAGCAAGGCCTATGAAGAACGACCTGAAAATCAGAAACGAGCGGACAAGAACGCACTGTAAAACAGATATGACCTGACTACACGCCCTGAAAGACAAGATACGAACCCACAAGCACAAACTGAACCGCAGAAAACGAACTGAAAGCACGAAGACTGAAAAGCGCGAATTGTCTCTCCCCAAACTTTTACTAACACGCGGTAACACGAGATCAGCAAAAGCAGCCCAAGGGGTGGCACCATTGGAATAGAACTTCCCCTTTATACTGCCGTCATACGTGTTGTACATGACCGCGCTTTACAACGACGAGATTTTGGATTGACAGTTTGTATGCAAGGAAAGCTTGACAAGAATCTCGTCAAGCTTGACAAGAAACCCGTCGAGAAAAACAAAGTTTTTTTTGCGACGAGATTCTCAGCCGTGTGTACTAGGCTTTAGTGTCATGTCAGATGATTTATTTCAAGTCTAATGTTGTGCAATACTCCCACAGCCATACTTGAATGAGTGCAATTGTGTATGTTTCTTTTGGACAAACTATGCCAGTCTGTGGCTTATATGATTTGTATTTATTTGTATGTAGTCTTTTCACATTAGTAAATGTTTGTCAATTATTGCGCTCAAGTACTAACAAATTTGAATGTGAAAAGGTGTGAGTTTTGCCATATGCCGTGTACACACGATCGATTTTCTCGACGGTGAAAACACCGTCGAGAAAATCGACGGGAAAAATGAGGAACAGCTTGTTCCCCTACACACGGCCGGTTTTCCCGACATTTTTTCTCTTGGTCGAGAAAAACAACTGTGTGTAGGCTCCCCGACAGTGTTTCCCTATGGGAAAACTGCCGCGGAAAAAAATGCCGTGAATCACGACGAGAAAAATTAGAGCATGTTCTAATTTTTCTCGTCGTGATTCATGCCATTTTTCTCATCTGGAAAAATTATGAAAAGCCCACACACGGTCGTTTTTCTCGTCAAAGAGAAAAAATTTCATTTTTCCCGACGAGAAAAATGGTTGTGTGTACGCGGCATTTGCGTTAGAGCCTTGCACATAAGCAAGATAAGAGTATTATCATCCGATAATTAGTTGCAAAAGAAAAAGAAGTAGGGACAGTTGCTGAATGTCACGGGCCGGACTGGCGGCTAGTGGGGATACAGGAGGTGGATCCTCTGTACCAGAGAGGGGATGGCACGGCTCATACTGAGGGACCGGTTCTAAGCAGCTACCGGTTTTCACCAGAGCCCGCCGCAAAGCGGGATGGACTTGCTGCGGCGGTAGCAACCAGGTCGTGCCCTCCAGTAGCGACTCCACCTCTCTGGTGGCTGAGATAGGCGCAGTACAAAAGGACTAGGCAGAGGCAAGGTCAGACGTAGCAGAGGGTCAGGGCAGGCGGCAATGGTTCGTAGTCTGAGACAATGGCAGCAGGTCAGATACACAGGCAAGGCAACTCACAAAACGCATCCACAGGGTACTAAGACAACAAGATCCGGCAAGGACAGGAAGGGGAAGTGGGTTTATATCAGATTGGGTGTGCACACAGTAATTGGGCCAGGCACCAATCAATGGTGCGCTGGCCCTTTAAATCTCAGAAGGCCGGCGCGCGCGCGCCCTAGAGCGCAGCGGGGCCGCGCATGCCGGGAAGGAGCAGGAGGGGGATGGTGAGTAGGATGGGATGCGATCCGTGGACGGAGATGTGCCGCCGCGTGGATCGCATCCCCGCCGGTAACAGAGCAGCGCCCATGGCCAGGGGGGCTGACCGGAGCGCTGCAGGGGGACCGACGCCGCGAGCGCTCTGGGAAGGATGGGACACCCGGAGCGCTCGGCATTACAGTACCCCCCCTTAGGTCTCCCTCTTTTCTTGGAACCCAATAATCTACGGATGAGCTCCTTGTCTAAAATGTTGGTCTCAGGCTCCCAGGATCTCTCTTCAGGACCACAGTTCTCCCAATCAATTAAAAAAAATATTTTACCTCGGATGACCTTGGAGGCGAGGATTTCTTTCACCGAGAAGACATCGGAAGAACCAGAGACAGGAGCAGGAGCAGTGACCTTGGGGGAAAATTGGTTAAGAATGAGGGGTTTGAGAAGAGACACATGAAAAGAATTGGGGATACGAAGAGAAGGAGGAAGATGGAGTTTGTAAGAGACAGAATTGATTTGGTTTTTGATTTTAAAAGGTCCGAGGTAACGAGGGCCCAGCTTGTAGCTAGGTACCCGAAACCGAACATATTTGGAGGAGAGCCACACTTTGTCACCAGGGACATAGACAGGAGGAATTCTTTTTTTTTATCTGCATGTCTCTTCATGTGGGCAGAGGCCAGTGATAGCGACTTTTGAGTCTCTTTCCAGATAGAGGTGAAGTCTTGAGTTAATTCATCCACGGCATGAACTCCAGAAGAAGTGGGGATGGGGAGGGGGGGGCAATGGGTGACGGCCGTAGACCACAAAGAAAGGTGATTTGGAGGACGATTCAGAGTTTTTGAAATTGTATGAGAATTCTGCCCAGGGCAATAGGTCGACCCAATCGTCTTGACGGGCGGAGACAAAATGTCGTAAGTAGTCACCAAGGACCTGGTTAACTCTCTCCACCTGTCCATTGGATTGCGGGTGATAAGCGGAAGAAAAATTCAACTTAATCTTTAGTTGAGTACAGAGAGCTCTCCAAAATTTTGAGATGAATTGAACGCCTCTATCAGAGACGATATGTGAGGGTAGCCCATGGAGACGGAAAATTTGAAGAAAAAAATGCTTCGCCAACTAAGGTGCAGTAGGCAGACCAGGAAGCGGGACAAAATGAGCCATTTTCGAAAAGCGGTTAACGACCACCCAGATGACAGTGTTACTATGAGACAAAGGAAGGTCCGTGATGAAATCCATGGCAATGTCGGACCATGGTTGTTCAGGCACAGGTAGAGGAAGGAGAAGACCTGCAGGCTTCTGGCGTGGAGTCTTGTCACGTGCACAGATAGTGCAGGCCCGTACAAAGTCAGTCATATCTTTTTCCTGGGTAGGCCACCAATAGTGTCTGGCCATTAATTGTATGGATTTTTTGATCCCAGCGTGACCGGCTAGATGGGACGAATGGCCCCACCTGAGTATCTGGAGACGAAGGCATGGAGGAACGAAAGTTTTTCCTGGAGGAACTGGCACCAGAGAAGCAGGAGCAGAGGAAATCAGACACTCAGGGGGTACGATGTGTTGAGGGGGAGACCCGGTTTCAGAGGCATCGGAGGAACGGGACAAGGCATCAGCCCTGACATTCTTGTCTGCGGGACGAAAATGGATCTGGAAATTGAACCGGGCAAAGAACAATGACCACCTGGCCTGGCGAGGATTTAAGCGCTGAGCGGACTGAAGGTAGGACAAATTTTTATGGTCAGTGTAGATGGAGATAGGGTGAAGGGATCCTTCCAGGAGATGTCTCCACTCTTCTAATGCCAGCTTGATGGCCAACAGTTCACGGTCACCTATGGAATAGTTTTTTTCAGGAGGGGAGAAGGTTTTAGAGAAAAAACCACACGTGACGTTTCCTCCTTTAGCGTTTTTTTGAAGAAGAACAGCTCCGGCTCCTACCGAGGAGGCGTCAACTTCAAGGAAGAACGGCTTTATGGGGTCTGGTCGAGACAGGACAGGTGCAGAGGAGAAGGCGGTCTTAAGGCGAGTAAAGGCTTCTTCCGCTTGAGGCGGCCAGGACCTTGGATTCGCGTTTTTCTTAGTCAGTGCCCCTATAGGAGCAACGATGGTGGAGAAGTGGGGTATGAACTGACGATAGTAGTTGGCGAATCCAAGGAAGCGTTGGATAGCAGGGAAACCAGAGGGGCGTGGCCAATCCAAGACTGCGGAGAGCTTGTCAGGGTCCATTTGAAGGCCTTGTCCTGAGACCAGATAACCTAGGAAAGGAAGGCTGCTGCGCTCAAAAAGGCATTTTTCAAATTTAGCGTAAAGATGATTTACGCGGAGGTGCTGGAGCACTTGACGGACATGGAGCCGATGTTCCTCAAGGTTGGTAGAGAAGATTAGGATGTCGTCAAGATAGACAACCACACAGGTATACAGTACGTCCTGAAAGATTTCATTGACAAAATCCTGAAAGACTGCAGGAGCGTTGCAAAGTCCAAATGGCATGACGAGATATTCAAAGTGACCATCTCTGGTGTTAAATGCGGTTTTCCATTCATCTCCTTCACGGATTCTGATGAGGTTATAAGTGCCCCTGAGGTCCAATTTCGAAAAAACGTTTGCTCCGCGCAGACGGTCAAAGAGCTCCGAGATGAGAGGCAGAGGGTAGCGGTTTTTAATAGTGATTTTATTGAGACCACGATAGTCTATGCAAGGGCGTAGTCATCCGTCCTTCTTGGCAACGAAGAAGAACCCCGCTCCGGCTGGAGAAGATGATTTCCTAATAAAACCTCTCTTGAGGTTCTCCTGTATGTAATCAGTCATGGCCTTGGTTTCAGGAGAGGAGAGAGGGTAAATTCTGCCACAGGGTGGTGTAGTACCTGGGAGCAAGTCAATGGGGCAGTCGTAGGGTCTATGTGGTGGTAAGACCTCCGCCTGTTTTTTGCAAAAGACATCAGAAAAGTCCTGATAGGCCTTGGGAAGGCCGGGCAAAGGAGTAGCGATGGGAACTTGACTGGTGGGTACAGACTTAAGACAATGCTTGTGGCAGGAGTAGCCCCAGGATTTGATGTCCCCAGTGGTCCAGTCGAGGGTAGGAGAATGACGCTGGAGCCAGGGTAGGCCAAGAAGGATGTCAGAAGTACAGTTCGGCAAAACAAAGAATTCTATTTTTTCTTGGTGAAGAACACCAACGGACATGAGCAGGGGTTCGGTGCGGTAACACACGGTACAATCCAGATTCTCTCCATTTACAGAGGAAATGAAGAAGGGTTTGATGAGACGGATAACAGGAACGTTGAACCTGTTGATGAAAGAGGCTTCAATAAAGTTTCCTGCAGAACCAGAGTCCAGAAGGGCCACCGCAGAGAAGGGGGAGCCAGCAGAAGGGGAAATCCGCACAGGAATAGTCAGACGTGGAGAGGAAGAATTCACACCTAGTAACGCCTCTCCCACGTTCACTAGGTGCGGGCGTTTCCCTGACTTAGAGGACGAATAGGGCAGTCCTTTAGGAAATGTTCAGAGCTCGCACAATAAAGGCATAAGTTCTCATTCCTACGGCGAGTCCTCTCTTGTAGGGTCAGGCGAGATCGGTCCACCTGCATGGCCTCCTCGACGGAAGGCATAGTATCAGGATGCGTTGGATTCAGGAAGAGAGGAGCCAGGCGCGGATAACGCCTGGTGCGAACAAGATCTTTCTCCTGGCGAAGCTCTTGGCGTCTTTCAATGTAGCGTATGTCAATGCGGGTAGCTAAGTGGATGAGCTCCGTCAGGGAGGAGGGTATCTCTCGTGCGGCCAGACAATCCTTGATGTGGCTGGATAAACCTTTCTTGAAGGTCGCGCAGAGAGCCTCATTATTCCAGGCTAGCTCTGAGGCCAGTGTGCGGAACTGTATGGCATATTCGCCCACAGAGGAGTTTCCTTGGACAAGGTTAAGCAGGGCGGTTTCAGCGGATGAGGCTCGGGCTGGTTCCTCAAAAACGCTACGAACCTCAGCAAGGAAGGACTGAACGGTGGCTGTAGTAGGGTCATTGCGGTCCCAGAGTGGCGTGGCCCAGGCCAAGGCCTTCCCAGACAACAGACAGACCATGAATGCCACCTTAGACCGTTCTGTGGAAAACTGGTCTGACATCATCTCAAGATGCAGGGAACATTGGGACAAGAATCCCTGGCACATCCTAGGATCCCCATCAAATTTCTCCGGAAGAGACAAGCGGATCTTCGAGGTAGCTGCGGCAGCTCGGAGAGGGGAAGATGCTGGAGCTTGTGGCGGCAGACGCTGCTGGATCATGGCAGTCAACTGCGACAGCTGCTGTCCTTGTTGGGCAATCAATTGTGACTGCTGGGCAACCACGGTAGTGAGATCAGCGAGACTAGGCAGTGGCACGTCAGCGGGATCCATGGCCGGATCTACTGTCACGGGCCGGACTGGCGGCTAGTGGGGATACAGGAGGTGGATCCTCTGTACCAGAGAGGGGATGGCACGGGTCGTACTGAGGGACCGGTTCTAAGCAGCTACCGGTTTTCGCCAGAGCCCGCCGCAAAGCGGGATGGACTTGCTGCGGCGGTAGCAACCAGGTCGTGTCCTCCAGTAGCGACTCCACCTCTCTGGCGGCTGAGATAGGCGCGGTACAAAAGGACTAGGCAGAGGCAAGGTCAGACATAGCAGAGGGTTAGGGCAGGCGGCAATGGTTCGTAGTCTGAGACAATGGCAGCAGGTCAGATACACAGGCAAGGCAACTCACAAAACGCTTCCACAGGGTACTAAGACAACAAGATCCGGCAAGGACAGGAAGGGGAAGTGGGTTTATATCAGATTGGGTGTGCACACAGTAATTGGGCCAGGCACCAATCAATGGTGCGCTGGCCCTTTAAATCTCAGAAGGCCGGCACGCGCACGCCCTAGAGCGCAGCGGGGCCGCGCACGCCGGGAAGGAGCAGGAGGGGGATGGTGAGTAGGATGGGATGCGATCCGTGGACGGAGATGTGCCGCCACGTGGATCGCATCCCTGCCGGTAACAGAGCAGCGCCCACGGCCAGGGGGGCTGACCGGAGTGCTGCAGGGGGAACGACGCCGCGAGCGCTCCGGGAAGGATGGGACACCCGGAGCGCTCGGCGCTACACTGAAGCTATCTTCCTACAACCAAAAAAGGGGGAGGGAATGGACTATCTCGGTACTAATAAGCAACGATAAACTTTAAATAAAAAAGTATATTTTTTACATATAAAACACACATATTTTACAAAAGATCAAGGCATAAAAACAAGAAAATAAAGTAAATACAGTATACATATACTTACAGACTTCCAGGTGAATGTCTGGTTATGGAACTTTCTCACAGATTATACAATCCTCTACCAGTTTCGCGATCAAAGGACCGCTTTGTCAGGAGGATAAATCTATAAGATAAATAATACATTTGGCAACAGATACAAAGAGTAACAATGGAATATAGAGAAATACATTTATATTGTAAATATATCAAAACCAGGTATATACCAGATACAGCAAAAAAGTCTGGGTATAATCGCTTACCCATGAGGTTTGAATTTGAATATGTTGTACACATCTCTAGACTTGTCATTTTAAGTATATTTTGGATATAAGTGGCTTCCTGGATTGTTGTTTCATATAACAATTTAAATACAATTGCTTGCCTCTTTAATGTTGATATACTGTTGTATACTGCAAATCTCTTTTGTAACATTTGTGTAAGAAAAACAGATAGTAGTACTTACTTTTTTTTTTTTTGGAGGAGCGGGTGCATGGTATGCTTTTTCATGGAGAGGATTTGTTCTGTACATTTCCTTCTTTTCCCCATTGTTTAGGCTAGGCTTCTTTTTATTGAGATTCTTTATTAGAGATTACAATCTGTTGGAAAGCTATGGAAATGTATATATGAATAGGTATTTTGCTTCCAGAGCACTCCAGATTCCTGGACATAACCTGCTGAATTAAATGCAAAGCCCGGGGGGGCCCCACATTCACCTGGGGCCCCATCCAGAGTAACTGATAACGGGGTACAGGCAGCCCTCCCGTACCGTGGGCCCACACAACAGAGGGGCCCGGCAGTGAGACTGTACATAAGGGTTGCTGCTATCCCTTTGTAATAGAGGATCGTCCCGTCCTCCTAGCCCGCCCACATACCACCAAGGGGGGACAAGGAGTTTAACGCTCCTTCACCTGTCAGCAGACATCTTTGCCTGGGCAAAGGAGCATCTCCAGGACCTGACAGAAGAATATCTTCCAGGAAGTCAGAATCAACTGGCAGATCAGCTGAGCAGACATTTCCCCGAACACAGCAAGTGGTCACTCCAACCGAGGTACCTCCGAACAGTTTTCAGGAAGTGGGGCACTCCCACGGTTGATTTGATGGCGACTCCACAGAATGCTCAGCTTCCCCTCTTCGTGGCAAGATACAGTTCCGCAGGAGCACTAGCACAGGATGCATTCTCGATCTGCTGGGCCTTCCTGATGGTGTACATTTTTCCACCTATTCCGTTATTAATGAATGTCCTATTGCAGATCACAGCAGAGAAGGTCCACACAGTGTTGGTGGCTCCCCAATGGCCAAGGAGACCTTGGTTTCCTTTGATCATACAGATGTTGTCGGCCCCGCCAATCCCGTTTCCAGCCAGCAGGGACCTTTTGACTCAGAACCAGTGGCGACACTCCAACCCGGAAAAACTAAGACTAGCGGCATGGCTGCTGAATTGGCCCGATTAAGGGCTCAGGGACTTTCCCTACAAGTGGTACAGACTTTAACAAAGGCCAGAAAGACCTCAACCAACCGCACGTATGAATGTGTTTGGGATAAATTTATAGAGTTTGCTGAACGCGAGCACTTTTCTCCTGAATCTCCTTCTCGGCCAAACATACTGGATTTCCTGCAGTCAGCCCTAGATAAGGGGTTAGCGTATAACTCAATTAGGGTGCAGGTCTCTGCCCTGTCAGCTCTCACCGGACATAGGTGGGCTGAAGATCCTCTAATCAGGCATTTTCTAAAGGCTGAAATTCGCATTAAACCACCAAAGAAATGCCTTATACCTTCCTGAGATCTCAGCTTGGTCCTCAGGTCACTCACACAGCCTCCGTTTATACCTTCGGACTCTTGCTCCTTATGGTCTCTGACCTTAAAAATTGTGTTTTGGTCGCCATAGTCTCGGCAAGGAGAGTTTCAGAAGTGGCAGCTCTGTCCTGTAAAGAACCTCCTGTTTGATCCTGCCACAAAAAGCCATTCTCCGGCCTTCTCCAAGTCTGAGGTCTAAGGTCACATCTAGCTTCCATGAGAATTGGGAGGCAATCCTCCCAAGTTTTGACCAAATACCTTCACCTTCACTATCAGAGGATTTCAGTTCACTGGATCTGGTGACCCTTCTGGCCATGTATCTGGAGAGATCTGCTCCTATCAGGAGAGTGGATAATCTTTTCATCCTCCCAGTGGGTGCCAAAAGGGGTGAGGTGGCAACGTCAATAATTATCTCCTCCTGCATATCAAGGGTCATTACCCTAGCCTACAAGAACCAAGGTCTGGCTCCTCCGGAGGTGACACATACTCATTCAACACGAGGGATGGCAGCCCCATGGGTAGCATAAAGTTCCACTAGAGTACATCTGTAGAACTAATAATAGAAAAAATCAAGCTGCGCAACAACATGCCTTGAATTATGAACAGGGTGTCCAATCTCTGGTGTATGTGATCCTGCACCAGAGAGGGGAAGTAGATAGTCCAACAAATAAAATTGAGGAAATAAACCCCAAAATGTGAACTCCTAGTGCACCAAACCTCATGAGTAATTGGTGCAGATTACATAAAGTCCATAGAGCAGTTCATGTAAAAAGCCATCAAAAAGGATATTAACGCTATGGATGATTAATGTGAATATCAATCTTCTTAACATGCATCAGTGACATCAAATATGAACACCCTTGAACAGTGCTGCTTCCAGATAGAAAATAATCCACCACCTCTATTCAAGCTGCCGCTTACCAGAGATACTGATCCCTGGACGACGTCAATTGTGTCGAAACGCCGTAGGGAGGAGCGGCGTGCTGACATCACCGCATACACTATCGGGCTGTGAGAGCCGGCCGGCTTAAAAATACACACACGCTATTTTATCTACATCGTTTTGTAAGTGCAATTCTTTTACATGTTTTAATAAATTCATTTTTTTGTACTGGATTACGCTATCGTGGTTTTCTCTTTTATCCTGATATGATGTATTGTGACACCGTGAGAGAGACCAGTGATATATGCACCAGATGAGTCGAGACAGCTGATTGAACCTTGAGAGACCCTGGCAGGGATAACAGCCGTCTGTTTTGACTGATCTCTTTCAGGGCCATGGTTGACTATGTTCCTTTTTAGGCTGATAACATCCTGTTAAAATCAAGGAATGTTTAACGGAAAGCCTTTTAGAACCTTCATGAAGGCCGTGTTACAGTTGTGGTAGTGCTTGTAGTTTCTGAAGATAGCCGACCCCTGTATAATTTGTTTACAGAAAGTATATATATTGTGGGTGAAAGACACTAAGAACAGTATAAACATCATGCCACGTTTGAGGTAGTTGGGAAGAGAACAGCAACCTGGTAATCTCTTTCCACTATGTGGGGTGGTGCATATTAATTTCACTGCTCAGGCAAAGTCTACTCTCAGTGGTGGCCCATGGGTGCCACCCTCCAAGCTATTCACACAAAAAAAAAAAGTGGTCACTTTAAGAGTGTCCAGGCGCTGGACACACAGCAGTCTATGGGAAGCTTTCACAGCTTGTAATCAGCTGATTGCTACTGGGAAGTTGATTTGCTGGTGTTTAGGGAGTGTTCAGGGTGCAAGCGATGATCGCGTGGCTGGACTGGAACATGAGGGTGACAGTTTGAGGATTATTTACTGCCATGTGATGTCTAATCAGGGGGTGTCACTGACTCACTACTACTACTAATCATCACTTCTACTACCACCATCACCACTACTACTACTCCCACCATCAACACTACTACTACCACCATCATCACTACTACTACCACCTTTATAACTACTATTACCACCATACCCTGATCTGTGATGCTGAGCTATATACCCTGATCTGTAATGCTGAGCTATATACCCTGATCTGTGAGGCTGAGCTATATATCCTGATCTGTAGGGATGAGCCTAACACACCCCCCCCCCCGTTCGGTTCGCACCAGAACCTTCGAACGGACCGAAAGTTCGTGCAAACTTTAGAACCCTATTAAATACAATGGACGCGAACGTTCGAAATCTAAAGTGCTAATTATAATGCCTAATATGCATGTTATTGTCCTAAAAAGGGTTTGGGGACCCGGGTCCTGCCCCAGGGAACATGTAGCAATGTAAAAATAATCTTTTAAAACTGTAGTTTTTTCGGGAGCAGTGAAATATTCCTTTAAATATCGTACCTGGGGGGTGTCTAAAGCATGCCTGTGAAGTGGCACGTGTTTCCCTGGTTTAGAACTGTCCCTGCACAAAATGACATTTCTAAAGGAAAAAAAGCCATTTAAAACTGCTTGCGGCTTTAATGTAATGTCTGGTCCCGGCAATATGGATGAAAATCATTGAGAAAAATGGCATGGCTACCCCATCAACCACCCCTACCCCAGCCCATTACCAGCCCCTTTGGGTCTTGTATGGATATTAAGGGGAACCCTGCACCCAAAATAAAAAAAGGCCCTATATACTCTGAACAGCAGTATACAGGCGGTGCAAAAAAGACACTGACTGTAGGTTTGTTCTTAAGTACAATCTGTTTGTAATTTGGAACAGGTACATTTTTTAAGTGTAGCTCTAGCCAAAAAATCGATTTTTAAGCTTTTTGGAGAACATAGGGAAGGGTTATCACCCCTGTAACATTTATTTTGCTGTCTGTGCACCTGTTCAGAACATTTTACCTCACTTTCCATCCCAATGACAAATGTTTTTGGAAAATTTGGGGTTTTTATTGAAACAAGGATTGGTGATAAAGCATCAGTGGAGAGGAGACACCTTTTTCACATATTAACTCTTACAGGAGAGAATTTGCCTTCCTAGTGGTAGATTTCCTCTCACTTCCTGTTGTCTCCTTCCGTTTGCAAGTAGGAGTCGTTTGTAAGTTGGATGTTTGAAAGTAGGGGCCTGCCATTTATACTCTGCAGAAATTTGCCCCTTAGGTGTTTGTGTTGCCACAACACTGTAAGCCCTCACAGTTACTCTTGGTGGGTGCAGGAATGGGCCCTGCTGTGAATTATTAGATCAAGAATTGTAATTGCATGCCCCTGTTGAACAGGGGCTGAAAAATTGGGCCTTTGGGGGTGGCGGTGGTGCTGGTGCCACAACACTGTAAGTCCTCACAGTTACTCTTGGTGGGCGCAGGAATGGGCCCAGCTGTGAAATATTAGATCAAGAATTGTAATTACATGCCCCTGTTGAACAGGGGCTGAAAAATTGGGCCTTTCGTGGTGGTGGTGGTGGTGTTGCCACAACACTTTAAGCCCTCACAGTTACTCTTGGTGGGTGCAGGAATGGGCCCTGCTGTGAATTATTAGATCAAGTATTGTAATTGCATGCCCCTGTTGAACAGGGGCTGAAAAATTGGGCCTTTGGTGGTGGCGGTGTTGCCACAACACTGTAAGCCCTGACAGTTACTCTTGGTGGGTGCAGGAATGGGCCCTGCTATGAATTATTAGATCAAGAATTGTAATTGCATGCCCTTGTTGAACAGGGGCTGAAAAATTGGGCCTTTGGTGGTGGCGGTGGTGCTGGTGCCACAACACTGTAAGTCCTTACAGTTACTCTTGGTGGGCGCAGGAATGGGCCCAGCTGTGAAATATTAGATCAAGAATTGTAATTACATGCCCCTGTTGAACAGGGGCTGAAAAATTGGGCCTTTCGTGGTGGTGGTGGTGTTGCCACAACACTGTAAGCCCTCACAGTTACTCTTGGTGGGTGCAGGAATGGGCCCTGCTGTGAATTTTTAGATCAAGAATTGTAATTGCATGCCCCTGTTGAACAGGGGCTGAAAAATTGGGCCTTTGGTGGTGGCGGTGGTGCTGGTGCCACAACACTGTAAGTCCTCACAGTTACTCTTGGTGGGCGCAGGAATGGGCCCAGCTGTGAAATATTAGATCAAGAATTGTAATTGCATGCCCCTGTTGAACAGGGGCTGAAAAATTGGGCCTTAGGCACTGGTGCTGGTGCCACAACACTGCAACCCCTCACAGATACTGTACTTAGAGCGCAGCAATGAGCCCTGTTGCAAAGTATTGCATCAGAAATTGTAATTACACGCACAGGGGCTTAAAAATTGGGCCTTTGTCACTGGTGGCAGTGCCCAGAACCAAAAATGTTCTTTCAAGCTATCAGCATGATTATTGAGGAGGAAGAGGATAGTCACTCAGCATAACAGTATAGTCACTCTGCATCAGCATAGGCAGTCTTGAAGGATCTGACATTTCAAAAGAAAATAATTCTGTTACATCAGCATTAGGTGCCTGGTAGCTGGTGGTGATCCAAGACTGATTCATTTTTATGAAGGTCAGTCGATTGACCGAGTCGGTTGACAGGCGCACCCTGTGATCGGTTACAAAGCCTCCTGCAGCTAGCACAATCACCGGCCTGCCTGTCACAGTATAGAGAATAACTGTATCCAGGTGAGCTTTAGGTGGATGCTATGCAAAGCACACAGTAGTACACTAAGTGAAACACTGACTGTCTGCAGCTATCACAATCACCGGCCTGCCTGTCACAGTATAGAGAATAACTGTATCCAGGTGAACTTTAGGTGGATGCTATGCAAAGCACACAGTAGTACACTAAGTGAAACACTGACTGTCTGCAGCTAGCACAATCACCGGCCTGCCTGTCACAGTATAGAGACTAACAGGAACGGATCTAGCTAAACTCAATACAGTGTATAAATATATATACAACACCTAGGATTCATATATATCCTCTACACACTGTAACAGCAGCTAACTGACTCGCCTGCCTGCTCTATCTAACTCAATATAAATGACACTGTCTCTCTCTCTGAAACTGTCTCTTTCACAAACGCCAACACACTACACAAGCCCGACTTCCAGGTGGCCTTATAAAGTGTGGGGCGTGTACTAAACCCCCTGAGCCATAATTGGCTAAAGCCACCCTGGCTTTGGCCAATTACGGCTCTCCGTTTTTTCTGCGCTGTGATTGGCCAAAACATGCGGGTCATAGTGCATGCTTGGCCAATCATCAGCCAGCAATGCACTGCGATGCCGCAGTGAATTATGGGCCGTGATGCGCCACTCAAATTTGTCGCGAATGGACCATAACGTTCGTTCTTCGTCGAACAATCGAACAGCCGATGTTCGAGTTGAACGTGTGTTCGACTCGAACACGAAGCTCATTCCTACTGATCTGTATTGTCGAGTTATATACCCTGATCTGTGAGGCTGAACTATATACCCTGATCTGTAATGCTGAGCTATATACCCTGATCTGTGAGGCTGAGCTATATACCCGGATCTGTGATGTTAAGCTATATACCCTGATCTGTGAGGCTGAGCTATATACTCAGATTTGTAATGCTGAGCTATATACCCTGATCTGTGCGGCTGAGCTATATATCCTGATCTGTATTGTTGAGCTATATACCCTGATCTGTGAGGCTGAGCTATACAGGGCCGAAACTGGGGGGAGGGGCTGATGAGCATGTACCCTGGGTGCCGCATTGAGAGGGGCGCCACTGGTCTCATCCAATCCTCTCCTGGCTGACAGTTCAGTGTGTGTTCAATGATCTGCACTGGATGTCAGTGAAAGAACAATCAGAGGCTCCAATGTCACCCGATGCCCGATCTCCTTCCAATCACAAGTGCTAGAGCCGTAGCAATTATCCATGTAGCGGTGTGATGTGGAGGAGATCAGGCCCCTTGGGACATTGAAGCTGCAGTATGTTCTTTCACTCACATCCAGTGCAGATCGTTAAACACGCACTGGACTGTCAGCCATGTCCCCAGCCTGCCCTACTTTGCCTCACAACACCAGCCCTGCCCCTTCGAGAACGTCTCTGTGAACCCCGGGGCTGCACCGCTATTAGCTGCAGGGCAGTCACGTGGGCAAAGAGGGGGAAAGTTATGCTGGTTACCTTGCTACCTCAGCAAAGGAAAGTGTCCTGGTGGTGCGAGGAGAATGGGACTGGGAGCACCACATGTTGTTACGCCTGTCTTCCAATAAAGCACCATAGTGATCTATGTTCTAATACTGACCCCAGCCACTGCCCTACTGACAAAGTCCACTGCCCTACTGACACCAGCCACTGCCCTACTGACATTTGTCCAATGCCCTACTGACATCAGCCACTGCCCTACTGACACCGTCCACTGCTCTACTGACACCAGCCACTGCCCTATTGACACAGTCCATTGCCCTACTGACACCATCCACTGCCCTACTGACACCATCCACTGCCCTACTGACACCGGCCACTGCCCTACTGACACCGGCCACTGCCCTACTGACACCGGTCACTGCCCTACTGACACCGGTCACTGCCCTACTGACACCGGTCCCTGCCCTACTGACACCGGTCACTGCCCTACTGACACCGGTCCCTGCCCTACTGACACAGTCCACTGCTCTGCAGGCACCTGCCACTGCCCCACTGACACCGTCCAATGCCCTACTGACACCAGCAACTGCACTACTGACACAGTCCACTGCCCTACTCACACAGTCCACTGCCCTTCTGACACAGTCCACTGCCTTACTGACACAGTCTAGCCACTGCCCTATTGACACCAGCCACTGCCCTACTGACACAGTCCACTGCCCTACTGACACAGTCTAGCCATTGCCCTACTGACACAGTCCAGCACTGACCTACTGACACCAGTCACTGTCCTATAGACACCAGCCACTGCCCTACTGACACAGTCCACTGCCCTACTGACACAGTCCACTGCCTTACTGTCACCAACTACTGACACAGTGCAGCCACTGCCCTACTGACACAGTCCACTGCTCTACTGACATCAGCCACTGCCATACAGACACCAGCCACTGCCCTACTGACACAGTCCACTGCCTTACTGTCACCAGCTACTGAGACAGTCCAGCCACTGCCCAACTGACACATTACACTGCTCTACTGACATCAGCCACTGCCCTACAGACACCAGCCACTGCCCAACTGACACAGTTCACTGCCTTACTGTCACCAGCTACAGACACAGTGCAGCCAATGCCCTACTGACACCGTCCACTGCCTTACTGTCACCAGCTACTGACAAAGTCCATCCACTACCCTACCGACACAGTCCACTGCCTTACTGACACCAGCCACTGTCCTTCTGATGCCAGCCACTGCCCTATTGACACCGGCCACTGCCTGACACCGTCCACTTGCCCTAATGACACCGTGGGCTGGGGGGGCGCCAAACTGAGTCTTTCCCCGGGTGAAGGAATGTCTAGCTTCGCCACTGGAGCTATATACTCTGATCTGTAATGTTGAGCTATATACCCTGATCTGTGAGGCTCAGCTATATACCCTGATTTGTAATGCTGAGCTATATACCCTGATCTGTGAGGCTGAGCTACTGTATATACCTTGTACTGTAATGCTGAGCTGTATACCCTGATCTGTGAGGCTGAGCTATATACCCTGGTCTGTGAGGCTGAGCTGTATACTCTGTCCTGTGATGCTGGGGCTGTATACTCCTGTTCTGTGATTCTGGGGCTGTATAATCTGTCCTATGATGCTGAGAAGTATATTCCTGACACCATGGGTGGAAGCAACTGGAATAGAGGGGACAGAGTGGGTGGATTCTATAAGGGGTGGGGCTTATGATAAGTGGGATGGGTCAAAAAGGAAGGGTGGGGTCTGGCACCTCCCCATCCTAAAACTTCACCAGCCACCACTGTCTGCTAATAACGTTGACATTTTCCATGGTATTCAAATGTGTGTGTAGGAATTCTGTTGTTTTCTGATGTATTGCCAGGCAAATTAATATTAAAAATGCAACTGTCCAGATGTGCTAAATAGGCAGATAGTTTAGTAAACTATAGCACATACCAGGAGCAGACTTGTAGGCAGAGCAGGTTTGCTGGTACTTGTTGTGTACCACTGCAGATTTTAGTAGAGTATCAATGATACTTCTGTGTAACAGGAACAGGTCAGAGCAGGCTGTGTTATGGGGCGTTTGTGAGTCTGATGTAGCGGGGTCCCCTTTAAGACTCACGGGACTACCTTGCCCAGAATCCCTTTCGGCTTCTTTCCACCCCAGAGACTCATGGGAGGGGTTATAAAAGGAGGAGGCGAGGCTGGGCTCGGCCTCTTTGGGACACAAGACTTCAGTGACTGATCCTCCTGTGCGTATGTGCCGGAGTGCAAGGCCTGAAGCCTGAGGCCTTGCGCAGCACCAAAGAGCCTTCCACCCCACTGCGAGCCTGGGTGGCATCTGACTTCGCTTGTCTACAGCCTTGGTTGGATCGGGGACCCGATCGCTGGAGACACTGTGTGTGTGTGAGGACACAGTCAGTGGAAGTTCCCGGACTGGGATCGTGTCCGGAGGGGTGAGCGAGCGTATGCTCAGACCATATATACTGATTATTGCTGATGTGCCTATAGACTGCCGTGGCCCACAAGTTTATATCTGATACTCTCACTGGAGACCCATATCAGAGCTGAACTCAGAGGAGTCTTCAGTAAAGTGTTATTTCATCACAATCTTCCCCCTGGATTACAAATGTTATTCTGTTATGTGCACCACCTTTAAAGAATTGCCGGTGAAGAAACCATCATCCTCTATAGACTGAGTTTTAGATATCTGAGCCAGGCCTGGCCAGCTAGTTAGTTCATTTAGTCACTGCGCCACAGGGCGCCTAGTTAACGGTCGCCCACGCGGCGCACTTTTACTGTTCATTTAATGCAAAGTATGTTTATTGCTGCAGGGCTCTGCAAAGTATTACCTGTACACTGTTATCACTGTTAACCCTTTCACCATAAGCTTAAAGTAAATTTGATACCCCTTTCATTATTGCCTTGGTGTCTGAGATTTCTCATACAGTATAAGAAATATATTGCTGCCATAACTAACTGTGCCAGTAGGGGGTCGAGTACATTGCCGGGGGTTGGCGGAGCTGTCTTCAGGGCCCAAACTAAATCTGCGGCCTTCTTAGTTGAAGGTATCACTACACGTGGGGGTTCTCGTCCGGGATCCTGATACAGCAATTAAACGCCAGAGGTGCCGGCATGGACCCGCAAGGAATAAGAGCGTGGTGCGAAGTGGCTAAGACAGACCCAAGCCAGTCAGTGGTCATAAATCTACCAGGGGAGGAATGGTCAATTGAAACGATAGAGGAGTTAATGAAGTCAGTGACCCCAGATCACACACCGTGGGTGATGGGAATAAAGTCAGACCCAGACATCTCATACCAGTATGCACTAGTGGAGTACTTGGATGGGATGCCAGAGGCTTGTAAGCGCAACTGTGTACAGACGCCAGATAATAGATCCTATAGGTTGGCGCACGCAATTAAGAAGGAGCCATCACCAACGGGATCACCGCAGGCTGCGGCCTGTACCCCACCTGAAAGAGGAGATAGGGCGACGCCTCCGGTGGCGCCCGCACCTGTCACTGCTATATCACCAGAACTGATAAATGCAATAGGGGATCTGCTAACCAAATGTCAGAAGACAAGCACGGTGCATGTAGAGACTAGCTACCGGAGACTGAAGACATTCTCAGGGAAGCTCCCTGTCCCTGCAGGGGAAGAAGATTTTGATACCTGGGTGGAACAGGCATTACAAGCAGTAGAGGCATGGGAGGTGCCTGAAGCGCAGAAGAGGCAACGAGTGATAGAAAGCCTTAAAGGCGCAGCAGCAGAAGCAGTGAAAAGTTTTCGGTTTGGGAATGCAGACTGCACGGCTCAAGACTGTCTAGCCATGCTACAGGAAGAGTTTGGTCAATTGGAAAAGGTGACAGAGATGGTTTACCAATTTGAACATACTTTCCAACAACCGAAGGAGAAACTTTCAGAGTATATTAGAAGACTGAACAGGTTGCTGTGCAAGATTGTGTTGAAGAAGGGAATGAAGCCCCAAGATACAGATGCGGCAAGAATGAAACAAGTTTTAAAGGGAGCGTTATGCTCGGATCCAGTCTGGCTGCACCTGAAAACCTCGGGAGGAGGAACGTTACTGACTTATGCTGACTTGATAAAAATCATCAGAGATGAGGAGGCGCTACAACAGGACCAGCAAATGATTAAGACAAATGTTGTACCCGCACAGGTGCTAGTCAATCCAGTGATGACCCCTGAAAGAGACTCAGAGGTAGACACTCTAAAAGCTCAAATGTCCAAGGTGTTAGAGATGTTGACCTCTCTGATGGCAAAGGACCCAGAGGGTCCCAAAAGAGAAGTACCAAGGAAGGAATTATTCCCAATTGCCTCAGCACCCGCATCTCTACAAGAATGGGGAGATATAGTCTACTTTAACTGTGGAGGAATTGGCCATATTGCAGCTACGTGTTCCAGTCCCAAGAAGAAGAAACCAGATAGCCGCAGGCCAGCGGGAAACTCCAGAGGGCCCCGGCGAAGGAGTCAACCGGGTGCCCATCACCTTCAGTGAGCTCCAAGCTGAATGCGAAGCAGAAGAAAAGAGGAAATAAAACACCTCAGAGGAAACACAACATTCCTCAACAGAGACACACCCCAGAGAAAGGGGGCAAGACTCCTCAGAAGAGGCACAGCATTCCCCAAAGGGGATGCACTCCTAAGAAAAACAAAAATGTCCCGCAACGGGTCCCTACACCCATTGAAAAGGAGGGAAATCAATGCATACCAGGCTCAAGAAAGATTAAAGTCCAAAGGGAATTGGACAAGAGAGAGTCCGAAAGGAAAAGGTCTGAAGAAGGCGACCCCTGCCAGGCCATATCTGGAGAAGCTGGTAGGCCCATCTCCTATAGTGCCCATTCAAGTGGAGGGAGTCTACACCAGAGCCATCTTGGATACTGGGGCACAAGTGACCCTGTTATACTGAGATTTCTACGATAAGCACTTGAGTCACCTGCCCATCCAGAAGATAGAGGGACTAGAAATATGTGGGATTGGAACCCAGAGTTTCCCCTATGATGGCTATTTGCCCGTCAAGATGATCTTTGACCCATCTGTGGCTGGAAAAGCTGAAGTGTTTGACACCCTGGCAGTTGTGTGCCCTCGGCCGCCAGGAGCCAACAAGAGTTCCCTTATAATAGGGACGAACACGGACCTGGTCCAAAGACTTCTGACCCCTCTAATAAAAGAGAAGGGGCCAGCGGCCACCAAGATCCACCCCATGCTGAAGACGGCCTACCAACGGCTGGTACTAGAGCAGAAGACCCCTGGAGAGGGGATAGGGAAGGTGTGGAGACTTGGAAGAGAAGGGGTAGTGTTGCAGCCCGGAGAAGTAACCTGTCTCAGAGCCACTGTGAAGCTTACTTGGGAGCAGCCTGGACCCTTTGTCATGTTGGAGTCTGACCCAAGGGAAGAGTCCCCTGGTCTGGAAGTGATACCAGAAGTGATTCCACTGAAGGCCCTGAAGAAGGCCCATTGTAGATTTCCGGTGAGTGTCAGGAACAATACAGATGACCCCATGGAAATTCCAGCTAGGATGCTGCTGGGCCTGGTGAGCCCTGCTGCCCCTGTTACCCTGTCGGAAGTCAAGGGGATGGGTGAAGGAGGAGATGCTTGGGAGAAGCTATCCATGGAAAACCCGAATCTGCCCAGGGCTTGGAAAGAGAGAGCCAAGGCCCAGTTGACCAGATGGGAGAAGATCTTCTCTAAAGATGAGTTCGATGTGGGGTGTGCAAGGAGTGCCACCCATCGGATCCGCCTCCAAGAAGATAAGCCCTTCAGAGAGAGGGTCAGGCGGGTCCCACTAGCAGATCTGGAGGATCTAAGGGAACAACTTGCAGAACTCAAGAGGACTGGTGTGATACGGGAGTCTAGAAGCCACTATGCCTCCCCGATAGTGGTGGTTAGGAAGAAGAATGGATCGTTGAGGCTCTGTATTGACTACAGGACTCTTAACAGGAGAACCATACCCGACCAGTACACCACTCCGAGGATAGAGGATGCCCTACAGAGCTTGTCTGGGGCCAAGTGGTTCAGCGTTATGGATCTCAAGAGCGGGTACTATCAGATCCCTATGCACCCAGAAGACAAGGAGAAGACAGCTTTCATAACCCCAGTGGGGTTCTTTGAATTCGACCGGATGCCCCAAGGTCTGTCTGGAGCCCCAGCTACTTTCCAACGCCTTATGGAGAAGACTGTAGGAGACATGAACCTTATTGAAGTCCTTGTATACCTGGACGATGTCATTGTCTTTGGAAGAACCCTGGAGGAACACGAAGGGAGGCTGGAAAAAGTCTTGAGGAGACTCAGTGAGGAGGGACTCAAGCTTTCGCCTGAGAAGTGTCGGTTCTACCAGTCTTCTGTGAACTACCTGGGGCACATAGTGTCTGAAGAAGGGGTGGCCACAGATCCTAAGAAATTGGAGGCAGTTACCTCCTGGCCACGACCCACCACAGTAACAGAACTCAGATCCTTCTTAGGGTTCTGCTCCTATTACAGGAGGTTTGTGGAAGGATTCACCCGAATTGCTAGACCATTGAATGAACTGCTCAAGACTGAGGGAGAAGAGGATGACTCAGGGCCCAGGAAGCCAGGAGAGTCCATCAGAGATCAGTGGAATCAGAAGTGTGAAGAGGCCTTCCAGGCGTGGAAGAAGAGCCTGACCACTGCTCCAGTCTTGGCTTACGCAGACCCAACCAAACCCTATGAACTACACGTAGATGCTAGTCATGAAGGTCTGGGAGGAGTACTTTATCAAGAACACGAAGGGCAACAATGGCCTGTTGCCTACGTGAGCAGGAGCCTGACCCCCTCTGAGAAAAACTACCCCACTAACAAACTGGAGTTCCTGGCCCTTAAGTGGGCGGTAGTAGACAAGCTCAAAGACTTCAATTTCAGCCTAAAGTACAGGCCAGGGATTGGGAATCGAGATGCAGACGCTCTGTCCAGGAGATCTCATGGCCCCACCAGTGACATGGAAGACTGGACTCAAGTGGCACCTGACGGGGTGCGGGCCCTATGTCAGGGGGCCGAATTGAAAGCCAGAGGGGGCTCAAGGGCGGAAGAGATAGGAGTTACCATGGTAGGAGTCCCCAAACAATACGGTGGAGTAACTCAACTGGAGGAAGACCATCTGCCAAAGCTGTCTAAGAAGGAGCTAAGATGTGACCAATTAGAAGACCCCATGGGGAAATTAGTTCTGGAAGCCCTGGAGAATCAGGATCCAAACAGACTTCTAGGTCACTCCTCAAAGGAAGCTCGCCTGTTGAGGAAAGAGTGGGACAGGTTACAGGTGCATCAGGGAGTGGTCTACCGAAGGGGCCCCTCTGATGACCTGGAAGATAAATGGCAATTGTTTCTTCCGGAGAAACACAGAGAGACTGTTCTGATTGCCCTACATGACAATCATGGCCACTTAGGGGCGGAAAGGACCTTTCAACTTGTCAGAAGTCGGTTCTATTGGCCCTGCATGAGGGCAGAAATAGAAGAGTACTGCCATTCGTGTGCACGCTGCATCCAGAGGAAGACTTTACCCCATCAAGCTGCCCCAATGGGCCATCTACAGAGTCAAGGCCCAATGGATCTGGTATGCATTGATTTCCTCTGCCTCGAACCCGATCTGAGTGGACTAGGAAATGTTCTGGTGATAACCGATCATTTCACCCGGTATGCCCAAGCTTTCCCAACCAAAGATCAGAAGGCTTCCACAGTAGCCAAGGTACTTATGGAGAAGTATTTTGTCCATTATGGGCTGCCCCAGCGACTTCATTCAGATCAAGGAAGGGACTTTGAGAGTCGACTGATCCGGAAACTCCTGGATTCATTGGGAATCAAGAAGACTCGAACTACACCTTACCACCCACAGGGAGATGCTCAGCCGGAGAGGTTTAACCAAACCTTGCTCAACATGTTGGGGACTCTGGAAAGTGAGAAGAAACAACATTGGAGCAAACACATAGCAGCTATAGTACATGCTTACAACTGCACCACCAGTGATGCTACAGGCTACTCCCCATATCGACTCATGTTTGGGAGAGAAGCGAGATTACCTGTAGACTTGGCCTTTGGCACCTCTTTAGACCATTCCTCAGCCACATTCCACAAAGGGTATGTGGACAGGCTCAGACGCAGCTTGAAAGTAGCCTATGAACAAGCTCAAGCGGCCTCAGATCAAAGGGGAGCTCGAAACAAAAGAAACTTTGACTTGAAGGTCTGGGTACAAGACCTGCAGCCCGGGGACCGAGTACTGCTACGCAATCTGGGGGTCCCTGGAAAACACAAACTTGCAGACAGATGGAGATCTGAACCCTATGTCATCTGTAGGAAGTTGCCGGGCCTACCTGTCTACAAGTTGAAGCCAGAAGGAAAGGTAGGCCCACTGAAGACGTGGCATCGAAATCACCTGCTCCCACTTGCTGAAGCAGTCAGGATACCTCCAGTGAGAGACTCCCCTGAACCGGTTTCTATTCTGGATACCCCCAGGCCAAACACTCGGTCCCAGACCTCTCGGACTGAAGATACAGAAGCTTCTGAACTCAGTGGAGATGAAGAGAGAGAGCTTGACTGGCTGTGGCCTTCCTCAACTCAAGGGACTTCTGCTATAGATCTTCCAATTACTGAAGACACTATAGATACACAACTGAATGCAGAAGCCGCTGAATTCATCCCATTTAGTCCTTCATTTGATTACTGTGAAGATGCCCGTGATGTTTACCCTGAACAGGACCCTAGAGACTCTATGTATCATTTGGCTCCTGAAGCAGATGTTACAGAGCCTGCCGAGTTGCCTGAGCCTGTTACAGAAGAAGAGCCTGTGGCGCCAGAGCCAGAAACCCCAAGGGAACAAAGGGCTTGCAGAGTCATAAGGCCTCCCAGAAAGTTGACCTACCCACAAATGGGGAAGAGCTCAGAAGATTCTGTGATCACTGCTAGGAGGAGTGTAGAGAACCCGGACCCCTCCACTGTACATTTGGTAGAGGGCAACCCCCACTCACTCTCTGGCACAGTTAGGCAGGCCACTCAGGATAGTGTGTCCTGTGGAAAAGGGAATCCAACCCCTCGGTTTTGGTGGGAATTCCCTATGCCAACCTCTTATGCAATGTTGTCTGGGGTTGTACGCAGTGTATGCTAAAGTTTCTTTGGGGACCAAAGAATTTAAGTGGGGGGAGTGTGTAGCGGGGTCCCCTTTAAGACTCACGGGACTACCTTTCCCAGAATCCCTTTCGGCTTCTTTCCACCCCAGAGACTCATGGGAGGGGTTATAAAAGGAGGAGGCGAGGCTGGGCTCGGTCTCTTTGGGACACAAGACTTCAGTGACTGATCCTCCTGTGCGCATGTGCCGGAGTGCAAGGCCTGAAGCCTGAGGCCTTGCGCAGCACCAAAGAGCCTTCCACCCCACTGCGAGCCTGGGTGGCATCTGACTTCGCTTGTCTACAGCCTTGGTTGGATCGGGGACCCGATCGCTGGAGACACTGTGTGTGTGTGAGGACACAGTCGGTGGAAGTTCCCGGACTGGGATCGCGTCCGGAGGGGTGAGAGAGCGTATGCTCAGACCATATATACTGATTATTGCTGATGTGCCTATAGACTGCCGTGGCCCACAAGTTTATATCTGATACTCTCACTGGAGACCCATATCAGAGCTGAACTCAGAGGAGTCTTCAGTAAAGTGTTATTTCATCACAATCTTCCCCCTGGATTACAAATGTTATTCTGTTATGTGCACCACCTTTAAAGAATTGCCGGTGAAGAAACCATCATCCCCTATAGACTGAGTTTTAGATATCTGAGCCAGGCCTGGCCAGCTAGTTAGTTCATTTAGTCACTGCGCCACAGGGCGCCTAGTTAACGGTCGCCCACGCGGCGCACTTTTACTGTTCATTTAATGCAAAGTATGTTTATTGCTGCAGGGCTCTGCAAAGTATTACCTGTACACTGTTATCACTGTTAACCCTTTCACCATAAGCTTAAAGTAAATTTGATACCCCTTTCATTATTGCCTTGGTGTCTGAGATTTCTCATACAGTATAAGAAATATATTGCTGCCATAACTAACTGTGCCAGTAGGGGGTCGAGTACATTGCCGGGGGTTGGCGGAGCTGTCTTCAGGGCCCAAACTAAATCTGCGGCCTTCTTAGTTGAAGGTATCGCTACACTGATAACACAGGAGAGTCAGGTAGAAGCAAAGTCGATCGTGTAACCATGTAGACTTTGTTCTACACACGTTAAAGTGGCAAAAGTTTGATAAATTTTCTGAACAGACCTCCATATCAACCAGCACCAACAGCAGCTTATAATTTGTGTTCTTCCTCAGCAGTGTACAATAGCAATACAGAAGAATGGAGAGTTTCAGGAACTAATAAAGATGGCATACAGTCAGTGTAAGATTCATCAAGAAATGCAGCTTCTGTAGAAAGAAGTTGGGAAATAAGACAGTGATATCCAGCAACTACAGAAACAGCTGAAAGAGGCAGAACACATACTGCTAACTTCACAGAGGCAAGCAGCAGTGCAGTGAAGCTCTTAAAGGCACAGTACCTTTGGAAAACAGAAGTGGGCAAAGTGGAGTACCTGTCATAACTGAGGGTTGCTCCATATTCCTCCCAGAGTGGGGTCAGGGCAATAAAACCTATACTGTTTATAGGTGTATAGGTTATAGGTTTATAGGTATTAAGGTGAGAGCACAACCTTTGACACGTTTTGGGTGTTTTGCAGTGTAAAGAAATTCTTACAGCACTGGGATTCTGGGTTCAGTGCCTATGTGCTAATTAGAGTGGCACTTGGAATCACGTTTGGATGTTTGGGGAAGAGTAAAACTTGAGTGGATTAAAGGCACATTGGACTTTTTATTGAACAGTTATGCATGTTTATTTTATGCACTTCTGTCTGCGAGGATATGATTGCCTATTTTATAATATACACATATAGACACAATAGGGTGTATTGTATGATTTTAAGTTTTATTTTTATGTATATTGTCAGCAACGCAACACAGTCATTATTTTTACTACCGTATATATCGGCGTATAACACGCGCCGGCATATAACACGCACCCTAATTTTAAGAGGGAAGTTTCAGGAAAAAAACATTTTTAAAATAAACAACTTTGAAGCAAATTAAGGGTCAATGGCCATCAATGTCCATCTGCAGCCAAAATAAAGTCCTCAATGCAGCCTGATCAATGCATCAATGCAGCCCAAATAAAGTCCTCAATGCAGCCTGATCAATGCATCAATGTAGCCCAAATAAAGTCCTCAATGCAGCCTGATCAATGCATCAATGTAGCCCAAATAAAGTCCTCAATTCAGCCTGATCAATGCATCAATGTAGCCCAAATAAAGTCCTCAATGTAGCCTGATCAATGCATCAATGCAGCCCAAATAAAATCATCAATGCAGCCTGATCAATGCATCAATGCAGCCCAAATAAATTCATCAATGCAGCCCAAATAAAGTCATCAATGCAGCCCAAATAAAGTCATCAATGCAGCCTGATTATTGCTATTAATGCTTTTTTTAAACTACCGTCATTTGCAGTCTCACCATCTCCCACACCAGCAGCCTGAATCAAGAAATCACTGAGCCGTCATCTCCTCTCCACTCGGCTCTCACGTTACACACACACAGTCCCGCCTCCGCCATCAGCATTGGACCAGCTACTGTGATAGGTAGAACACTGGTCCAATGCCGGTGGTAGAGGCGGGACTGTGTGTGTGTGTGTGTGTGACGTGAAAGCAGAGGAGCCGAGTGGAGAGGAGATGACAGCTCTGTGAGGTACGCTGTCGGCGTATAACATGCACCCCTGCTTTGTCTCCAATTTTCAGGGGAAAAAAGTGCGTGTTATAGGCCTATAAATATGGTATTTAGAGATTAAAGCTGCCCATAGATGGATTGAAATTCAACTGGTTCAGCAGGGACCGGCTGAATGTTGATCCATCTATGGTCGTTCCCCCTCGACAGAAGTCAATTTAATGATTGACTTCTGTTCAACAGGACTGTTGGAATTTATTTCTCTATCAGCCAACTGCAGCCACTCAGCTACAGCCAGTGATTAGTGTATGCTGACAGCAGAGGAGTCCTGCTGTCAAAATACGATGGAACTAAGAAGAGGATTCCTCCATTCCACCTCACATGTGTGGATGAGGGAATCTGTTCATTTTTATTTTTGATCAGCCCTCTGGCTGATTGAAAAAAACTGATGCATCTCTGACCAATCTAAGGCCTTGAAAGACCAACTAGTAATGTGTACAAATAACTACTAGTCAGTCCAATGACTTGCAAAAGCAATGCTATGACCTCATGACAACATCAATAAATGCCTTAAGTAGGGATGAGCTTCGCGTTCGAGTCGAACATACGTTCGACTCGAACATCGGCTGTTCGATCGTTCGACGAAGATGGAACGATTTGGGCCATTTGCGCCAAATTCGAGTGACGCGAATGGCCCACAATACACTGCGCTATCGCAGTGCAATCCCGGCGCTGTGATTGGCCAAGCATGCACTGTGACCCTGCATGCTTGGCCAATCACAGCGCCGGCATCGAGGAGAGCCATAATTGGCCACAGGCAGGATGACAGGGGCCAATTATAGCTCAGGGGCGTTTAGTACATGTCCCACACTATAAAAGGCCGCCAGCGCGGCGGCCTTGTGTAGTGTGTTGGCGTGCAGGGAAAGAGATACATAGGCAGGGACAGTGTGTTCTATGTTCTGTTTTATTTTCTCAGGCATCTGCAGGAGTTAGTGGCACAGTATACACCTGTATATCCGTCATTGCTGTTCTCAAATACAGGCATCTGCAGGAATTAGTGGCACAGTATACACCTGTATATACCCGTCATTGGTGTTCTATAATACGGGCATCTGCAGGAGTTAGTGGCACAGTATACACCTGTATATCCGTCATTGCTGTTCTCAAATACAGCATCTGCAGGAGTTAGTAGCACAGTATACACCTGTATATCCGTCATTGCTGTTCTCAAGTACAAGCATCTGCAGGAGTTAGTGGCACAGTATACACCTGTATATCCGTCATTGCTGTTCTCAAATACAGGCATCTGCAGGAGTTAGTGGCACAGTATACACCTGTATATACCCGTCATTGGTGTTCTATAATACAGGCATCTGCAAGAGTTAGTGGTGGCACAGTATACACCTGTATATCCGTCATTGCTGTTCTCAAATATAGCATCTGCAGGAGTTAGTGGCACAGTATACACCTGTATATCCGTCATTGCTGTTCTCAAATACAGAATCTGTAGGAGTTAATGGCACAGTATACACCTGTATATACCTGTCATTGCTGCTCTCAAATACAGGCATCTGCAGGAGTTAGTGGCATAGTATACACCTGTATATCCGTCATTGCTGTTCTCTAATAAAGGCATCTGCTGGAGTTAGTGGGTGTTGTGTGCCCTAGTACAGTATACACCTTTTATATACCCGTCACTGCTGTTCTCTAATAAAGGCATCTGCTGGAGTTAGTGGGTGTTGTGTGCCCTAGTACAGTATACACCTGTATATACCCGTCATTGCTGTTCTCTAATAAAGGCATCTGCTGGAGTTAGTGGGTGTTGTGTGCCCTAGTACAGTATACACCTGTATATACCCGTCATTGCTGTTCTCTAATAAAGGCATCTGCTGGAGTTAGTGGGTGTTGTGTGCCCTCGTACAGTATACACCTCTATATACCCGTCATTGCTGTTCTCTAATAAAGGCATCTGCTGGAGTTAGTGGGTGTTGTGTGCCTTCAGCACAATATACCCTACCCAATTGCTGGTTTTCCCATCTCCCTGCAGGCCATTACTATGTCTGGAAGGCCAACAAGGAGAGGCAGACAGTCACGAGCCAATAAAAGAGGGCAAGCAGGCTCTGTGTCTAGAGACAACAGTGCTGGTGCTGGTTGTCATCAGCACGTGGCCATGGGACAGGCTTGTCCTTATTTTCGGCAGCTGGACGTGCTGAGCCACATCATGCTGAAGACTTGGTAGAGTGGATGACCAAGCCCTCCTCATCCTCCTCACCCTCCTTCACCCAGGCTCAGGGTACTGGCAAAGCAGCTGCCAAAGCGTCCTCAATGTCATCATCAGTCACTCCTTCCCTAGACCCACCGTGTCCTCCTGAGGAGTCCCCCGAACTGTTTGAGCACAGTGTTGGGTACATGCTCCAGGAGGATGCCCAGCATTTCGAAGGGTCTGAAGATGATACGCAGCTAGAGGAAGGCAGTAGCGTGAGAGCAGAGAGAGGGGATGCTCAAGAAGGACACCAATCTGGCAGTCATGTCCAGCAGCTGCAGCATACTACCAGATTGGCTCTAGTAATGAGGAGGGAGGGGATGATGAGGTCACTGACTCCACGTGGGTGCCTGATAGGAGAGAGGAGGAGGAGGAGGATGAGGAGGAGGCACATCTCCAACGAGGCAGGATGCCCTCCGGGGGCCAGCGTAAGGGCAGCACACCGACTGAATCACACCGCAGAGCTCCGCCTGTGCAGGGCGCTGCCTCTGCCCGTTATTCCAAAAGTTCTTTGGTGTGGGCCTTTTTTGAGTCAAGCGCATCAGATCGCACCGCTGCTGTTTGCAACATATGTCTGAAGCGTATCTCGCGTGGCCAAAACATCAGCCGCTTGGGCACCACATGCTTGACCAGACATATGTTGACCTGCCATGCAGCTCGTTGGCAAGCGTATCTTAAAGACCCACACCAAAGAACAAAGCGGACCTCTCCTTGCTCCTCATCAGCTGGGATCTTCAACCCCACTGTACCTTCAGTTCTCTCTGAAACCTGCACTGAGAGGAATGAAGGTGTAGAATTAGGTGTGTCACAGCCAAGTACTTGCAGGCACTCTGCTAGCAGTACACCGACGTCCGATTATAGCAGGCAAATTTCCCTGCCCCAGCTGCTGGACCGTTGAAAGAAGTTCACTCCCAGCCATCCACATGCCCAGCGGTTGAATGCTAGCTTGGCTAAACTGCTAGCACTTCAACTGCTGCCTTTTCAGTTGGTAGACTCGGCCCTCTTCCGTGAGTTTGTGCAATGTGCGGTTCCTCAGTGGCAGGTTCCCAAACGCCACTTTTTCTCACGGAAGGAGATTCCGGCTCTCTACCGGCATGTGGAAGGCAATGTCCATGCCTCGTTGGACAGGGCGGTCAGCGGTAGGGTGCATATTACCGCGGACTCTTGGTCCAGCAGACATGGACAGGGATGTTACCTTTCTTTCACGGCCCATTGGGTCACTCTTTTGGCAGCTGGGAAGGATGCAGGACAAGGTGCAGTAGTGTTGGAGGTTGTTCCGCCGCCACGCCTCCAAAATGCTACTACTGGTTTTGACAAACCTCTCTCCTCCACCCCCTCCTCTTCTTCTTCCTCCATGGCCTCTTCCTGTGCTTTGTCCTCGGAACCAGCGGTGCTCCGTTGGCGTTCAAGGGGCTACGCAAGTACGCAGGCAAAAAGATGCCATGCCGTGCTTGCGCTGGTGTGTTTGGGGGACAGGAGCCACACTGGGGCAGAGGTTCTGTCTGCTCTGCAGGGGCAGGCCGAGAGGTGGTTGACACCATGCCAGCTTAAGCCAGGAATGGTGGTTTGCGACAATGGCACCAACCTCCTCTCCGCCCTCCGACAGGGACAACTGACCCATGTGCCCTGTGTGGCTCACGTCCTTAACCTGGTGGTGCAGCGGTTCTCGGGCAGGTACCCGGGCTTACAGGATGTCCTGAGGCAGGCCAGGAAAGTCTGTGTGCATTTCCGCTGATCATATAATGCCAGTGCTCGGCTGGCTGAGCTGCAAAAGGAGTTGAACCTGTCCAAGAACCGCCTTATATGTGACATGCCCACCAGGTGGAACTCAACGTTGGCCATGCTGCAGCGGCTGCACACGCAGCAGAGGGCCATCAATGAGTACCTGTGCGACTACGGCACCAGGACAGGGTCAGGGGAGCTCGGTTTTTTTTCACCACGCCAGTGGGGCATGATCAGGGATGCATGCACTGTCCTGGCACCATTTGAGGAGGCCACGAGGATGGTGAGCAGTGACAGTGCATGCATCAGTGACACTGTACCTCTTGTCCACCTGTTGGAGCATACGCTGCGTGGAATAATGGACAGGGCACTTGAGGCAGAACAGAGGCAGGAAGAGGAGGACTTCCTTGCCTCTCAAGGCCCCCTTTACCCAGACAGTGTTCCTTGTGTCCCACCCATCACACAGGAAGAGGAGGATGAGGAGGAGGATTGTGTCAGCATGGAGGTGGAGCATGGCACTCAGCATCAACAGCAGCAGTCTTTTAGGGATGATTTACAGTCCCAAGAAACCCGTGGACTTGTACCTGGCTGGGAGGAGGTGGCTGCGGATCATGTCATCCTTAGTGACCCAGAGGACTCCGGACCGAATGCCTCAGCTAACCTATGCTGCATAGCCTCCCTGATCCTGCAAAGTCTGCGGAAGGATCCTCGTATTCTTCGGATCAAGGAGAGGGACCATTACTGGCTGGCCACTCTCCTTGATCCACGGTACAAGGGTAAGGTTGCGGACCTTATCTTGCCATCGCAGAGGGAGCAGAGGATGAGACAACTCCAGGAGGCCTTGCAGAAAGGTCTGTGCAACACGTTCTCAGAGACTGGGAGGTTACAAACTCCTGGTCCTGGACAACGAGTTGCTGAGGCTTCGGTCAGTAGCAGAAGGAGCGGTGGAGAAGGTGGCCGTCTGACTGATGCGTTCAGACAATTTTTTAGTCCGCAGACCCAAGGTATGATCGGTTCCAGCAACCATCGCCAGCGTCTGATATACATGGTGCAGGAATACCTAGGGGCAAGGTCAGACTTGGACACCTTTTCCCACCGAAAATCCTCTGGCTTACTGGGTCTTGAGGATGGATCACTGGCCAGAGCTTGCACAGTATGCAATTGAGCTACTGGCCTGTCCTGCATCCAGCGTTCTTTCGGAACGCACATTCAGTGCTGCTGGAGGCTTTGTCACGGATCACAGGGTGCGCCTGTCCACCTACTCGGTTGATCGACTGACCTTCATAAAGATGAACCAGTCTTGGATCACCACAAGCTACCAAGCACCTGAAGCTGATATAACAGAATAGTTTATTTTCAAATGTCACATCCCTTTAAGACTGATGCTGAGTGACTGTCCTGTTATGTTGACTGACTATCCTCCTCCTCCTCAATGATCCGATTCGTAATGATAGCTTGGAAGAACTTTTTTTGTTTCTGGGTGCCGCCACCAGTGGCTAAGGCCCCAAATTTTCAGCCCCTGTTTAACAGGGGCATGTAATTACAATTTTTGATGCAATGCTTTGCAAAAGGGCTCATTCCTGCACTCCAACTAGAGTATCTGGGAGAGGTTGCAATGTCGTGGCACCAGCACCAGTGCCTAAGGCCCAATTTTTCAGCCCCTATTTAACAGGGACATGTAATTACAATTTTTTATGCAATGCTTTGCAGCAGGGCTCATTCCTGCACTCCAACTAGAGTATCTGTGAGAGGTTGCAGTGTCGTGGCACCAGCACCAGTGCCTAAGGCCCAATTTTTCAGCCCCTCTTTAACAGGGGCGTGTAATTACAATTTTTGATGCAATACTTTGCATCAGGGCTCATTGCTGTGCTCCAAGTACAGTATCTGTGAGGGGTTGCAGTGTTGTGGCACCAGTGCCTAAGGCCCAATTTTTCTGCCCCTGTTTAACAGGGGTGTGTAATTAAAATTTTTGATGCAATACTTTGCAACAGGGCTCATTGCTGTGCTCCATGTACAGTATCTGTGAGGGGTTGCAGTGTTGTGGCACCAGTGCCTAAGGCCCAATTTTTCTGCCCCTGTTTAACAGGGGCGTGTAATTAAAATTTTTGATGCAATACTTTGCAACATGGCTCATTGCTGTGCTCCAAGTACAGTATCTGTGAGGGGTTGCAGTGTTGTGGCACCAGTACCTAAGGCCCAATTTTTCTGCCCCTGTTCAACAGGGGCATGTAATTACAATTCTTGATCTAATAATTCACAGCAGGGCCCATTCCTGCACCCACCAAGAGTAACTGTGAGGGCTTACAGTGTTGTGGCAACACCACCACCACCACCACCAAAGGCCCAATTTTTCTGCCCCTCTTCAACAGGGGCATGCAATTACAATTATTGATCTAATAATTTACAGTAGGGCCCATTCATGCGCCCACCAAGAGTAACTGTGAGGGCTGACAGTGTTGTAGCACCAGCACCACCACCAAAGGCCCAGTTTTTCCTACCACTGTTCAACAATGGCATGTAATTACAATTCCTGATATAATAGTTCACAGCAGGGCGTTCCAGCGCCCACCAAGAGTAACTGTGAGGGCTCACAGTGTTGTGGCAACACCAACATCTAAGGGGCAAATTTCAGCAGAGTATATACGGCAGGCCCCTACTTTCAAACATCCAACTTACAAATGACTCCTACTTGCAAACGGAAGGAGACAACAGGAAGTGAGAGGAAATCTACCCCTAGGAAGGGAAATTCTCTCCTGTAAGAGTTAATATGGGAAAAAGGTGTCTCCTCTCTACTGATGCTTTATCACCAATCCTTGTTTCAATAAAAACCCCACTTTTCAAAAACATTTGTCATTGGGACGGAAAGTGAGGTGAAATGTTCTGAACAGGTGCACAGACAGCAAAACAAATGATACAGGGGTGATAACCCTTCCCTATGTTTTCCAAAAAGCTTAAAAATAGATTTTTTGGCTGGAGCTACACATAACCACTCAATGACCGCTCACTGTATATGTACGTCGGCAGAATGGCACCGACAGGCACAATCACGTACAGTGTACGTGATTGCCTTTGTACAGTTGGGGGGTCCGATCGGACCCCCCTCCTATACAGTGAGCGGTCGGTATTCGTTGGGGAGCGATCCGAGATGAGGGGACGGCCGTTCGATTCCGGCCACCCCCCCGCGATCGCTCCCGGCGAATAAAAATGCTCCCTCTGCTGTGTAATGTAAACACAGGCAGAGGAAGCAGGAGGAAGTGATGTCATCTCTCATGCGGCGCTCACATATACAGAGCGCCGTACAAGAGAAGACATACAGGTTAGTGCACAAACAGCACACTGACACCAGGACACATAGGCACACAAATCGCCCCCCCAGGCCCCCCCCAGATCACCCCCCAGCCCCCAGTCACAGTGTCACTGATTGCAGTGACCATTTATTTACTGATCACTGCAATCAGTGACATTTGTGACTGTAAAAGTGTCACTAAAGTTAGTTTTAGGTCCAGTGTAGCCCCCTAACCCCCCCCTAATAAAGGTTTAACCCCCTGATCACCCCCAGATAACCCTTTCACCCCCTAGCACCGCCGTCGATAAGCGATCATTTTTCTGATCGCTGTCTTAGCGTCGGTGATGCAGATCGGTAGCCAGTAATTTTTTTTAGGTTTGCCGCAGGTTTTTATAGCTTCGGGTACCCCCATAAATGATCTAATAAAGGTTTAACCCCCTTGATCACCCCCCAGGTAACCCTTTCACCCCCTATCACCACTGTCGCTAAGCAATCATTTTTCTGATCGCTGTCTTAGCGTCTGTGATGCAGATCGGTAGCCAGTAATTTTTTTTAGGTTTGCCGCAGGTTTTTATAGCGTCAGGTACCCCCATATATTACCTAATAAAGGTTTAACCCCCTGATCACCCCCCAGATAACCCTTTCACCCCCTAGCACTGCCGTCGCTAAGCGATCATTTTTCTGATCGCTGTCTTAGCGTCGGTGATGCAGATCGGCAGCCAGTAATTTTTTTTAGGTTCGCCGCAGGTTTTTATAGCGTCAGGTACCCCCATAAATTATCTAATAAAGGTTTTAACCCCCTAATTGCCCCTATTTAACCCTTTCACCAGTGATCACCATATAAGTGTTACGGGTGACGCTGGTTAGTTAGTTTGCTTTTTATAGTGTCAGGGCACCCGCCGTATATAACCCAAGAAAGGTTTAACCCCCTGATCGCCCGGTGGGTGATATCAATTAGGTTTTAGCGTCAGAGAGGGTCTGCGTCACACCCCAGGCAGCGTCAGGTTAGTGCCAGTAGCGCTAACACCCACGCGTGAAGCATACACCTCCCTTAGTGGTATAGTATCTGAACAGATCAATATCTGATCTGATCAGATCTATACTAGCGTCCCCAGCAGTTTAGGGTTCCCAAAAACGCAGTGTTAGCGGCATCAGCTCAGATACCTGCTAGCACCTGCGTTTTGCCCCTCCGTCCAGCCCAGGCCACCCAAGTGCAGTATCGATCGATCACTGTCACTTACAAAACACAACACACATAACTGCAGCATTCACAGAGACAGGCCTGATCCCTGCTACTCCAGTGCTTTAGGAGGTGATTTCACCACCACAGTTAAAAAAAAAAGCATATATGCCGAAGCATTGGGGCAGCAGGGGCGGAGGAGCGATTTTGCTCCTAATGGCGCGTACATACGGTCGAAATTCCGACGGAGGCTTGCCCGTGGAAAAGTCTGACCATGTTTGTGCGGCATAACTTTTTTGCGGGAGGATGCCCCCATGCTTCGGCATATATAAATGGTGCATGTATGCCCATCATTAGAAGTGGGTGGATGAAGGGCGGTATTCTAATGGTGGGCATACCCACCGATCAATCTCTTTTTTTCGTTCAGCCAACTGGCTGCATGAAAAAAAAAGATTACAATACATGTCCAACAAGGACCAGCAACGTACTGGTATGTTGCTGGACTTTGAATGTTTATACCAGAATGATGCCTGCGGGTTTAGGTATCATCTTGGTATTAGACATGTGCGATTAGTTTCGTACGAATCGGAAATTCGTACAAATTTTTCGAAATTCGTACATTTTTACGAATCCGAATTACGAATATTTACGAATACGAATTCTGTACGAAATACGAAATTTCGTTTACGAATTTCGGCTCCAAATTATCCGAATCCAAACTACCAAATAAGGAATTTCAACTAATATGAAAGAAATTATAGCGGATATAACGAATGATTTGAATGAATTCGAGATTCAGTATAACGAATATCGACACTCTACGAATAATAACGAATTCGTTTTTGGTCCAAATTTCTTTACTACAGAAACATGTGACTGTTGGTTGACCAATCAGAGGTTTTTTTCTGATGCTGAGGCCTACAGGGCAGGCCCGATCATGTGACTTCCCTTTGTGGGTTAATTAGTGTAGTGGAGCAGATCACACAATTATTTGTCTGTGCATCTGAGCGAATATCTTTGCAATCCTTTGATTTTCGTTGTTCATTTTACTTTATATCTCTTGTAGTGTGCGAGTGTATCATCTGTTAGTGTTTAGTTTCTGGTTTTATTCGTTTTTTGGTTGGTTTTGAGAGATAATTTTCTTTTTTTATTTCTTGTTTCATTTAGTTAATATTTTGATATTTTCTGTTGGTCTACTTATTTTTTTTGTACATTTGGTGATTTTGGTGTTGGTTTGCTGCGGTCAAAATCATATTTTTTTTTGTCTATATTTTTCTAACTTTTAAAGGAAAAATGAGCAGCAAAAAAGGCCAAAAAAGCAGCAAGAGTGCTGCTGGGAGAGGGAGAGCTATGAGCAGTGTACATGAGCAGCAGGTGGGACGTTCTGTCTCTGTGCCATGACATACAGGGGCGGAGACTATAGCCAGTGCCACATGTCAAAAACGAAAGTAAAAAAATCGAGATTTCGAATAGTTACGAATAACCGCAATGTACTAGAAAAGTATGAATCCATTCGAAGCACGCAGCGCCACTGTCAGACATGTAAATTTACGAATCAACGAACCAAAAAAAAGTTACGAATGTACGAATCCATTCAAAGCACGTTAGACAGCACCATTGTAAGAGACACGTAAAATTACAAATCAACAAACAAAAAAAAGTAACGAATTTACGAATCCATTTGAAGCACGTTAGGCAGCACCATTGTAAGAGACACAGAAAATTAGGAGTTGTGTCCAGAATCAACGAAAACAATGTACTCTACCGAAATTACGAATTATAAATCAACTAAAAATAAGGCTTTCAGAAATTCCTAATCATTTGTTATTATTCGTTATTATTCGTAGAGTGTCGCTATTCGTTATCAAAATTAAAGATTCGCACAAAATTCGTATTTCGTATAAATCCGAATTAAATTCCGTACACGAATTACGAATTACGAATTTTTTTAAATACGAAACGGAACAGAACGAAACAAAACAAATTTTTTGACAGCTCCCATGTCTACTTGGTATCATTCTTTTCAGCCAGCGGCCGGCTTTCATGTAAAAGCAATCCTAGTGGCTAATTAGCCTCTGGACTGCTTTTACAAGCAGTGGGAGGGAATGTCCCCCCCGGATATAAAAAGCGCCATTGGGAAATTGGGAAAGCATTTTATCACACCGATCTTGGTGTGGTCAGATGCTTTGAGGGCAGAGGAAAGATCTAGGGTCTAGAAGACCCCAGTTTTTTCAAAAAAAGAGTACCTGTCACTACCTGTTGCTATCATAGGGGATATTTACATTCCCTGAGATAACAATAAAAATGATTAAAAAAAATAAATATGGAAGGAACAATTTAAAAATAAAATAAAAAAGCAAAATTAATAATAAAAAAAAAAAAAAAAAAAGCACCCCTGTCCTGCCCTGCTCTTGCCCAATGGCGAACGCAAGCGTCGGTCTGGCGTCATATGTAAACAGCAATTGCACCATGCATGTGAGGTATCATCGCGAAGGTCAGATCGAGGGCAGTAATTTTAGCAGTAAACCTCCTCTGTAAATCTAACGGGGTAACCTGTAAAGGCTTTTAAAGGCTTTTAAAAATGTATGTAGTTTGTCGCCAATGCGCGTTTGTGCGAAATTTTAAAGCATGTCGTGTTTGGTATCTATGTACTCGGTCTAAGATCATCTTTTTTATTTCATCAAACATTTGGGCAATATAGTGTGTTTTAGTGCATTAAAATTAAAAAAAGTGTATTTTTTCCCCAAAAAATGCGTTTGAAAAATCGCTGCGCAAATACTGTGTAGAAAAAAAAATGCAACACCCATCATTTTAATCTGTAGGGCCTTTTCTTTAAAAATATATATAATGTTTGGGGGTTCAACATAATTTTCTTGCAAAAAAAAAATATGTTCTCATGTAAACAAAAAGTGTCAAAAAGGGCTTTGTCTTCAAGTGGTTAGAAGAGTGGATGTAAGCTTCCTAATGTTGTGTATAAAATGCCAGAACAGTTCAAAACCCCCCAAATGACCCCATTTTGGAAAGTAGACACCCCAAGCTATATACTGAGAGGCATGTCGAGTCCATTGAATATTTTATATGTTGACACAAGTTGCGGAAAAAAGACAATTTTTTTTTATTTTTATTTTTATTTGCACAAAGTTGTCACTAAATGATATATTGCTCAAACATGCCATGGGCATATGTGGAATTACACCCCAAAATACATTCTGCTGCTTCTCCTGAGTACGGGGATACCACATGTGTGAGACTTTTTGGGAGCCTAGCCGCGTACGGGACCCCAAAAACCAAGCACCGCCTCCAGGCTTTCTAAGGGTGTAAATTTTTGATTTCACTTCTCACTGCCTATCACAGTTTCGGAGGCCATGGAATGCCCAGATGGCACAACCCTCCCCCCAAATGACCCCATTTTGGAAAGTAGACACCCCAAGTTATTTGCTGAGAGGTATGGTGAGTATGTTGCAGATCTCGCTTTTTGTCACAAAGTTTTGAAAAAAAAAAAAATATATATATATATATATATATTTTCTTTCTTCATTTTCAAAAACAAATGAGAGCTGTAAAATACTCACCATGCCTCTCAGCAAATAGCTTGGGGTGTCTACTTTCCAAAATGGGGTCATTTGGGGGGGTTTTGTGCTATTTTGTGATAGGTAGTGAGGAGTGAAATCAAAAATTTGTGCCTAGAAATCCTGAAGACGGTGCTTGGCTTTCGGGGTCCCGTACGCGGCTAGGCTCCTAAAAAGTCCCACACATTTGTAATTTGTATTTTTTTTTTGTCATTATTCAATCACTTGGGACAAAAAAAAATATTCAATGGGCTCAACAGGCCTCTCAGCAATTTCCTTGGGGTGTCTACTTTCTAAAATAGGGTCATTTGGGGGGGGTTTTGTGCTATTTTGGCATTTTATGGCCTTCAAAACTGTGATAGGTAATGAGGAGTGAAATCAAAAATTTGTGCCCTTAGAAATCCTGAAGGCGGTGCTTGGATTTCCGGGGGCCCGTACGCGACTAGGCTCCCAAAAAGTCCCACACATGTGGTATCCCTGTACTCAGGAGAAGCAGCAAAATGTATTTTGGGGTGCAATTCCACATATAACCATGGCATGTGTGAGCAATATATCATTTAGGGTCATTTGGGGGGGGGGGGTTGTACTGCCCTGCCATTTTAGCACCTCAAGAAATGAGATAGGCAGTCATAAATTAAAAGCTGTGTAAATTCCAGGAAATATATCCTAGTTTGTAGACGCTATAACTTTTGCGCAAACCAATAAATATACGCTTATTGACATTTTTTTTACTAAAGACATGTGGCTGAATACATGTTGGCCTAAATGTATGACTAAAATTGAGTTTATTTGATTTTCCTTATAACAAAAAGTAGAAAATATCATTTTTTTTCAGAATTTTTGGTCTTTTTCCATTTATATCGCAAAAAATAAAAATCGCAGAGGCAATCAAATACCATTAAAAGAAAGCTCTATTTGTGGGTAGAAAAGGACGCAAATTTTGTTTGGGTACAACATTGCATGTCCGCACAATTTACAGTTAAAGCAGCGCAGTGCAAAATTCTGAAATCACCGCTGGTCCTTTAGCTACCAAATGGTCCGGGGCTTAAGTGGTTAAACAATGTACATGTTCAAAATTACAAACAGATTCTACTTAAGAACAAACCTACAGTCCCTGTCTTGTTTGCACCGCCTGTATACTGCTGTTCAGAGTATATAGGGCCTTTTTTTATTTTGGGTGCGGGGTTCCCCTTAATATCCATACAAGACCCAAAGGGGCTGATAATGGGCTGGGGTGGGGGGGGGGGGTCGATGGGGGTAGCCTTGCCATTTTTCTCAAAGATTTTCATCCATATTACCGGGACCAGACATTACATTAAAGCCGCAAGCAGTTTTAAATGGCTTTTTTTCCTTTAGAAATGTCATTTTGTGCAGGGACAGTTCTAAACACGGGAAACACATGCCACTTCACAGGCATACTTTAGACACCCCCCAGGTACGATATTTAAAGGAATATTTCACTTTTTTTTCACTTTATGCATCATTAAAATGACTGCTCCCGAAAAACGGCCGTTTTTAAAACTTCGTTTTGCATTGATACATGTCCCCTGGGGCAGAACCCGGGTCCTCAAACCCTTTTTAGGACAATAACATGCATATTAGTCATTATAATTAGCACTTTAGATTTTGAACGTTCGCGTGCATTTTATTTAATAGGGTTCTAACGTTCGTGCGAACTTTCGGTCCGTTCGATGGTTCTGGTGTGAACCGAACTGGGGGGTGTTCGGCTCATCCCTAGCCTTAAGTAAAAGATAGGACTGTAAATATGTTAGTAAAGCCAGAGTATGCACTATTGTCACATCTTACAATTGGAATTTCAATGGTGTTCTTGCTCAAGGTGATAGTGAAAATTAGTAGATTGAATGATGACGATGATCACCCAGTTGGTAAGAAGAGTGCCAGACATCTTATTACTACGCTTTGTAAAAGGCAACATGAGAGAGACAACATGGTAGATGGGGAAGTATATTACTGCAACCCCAGAGAGGTAAAATTTGAAGAATTTCAGAGGTTCAGAAAATGCCTATTAAGTTAGCTCCAATGTTTGATCCACAATTGTCCCAGGTCTTGTGCAAGGCCCAAGAGTTTACTGTGAATTTTTCACTGTTATAAATTGTGCAAGATTGGATAGTCCTAGTATTTGCCAGTCCTGTTTTCCTGGATATTACCTCCTCATTGAAAGCAAGAGAAGGAAGCATTGCATCGTTAGATAGGGGTTTAACCTGGACTGTTTAGGATCCCAGATTGAATGGGTCCAGATATGGAACCCTTCATATCTACTTTACTCTCTAAGCTGATGAAGTCTGCTCCTTTCACCGCCTTCCTGGGCTCACCCATTCCACCAGTGAGATTGGGACTGAAGCCTGCAGTTCCGTTTGCTTACTATGGAGATGACCGAGGACCAGAACTTCCCATTCTATGGCTTAAGAAACTGGAAGCAATGAGGATTTAGTCACTTACGATTTCACTCAATTGTAAACAATCTGTTACTAGCTTGCAAAAGCATCTTGTTTTGATCAGATGCTTTAAAGCAGGGGTCTCAAACTGGTGGCCCTCCAGCTGTTGCAAAACTACAAGTCCCATCATGCCTCTGCCTGTGGGAGTCATGCTTGTAACTGTTAGCCTTGCAATGCTTCATGGGACTTGTAGTTTCACAACAGCTGGAGGGCCGCCAGTTTGAGACCCCTGCTTTAAAGGGCAGAGGAGAGATCTGGGGTCTAGATGTCTCAGTGAAGAGAATCTGTCACTGCCCATGCTATCACAAGGGATGTTGCTTGTTATAGCAATACAAATGATCAAAAAATAAATAAAGAGACAGTGAAAAAATGAAAAATAAATAAATAAATAATAGAATATTAAAAATGTTTTAAACAAATTAAAAAGTCCTGTCCCATTAGGGTCAAAAGTGTGCATGCTGACCCTCATGGGAGGTTTATTATCCTGGAGTGTGGGTATATGTCCTCCTCTTTCACCTTAGTTAACATATATGCTCCCAATTGTGGACAGGTCAATTTCCTTGATAAGGTATTTGACTTACCCCAATATGTCTCCCAACCCTTCATGATGGTTGAAGGGGATTTTAACCTGGTCATGTCCCCCACTAGAGATAGACAAACTATACTGAGTGGCACTCCCTCGCGGAAGACCGCCTCTCAAGCTAATTCCTTTCGTAAATGTGTTAGGTCCCGCCAACTTTTATTAAGATTAACTTTTTTTGGATTAAGCACCCCTCTGCTAAGCAATTCACTTTCTATTCCTTGACCCATAAAATGTACTCCCGCTTAGACCATTTTTTCATTTCAGCCCCACTTATTTCCTACATTATTGACTTTGACATATCCCCCATTACATGGTCTGATCATGCCCCTATTACACTGGAAATCATGCTGTCTCAAACCCCCTCTAGGTCATGTCATTGGCGCCTTAATGATCATCTCCTACAATCCGAGACTTTTGCAGTCTCTGACTGCTGCTCTATTGGCAGCAGAGTGCCAGCTGTTGTGACAATGTCAAAACTACTTAAGGTTACATCCCTTAGAGAATAAATAAAATCTTTAAACCTTGGTAAGGCAGCTAAATCCATACTTTGGGCAAAACTAAAATGTTATGAGTTTTCAAATAAGCCTTATAGGATGTTAGTCAATAAATTGCGCCCACGCCCATTCAACTATTTCCCTGACGTCCTTCTTCAGGCTGATGGGACTAGAACCCATTGCCCCCTCGAGATGTCCAAGATTTTTGGTACTTTCTACCATAAGCTGTATAACTGCCTGACACCCAACAATCAATTTAATTTCACCTAAGTGAAATTTGATGAATTCTTCGTTGGCCTTAGTCTCCCGAAATTGTCCTCCTCAGATCTAGTTGACTTAAACGCAGTCATAACTGCAGAGGAACTCTACAGCACGATCAAGGTCCTCCCACTCCATAAGTCCCCTGGATGGGTTGTCCTACTTCTATTATAAAACCTGCCTCGAGATTATGTCTCCCCATTTGTTGACTCTTTTTGGTACCTTTCTCAAAGGAAAATCCCTGCATTCCCAGTTTTCCCACTCCTACCTCTTCGTTATCCCAAAACCCGAAAAGGATCCCTCCATCCCAGACAATTACAGGCCCATAGCTCTTCTAAATTCAGATTACAAAATATTTACCAATATATTTGCATGTAGACTTTCTAAACATATCCCTAAATTGATCAACAGGGACCAAGTGGGCTTTTTCCCGACCCGCCGCACTATATACTTGATTGATCTCTTGAATAGATCCTCCAGTCAGGCTCTTGTTTTAAGCCTGGACGCACAAAAAGCTTTTGATAGGCTGAGTTGGCCTTATATGTTTTCCACTTTACTTGTTTGGTTTTAAAGGTCCCTTTTTCAAAGCTTTAGAGGCTTTGTACTCACAAGTCAAGGCCCAGGTTCATATGTTCTCCTTCCTGTCGCCTTGCTTCCCCACGACAAATGGCACTCGGCAAGGGGGTTCCTTATCCCCATTACTTTTCATCCTATGCCTGGAGCCCCTAGCGGAGTCCATCTGGTTACATCCGGATAATCGTTGGGTGGTGATGTGACAGAGGGAATACAAGTTATCGCTGTTTGCAGATGCTGCTGTCCCTCCCCTCATTACATAGTCTCCTTTCCTCTTTTGGTGCCATATCTGGTTATAAGGTTAACACTACAAAAACCGAGGCCCTCCTTTTACATATTCCTCCTCCTCTTCTGTCCCAGCTTAAGGAATCTTACAAGTGGTGTTCCACCTCCCTCAAACATTTGGGGATCCAGCTTACCCCTACTTACTCCACCCTCTCCTCTATTAACTTCCCCCCTCTAATTTTAGATATCAATAAATCCCTGCAAAGCTGGAAAAAATATCCTCTCTCCCTTTTAGGTAGAGTAAATGTCCTGAAAATGTCCATTTTACCATGGTTACTATATTACTTTGAAACACTGCCCATTTGCTATTCCCCTTTCCCAACTCAAAGGAGTTTCCTAAAATTCACCTGGAACGGAACATTAGGGCCCACCGCATAGCGAGTTCGGTGGTCTTTTTCCTGAGATCTAGGGGGGCTTGGGGGCTCCGGATATTATTAAATATTATTATGCTACTCATCTAAGGGTAATTGTTTCCTGGTCCAGTTGTCAGGCACCTAGCCACTGGTGCGATATTGAGAAAGGGGTGCTATATCCGGTTCACCCATGCTCCCTGGTTTGGTCTCACTCACCACATACAGTCCCTATGAACTTCACTCTAACTGTCTGGCATAAATGCCTCAAGACTTATCCTCTCACGTCGCCCTGCCCCCCCCTATAAATGTGCTAATCAATCCGTCCATTCCAAACAGCATTTCCTTGGGACGTATACTTCCATGGGTAAAAGCCTCCTTGTTTTAACTCCGTAACCTAGTCCATCAAATCTGTCGTAGGCTCCATACATTTGACACTCTCTGAGAGAAGTTCGATATCCCTTCACAATTGTTAAATTTTTACTTGCAAATCAGGCATTTTTTCCACTCCCGATCCCCGCTCCTGACCCTAGAAAAGTGGTGGATGTGTCCCTCCCACTTGATCCATTACATTACTTATTAGGCCTCCCTTTCTCAGGTATTACTAAAAATGGTAATCGACTGATTTCATATATTCTCCTAACTGCCAAGAGATTGATTCCCCTGTGTTGGCTATCCAACACCACCCCCCCATGGTCCAGATTTCTCCAACTTATAGCTGAAATTTGAAGAATGGCATATCTGACGGCCACTGTACATGACAGAATTTCCCTATTTAATAAAATCTGGGAACCCTGGGATCAATCGGAATATGGGATGCCTCTGCCGGCCACTACGTCATGAAGTGTCTACCCTTTCCTATCTGAACCTTCTTGTAAGCCCTCTCCCCCTTCTCAAATGTATACTGAATGGTACCTCTTAGAATTACTTGTTCCTACTGGTATAATCTTAATTAGCTTTTATATTCTTGTATGACCTCTATTTTACCTCTTATGTTGCCTACGAGTTGTTCGTACCTCTCCATGTGCCGTGCAGTTCACTCCTGTGTTCTGTACGTGTGGATATTCCTTTTGTAGTATCTTACCTTGTATTATAATTTGTTTTGTTTGTTTATTCTGCAACCTTTGTCTATTTTGAAAAATACAATAAAAATACAATTTAAAAAAAAAATGTTTTAAAGCACCTCTGTCCGTCCCCTCATGCTTGCATGCAAAAGTGAACACATACCTCAGTCTCACACACATATAAAAACGGGGTTCGCACCACACATATGAGGTATTGCCATGAATGTTACAGTGAGATAAATAATTCCAGCCCCAGACCTCTTGTGTAACCCTAAACTGATAACCTACTGTATAAATGTTTTTAAAGAATCACCTATGGAGCTTTTTAACTACCATAGTTTGGCGCTGTTCCTTGTGCGGATACAATTTAACCACTCCAGCCCCAGAAAGATTTCCCCCCTTAATGACCAGGCCTATTTTTGCAATACGGCACTGCATCGCTTTAACTGACAATTGCCCGGTCATGCAACGTTGTACCCAAACAAAATTTATGTCCTTTTTTCCTACAAATAAAGATTTATTTTGCTGGTATATAAAAAACTAATTTATTCATCAGTTTAGGCCGATATATATTCTTCTACATATTTTTGGTTAAAAAAATCGCAATAGGCGTATATTGATTGGTTTGCGCAAAAGTTATTGCATCTACAAAATAGGGGAAGGATTTAGGGACTTTTATTTATTTTTATTGTCTTTAATTCTAATGGCGGCGATCTGCGATTTTAAGCAAGACTGTGACATTGTGGCAGACATATCTGACCCCAAATGATACTTTTTGGGGACCAGTGACATTATTACATTGATCAGTGCTAAAAAAAATAGCATTGATCAACCCCTAGCAGGGAGGGGGTTAACACTACGGGGCGATCAAGGGGTTTACTGTGTTCCCTCAGTGTGTTCTAACTGTAGGGGGGACGGGCTACCAATGACATGACAGAGATCACTGTTCCCAATCACTGGGAACAGTAGATCTCTGACATGTCACTAGGCAGGATGGGGAAATGCCTTGTTTACATAGGCAGTTCCCTGTTCTGCCTGTGTACAAGGCAATCTCGGGTCGCCGGTGGAGATCGAGCCCGCCCGACCTGTGGGAACGCTCCCGCAGCAGCGAAACAGCGCCTGCGTGAGCCACCGTACAGCTACAGCGAATCGCTCAGGTGTACCATACTGTCACCGTATAACAACGGCGGGTGGTCGGGAAGTGGTTAAAGTGTAACATGTTCGATATCTACTTACTTGGCGTAACATCATCTTTTATATTTTACCAAACAATTACTTATTATATTGTGTTTTTGTGCATTAAAATTCATTAAAGTGTTATTTTTTTTTTTAAACTGAGTTTGAAACAATACTGTGAAAATATTGTGTGGCATAAAAAATTGCACAAAACCATTTTATTCTCTAGGGCCTCTGCTTAATAAAATATATCTAATGCTTGGTGGTTTTAAGTAATTTTCGAGCAAAAAAGTTTTACATGTAGGAGAAAGATGTCAGAATTGGCCTCGTAGGCAAATGGTTATTCTAAACAGCTAACAGGGCACCGAAAATATAAACATCCCTGCAGAAGTACCTGCTTGGCAGCTACACAGTGCTTCAGCATGTAGAGACTATTACAGAAAAGGACCTAATCGCCATCCATACTGCATTGCCAATAGTAGGATGGGTGAGAGATAATGAACTAATTACAAAGGTAACTGTATCTCAGAACCAGACGCTGATGAAATTGAAGTGGTACATTCAGGAGTGAGGGGTATTATAGCAGAGGATGTCAGAGGCATTTAAAAGCAACTAGCAGAGCTTGTTACGCTTACCTCCACCCATAGGCGTGCGCAGCCTATTGCATTAGGGTGTGCACCCCAAAGCTCAAAACACACGTGCGTGTGTGTGTATATATATATATATATATATATATATATATATATATACACACACACTAAATTACCAGAAGTATTGGGACACATGCCTTTACACGCACATGAATTTTAATGGCATCCCAGTCTTAGTCCGTAGGGTTCAATATTGAGTTGGCCCACCCTTTGCAGCTATAACAGCTTCAACTCTTCTGGGAAGGCTGTCCACAAGGTTTAGGAGTGTGTCTATGGGAATGTTTGACCATTCTTCCAGAAGAGCATTTGTGAGGTCAGGCACTGATGTTGGATGAGAAGGCCTGGCTCACAGTCTCCACTCTAATGTGAAGGCCAGTCAAGTTCTGCTCACACATGTCTTTATGGACCTTGTTTGTGCACTGGTCCAAACCATTTGGTGGAGGGGGGATTATGGTGTGGAGTTGTTTTTCAGGGGTTGGACTTGGCTACTTAGTTCCAGTGAAGGGATCTCTTAAGGTGTCATCCAGAGGTGTATTTAGGTTATGTGCTGCCCTAGGCCTGACTAAACTCATGCACCCCTAATTTAAATACAACCCTACCCTGTCCCACCCCTAAACACGCCCTTGTAAATTATCTCATGAAACACTGTTAAATGTTTTATGCAGAATTAAGTTCCAAAAATAAATATTAACAACAACTTTTGAACAATAACATAAAGCTTATCAGTGCCCATCAGTGCAGTCAATCAGTGTGGCCTCATCAGTGCCCATCAGTACAGCATATTAGTGCAGCTTAAGAGTGATGCCTTATCAGTGCCCATCAGTGCAACCTCATCAGTTCAGCCCCACTCTGCTGGGGACAGAGAAGGACGCAGTGCGATGAGGACAGAGGGATGACAGAGAGGGACGCTGGGGACAGATAGAGAGGAATGCAGTGCAATGAGGACAGAGAGGGACACCAAGGACAGAGAGGGACTTAGTGCGATGAAGACAGAGAGGGATGACAGAGAGGGACGCTGGGGACAGATAGAGAGGAATGCAGTGCAATGAGGACAGAGAGGGACACCAAGGACAGAGAGGGACTTAGTGCGATGAGGACAGAGAGGGATGGCAGGGACAGAGAGGGACGCTGGGGACAGACAGAGAGGGATGCAGTGCGATGAGGATAGAGAGGGACGTCGGGGACAGAGAGGGATGCTGGGGACGGACAGAGAGGGATGCTGGGGACAGACAGAGGGATACAGTGAGATGAGGACAGAGAGGGACGCAGAGGACAGAGAGGGATGCAAGGGACAGAGAGGGACACAGTGAGATGAGGACAGAGAGGGTCGCAGGGAGATGAGGACAGAAAGGGATGCGAGGGACGCAGTCTGATGAGGACAGAGAGGGATGCTGGGACAGACAGAGGGACGCAGTGAGATGAGGACAGAGAGGGATGCATAGGACAGAGAGAGATGCAAGGGACAGAGAGGGACCCTGGGGACAGACAGAGAGGGACGTCAGGGACAGAGAGGGACCCTAGGGACAGACAGAGAGGGACGTCGGGGACAGAGAGGGATGCTGTGACAGACAGAGGGACGCAGTGAGATGAGGACAGAGAGGGACGCAGAGGACAGAGAGGGACACAGTGAGATGAGGACAGAAAGGGATGCGAGGGACACAGTGTGATGAGGACAGAGAGGGACGCTGGGGACAGACAGAAAGGGATGCCAGGGACAGAGAGGGACGCTGGGGACAGACAGAGGGACGCAGTAAAATGAGGACAGAAAGGGACGCTGGGGACAGACAGAGAGGGACGTCGGGGACAGAGAGGGACACAGTGTGATAAGGACAGAGAGCGTTGCAGTGTGGACAGGGGACACAGTGGGGGGGACACACACGGGGACGCTGTGGCGGGGGGGAGAACAGGGGGACACTGTGGTGGGGGGAGACTGGTGGGGGGGACACTGTGGTGGGGGGGGACACATAGGGACACTGTGGTGGGGGGGACACAGGGGGACAATGTGGTGAAGGGGACAATGTGGTGGGGAGACAGTGTGGTGGGGGGACACAGGGGGACACTGTGGTGGGGGGACAAAGGGGGACAATGTGGTGGGGGGACACTGGTGGGGGGACACTGTGGTGGGGGGAGACAGGGGGACACTGTGGTGGGGGGACACAGGGGACACTGTGGTGGGGGGACACAGGGGACACTGTGGTGGGGGGACACAGGGGGACACTGTGGTGGGGGGACACTGTGGGACACTGCGGTGGGGGAGACCATGAGAATATTATGGGACCTCCTGCATCTGTACTGGCTCCCCCCTCCCCATGGTGTCTCTAGACTCCTGTAAAAATAATAGACAGACTCACTCCGAAACTCCGCCCTCCTCTCTTCTTGTCCGTCCCAGTAATTGTGCTGTGCTGGTCACTGCCTGGGGGCTCCCGTCCTCTTCCTCTCCTCGTATCTTCACAGACCTCTGGGCAGGGGAGAAGACCCAGTGTTGATGCCGCACGGAGGAAGGTAGGCGGAGCATTAGGCTCAGCCTCCTTCAGTTAATGTGCACCCGATCTGGCCAGTAATCAGCCGTCTTATGGGGGCGACACTCACTCCCCTCCCCCGGCCAAGTACGCCCAATAATATTAGGCAATGCCGCGCTATAGCAGGCCGGCCGCCGGGGCCTGTATTTGTGTGGGAGGCAGCTGCGGGAGCCGGGACGACGGGTGGGGGGGAGGTTTGTGGGGGGAGGCTTTTTTTAGGGGCTGGGCGGGCTGCTCTGTGTATGTGGCCCTGCCCCCTTTCTAAAGCAGCCCAATCGTTGGCTGGTGTTTGATAGCTGATAGAAAGGGGGCGGAGCCACATACACGGAGCGGCCCACCCAGGCCCCCATCCCGTTAGCTTATGTTTGATAGGCTAGCTATTCTGGCCCGCCCACCCCCGACATCAGCGCCGAGTTTTGACAGCTTGTCTCTGCAAGCAGTAAAATTACATTACAGTTTAATGCTCTTACATGCCTCGCTAACTGCTCAGTGGGAAACTGTCTCAAAGGCAGCGCGCTATACAGTCTCCATCCTCAGGCTTGAGTATATAACAACCCTGCGCACCTGTGCACTCACACAGTCTGCAGACATCTAGAAAAATCCAGACACAGGATTGAAGGAGCATCCCAAGTACATTTTCAAGTTCTTCAAGAACCAGGACTATAGAATTAGAAGAAAAAAAACACAGCTTTCACTGCTCAGAAACAATAATCTGGAACTTCACATTTAAGCCCTGTACACACGATCGGTTTTACAGATGAAAACAGTCCGATGGACTTTTTTCATCGGACAAACCGATCGTGTATGGGACCCATCGGTCTTTTTTCCATCGGTTTTAAAAAATAGAACATGTTTTAAATTTTTCTGATGGATCAAAAACCGATAGCAAATTCCGATCGTCTATGGGCAAGTCCATTGGATAAAAAACCCACGCATGCTCAGAATCAAGTCGATGCATGTCCAGAAGTATTGAACTTCATTTTTCTCGGCTCATCGGAGTGTTTTACGTCACTGCGTTTGGAACGGTTGGTTTTTTGACTGATGGTGTGTAGGCAAGACTGATGGAAGTCAGCTTCATCGGATTTCCGATGGACAAAACCATCGGATTAGAATCCATAGGATATCCGATCGTGTGTACGAGGCTTAAGCTTTAATGTGAATCCTGTGTCATTTTCCCCTACATCTCCACAATAGCAGGGCCTCTAAACATGCTCCTACAGATGAAATGTACCTTTAATAGGAAACTGCACAGCGTGTAGGGAAGTGTGACAAGTGTGGCAATTACAAAAGTACTCCACTCGGACAATCAAGAGGGATTAAAAGTCTGCAGAGGTTTGGCAAATTGACTTAAATGGTTCCCTGCCCCAGAAAAACAATGGACTGAGGATGTCAGGAGCTGAGCCTGCCAGGTCTTGAACTTCAGCCTCCCACAGATTGGATTGTGACATGTTTTGTTCTGGTACTCCAGTTTTGCATTCACCATTGGAATGGTCATATTTCTGCATAACTGCATTGCAGTTACAGTGAGTTTCACCTGCAATTGATCGTGTGACCATCCGAGTGATTGGCCAGCTATTTAAGTCCTTCCTGTTGCCTTTCCAGATTATTGTGACCCCCAACCAATGCTGACTCTGTGCCTTGTGATCTGGACTATCATACCAAACCACATATAGCTGCCTCTACAAGAACCTTTAACTATAAAAAAGGCTTACTGAGCAAAAAAAGAGAGAGAAAAAGAAAAAAGAGAGAAAATAAATATATTGAGCTCCTCTTCACAATAACCTACAGCCAATGTAAAATAATGACCATGCAACAGGAGAAAATAACACAGTCCACAGAGGGTTTAATAAAATCTTTCTAAAAAAAAAAATTGATGGAGATGGAGAAATTTTCCTTGTTGTAAATGGGACAAACATATATTCAGTAATAAGTTCTACAAGAGCTGATTTGTAAGGTGAACAGAGCAAAAACTTTCCCTGTCGCAAGTGAGACAAACATTTATCCATTCAACAGAATTACTGGTTTGAAGTTTCTCCTTAGAAGTTTTTATACCTGAAGCCTTGTGCACACGGGCAGGAATCCCGTCAAAAAAAAAACGTCAATTTTCTCAACAGGATTCCTGGCAAGCTTGTCTTGCCAAGCCCTGTGTACACATGTCCCATTCAAAAGAACCGCCGTTCTTTTGAATGGCAAGAATGCGGTGACGTCATAGACTACGGCGAGCTGGCGCTCGTCACATTCGATGCTGTCGCCGCCATCTTGCTACACCCTACACTATCCTTGTATGCTACCGTGCATGCGTCGAAGTCTCATCGAGCATGCGCGGGCTTCCCTGGACAGGTAAGCATACAGACGACCGGGTTTCTCAGCAGGAAACACTCTGCCAAGAATCCCGACGAGAAAACTAGAGAGCACATTCTCTATTTTTCTCGTCGAGATTCCCGGAAGTTTTTCTGCCGAGAAACCATACACACTAATGGTTTTCTCTGCAAAAAGCTCTTCCAGCAGTTTTCTTGCAGAGAAAACCGGTCTTGTGTACGAGGCTTCAGTGTAATCTTCTCCTGTTACAGAGCCAAATCAGTTTATGCTGCAAACAATACATTGTGAAATACTGACATTTTTAGCAGGATTAATATTTATATTTAGGAAAAGTTTCTCCCTAAAATTTTTTTTTTTTTAATGTTTATTTATCCCATCTGAGGACTATTACCGCGTACACACGATCGGAATTTCCGACAACAAATGTTCGATGTGAGCTTTTGGTCGGATATTCCGACCGTGTGTAGGCTCCATCGGACATTTGCTGTCGGAATTTCCGACAATAAAATGTTTGAGAGCAGGTTCTCAATTTTTCCGACAACAAAAGTTCTTGTCGGAAATTTCGATCGTGTGTAGCCATTTTCGACGCACAAAAGTGCTGCGCATGCTCGGAACCAATCGGAAAATTAGGTCAATGCCTTCAATTGTCTCCAACAGGGTGCAACTATATCTGTAAAGGATTGTTTGTGTGATTTAAAGATGTTTTTGGTTTATTGTTATGGTTTAATTTGTTAATAAAATAGCCAAGCGGACAATTTTACTCCAAAATGGTTGTCGCCTGGTTATTTATAAGTTAAGGTATGATTTTGGGGTAATAATGTTATGCAGGTTTATCTGACTTACTATAGTCAAGCACAGTGAACAAACAATTTCCATTTAAAGCCTCCTGAGCTTCTTCAGTTCTAGGCAGTGTATACTGATCAGGTATTTCCTTTGATTCAGAGTTCTGTAATCTACAGACAGGTGGATGGATCCACATTTCTTCTCGCCATTACAATGGGGGAGGCATGGGGGCTATTACTATCCACAATGATCCCCTGGTCTTTCATCTCATGTAGTGTCTGTCTTAGTTCATCCACATATTTTGGTGGTATCTTCTGGGACCTCTCTCAAAAAGGAGTACTATCAGTTAGTCTAAAAGTATGTTCAGCACTCTTAGCACATCCTACACCCATATGGTCTGTAGAGAACACTTTTGATAAATATGACAATTGCCATGTCAGTTTCTTTCACAAAAGCTCTGGCAACTTTGAGTTGCTCAAATCAAAACTGTATTTGTGACTTGGACTCTGCAAACTTTAGCATAGGGGTTAATACCAAGCACAGTGTAGCAGTTTTTTTTTTTTTTTTTAAATCCTTTTATATTTCATTTGCTCAATCCATACATGTGACTTGTGCATTTAGTCTTACACATTGATATATAAACAAAAACATATTAAAATTCCTGTCCATACAAAAAAAAAAAAAAACTAATCAATTTACAGTACAACAGTGACGTTTTAATTTTTCCCTTTTACTCCCCCCCCCCGCCCAACCCTTTGAATCTTAACAACCTGGGTCTTTTCTCATGTTCGCAAACTCTCCCAAATCGAATGCATTGTCATTAGCGCATTTAACTTATAATTCCCCCCCCTCCCCAACCGCCCCATAGGTTTCTACCTCAGGAGCCTATCCTTTACCAGTTGCAATGGCACAAGGCTAGGATCCTCCAGCCATGGTTGCCATATAAGATTGAATTTATCCACTGCCTTTCTACGTCTGTAGGCGAGCCGTTCTCTGAAAAGCAAGGAATTGACATACGCAATCCACTGCTTCCCTGTGGGAACCGTCTCTGCCATCCAATATCGCGCTATTAGCTTTCTAGCCAGGTACATGAATCTTATTATCATATAGTACCTTCCTTGTGGGAACTTTTCAGCTTCAATCGCCCCAAGCAGGTACACCAAAGGGTCCAAGGGTATTGGTACCTGGGCCACTCTTGTGATGTTCTGGGAAACCTCCTTCCAGTATCTGTGGAGTTTTGGGCACCTCCAAATTAGATGTATAAAGTCCCCTTGCTGTACTTTGCACTTTGGGCACAAGGGGGAGTCCCTTCCTCCCCACTTGTAAAGCTGTACTGGTGTTCTATAGGCCCTATGCAGAATAAATAATTGTGATAATTTGTGGGACGCTGATACAGATACCGCCGGAATAGAGTCCAACGCCATATCCCACTGGTCCCCATCTATATCTCCGATGTCTTCTTCCCATTTACTACGACATCTAAGGGAGGCATAGTCCTGTATTGAGGATAGTAATTCCGCATATGTTTTTGATATTAGTCCTCTCCGGGTATCCGCCTGGAGGACCTCCATCAGCAGACGTGACGATGATATTACTAAGGATTGTGTCATTTGCTGTGCCTGCAGAGCATGCCGAAGCTGAAGATATTGATAAAAGCCCCTTGGGACTAACTGGAATTCCTGGCACATCTGTTCGTATGTTTTTAACACTTCTCCCTTGTACAGTTGCGGAAAAAAAACAAATCCCTCTCTCTTTCCAGGAGGTAAAGCCCTCTAGGTCCTGTAACTCTGGGTATCTAGGGTTTTGCCATATCGGGGTAAAGGGCAGTGGGCCCCTTAACCTCGAAGCCTTCCGGATCTTCCCCCAGACCTTTTTAAGGAGAATACCCGTAGGTGCAGAGTGTGGTATACTAGGCAAGTCCATCTCCAAATGAGATGCTGCCTTTAGTGTAGGAGCCACCTTAGTCACCAGGATACTTGTAGGATCCTCTTTTTCTTCCCTGCCCCATCCCGCCAACTGCTGGAACTGTGAGGCCAGAAAATACATTTTGGGGTGGGGTACTGTCAATCCCCCCCTGTCCTTACTATATTGCAGGGTGGTTAAGCTTATCCTGGCTATCTTTTTTTTCCATATCAAATCCCACATCAGGGTATCTATTCGTTTGAACCATTTATTTGGGATCCACATAGGGGAGTTGTGAAAAACATATAATAACTGTGGGGCCCATACCATTTTTATTAAATTCGCCCGTCCCACCACTGACAGAGGGAGCTTGCACCAGCTATTGCATTTCCCTCTCTGTCTTTCCAGTAGTGGGCCCAGATTCAGCTGAAGATATTCCGCTGGATCCGGAGATACCACTACCCCCAAATATTTAAAGTTCTTGGTTATGGCGATCTGCTCCAAACCAGCTGGTAGTGGTTCTGTCAACTGATCTATGGGCATTATTGTTGATTTAGACCAGTTTATAGTGAAACCTGAAAAACCTCCGAAATCTCCTATGATACCCATCACTGTTTGCAAAGATGCGGCCGTATCCCCCAGATAAATAAGTGCATCATCCGCATATAAGGAGATTTTTTCCTCCCTTTGACCCCTACGAAATCCGACCACCTCCGACGCAGTACGAATCAAGATAGCCAGGGGTTCGACCGCCAAAGCAAACAGCAGTGGGGATAACGGACACCCCTGCCTGGTACCTCTATGTACCTCAAATGAGGAAGAAAGATTGTTATTGATACAGAGTCTGGCTCTCGGTTTGGAGTAAAGCACCTTCACCCATGTTATGAATTTCTTCCCCAATCCAAATCTTGTCAGGATTTCCAGGAGGTAGGGCCACTCCACACTATCGAATGCTTAAGCAGCATCCAGCGACAGAATGGCCCTACCCCGCGGGTTATCCAACGGCACCTGTAAATTTAAGTACAGCCGTCGTATATTATCTGCCGTTGAACGTGTTGGTATAAATCCAGATTGATCTCTATGGATCAGCTTATCAATCACCTTGGATAGTCTCGTAGCCAGAACTCTAGCCAAAAGCTTGATATCCGTATTCAATAAAGAGATCGGGCGATAAGAGTCTAGCTGGAGCTTGTCTTTGCCTGGCTTGGGGAGTACTATTATTATAGCTTCTTGCATACTTTCTGGCAGGCTACCTGTCTCCGCTGCCTCTGATATGGCCTCCAGTAAGGGTGGAAGAAGAATCTCTCCATACTGGGAGTACACCTCCGCCGGTAATCCATCTGAGCCTGGGGACTTATGGTGCAGGGCTTCATCTAGGGAATCTTTCAATTCTGTCAATGTAATAGGGAGGTTTAACATCTCCCTATCTACCTCTGACAGTTGGGGGAACGGGCAAGTTTGCAAAAACCGGGCCAGTTCTGACTCCGTATAATTCGTTTTAGAGGAATATAAATCCCTATAAAACTGATGGAAGTCATCTAAGATTTCAGAGCCAAGAGTGTGTGTTTCCCCAGACCCCACTCTTATAGCCTGAATGCCAGAAGAGTCCCGCTGTTCCCTAGCCACCAAGGCAAGAAGATGACCCGTTTTTTCCCCTTCCTCAAAATAACTCTGCTGATGGAAATATCTCCTCTTCTCTGCTGCTGTTAACAAAACAGAGTTGTATAAAGATTGCGCCTCATTCCAGGAGTCATGATTAGCTTGGGAGGGGTCTGCTACCAGTGCCTGTTCTCTAGCTTTCATTTCATCTCGTGCTTTGTTCTCCAATTTCCTAGAGCCTTTTTTAATACCTGTAATTTCTCTAATGAGACGTCCCCTCAAGAAAGCTTTAAGTGAGTCCCATACAACCGCTGCACTAGCCGATCCCCTGTTAAAATATAAGAATTCCTGCAATGCCCCCACGGTCTCATCTGGGGATGGGAACAGGGTCAGCCAAAAAGGGTTCACTTTCCACAATGGGCGGCCCGATGTAGCAGTAATATCTAGCTGTACCCAAAGTGGAGAGTGATCTGACAATAATCTTGGCTCATAGGCGGAGTCCCTTACCCTCTGCATTAAAACCTTGTTTCCTAGACTCATGTCGATCCGGGAGAGTCCACCATGTGAAGCAGAATGGCACGAATAGCATCTCTCCCCATCATGTCTCTCCCGCCAGACATCGTGTAGTCCCAATTCAGAGAGCAAGGAGGCAAAGGCTGTCCTACCGACTGTGGACCTTGCCCCTCTAGAAACCAGTTGCATTCTATCCAGTCCTGGATCTAGGGTATTATTATAATCCCCCAACGCTAGCACCGGGACCTCTGGGAATAATGCCATAAGTTGCGCCAACTTTCTAAGAGGTTCCTCCGAAAATGGCGGAGGAATATAAATCGCAGCAACAATACATAGTAACCTGTTAAGCTTACACAGCAAAAATACGTATCTGCCCTCTCTGTCCACCTGTTGCTGAATGCATTCAAAGGGGACATTAACAGACACCAGAATACTGACTCCCCTGGAGTAAGAGGAGTACATGGAATGATATTGCGTCGGGTATTTTCGTGAACGCAACAGGTGGACAGATTCAGGTGGCATGTGTGTTTCCTGGAGACAAATTATCTGCGGTTGCAATCTACCGAAGTATTTAAACATTGCATCTCTCTTGACCTTATCCCCCAACCCCCTGACATTCCATGTCATAAGTAATATGCCCATTTTATTTACATTGGCCATTGAGAAAAACGAGGTAGTACTTGTGCAAATAAAAAAAATGCTCCTCTAAATAAATTACCATCAAACCCAGAATATATATACCTATATAAAATTAACCTAATATTGGCAGTGTTACCCAAAAGCTTACAAATAGTGTTTTTATACCATCTAGTGTATTTGAAAAACATATATGTCCATGCTTGTGTTTGCAGTTGTGAATCATTTTCAAAATCGTATCTCCTAATTTTTGATTGTAATGTGTCTCCCCTCCCCTCCCTTATCCTGCTTCCCCCTATTCCTTCCCCCTCCCCTATCCCACCTCTCCCCCCCACCCCCCTTTACTTCCCTCCCTCTCTCCTTCCTCCCCCACCCTCTCCCCCTTTGCCCAGCTGGGCCTACCCTAGGGGCTGTACCAGTGACTTCCACTCTACACACATCCCCTCTCCTCACCCACTCAGCGTACATCTATACCCTTATAGATGTCCACCTCCCCCCTCCCACCACCCCTCCTTAGTGATCACACCGTGTCTCTTTCCCTTGTGTTTTTGAAGTGCTATTTAAAGTATTTTTAAGTTTCTCTCTATTTTCTCTCCACCTTGTGTTATGTTTGTCAAATCAAATCTTCCCCAAATGTTCCCCATATATTATAAACCAATTAATTCAATTAAGGTGCTTTTCTGTTTATCACAGTGTTTTTTAGATGTGAAGAAAAAGAAGGAAAAAAATATATATATATATATTTAGGGGTTCATAAATGCAAAAATCCTTTCCTCCATTTTTCACTTGTCATTTGTCTCATGCTGCCATAAGCGCTATAGGTCTTTTTTATTGTCCTCCAACCACTTCTCCACGCTTGTCGGGGAATCAAAAAAATGCGTGCCTCCCATCGCTGTCACTCGCAGACGGGCAGGGTAAAGCAAGGCATAGACAATTTTATATTGCTGGAGGGTACGCTTAATTGGAATAAAAGCCGCTCTGCGCCTCTGTAGGTCTGGCGAGAAATCCTGATAAAGTGAGATTTTAACCCACTTATATTTGATATCCCCCTTTTCTCTGGCCTTCCGAAGCAGGGTCGCTTTATCGCTAAAATTGAACATTTTTACGAGTATTGGTCTAGGGTATCCGCTTGCCTGACAAGGTTTAAAGGGGACCCGATGGGCGCGCTCAATCCCAAAAAATGGTGTAAAAGAAGTAGCCCCAAAGGTCTCTTTGAACCATCCCTCCAAGAATGCTATAGGGTCACTTCCCTCGCTCTGTTCTGGCATGCCTATCACTCTGATGTTACTTCTTCTATTCCTGTTTTCCAATTCGTCGATCTTATCCCCCTGCATGTCCATTTGTTTCTTCAACCCCATAACTTCCTGTTTGAGTGGAAATAAGTCATCCTCCATTGTACTTAGTCTCTCCTCTAGGATAGTAGTTCTTTCCACTGTCCTACTTAATTTATACCCCATTGAGTGTATTTCCTCCTTTATTCCTTTCAGTTGGATGTCAAAGGCAGTTATTGAGTCCTTGCATGCATTTATGGCATTCAAAAGGTCCCTTAATGTAGGCTCTGCCTCCCTTCCTGAATGTCCACTCTCCATACTCGCCTCGGCTGGCTTAGCGGGAGCTGTTGTAGAAATTACCGTATTGATTTTTCCTCTCCCTGCCCCTTCGGCACTCCCAGTTTTTACGCTAGGTGTTGCCGCTTGGTTTACAAAATTTGCCTGTACCTGACCCTTGCCCTGGCTTTTCCTATCCATTGGGGATCCTGCTTGTGCTGGCTGCTGTTGGATCCCCTTTGCTGGGGACAGTGAAGTTCGGGCAAAGCGCTCAAGTTTTGCTGCTGCTGCTATTGCAGACGCTGTTGCCTGACTCTTTGCGGAGCGTGTAACTAAGGATTCTTCATGCTTTTTAGACATAATAATGGGAGTGACTTTAATCCAGATTTAATCCAAATTCATACATGGTACAATGCTTTTCCCTCTCTCTACACCAGCTTTGGAGAGTAAGGAGGCAAGAAGGGGGGGGGGGAGTAAGCAAAAGGTAAGCCAAAAAGTACAGTCCAGCAAAAAAAAAAAAAATCTGCAGTTGCCACTTTTAAAGTTCAATTCTTAAGTGCCTAAATGCTATAGCACACCAGTGCACAAACAAACCTGGCCCTGGATACGTTTTTTCTCTTTTTTTTTCTCCTTTCTCCCTTAAAGAGCCCTCCCTCCCTCCACTTATGTCCTGTTATTTAGGCAAGCAAACAGCTTTGAGGGGGTAGAGAACTGGGCTAGGCTTGCACTTTCTGACAGCACCACAGTTCACCACAATTCAGTTCTTAATTATATAAACGCACAAGTGTTCATTAACATCTGGCTCTGACGGCAAATATAAGGACCGCTGGACACAGATCTGGTCTACAAACATACAGCTCACCGCTGTTCAGTTTCAGTTTTTAGTTATGCAGATGCACAAATGTTCATATAAATCTGGCATTGGCAGTGAGTATAGGGACCGCTGGCCACAGATCACAGTTCTGGCCTGCAAACACACAGTTCACCGCTGTTCCGTTCCCAGTTATACAAACGCACCAGTGTTCATATGAATCACTAATCACGGATTCTCCTGCTCACACATCTACAGCAGTTTAAGTTGATTTTTAAAACAGCGTGCAAAGGTATTTCAGGGTCATCCAAAGCTGGTGTATATATAGCAAATTTTAGCTGTGATTGTCAATCCTTTTACTCAGGGTAAAGAGGGGTAGAGAAGCCTGGCTATCCTGCTCCACAATCTCTGCGGTCAGACAGCTATAATATAGTGCAATCTGACAGTCTTTACATCCAGTTTAATCAAACCGCATGTCAGTTTCTTTCACAAAAGCTCTGGCAACTTTGAGTTACTCAAATCAAAACTGTATTTGTGACTTGGACTCTGCAAACTTTAGCATAGGGGTTAATACCAAGCACAGTGTAGCAGTTAACTACAGCTTGGTGAGAAGTATGACCGGCTGAAGGGAATGGTTTTTCACAGTCATAACCGACTAGATAATTCAACTCGGGCTCTCCAGTCCTTTTCCTCAGGAATTGCTATCCACTATTCTTTGTTCATCATCAGGAGTTTTTATGAGTACATCCCCAAGCAGCTCGTGGGTAATACTAGAGTCTGACCTACTTCAAAAAGATTCTGAAAAGCACTATCAATCAACTTTCGGTATAGGATTGTGTATATGGAACTATATAATTTTTTCTCTTTTTTTGGTTGAACTAAATGGACTTGTGTCTTTTTTCAACCTGACTAACTATGTAACTATACAGTATGTAACTATGTACTGTTATACAATTGGTGCCCAGTATCAAAATAACTGTTAAGAAATCACCTGTGTCAGGACAGGCACGTGCCATTGTATCCAGAATACCTTTCAGATGAATGTTGCTACAAAGGTCATATGCAGGGGCCCCTGAGGATGATCATGATGCGGATTCCATTTCTGATGTTGGAGACATTGTCCAACTAGTATGAAATGCAGATTTTTACCAGCAGAAACTGTGGTGTGGCACCTGGACTTATTAGTTTCTAATCTGTTATGCAACCAGACCTCTAATGTTGGATGCCTAACCTTGCTCTAGCCTATGCTGGTTATTGAGCCCTGACCTTTCACTGGCTATAGAATCTCAGACCAGAAGGAACAGGATTAACTAAAATAACAGGAGCTGTATAAAAACTCTATTGCAATGGACCTGTTCACCTACTAACATACAGCTATGTGACCACTACACACAAGTTCCTCCACCCAATACTCGCTCATCCATGTCTTTATGGACCTTGCTTTGCGCACTGGTTCAAATCATTTGTTGGAGGGAGGATTGTGATGAGTGGTTATTTTTCATGTTAGGTGTCAGCATAACATAACATTTTCATGCTCCCAACTTTGTGGGAACAGTTTGGGGATGGCTCCTTCCTGTTCCAACATGACTGTGCTCCAGTGCACAAAGCAAGGTCCAAGCATATATATCACCACAGTATATATTTTTTTATGCCATCATATCGATTTATTTCAGCTTTTATATGATTGAATGTCAAAAGGTTAAACGGCGGCATAAGATTTGTTTAATCAAGTAGGGCTATTTCTACTAGACTTAGTGTGGGGGGGTTATTAGTATATGTGTAATTTTATTACAGGGGGTCCCCGACTTATGAATGCCCGACTTACGAACCCCTCCTACTTACGAACCGGGCGCTGTGGGGACCCTCTGCAGCTCTGCGCGGTGCATCTGCTGTTCTGTGCAATGCGCAGCCAGACGGAGCCTCGGAAAACGACGGAAATGTCCGTAATTGGCCGGGCATGCGCAGAACGGCATTCGATGGAACATCGGAAAACATCGGAAATGTCCGTAATTGTCGTTCTGTGCATGCGCGGCCGACTTACGAACATTTACAAATTACAAACAGGAGGAAAGTCCCTAACGGGTTTGTAACCCGGGGACCCCCTGTAGTTAGTTTTTTCCCCCCATCTATTATTGTCCTTATTATTATGGTTTAGGTTTTCATCCAGTGTTGTTCTGATTAGCTATATGTATGCTATATATATATATATATATATATATATATAGGGATATATGTTTGCCGGTCACTCAGTATGAAAAATAGGTCTGCTGCTTTGTAGTATGGCGCTGGCTGGTGTGTTGAAAGGCCTTCAATATGGCCTCTCATTCGACCTCTAGTGTTTGACTCAATTGTATAAAATGAGTCTTCAATATGTCCGCCGAATTGACCTCTAGTTTTTAGCTTTATTGTATATAACAAAGCCATTTTCTTCTGAAGAAGTCATAATGGGATAATGAAGCACATCAGAACTTGGCTGGATGATGTCATCACACTAGGCAGAACTGAAAGTTAGCAATCTTGGTTAGGTATCTCTAACCAAAATTTACCCTTAAGAGGCAACTATTCTATGTATAACTGGCGAAGTGCACTTTTTTTGTGAGTGTGCCGCTGCTTAATAAATTTGTATGGCGAGTTGATATAATGCGAAATGAGGTTTCTTCTTCTATTCCTTTCAGCTGCATATGGAGGAATGTTTATGATGCATGGGGAGAAGAGCTTATATCAAGTTGGCAAGGAGAATTATCCCTATTTAAAGGGCAAACCGCAGATTGACCTTACTTTCAGTGGGTCAATATCCTGAAATAAGCAGTTCGGTTGGAATGTGGTGAACACACTGATTGATGGTGATCTACTAAGTAATATTCTGGATGCTTCTTGGGAGTTCCAGTAGTGATAGCAGTGATGGACTATACACATTATTGATATCCACAGAAGAAGAGTATTGTTTGATTATAGACTGTGCAATTTTTTTTTTTTTTAAGGTGGTGGACACTACGGAAAGATTGATATTATTGATATTCACAAAATAATTCATTTTTGAGTGGTTCCATTGAATGTTACCCAAATGGACATATAGATTAGGATTGGATTGTATCAAAGTATTGTATGAACACTGATTGTGTGAAGATATCAACAAGTAGAATCCATAATCTCCTTCATGTCTTCTTGTCAATGCGTTTCGCAATTTTAATAGCTTCCTTAGGACATTTTTGGGTAGATGCTAATACACAATTAAAATAATACAAAAAGAGAGAGTGACATAAGTATTAATGATATTGCAATGCATATATTATATTTTAACAAAGTATTTTAGGTCTTAAGACACATGCAAAGACATACACAGCCATGCTACATATATGCTTGATTGGTGAACACTGAGACCAATAGGGGATGACACACATAAATACAGATCACATAACCAGGGTCCATTCTTCCCAACAAGTAGATGAGAACAATAAGGCAATTGTATAGCCTTACAATGGGGAGAAAATCTTGTTATTTAAAATAAGCTCTTGGTCAAACAAGGACTGCCCCCCACCAGAACACATCGGTCATTGGCTGCAAGCGCTGATCTGATTTTGATCGGCTGCTGTTTTTCCAGCATTTCCATTCGTCAGAAACTGGACATCAGGCCTGCTTCTGTCGGACAGGCTGCTTTCACACGCGGGTCAAATGTTCGATACTGGGCCCATGTGTACCAGGTTTAAATCTGCACTGCGAAAGATACCCAGCATTATTGTTTATTAAAAGCACCCTCATTTATTTTTTATATCAAATAGGGGAAAAACCTTCACTATGCGATTTAAACTGTTTGTGACAAGTTTTTTAATGTGTGAGTAAAAGTGTAGTGCTATTTTTGCGAACAAGTGTATAAAGATGAACCATAAACACCTATGTGTATATCATGTGAATGAACCATGTGATTAATAAAAGTTCAGAGAAAAAAAAAAGGGGATAATTCTTAATCTCAATGGGAAATATATAGCTTGTAAATAGTCCAGAGAGAAGAAATGATCACCACAGCACTATATGCACAGTACGCTGTGAGTGTGTAACCTTGGCCCAAATGTTTAGATTTGAGCCATATATTAATTGATAGAATCTTTATAAATTTATTATACCAGCTATTTATATATATTAGCAAGTACTTCTGTTTTTACAACCGGAAATGACGTGACATCGTATCCATTTCCGGTGCCACCTCCATTCAATTTGGGGTCATTTTACCTATATAAGCGGTGTGTGTATGATGGGGTCCATACCCCAGATGATGGCTTATGAGTCTAAACTACTCGGGTGGACCTATCTATTCACATCGCTCAAGTACCTGTACTCCTTTTTACACACATTTATGACCATCTGAAATGTGAGTGTTTATTTCTTATTTTTAATTAAAATCCTTTCCATACGGTATCATGCTATGCAAAATGTTTTCATTTAATAAGCATGTTATATGGATACCGGACCTCTGCTTACATCTATGAATATATGACATGCCCACTGACGCTCTGACTGACCGAGGTGGAAAGACCTCTCTGGATCCAGGACCAGCTGTATATATTGGGTTCATTAACCAAAAAGCCTATCTCGACTTGAGTGGTATATGCCCCTCCAAGTCCGAGATTTCTGGTAAACCTCCTCTCAACTCATCCTTGGTGGCGGTGTTCCTTGGCATCCTCATTACACAAGAACTTTATATGTTTTATGTTTTACATTTTGTGTTGCAAGTTTGGCACTTCGTTTTTGGATCATTTCTTCAATCTGGACTATTTACAAGCTATATATTTCCCATTGAGATTAAGAGTTATCCCTTTTTTTTCTCTGGACTTTTATTAATCACATGGTTCATTCACATGATATACACATAGGTGTTTATGTTTAATCTTTATACACTTGTTCGCAAAAATAGCGCTACACTTTTACTCACATATACTATTTGCTTTTTATCTACAGCAGTGCTGGCTGCTTTATTTTGTGTTTTAGTTTTTTTCACAGTGCAGTATACCTTTTTCACTTATTACTAAGTTCTTTTTAATGAACCCTGATGTCTCACCCTTGAAGCTAATGCAGCCCAGATAAAAACGCACTAGCTTCTTCCCTTGCTTCAGCGGCCAGGAGAAGTGATGATATACAAGTTGCTTCTGGATTCTTTGCAGCTAGAGGAGATCAGCAGCTGGACGTTCACTATTATCCCTCCTTGCCACTCATTAACACCCGCCGTGGGGGTCCTGAACCTGCAAGGGGAACAGCAGAGCTTCACAACCGCAGGGAGGTTGCGCAGGGGGGGAACAGTTCTGGGTGTCAGAGAAAGTGATTGGGTGGCTGTAAAGCCGCCCAATCACTTTCATCAGAAAGATGACATACTGTGGTTGCAGTGAAATGGCAGTGAATTCCAGGCTAAACCTAACTAGTCTTTTTTTAAATAAATGTTATTGGGTTTTGAAAAAAATGTGCTAACCAGTCTTAAAAATGCTCCATCCCCCCCTCTTAACACCTATGCTTACTAACCCGTGTGAGAAAGATATATATACTGTACTTACCTATTTTCAGCTCACTCTGGTCCAGTCATGTGATCTCCGGTGTCAGTCAGTGGTGGCTGAAAGGGAGAGGAGAGAGCCCTTGAGAACAGCTGGTAATACTTAGGAGTGGGGACTTCACCCACAGGCTCCCATGGATCATCCATTGTGGGTGGTCCCCACATCTCCACTGCAGTTGAATCACGTGACAGGAGTGATGTAAAAATAGTAAATATATACACTATCTTTCTAACACAGGTTAGTCAGTATAGGTGATAAGAGGAGGGATGATGCATTTTCCATAGAATTCTTCTAGTTAGTCAAAAAATACAAAATAAAACCTAGACTAGTAGTTTGGTGGTTTGTGATATTCACTAGCTTTGAAAAATTTGCTTTGTAATTATTGTAATATATGATTCATAAAAAATACATATATGGCTAGGGTTAAATATGATGAAAAAGATTTAGATTTATGGTTGTCATCTCTCATGATGTTAAACAAAAACTGTGAAAATCCTGCTATATCTTTGCAAATGTCAATATTCATACCACCTTTTTTACTAAACTAGGATTGCTTGCCACATTTGACATTCTCAAATGGAGTCAAGGTAATAAAACAACAAAGTTAATTTACTAAAGGAGTAGTAATACAAATACCCAAACAAGTATAAAGGCATTATAAAATCAGAATTTATCTTCCACATGATTGAATACCGTATTTATCGGCGTATAACACGCACTTTTTTCCCCTTAAAATCAGGGGGAAATCGTGGGTGCGTGTTATACGCCGATACTCACCTATGCCCGGCAATCTCCGCTGACTGTGAGCGGAGCGGAGCGATCGCCGCCGAGATACACATAGCCGAGTGTATTCGGCTATACTCGGCTTTTCTCGGCTCCGCTCACAGTCACGCCCAGTCCCGCCATTGGACCTGTGATATGTCCATCATAGGGCGGGACTCGGCGTGACTGTGAGCGAAGCCGAGAAGAGCCGAATACACCCGAATACACTCGGCTATGTGTATCTCGGCTCCGCCCAGTCCCTGCGTTCTCAGCGGCGTTCGCCCCGCTCCGCCCTGTATCAGCGGGGATCTCGGCGGCGCCAAATTTAAATTCAAGGCTGCAATAAACACTGGGGGGGGGGGCAAGGCTGCAATGTGACAAGGCTGCACTGAACACTGGCAAGGCTGCACTGGACACTGGCAAGGCTGCACTGGACACTGGCAAGGCTGCACTGGACACTGGCAAGGCTGCACTGGACACTGGGCAAGGCTGCAATGGACACTGGGCAAGGCTGCAATGGACACTGGCAAGGCTGCAAATGACACTGGTAAGGCTGCATTTAAATGTAATTTTTTTTTTCTTAAACTTCCCTCCTAAAAGTTTTTTTCCCTAAAATTCCCTGCTAAACTTGGGGTGCGTGTTATACGCCGGCGCGTGTTATACGCCGATAAATACGGTAACTAAAGTGAACACAACTTTTCAGGGCCAACTGAACATTCCACTTATTGTTATTTTTTAAATAACATAACATACAACTTTTACACATTTGTAAATTGTAGTTTTTCTTATAGCAAATGTAGTCAATTAAAATGCACATCCCTTAGAGACCAATGTTATGGATTGTACATATTAGGTTTTCAAGTAGTGCATGCCAGAAATGCAGTTTGTGTTTAAAACCGTGTTTATGAAAGAACCTAATAAATTGGTACTAACTTAACTATTTACACGCAAGCATTATAGATCAGTGACCCTAATGGAGCTCTGACTAAATTAGAATAAGTGATCTGTCATTTCATTTATAGGGAGTTAATATTTTCCTCAGAATTAAATGCTAATGTAGTTGTGTTCTTTAAGTTTCCCAGTCATATAATTGGCTATTGAACTTCATAATTGCACATTACAAGTTTTTTTATTGATTACATACTCACCTTAAAAAGTTCAACCAGTGTTGATTATAAAACAATTATTGTTCTAAATAGGTAGTGAGTAAATGTTGTGCATTACTTGCATCAGTAAGTAAATAATTGTGCAAATGCTTGTCTATTTTCTGAGCATTGGTTGTTTAAAAGAAATTTCAGATTAGATCGTCTTGTATTTTCTGCCTGGTTAGAGGAGACTGTAGGTAAGAGAGTCTCATTAAAGTGGTGTCAGTTTTAATTAATTTTTAAGTATTGTGCTAAACAAATGAGAGAATAGCTTTGATCAGCACCTTCACCTGCAACATTTATCAGGCAGCTGATCTTTATCAACTATCCCAATGACAGTAAATCAAATGTGTTCTCCTTCTCAATCCATAAAACTAATGATTAAAGTGTCTATAAAATTTTCAATTCAAACTTAATTTAATTGTGTGTGAATAAGAAGTTCACTTGTGTGTTGAATGTGGTTTCACTTTTTTGGTTATTTGAAAGAGAATTCACTTGAAAGTGTATATCTTTATAAATGTTTTTAGTCAGCATATACAGTAGTTAGGTCCTCTGGAGCACAGCTATAAGTTATATTCTGATCTTCTTTACACACCATGGGTTTTATATAAAGACTGATAAATTAATAAAAAATGATCTGTTGAACTTTATATATGTTTTCTAGAAAATAAAATTACAATTAAATTGAATAGGTTATTTTTTTTTCCTCGTTTAACCACTTAAGAACCGCTGCACGACGATGTACATCGACAGAATGGCACGGCTGGGCACAAGGGTGTACAGGTACGTCCCCTTTAAGATCCCAGCCGTGGGTCGCGCGTCGTCCGCCGCCAGCGCGCTTGTGACCCGGTCCTGAGCTCCGTGACCGCGCCCGCGGGACCCGCGGACCCGATCACCGCCATTGTCCCACTATCGGGTCACAGAGCTGAAGAACGGTTAGAGGTAAGTGTAAACAAACCTTTCCCCGTGCTTCCTAGTGGCAGTGTCACTGATCGTCTGTTCCCTGTCATAGGGAACGACGATCAGTGATGTCACACGCCAAGCCACACCCCCTTCAGTTATAATCACACATTAGGTCACACTTAACCCCTACAGCGCCACCTACATGTTAACCCCTTCACTGCAGTGTCATTTTTACAGTAACATTTTTATAGCACTGATCGCTGTAAAAATGACAATGGTCCCAAAATGGTGTCAAAAGTGTCAGATGTGTCCGCCATAATGTCGCAGTCACGATAAAAAACGCTGATCGCCGCCATTACTAGTAAAAAAAAAAAAACAATAAAAATGCCATAAAACTATCCCCTATTTTGTAGACGCTATAACTTTTGTGCAAACCAATCAAAAAACGGTTATTGCAATTTTTTTTACCAATAATATGTAGAAGAATACGTATCAGCCTAAACTGAGAAAAACATTTTTTTTTGTTCTATTTTGTTCTATTTTTGTTTGCAGCGCAAAAAATAAAAACCGCAGAGGTGATCAAATTCCACCAAAAGAAAGCTCTATTTGTGGGAAACAAAGGACACATCGCATGACTGCGCAATTGTCAGTTAAACTGACGCAGTGCCGAATCGCAAAAAAAGGGGCCTGGTCCTTTAGCTACAAAATGGTCCGGGGCTTAAGTGGTTAAACTGTAAGGATAACATTTTTTTTTTTTTTTTTTTTTTACATTTTGCATCTGAATTAACTTACTGGTAATAGATTTTTTAATAACACAATAACATTGCACAAAGCTTACTTATAAACACATTAGCTGGAATATTAGAATGGTTATCATCTGATATTACCAATCTTGGCTGGATCAGGGGATAAACATTATTTCTTATAAATGTGCTGAATGTTACGTGTCTCCAAACAAATAAACTCTATTAAGGTGCAAATTGTCCAAAAATGCAGACAATGTGTAATTATTACAGTTTATTAAAATGCAAAGTACGATCAATAGAAAACAATCTGTGTAAACAACCAATCATATCCCTTTCATGCCTAATGCCGCGTACACACGATAGTAAATTCCGAAAAAAAAAACGTGGATTTTTTTCCAACGGAATGTTGGCTCAAACTTGTCTTGCATACACACGGTCACACCAAATTCCGACCATCAAGAATGCGGTGACAGACAACACTACAACGAGCCGAGAAAAATTAAGTTCAATGATTCCAAGCATGCGTTGAACTGATTCCGAGCATGCATGTTTTTTTTGCGAGTCGGAATTGCATACAGACAATCAGAATTTCCTCCAAGAACTTTTCTTGTCGGAAAATTTGAGAACCAGCTCGGAAATTCCGACAGAAAAATTCCGATGGAGCCTACACACGGTCGAAATTTCCAACCAAAAGCTCACGTCGGACTTTTCTTGTTGGAATTTCCGATCGTGTGTACCCGGCATAAGCCTATTTTTGACATTTGTTGCTTACAAGTTAAAATCCATATTTTTTGGTAGAAAATTACTTAGAACCCCCAAATATTATATATATATATATATATTAGCAGATAATCTGGAGAATAAAATGGCGACCATTGCAATATTTTTTGTCAAACTGTATTTGCGTAGCAATCTTTTAAATGCAATTTTTTAGGAAAAAAATACACTTTCATGAATAAAAAAAAAAAGAACAGTAAAGTTAGCCCAATTTTGTATAATGTGAAAGATTACGTTACGCCGAGTAAATAGATACCTAACATGTCATGCTTTGAAATTGCGCACACTCGTGGAATGGCGAAAAACGACGGTACCTAAAAATCTCCATAGGCGACACTTTTAAGAACATTTACTGTATTTATTGGCGTATAACACTCACTTTTTTACACTGAAAATAAGGGTAAACTGTGCCTGCGTGTTATACGCAGGGGGCTGTGGTAAGTTTTTTTCCTGAAACTTCCCTCTTAAAGTTAGGGTGCGTGTTATAAGCCTGTGTGTGTTATACGCCGATAAATACGGTAGTTACAGAGGAGATCCAGTGCTAAAATTATTGCTCTCGCTCTGACGATTGCGACAATACCTCACATGATTTGATTTGATTTGAACACCATTTACATATGCGGGCACGACTTACGTGTGTGTGATATTTGCTACGCGAGCTCGCGGGGATGGGGGCGCGTTAAACATTTTTTTTTTCTTATTTATTTTATTTTCTTATTTATTTTATTTATTAGTTTTTTTTTTACTGTGTCACTTTTGAAAAAATAATATTGATCACTTTTATTGCTGTCACAAGCAATGTAAACATCCCTTGTGACAGGTGGTAACAGGTACTGTTTATGGAGGGATCGGGGGTCTAAAAGACCCCAAATCCCTCCATTGCACTTCAAAGTATTCAGATCATCAAAAACGGCGATTCTGAATATTGTAATTTTTTTTTTAAACTGCACCATTGGCAGTCAAGTAAACCGGAAGTGACGTTGTGACATTGCTTCCGTGTTTACACGAAGGAGACTGGACTGAAGCCGTTTCTGGCTTACTTCCAGCCTCACTCTAGCCGGCGAAAGTGCCGGATCGTGCATCGGGTCTCCCATGGGAAGAGCGGGGGCTTTTAGCCGCATCGGTTGTTATCCCTGTGTGATGGAGTTGATAAAATGACTATATTATGTCTATGTTATCCCTCTCTTTTAACCACTCATATATTGTTATTTTCTTTTCTTCTTTATTATTTTTATTGTTTCTTTTCTTTCTTGTTGCGATATATATATATATATATATATATATATATATATATATATATATATATATATATCCTAGTAATGACGTAACAAGCCAGCAGTATTTTTCTTGACTAAAGTATGACAGGCAGAGTGTATTCACTCCTTACTCCTTACCCCCTCCTTTCTGCCCCTCCCACCGTGCAAAGCAAAAGGCTGTGGAGCTCTGGAATGCAGCCTCGTGGCAAAAACAGATGTCGACAGGAAAAGGACCATATACAGATGAACCAATAATATACTCACACATGTGATGACGTTTGCTTATGTCACTTTGTTTATATAAGGGGCTGTAACCATGAATAAAGGCCTGTTGATGAGAGAGAGCTCATACTGACCGGTGTGTCCCAGTGTGATCCTTTTTGCATGCATGCATTCACATCACTTTGAATTTGGGTCAGAGGCAGAATAGAACATACATTCTGGTTTTGGGTCAGAAGAAATCTATTACATTTAGGCTACCCAACGTGGACCCTAGATTGTGGTCTGCAAGTAGCCAACCCAGAGAACTGCTAGCGAATTGAGGCGTGACTGACGGAACGAGGCCTGATCAACTTCGAAACACAGTAAGAGAAGAGTGTTATATTCCTTACCTGTGCGATTCCTCCTCGGTTACCCTCACTTTCGCTCACAGCCGTCTGCTGCTTCAGACCGCCAAAGACAGGTAAATTCTTGTCCAGGGCCGATTTAATAAGAACCTGTCGACCTATTCTGCCCCCTAAAATTTTATGTTAATGTTATGTTATGTTCTGTTTTGACTTGAATGTGGCTATTTCAGCGGATTTCTGTATGAGAAGGGGGAGACACAGTTACCTTGCCAGCCTTTGTACAAAGATACTGGTTCAAAGAAAGTGTTGCGGAAATAAATAGAGACACAGTTACCTTGCCAGCCTCTGTTCAAAGGTACTGGTTCAAAGAGGGTGTACGGAAATAAATAGAGACACAGTTACCTTGCCAGCCTTTGTACAAAGATACTGGTTCAAAGAGGGTGTACGGAAATAAATAGAGACACAGTTACCTTGCCAGCACCTGTAAAAAGTCCCTGGTTCATAGAGGGTGTACAGAAATAAATAGAATATATATATACAGCATGTATATGGACACAGGGATTCCTCGTTAAGTCTAATGGACTTGATTGAGAGAGGGCGTCAAAATATATATATATATATGTATAAATACACCTCACTATTGTGAGAGTGAGGGAATATGAACTAGGAAGGTTCGGGGATAAATATTACCTCCATACAGACAGAAGGGCTGAAATAGTATGTATGTATGTCATGTGCTACACTGTGTTTGTGGATTAATTATTCTAATGTTGGTACGTGAAGGTGGATGGGGTTAAATTATTTACAGTCAACGTCCATTATAGTGTAAACCTTAAAAGATCATTTTTTTGGGGACAGGAGCAGAGAGCAGGCTGGGCCCCCACCTTTGTGTTACACTGAAATACATTCCTGAGCCCTGCTTGTCAGCTTCCTCCCAGTCTTGACTGCAAAGATAAAATAAGTCTCCCCCCACTTTTGTAAAGGAGGGGCTAGTGCTCCTTTTTTTAGAAAAAAAAAAAGGAAACAGTAGAGACAGAACAGTAATAAGGGAAGGGGTGCGAATGGGACAAAATCTCACTAGACCGGGTGAGGGCAGCTTAGCTTATGACCTAGTGGTACAGCAGGAAGGGGAACAGAATGTGAAAGGATGGAAAAAATTAATGAAAGTTACTGGGATATGCAGTAATGGTGGTCGTTTGCATCCGGAACGATGGAGAGTTGTGTTGATTGAAAAGAAAGGATTGTTGACAAAGAATAATTTAGTCTCAAAAGCAGAAGCCTGGTTCAGGGTAGCGAAGGGGTTAATGAACGAGGGGTGGGTGGAACAGGAAGTACAGAACAAGGAGAGATTAATGTATGTATATCATAAAGGAAAACACCTGCTCCCACCCTATGATGGTGGCCCCAAGTGGGCATGTGAGGAATGTGGGAGGTCCAGACTCCCACACTCTGACCGCCCTGGGCTCTGCCCCGAATGCAGTTGTAAGTTGGATGACCTCCTACGGAAGTCTCTCCCTCCCCTTGCAAACAGGCCTTCCTCCAGCCTCACCATCCCAGCCATCCCAACCCCTCTACTCCCTGTGCCCTGTATTGAATGCAGATGGCAGCTTTTACTGCCCACCAGTCATTGCCCCAGTGATGCCTTCAATACCGGGTTCAGTAACCCAACCATCTGTTGCTTTTGCCCAACATGCCCCAGTGTCAGGACCCCGTCACTCTACCCCGGCTGGGGCACTGGCACCTCCCGCAGAAGTACCACCACTGCCCTTAAGCCAACCTTCCTATGCCAACCCACTGAGTACAATTTGGGACGGTCCTGACAAGAGGGGTAGGTTACAGGACCTGCGGGACCTGATAACCTGGAAATCGGGGCCCGGCCGCCCACAGCCGGACGCTCCACTCAAGTATGCCTCCTCTTTACCCCCTCGCAAGCATCCACCTTAGTAGTTTCCCTCCCTGACCCCGAGCGGCAGCCCATGCCGGTCTACCGTCAGATTGCACAAATCCAAAAGACATACATGTCGGCATGGAGGGACTTAGCCAGCTTATGCGAAATAAAAGCAGGTGATGCCTATTGGCCCATCATGGAGAAACATTTTAACAATGCCCGGTTGGAGAGCGAGGTCTCATATAACTCTGGGGTTGTATTTTGTGACCAGTTGCAGGAATGGGCTAGAGGCAAATTAGCAGATCAAGCACCTAGCATACATGATGTGAGGTAGGACCTGTTGGAGTCAGTGGAAAATTTTACATAAGACTCACTCGGGTCTTTACAGATCTAGGATTCTCTTTGCATAACAAAGCCCATTAGCCCATTATCTCATGCTATCAAGTGCTTTCGTAGCGGGTTTGAAAGAACCGATATGGAAGGGGCTGATAGTGGCCCGACCAGAGTACAAGATATTGACCTTAGAAGCCCTATTGCCTGTTGCAAGAGGTCTGGAAACACAACACCCACTCAAGGATGTGACCCCCTTACTGACTGTGACTCCCACCCCGCCAATGACTGTGACTCCCACCCCGCCCCAGAGACCCCCTGTTGTCTGCTTCAATTGCGGTACACCGGGTCACTGCAGGAGGGACTTTAGGGCCCCCAGACAGCCTATAAGATACCCCCTCCAATATGACCAGAGGTATGTTCAGCACCCAAACTTCGGGTATGATCAGCACCCAAACTTCAGGTATGATCAGCACCTGAACGCCAGGGCTTTTCCTCCTCCTCCCCGGCTGGAGCAACCGGAACTCCTCGGTTAGGGGAGTGGCAAACCTGTGTCCTCTGCCTCCTCCACTTCCCTACCGATGATGGCCATTTCCACCCGGTCGGCGGGGGGACCTCTAGCAAACATTATGATTCCTATAGAGGGACACCCCACCCATTTTCCCGTGGACACAGGCGCAGCCCATAGCGTGCTATGGGAGGCAGAAACAACAGATGCCTCCTACTTATCGTCAATAGATGTGTCTTGTGTGGGAGTGGACGGAATAAACACGATCCAGCCCCCACACAAGACCACTACAGGTGGGCACTTCCCCGGCATTGTTATCTAGATTTGTGGTCTCGAACACCTGTCCCCTCAATCTACTGGGGGCAGATGTTCTTTCCAGGCTTCAGGCCTCTATCTCATTTAATGCCGATGGGTCCATCTCCGTATCCACTGCCCTGAGTGAGGGAGACACGTCAGCATTGTGTTCCCTCCCCATACTGATGACCCTGCAGGTCTCACCAACCCCTATCCCAGAAAATTTCCTTGACCAAATACCGTCCCACCTCTGGTCCACCGGTCCGGAGGATGTAGGTAGATTGTCAGTCCCCGCAGTAGTGGTCCTTCTGAAACCAGGGGCTGTTCTTCCCAGAAGGGCCCAATACCCACTTAAACTGGTCCAGACTCAGGCGATTACCGAGCAGATAAAAAGTCTTGCTGGGGAATGGTGCCTTAATACCCTGTACTTCCCCGTGCAATACCCCTCTGTTTGCAGTTAAGAAGAAGACCCCCAAGGGCCAACTGGACAAATTTCGGCTAGTACAGGACCTTAGAGCAGTGAACGAGGCCACCATTTTGGAGACACCACTTGTCCCGAATCCACACACTCTTCTGTCAGGGGTGCCCCCGTCTGCAAAGTTTTTCACTGTCATAGATTTAGCGAATGCCTTAAACTTCGGATATTGTCCTGGGCCATCCTCTTATGCTGCTAGCCCCTCACGATATCTCTGCCATTCTGAATCAGGTCCAACCCAAGCATTTATCCTCTGCCCGCCACCTCCGGTTACAATGCAATCTACTCATGCCTGACAATGTGATGCTACTTCGATGCCAACAACTCAACCCTGCTACTCTCCTTCCTCTTGTCCAAGATTGCTTTGAACTCATGAAGGCGGAAACCACCCATCTACCCTCTGACCTGGATGCCCCGATCCCATTGCCTCAACTCACCTTGTATGTTGATGGCTCCAGATTCACAGATTCATCCGGCAATTTACACACAGGATATGCAGTTACCACAGAGACTATAGTTATGCAAGCTGCCTTGCTCCCAGCATCCATGTCTGCTGAAGAGGCTGAGCTCCATGCCCTTACAGTAGCCTGCCAGCTTGCAGAAGGACGAACAGAAAATATCTACAACGATTATGCTGCAGACCAAGAGAAAGCAACATGGAGCAAGATGGGAGCAGTACGGGTGAATGATCTTTGGACTGTAGGAACCCACCCATGTCTCCCCAGAGCTTTGTACCCAGCTGTGGCACAATGGGCCCATGGAGCAACCCATCTCTCAAAGACTTTGATGACCTCACTTATAAACAAACATTATGTAGCTCCAGGAATAACTACTTTAACTAATCAATACTGCAAGTCCTGCCACACTTGCCTAGCATGCAACCCCCGGAAGGCTAGAGAAACCACTCCCGAAACACTCAGCTTGACCGCTCTACCCCTGCCAAAGAGTGGCAGATTTGAGTATGCCCTGGTGGTGGTAGACATGTTCTCAGGATGGCCCGAGGCTTATCCAGTCGCAAATCAGACAGCGAAAACCATGGCTAAGAAATTGCTTTTGGAGGTGGTTTGCAGATATGGGGTACCCGAGGTGATAGAGAGTGATCAAGGCCCTGCGTTCACTGCTACAGTCACAAAAGAAATATGGTTGGCCCTAGGTACCACATTGGCGTATCACCCTCAGAGTAGTGGGAAAGTGGAAAGAATGAACCAGACACTTAAAACCCGAATGCTAAAAATGGCCAAGGACATAGGTATGTCCTGGCCAGAAAGCCTGCCAATAGCCTTATTCAGCGTACGGTATTCCCCAAGGGGGAAGCATTCTTTATCCCCTTTTTAAATCTTGTTTGGAACAGCCCCTAGATTAGGTTGTTATTACCCACAACAGTTGCAATTGAAGTCTGATACTTTGATAGATTATGTGACTTCTCTTTCAAAAGAATTAACAAATATCCATGCACGAGTATTTACTTTCATTCCAGATCTTGATCTAGATACCGGTACTCACAGAATACTTCCTGGTGACTGGGTGATGGTTAAGAAGTTCCTCCGAAAACATTCCCTGGAGCCAAGATATGATGGTCCATTCCAAGTGTTGCTGACAACAGCCACTTCAGTTAAGTTGGCCGGAAAGAACACTTGGATACACGCTTCCCACTGCAAAAAGGCTCCAGTTCCTGAGGACCGTGCACCACCCGCATCAGAATGAAACTATATATTTTTTTTCTTATAGCAACTGTACACACACAGGAGGTGGCTATCAAACAAGTAGATGTGTAACACAATTCTGGTATAATTCATCAAACACACATGTAGCTACCTTCATATTTGATTACTGTACTATAATCTCCTTCCCTCCATTCGACTGGCAGTGTAACGTGTACCGGCCACAGATCGCGTCCGGAACCATATATATATATATATATATGTGTCACAGACGACTGTGACTACTGAGGATCTGTGGGTTGGAATACAGGGGATGACTGGGGATATAGGCCACAGGGTGCCCTGAACAAGAAAGACAAATATGGAGAGTCATTACTCAGCAGACTGACCTTATTAAAAACAGGCACATGGTCAAGTGATGGGAGGACGGGACATAGCATGAAACTCACCCTAACCATAAGGAATACCAGTCCTATGGATGCAGGCACATATGTTATGGGGGTACGGTATGATGGGGAGAATAGGGGACCAATAGGACAGTTCCAACTTAAAGGCATGTATAATTCATCTGAATGGCAGGCCCTTCAAACAGCAAGCAATCCCTTTAAACCACAAGTACGTATGCGCACCCTAGGAGATATGGTGGCCATAGCTAATCCCACATTTGAAGACACGATGGCAGCAGAGACTGGTTTCTCGGATGTCAACCTGTGGCTCGAATGGATGAGGTATAAGGCAGGGAAACATAACAGGTCCAACTGTTATGTGTGTGGTGGAGCTAGACCCCATTTGGGAACAGTGCCATTAAACATACCTCCCACTCAGGAGGAGTGCTTTCTGAGCCTGTTCACCAATACTTCCACTGACTACTCCCAGTGCGAAACATGGAAAAGAGAATATCCCATAGTAACCAAGACATCCAAGCCCGGAGAGGGTATCACCATATATCCCGGTAATTACACATGTTATAGGAACTACCAGGGAACAGGGAAGTTCTTGGGGAACTTCTCTATGGGATACCGTGCCTCCCACAGCAGTGTATCCACAGATCTGGTGCAGGGTCAAACTCAATCTTTGGGAGATGTGTATTGTATCTGTGGGGACATGAAGATTAGGACTATGTTAACAGACCAATGGACAGGGGAATGTGCACTTGCCAAGTCATAATGCCCCTGCACATCTTTTTGGGAGGTGACCCAGTAGCAGAAGGAGAGCACTCATCCGAATCCAGCAGGAAGCGCAGAAGTGCCCCATCTGGTAGTTTTGACCCCCATGTATATATAGATGCCATAGGAGTCCCAAGGGGGGTCCCAGATGAGTTTAAAGCCCGAGACCAAGTAAAGGCAGGTTTTGAGTCCCTGATTCCCATAATCACTATAAATAAGAATGTAGATTGGATTAATTATATCTACTATAACCAACAGAGGTTCGTTAACTATACCAGGGATGCACTCCAGGGTGTAGCTGAACAACTAGAGGCCACTTCACAAATGACTTTCCAAAATTGTATGGCCTTAGACATGATTTTAGCTGAGAAGGGGGGTATGTGTAAAATGTTACCTGGGACAAGTACATGTTGTACATTCCGGACAATACAGGCCCAAATGGTAAGGTAACCTTGGCCATTAAAAAATTAGAGGATCTCTCAAAAGAGTTAAAAAGAAATTCAGGGCTGACCGATCCCTGGGACCAGTATTTTGGGTGGATGAGTGGGTGGCAACGCATTTGTACTCAAATAGGCATAGCAATTTTGGTGGTGCTTACATTAGTTGCGATAGTGGTTTGCTGTATTCTTCCCTGTATGAAGAAGCTGTTAGGAAAGGCGGCTAAAGAGGTAACCCCTACCTTTTTGAATTTGGGTGATATTAGAGATCCAATGAAGGAGGAGGAAGAGGGACCGTATGCTCCACTGCAGTCCTTACCTGTTAATAATACATACAACATTCTCAAATGATAAGGGAAAGAATAGTACTTGACTGTTCTCCTGACAATTTCGTCGAAAGAGGACACTGAGCAAGCCATGTCTGACTTCTATGCGAGATGCAAAAAAAATCCTGATGTCGGGAGGGCCAAGTAAGGCCATACAGCATAGGGACAGTACTGATAAAATAGTAATGGACTGTGATGGAGTTGATAAAATGACTATATTATGTCTATGTTATCCCTCTCTTTTAACCACTCAAATATTGTTATTTTCTTTTCTTCTTTATTATTTTTATTGTTTCTTTTCTTTCTTGTTGCTATATATATATATATATATATATATATATATATATATATATATATCCTAGTAATGACATAACAAGCCAGCAGTATTTTCTTGACTAAATTATGACAGGAGTGTATTCACTCCTTACCCCCTCTTTTCTGTCCCTCCCACCATGCAAAGCAAAATGGCTGCGGAGCTCTGGAATGCAGTCTCGTGGCAAAAACAGATGTCGACAGGAAAAGGACCATATACAGATGAACCAATAATATTCTCACACATGTGATGACGTTTTCTTATGTCACTTTGTTTATATAAGGGGCTGTAACCCTGAATAAAGGCCTGTTGATGATAGAGAGCTCATACTGACCAGTGTGTCCCAGTGTGATCCTTTTTGCATGCATTCATGCATTCACATCACTTTGAATTTGGGTCAGAGGCAGAATAGAACATACATTCTGGTTTTGGGCCGGAAGAAATCTATTACACCTGAAGAGCAGACCGCCCACTCTAAAAAACGGTACTGGGATGATGCATGCAGCTGCATGCATCATCCCGGTATAACCCCTTAAACCCGAAGCCGCATATGTAAGTACTATCAGTGCTAAGGGGTTAAAACATGAAAAAATAAAAAACATCAATCCAGTGTATATATCTCTCTCCCAGACTGTTATGGGCTGTACCCCTGATAATATCATTACGATGAAACATGTAGGGCGGAGCTTCACTGATCCAGGAGAGAGAGTGTTCATGAGTGAGCTGACATCTTCTTTTACCTTTTCCCACAGAACGACTGTTTCTGCACTGATTTGAAATGTGAGGGGAGGTGGCGGCTTGGTACTTATTTTAGCAGTAAAGCCTCGTACACACGACCGGTTTTCTCGTCAAGCAACAACAAGAAAACTGTTGGGAGAGCTTTCTTGCCAAGAAAACCATTCGTGTGTATGGTTTCTCATAGAGAACACTGCTGGGAATCTCGACGAGAAAAATAGAGAACCTGCTCTCTATTTTCTCGTCAGGATTCTCGTCTGTCTTTTTCCCGAAGAGAAAACCGGTCGTGTGTATGCTTTTCCGAGTCTTAAAAAATCGCGCATGCTCAGAATCAAGTATAAGACGGGAGCGCTCCTTCTGGTAAAACTAGCGTTCATAATGGAGATAGCACATTCGTCACGCTAAAACGAACTGAAAGCACAAAGACTGAAAAGCGCGAATCGTCTCTCCCCAAACTTTTTCTAACACGCGGTAACATGAGATCAACAAAAGCAGCCCAAGGGGTGGCGCCATTGGAATCGAACTTCCCCTTTATACTGCCGTCGTACGTGTTGTACGTGACTGCGCTTTACAACGACGAGATTTTGAATTGACAGTGTGTATGCAAGGAAAGCTTGACAAGAATCTCGTCAAGCTTGACAAGAATCTCGTCGAGAAAAACAACGGGTTTTTTTACGCCAAGATTCTCGGTCGTGTGTACGAGGCTTTAATCTGGCTCTGTATTGTGAGTGTACTTTATGCTTTTAATCAATATATATTTTTTAAGGGTTACGGTCAAGGGTTTTGATGCTTTCTTCTGGTTTTTTTAGTTGATCTTTGGTTTGATTGTCCTGTCACTTACTGATCTATCATATATACACCTGCAGCAGCCAGCTAATGTCCCAGATTGTATTAGGGTTTCATTGGTCCTTATAATAAACGCCTAGATTTAAAGTGAGCATATGTCTTTTGAGGATTGCTGGTTTCCATTTGTTTGTTTCTGAGATTTACACAGACCTACCTAACAGCAGAAACAGGTTGGTGTCATGAGTTTGTCTGCTGCCATTGAGTTAAACTGCTAGGCCTCCAGCCCAAAATTAGACAGTAAAAAAGAAAAGCAGCAGATTTATTAGCTCATCTCTCTGTCACTCGTTTTTGCCCTTCTTCTATCAGTTTGGGTTCTGCTGTACAGGGAATTACAAGCGGCTGATATTAATTCTAATTCAGGTTTATACACTAGTTGTGGGAAATGTATCAAAACGGTAGCAGTCTGAATCTGGAGCAATTCAGCATTTAGATTATATCTGCAGCTTGTTCAGTTAGGTTTTCAGCATAATCTGGCTGATCAAGATTTGATAAATTCCCCTCATGGGGCTTTATTCACAAAAGCATCACGCATACCATATTTAGATGGCAAGACACATTTTTCCTAAATATCGCATTCGATCCTGAAACTGTCAATTCACTATACCGTTGCAGTATTTACCACAAAATGCTCAAAACCATCAGTAAATGGGGTTAAAGCCAATTCACAGAAGGAAATAAATAATTGAATGCATGTGGTAATTAAAAACTAGTGGTCCAGGTATGCGGTATTTACGGAATGTAAAAATATAATAGGCAATTTTGAGTAGTCTCTGTCTTTTTGGATCAGTTCTCCCAACTGTAATGCATATAAACCTAAATATGGAAATATAGAAATCATTGGGGTTGATTCACTTAAAGTATAACGAAAAGAAAAACTTTTTTTTTGGATAGAGTGGAGGTGAATGAGAACACCTGTCAGGTTTTTATTGCCTGTTCCTCCATCAAAGAGATTCATCCTCTCTATTTCTCCTGTTTACTATTATCATTGAATGTAAAAGAAAATCCCAAATTTTGCATTGTCCCCAAAAAATTAATAGAGGGGAAATCTTCCTATGGGACACAGATGGCAAAAAAAACAAAAACTGACACAGGTTATAACCCTCTCTTATGCCGCGTACACACGATCGGAATTTCCGACAACAAATGTTTGATGTGAGCTTTTGGTCAGAAATTCCGACCGTGTGTAGGCTCCATCGGACATTTGCTGTCAGAATTTCCGACAACAAATGATTGAGAGCTGGTTCTCAATTTTTCCGACAACAAAAGTTCTTAATACTAGTAATTAGTACTTAATTTTTCTCGGCTCGTCGTAGTGTTGTACGTCACCGCGTTCTTGACAATCGGAATTTCCGAGCAACATTTGTATGCAAGACAAGTTTGAGCCAACATCCGTCGGAAAAAAAAAACACGGTTTTGTTGTCGGAAATTCTGATCGTGTGTACGTGGCATTACTCTATCCAAAATGAAAAAAAAAGTTGTGCCTATAGTTCTAATTTAAAACAAATAGACTGTGAAATTTGCAAGTTGCTCCAGAGCTTAGTAAATGAGGTAAAGCTTCATTTAACAAACAATACCCAATCACGTGCAAGCAAAAAATATATATATATTTTTGCTTGCACATGATTAGATGATGGAAGTAAGCAGAGTTTTACATCATTTACTAAGCTTTGGAGTAACTACACTTACAGAGTCCTCAGTCTGTACCTTCGGTAAATCCACCGCATTACATGTAGTAAAATATACTTTTTTCTCCTGTAATATCACCAGAGTGTATACAGTACAGGCATATACATCATTTGCTGCATACATAATACAATGTACATGCATATCACAATGGTCTTGTTAGAACATATGTCATATTCAGTGGGAATACTTTACTTATTCACAATAAGTTTTAGAAATACAATATCTTTGGTTCAAAAATTCGCATGACAGAATGGGATTATGAATAGACAAGTATTCTTACAAAGGTGTGGAACTTAAGCTGTTAGCAGAAGGATGTCATCAATTTGAAGGTTTGACAGATGGATAACAGAGTGACACTTTCAAGAACATTGAACAATGACAATGGCTGTTACCTAACAAGACAAAACAGACCTGTCTAAAGATATAGCAATGACTTTGCCAAATATCATAGCAAAAATGACTTTAAAGCAGGGTTTCCTAACTAGGGATCCATGGAAGCCTAGGGTTCCTCCAGAGGTTACCAGGGGGAAAAAAATCACACACACACACACACACATATATATATATATATATATATATATATATATACATATATATAAATACCCTTCTTCCATCAATAAAAATGACAATGTTGTATTTTTTATTGGTGGAAGAAGGGTATTTATATATGCGTGTGATTTTTGATACTACTTTCATTCAATATTTGACATTTTTAAAGATATTTTGTATTTATTTAATTTACAGTGCCTTGAAAACATATTCATACCCCTTGAAATTTTCCATATTTTGTCATTTACGTTTTTGGTTGTACCATGACAAAATGTTGAAAATTTCAAGGGGTAGGCATACTTTTTCAAGACACTTTAACTTAGTTGTTTTTGATACACCATGTGTGTTCTGTGAAAGCAGCTTCCCTTTGACTGACATTCTAGTCAGCCATTTTTTTGTAATAATACATATGCTGCAGGGACCACACTGACTTAGTGAGTTGGCAAATTTCTATTTCTTTATTAGCACTAAAAACTGACAAGGGTTCTAATTCTTCTACACCGTATCCATCCCACTGAATATCACATGAGATAAAATACTGCATTGTTTTATAAACACCTTGCTTAACCACTTCGCGCCCGGGCCATATGAAAAAGACGTCCGCAAAGCGGTCGTCAATTGCTGATAGGACGTCTATGGACATCCTCCCAGTCACTTCCACGATGCGCGCCACCGCGGGCGCGCATCGGGAAAAAGCTGTGCCCGCTGTGTCAGGCGGGTTCCGATGCGCGTGCCTGGCGGCCGCGATGTCCGCCAGGTACGAGCGATCGGCTGTCACAGAGCCAGGGACGTGGATCTCTGTATATATATTTATGTATATATATATATATAAATACTATCATGTTCAACTGCCATCTAGTCTAGTGTCAATGGCTAACTTTTATCAGAAACTAAAATATTTTACAATTGCAGTACTCATTTACAAAACTGCTATTTTAATAGCAACAGAATTTTAAGATGATAGTGGAGCATACTTAATGTGGAGCATACTTAACTCAAGATACAATAACAGCCATAAAGAGAGAGCTGGATATTGATAATTATCTACCAATCATGTTTGCTAAGTGGATCTAATCTGTCTTTAGCAAAGAATTGCCACTGAATATTTTAAGGGGGGTGAGATGGGGACTCCAGAAATCACACTTTGGGCTCGATTTGCAAGGTAATTTGTAAATTTACTAAAAAGAATGCAATACAAAATTCACAAATGCCTATATTCAGCTGGGATGTAAGCATATGCAAGTTGATTAAAGTCAAGCACACATTCCATTGGTTGTAATAACCTAATTCCAATCATACATATTCTCAACACAGCCACATTTTTTAAAACTGAGTACAATCACTTATTTAATGTTTTGATTCAGTTTTAATTTGGAATAATAATTTTTTTATTACAAGCTAGGACTTGCCATTTTTATACATGGCAATGGGAAATTCTCTAGATCCACAGAGACTAGAGTGAAAAAAGTGCTCGGATATATTTTTAGAAACATGGTGCATGCTGGTTGGTCATGCTGAGACTTGTAGTTATGCAGAGCCAATAGATACACATATGAAATATAATGTAACTTCATATTTTAAAAGATAAGTATGAAGGTCAGTGCAATTATTGGACTTGTTGTTTCAAAGAGGCAATGGGGAGGCCAGTGAAGAATGCTGGCTTTAAGAGCTCCAGACCATATACAGGTTAATTAGGTTTACATTAGAACAACTGAACAGGTAAGCTCTTAGCATAAAATTGTACATAGTCAAGGTCAGAGGCATAACTACGAGAACCTTCAGGGCCCCAGTGCAAGAAACCATGGAGGGCCCCCCTGACCCCATCTTTCCTCCGAGCCCGGGGACCTTGCTATTGATCCTGGGGCCCTTTACTCCCATCACAGGGCTCTTTATTATGAACCTGCAGAAGTTTCCCTTTACATCTGAGCCTGCAGAGTTCCCCTTTACATCTGAATCCGCAAAGTTCCCTTACACTGTAAGGGGGATCTCTGTTGACTCTAGAATGTAAAGGGGAACCCTAATTTAAGGGGAGACTCTGATGTAAAGAGAATGATGTGGACTGTAGTGTAAAGGGGGACTCTGATGTAAGGGGGTCGCTGCTCACCAAAGTGCCCCTTTCATCAGAGTGCAAAGAGCACCCCTTACATTAGAGTATTCACTGGGAGACAGGAGATAGAAGGGAGGGGGAAGACTTCCTTCACAGTGAATTGATGGTGAGCTCATTCAGGCCATGGCACCTTTCCTCATCTGGCTGTTGGGCTTCAAACTTCCCACCCACACTCCCCCTTCTCTGAGGCACAGCACTGCCTGGGAGTGTGGGCGGGGAAGATACAGGAAGAGAGGGGTGGGAGGAAGAGAAGCTCATCAGCTCTTTCTCTCCATTCTCATCCATGTAAGAGAGGGGTAGGGGGAACTGTCAGTGCTGGCTCTGGGCTGCTTGAGAGAGGCACTGTCAGTTTAGAGCCCTGCAGCCAGCAACCCAGCTGGGGAGCCACCGCCTTGGCTTCTAAGGCCCCCACATTGGCAGAACACCCGTGCCTAGTCACAAGTGCGACCTTTGCAACCCTCATAGTTCTGCCACTGGCCAAGGTCATACAGTAAATGTATGTCTATTACTGGGATATGCAATTAGCGGACCTCCAGCTGTTGCAGAACTACAAGTCCCATGAGGCATAGCAAGACTCTGACAGCCACAAGCATGACACCCAGAGGCAGAGGCATGATGGGACTTGTAGTTTTGCAACAGCTGGAGGTCCGCTAATTGCATATCCCTGGTCTATTATGTATACATTTATCTGGCCTTCCCAGATGCAGCTAACCTACTTTACTAATAGGGATAAGAAGGTATAAGGGTCAGCTAAGGAGTGGAGTGTAAACAAGAAACAAGCTGGGGGTAGTGTTTTAATTTATCAGAACTAAAATTCAACACGTCATGGCCAACAAATGTTCAACAGAGATTGTTGGACTCTCAGAAGATTCCGTCTGCTCAGTGATCTAAGAAAATGGGTTCTGTGCCATATTTTTCTGCATCTCTCGCAGGAGAGTCAACAACTACCACTGGTGAAACAGATGGCCACTTAAAACCTTGACAGGCTAAATATCAGAGTAAAAGCTCAAAAGGTAAAATGTTTTCTCCCTGAGAGATAGACATAGCAAGTGGGTAAGGCAACTTGCAAGCTTCTGCTCATAAATAAAATTTAAATAATCAGTAGCTTGCTGCATGCTTTTTATTTGAATTGACATATTTTTAAAAATGTCTTGATATACTTAGATCCTGCTCCCACTGTATTTTACATGGAGTGGTACAATAAATTTAATTTTATGTCCTTTTGTCTTTTTTTTCTGGACTATTTCACACCTTTTCCATACACCATTTGTGCTTCTATATTGCAACTATTTGCCAGTATGGACAGATGCAAATTTCCCATGGTATTCATTATCCTGTGTAAGAAAATATTACTATTTTTTCTAAATATTTCTTCATACATATTTTTATTAGTTTTATCAGGTGTATGTATTGGTTTCCATTGAAATTATTTTTCTTATTTTTGTAACAGTAATTGGCAATAGCAATTTAAGCATCAAAGTTTTTTCTTAGCTCATGCGTGAAGAATTTTAGCCTGATTAATGACAGCTATGGAACCTTTCCTTATTCACTAGGCAGCACTAATTTGCAAGGTAAAACAATATTAGCAAATTGTTAATGATCCATGAAACTGTTCCAAAGACTCAAATATCGAACTAAGAAATTTCCTACCACTAAAGGTAGTTTGTTATACTGCATATAAAATCTAAAGATTGAAAGATTTTTTTATGAACATAAATAAATGTATAATCATGATTGCTAATGAAGTTATTCATCAATGTCCAAGCTTTGACAGATTCTGGATATCTTTGACCACTTTCCTTTTGATCCTTATAATATACAATTTTCTAATTTATAACTAAATGTCTCATTTATTTATCTAGTTTTTCCAAGTATGTGTTTGTGCAGTAGCAACACATTTTTTGTTATCTATAACAGAGCTCTAGGCAAAAAATCCCAAAAATCTATAATATTTTTAACTGTTGTACCTTCTAAAGATTTTGCAATTTTGTTTAATTTCATTCTTGTGATATGCAAACATCTGATAATCAGCACCTTCTTAGTTTAGCATTCCTGGATTAACTTCACTGCTTCCTAGGTCAGTTCTTTGCTCACTGGAAATAAACAAATATGCCAATTCCCTTTGCAATAAGGACACTGGGAGTGGTAACATAGGAAGCTGCATTGCTTAACACCATAGCCCTGCAGTACAGTGCATTTTTAGTGGGAGGCTCATAGAAGTAAATAGAAGGGCATCAAAATGCATTTAACATGTGCTTTGATGTATTGGCGACATGTATTAACAAGACTTGGTCAGTGGCTGTTAACCATTTCCACCCCAAATGTAAAATTAAATAACCTGCCTAACACTGCAAAAAAAAAAAAACACACCTTCCACATATGGAAAAATCTAAATGGGCCCTAATAAAAATTAGTGTGTCACATTCAGGGCAATCCCACCTAGCTCAATCTCTCATTCTACACAATCCCCCCTTCCCCGAAAACCAGTTTGTCACATTCTGCGCAATCCCCCCTTCCCCCAGATCAGTTTGTCACATTCTGCACAATACCCCCCCCCCTCCAGCTTAGTGAGTCATATTCTGTCTGCACAATCCCCCCAGCTCAGTGTGTCATATTCTGTCTGCACAATCCCCCCAGCTCAGTGTGTCATATTCTACACAATCCCCCCCAGCTCAGTGTGTCACATTCCACACAATCCCCCCAGCTCAGTGTGCCATATTCTGCATAACCCCCCCCCAGCTCAGTGTGTCACATGCCACAGAATCCCCCCAAGCTCAATGTGTCATATTTCACACAATCCCCTCAGCTCAGTGTGTCACATTCCACACAATCCCCCCAGCTCAGTGTGTCACATTCCACACAATCCCCCCAGCTCACTGTGTCACATTCTGTACAATCCTCCCCAAGCACAATGTGCCACATTCTGCACGACCCCACTCTCCCCCCAAAACACAGCTGCATTATTTACAATCCTCCCTCCCCCCAAGCACAGTGTGTCACATTCTTCACAATCCCCCCCAGTGTGTCACATTCTGCACAACCCCCCAGCTCAGTGTGTCATTCTTCACAATCCCCCCAGCTCATCACAATCCCCCAAGCTCAGTGTGTCACATTCTTCGCTACCCCCTCCCCCCCCCCGCTCAGATGGTCTCAATCTGCACTACCCCCCCCCCCCAAGCTCAGGGTGCCACATTCTGCACAATTTCTCCCCCAGCTTAGTTTGTCATATTCACACAGTCCCCCTTCTCCCAGATCAGTGTGTCACATTCTGCACAATCCCTCCCAGCTCAGTCTGGTATTCTGCCCAATCCCAAACCTCCCCCCAGCTCAGTGTGTCACATTCTGCACAATTCCCAACTAGCTCAGTTTGTCACATTGCACCCCCCCCCAGCTCAATGTGTCCCTCTATATTCACATTCACATTCATATTCACAGACCTTCCCTCAGACAAATCTCTTTGTTTGGTGGACCTGCCCCCTTGACAGCAGCACACAGCTGCAGCAACAGGATCTGTGTGTAGCTGACTGAGTAAATACGGCCATACATGTATTAAAAATTGGCCAGTTCCTGCTAAACCAACTGAATTTTGATCTATGAATGGGCACCCTGGTTGTACGGACGTCAGTCTACTGATCTACTTCTGTAAAATAAACCTGTTGGCTTTCCCCCAATCCATCAGTGTCACCGGCTTTCCGCCATTAGAACACCACAGTACAGCAGTAGAATTCCTCCATCCACCTCGAAGGTGTGGATGGGGGAATCAGATTTTTGATTTTTTTTTATTCAACCCACTGGTTGAATAAAAAATGATGAATGTATGGGCTGCTTCACACAAGATGCTGTCACAGGAGCTAGAAAACTGGCAGTGACAGACGCGGCTGCAGCACCTAAGACTTGTGTCCTTCATAATAAATCAAGCCCTTTGACTACCAATGTATGCCTCCTGACTTGTTCATCCAAATAAATTAATGCATATTATTTCAAAACTGAAAGTTTCTGGTATTGTAGCTTACAGTGCCTATAATATCCAGATTTTTAAAAAATCTTTACTGATTGCTTTTAACCACTTGAGTACCAACATGTAATTCTCCTTCATTAAAGTTAAAATAACATGTCTCCACACGCTTGATCAGCAAGCAGCCAGCACATTCACATCAACTATATAAATAAATGATCATACCAAACCCCATATAGCCTGCACTACAAGAACCCTTACCTATAAAAAGACTTAATGAACAAAAAAAGGGGGGGGATTGTAAAAAATAATATACCAAGCTCCTTTTCACAACAACCTACTGTCAATATAAAATAATGACCATACAACAGGAGAGAATGATACTGACAGTCCCCAAAAGGGTTAATAAAAACTTTCTAAATGCACACTGCCGAAAAACGTGTTCATTTCCGTTTCATTCGTTTTTTTTTTTTCTGGTCATTCCTTATGATCGAAATTCGTAAATTTGTAAACTGGAAAATTTGTAGATTTGTAAATTCTAAAATTTGTAAACCCGTAAATTCGAAATTTGTAAATTCGTAAATTTGAAATTCCGAAAAATTAGTAAATTAGAAAATTCAGAAATTAGAAAATTCGTAAATTTGTAAATTCAAAAATTCAGAAATTTGAAAATCCGAAAATTCTAAATAATAACTAAATAACTAATAGTAACTAACTATTAAATTATAGGTATTGGAATTTCCTTTCAAATTTAGCTATTAGTCAACGTGACGAATACGAATTTAGCCGAGGTTAAGATTTATCCGAAATAACGAATGCCACATCTAAACAAATGGAACAGAATGAATTAATAATAATAATAATAATAATAATAATAATAAGGCATTCGTTGTTTCGCATAATTCGTAACTTTGGATAAAGGAAAAAGACCAAACATATAAAAAAAACATGTTTCTCGAACCTTCTGTTAAAATATAAAAGCCAGAATAGTGCAAAAAAAAAAAACAGAAACTGGAGGGGTAAATGTACTGGTCACAGGATGGAGATGATGGGGTTAATGTTCAGATGTGCAGTATAAGGGAGGTACAAAAGTTAATATACAGGTCACATGAAAACAGCACCATGTGATTGCTGGGATGACAATCAGAACCTTGGATTGGCTCAAAACAGTATCCCAGTGTATCGAGCTGTCTAAAGCTGAACAAGCAGACAGCTATTTCTCCAGCGCTGTTTATGAACGTTTAACCACTTAAGCCCCGGACCAATACGGGCCATTATGACCAGGCCCCTTTTTGCGATTCGGCACTGCGTCGCTTTAACTGACAATTGCGCGGTCGTGCGACGTGGCTCCCAAACAAAATTGGCGTCCTTTTTTTCTCACAAATAGAGCTTTCTTTTGGTGGTATTTGATCACCTCTGCGGTTTTTATTTTTTGCACTATAAACAAAAATAGAGCGAAAATTTTGAAAAAAATGACATATTTTTTACTTTTTTCTATAATAAATATCCCCAAAAAAGATATAAAATTATTTTTTTTCCTCAGTTTAGGCCGATACGTATTCTTTTACATATTATTGGTAAAAAAAAAATCGCAATTGCCGTTTATTGATTGGTTTGCGCAAAAATTATAGCGTTTACAAAATAGGGTATAGTTTTAAGGCATTTTTTTTTTTTTTTACTAGTAATGGCGGCAATCAGCGATTTTTTCGTGACTGTGACATTATGGCGGACACATCGGACACTTTTGACACATTTTTGGGACCATTTTCATTTTCACAGCGATCAGTGCAATAAAAATGCACTGATTACTGTGAAAATGACACTGGCAGTGAAGGGGTTAACCACTAGGGGTGCTGAAGGGGTTAAGTGTGCCTAGGGGCATGTTACTAACTGAGGGGGGGCGTGGCTATGTCTGACACGTCACTGATCTCCGCTCTGATTACACAGAGCGGAGATCGCTGACATTGTCAGTAGAGGAGCGGGGAGATGTTGTGTTTACACACACATCTCCCCGCTCTGAGCCTCCGTGAGATGATCGCGGGGATCCCCGCGGTGATCGAGTCCGCGGGACCCGCGGTCCCACTCACGGGGTAGGCAGGGGGGTCGCGAGCGCTCCGGCACGCGTGCGACCCTGAGGTCTGCAGTTAAAGGGCCACGTACAGGTACGTGATTGTGCCTGTACGAGCCATTCTGCCGACGTATATATACCGTGAGCGGTCGGCAAGTGGTTAAAGATGTATCCTGGCAGAAAGAGGTTAATGTTGGCTTTTTTTTCTTTACAGTTAATAGGCTTTCTCAAGGAATATATATATATATTTTTTTTATCTTTGTGATGCCACCTTTATTGCCCACACTTTACAACTGTGTCCATTTATAAATGATAATAAATATAATAGATTTAGATTGCAAATATTAGTAAAAAATATAGATTTATGTGATAAAAAAAATTGTAGTAACCCCTTCTTTTTAAAAAAGCAGGATGCTTTTTTTTTTTTTTTTTTTTATTCCCCAAGAATAATACATACGAAAAAGAATACAAATAACAATAACATAAAAGTAAATTATAAACCTGACTTCATTATAGACAAATACCCATGGAACTCCTAAAGACTGGTGCAGACCGATTTCGTGAAAGTGTGTCTCATGCATTCTAAAAGTAGTGCAGAATGTGTCAAATTCATGTACTTGTCTAGAACTTGTACTTGAATTCAGCGCAAGCTGCACCACTTTTGGGATGCACACGAGACACTTTTGCAAAATCTGTCAGTGCCAGTTTCTCTCTCTGTACTGCAAAAGAGAGTTAGTCTTAATTAACTCCACTTTCATAAGGCAAACATTTTGGTATTTCATTTTGAATTTGGCGCATTCATCGCACCACATTTTAGAGCTACCCAAATTTGAAGCACGAGTTGCTGTTAGAACCAAAAGTGTCACAAATTACTATCATAATGGATGTTTACATTGCTTGTGATGGCAATAAAAGTGATCTTTTTTTTTTATAGGAACAGTGAAAAAGAATTACAAAAATAAAATAAATTAAAACGTTTAAATGCCCCCATCCCTCTGTGCTTGTGCACAAAAGTGAATGCACACATAGGACGCATACACATATTTAAATAGTGTTTGCAACATACATGTGAGGTATGGTCACAAAAAGTAAGGTGAGAGCAATAATTCTAGCATAGACCTCTTGTGTAACTTTAAACTGGTAACCTGTAAAGGCTTTTAATGCATCGCCTATGGTGATTTTTAAGTACTATAGTTTGTCGCCATTCCACCAGTGTGCGCAATTTTAAAGCATAAGTTCACTCTTTAAAAAAATATATATAAATGCAGATTTTTTTGCAGGTAATTATTGTTTGTTTCAGGAGCCTGTAAAGCATTGCACCAGAACTCAGTAGATCACTGGTGCCATGCAGGTCTCCTGCAGATCTGTCAGTGTACCTCGTACGAGGATGCCGATAAACATACTGACAGGAAGACTCAATGAAGGACTGCGAATGACTAACGTGGATGGGTGGCCGGTGCTCCGCACGGCTACGTCTTTTTTGAATTGTGACAGCAGACACAGGGAGAGGATTCCTGCTCTACTGTCACAGCAGCGATTGGGGGGATCGGGGGCCGGTGCATTCATAACATGTTAGAAGTTACACCCTGAACATGTTATGAAAGGTAAACTTATCCTTTAAAGCGTGACATGTTACATATCTCTTTTATAAATTTTTTTGCAAACAATTGGGTATTATATTGTGTTTGTGTGCATTAAAATACATTCAAGTGTATTTTTTCCCAAAGAATCTGAAAAACCGCAGCGCAAATACTATGTTACATAACAATTTGCAACACACCACTTTATTCTCTAGGGCCTCTGCTTAAAAAAATATATATAGATATATATAAAATGTTTGGGGGTTCTAAGTAATTTTTTAGCAAAAAATACTGATTTTTTAAATGTAAATAAAAAGTGCCATTTGCTTGGTCTTCAAGTGGTTACAATAATAATAACTATTAGATATCTTCATCCATATATTTACAAAATAAAACATTATGTAGACCAGTGTTTCTCAACTCCAGTCCTCAAGGCACCCCAACAGGTCATGTTTTCAGGCTTTCCATTATTTTGCACAGGAGATTTGATCGGTTTCACTGCCTTAGTAATTACCACAGCTGTTTCATCTGAGGGAAATCCTGAAAACATGACCTGTCGGGCGCCTTGAGGACTGGAGTTGAGAAACACTGATGTAGACCACTATGTGGACCACTTGCGGTGGAGAAGTGGAATGTATCACAGAGCAGATATTGCACATAATGATGAGAAGAATATCTACATATATTTTACAATATGTAGGCCTTTTAATTTTGTTTATTAAATTTACACATTTTAGTGTAATCACACAGATATTTATGTGATCACACAGATAATTAAGTTTGATTGTTTACAACAGGGATATGCAATTAGCGGACCTCCAGCTGTTGCAAAACTACAAGTCCCATCATGCCTCTGCCTCTGGGTGTCATGCTTGCTGCTGTCAGAGTCTCGCTATGCCTCATGGGACTTGTAGTTTGGCAACAGCTGGAGGTCCGCTAATTGCATATCCCTGGTTTACAATTATAAGCCTAGGTTCACATTGGAGCGATTTGTCATGCGATTTGAGAGATCAAATCGCATGACAAGTCGCAGCCTATTGGCGGCAATGGCACTGTTCCAATTGGTGCAACGGCGATTTTGCGGCACCTCACCGATTCGCAAAAGTAGTTCATGCACCACTTTTGGCGATTTTCAGGTGCGACTTCAATAGACATCTGTGTATGAAGCCACACAGATGTCTATCAAGTAGTACCTGAAATTGCGCTGACCTGAAGTGAAGTAGCGCGATTTCAAAGTAGCATCAATGTGAACCAGGGCTAAATAGTAGATTATTATTGTTTTTTGTCACATAATATGTGTTATTATTTGGGAGTAGCGCTGCACTAATATATGTAATTAGATCCTGTCTAAATTGACCCTACTATATGTATGTATGACTGTGAGTTAGGGACATTAGATTGTAAGCTCTTTGAGGGTAGGGACTGATGTGAATGAATAATATGTATATAAGGCACTGCGTAAATTGACGGCGCTATATAAGTACCTGAAATAATAATAAGTAAATAATAATAGTGATTTGTTCAACACTAACTGAAAATAAAGAGGAAAGCAAAGTAAGGAGAGATAATCAAAAGCACTGAATTTGTGTATAAACAGTGTGGCAGGCAAAGATAACACTGTTTAGCAATTACATTATCCTAGTCTTGACGCAATTTGTTCAAGGTTTATAAAGTTCAGGTAATGGCCCAGTTTGGCCACGTAGCATTCTTGTTATCGCACTGTCAACCATTCTCTCAATGTTTTAATGTGTATTTATAACATACATTATATAGAAATTACAAAAAAGTTAACTCGGAACAAAGTATTTGCTTATTCTTAGGGAAAGACAATAAAATTTTCCGATATTGTATTTTTATTGGATATATGCTCACTTTAATTATAGAATGCAGGTAAATTTAAATTAAAGTACACTGATATTGGATTTTTTTTACTTCTCAGTTGTCAGTTTTTTATTAAACATTTTTTAATCGGCACGCCTGTAATTATGTTTGTGTGCTATTTTTCATTAAAGTAAATTAAAAAATAAAACATTCTCTTCTCTTTTGGGGAGAAAAAAATCTTTAGCAGCAATTATGTATTTTTCTTTATCAATTAACCATGGAATGACCTTGTGTTTTAACATTAAATTTCAAATCATTCTAGCTAAAATTAAAATAAATTATATCAAGTCAGATGTAAAAAGTAGAATGAGCGTGCTAGATGTGTGTTGAATGCCACACCATCTGCACATCCTCATAATGGTGTTGGTTAGCACATCTGGCACATTATTAACAGAGATTTAAAAAATAATAATTCATTCCTAATTAATTCATATTCATCTAAATGGAAAATTGGATCACTCTCATAGAGATTCCAAGACGCTTTTTCTCAAAGTGGGAACAATGTAAGGTTTATCCCTTTATCAATTACATTTTTTATGGACAATCAAATAATTATTTCACACTTCTGTAAAGGTCGTGTAGTATCATATCTTTTAAACATTACTGCAACGAGAGAAGTATGATGCACAGAAATAGAAGATTAGGAATTTAAGGCATAAAAGTTTGTGTTTGATGACCTGAACTATTAAAAGTGGGGAAATGGGACTGCCGATAACGAAAATGCCTTTCAGTGAGAGTATGACAAGAAAAAGAGTAAAAATAAAATGTTAGTGATGAGCTCCCAGTTTGTTGCTTGGCGGTTTGGCGAATGGCCAAACTAAATGGGTGTTGTACAGGTTTATTATTAATATGTATATAAGTTATTTGTTTATTATGTAACTGTGTTAATCATGTAAAGCACTCTTCAGGGAATGCAAATGGAAATTTAATTGTATGTTTTTATACCAAACTAATAAAGTCTTGCTATTATTATCATTATATAATAATTATTTGCTCTTCTTTAAGATAGTTCCTAAGGATGCTGCATATTTACAGTAGAAACATTCTATAGGAGCGCAATGTTTTCTGTTACAACAGGAAACTGGCATTGACTGATGACAGGAGGCTCTCAGAGGTTGAGTCAGCAAAAGTAAATGTGCACAGGAGTAGGAGAACATGGGACAGTGGGAGAGATTTAGACCCCTTTCACACTGAGGCGCTTTACAGGCGCTATAGCGCTAAAAATAGCGCCTGCAAAGCACCTGTAAAGCGCCTCTACTTTCACTCCAATGTGAATAAGAATAAGTAACATCGTCCCGCCCTGGACAACAGATCACAACACGATCGGCATATTCATGCCGATCGTGTTGTGATCTGTTGTCCAGCGATGGACATAGTTCCAGTCCCGGCGGCAACACTTAAAACACTCGGCAGTGGCAGCTGAGCAAGCAAGATACCTGTAGGGCCTGGGCACTTTGAGGTAGTTCCAGATGGCCTCCCCGTACCACCGTTCATGATGTGCCTCAATCTCGTACAATAGTTCCCTGGGTACATAGGGGTATTTCCAGACATATTTCTCAGCCACTCTTTTATTGAGGAGCCGCTGCAAGCGAGCAAGTTTTGGGATAGTTGCACGGTCTCCTACTCCTGGCAATACAATAGCATCCGGAGATCTTCGGACTAAAGCCGTATCAGTCCCCGGTAAGAGTCTCACACTTGGGCCTGGTACAACTCCCTCTGTTATGGTAAGGACTTTAGTAGGGACTTCCACATGGGGTGTAGTACTCCCCGAACTGATGGGCGATCCCTCTTTCACACTGCGGGCCAGGGCAACAGTCTTCAAATTGTCCCATCCCTTCTTTATGAAAATCTGATTGATTTAGACATTGTCTCCAACATCGGACGATGAGTCCAAGTCTGAGGTGTCATACTGTTCAGTGGGCAAGTAGTTGCGGGTAGACAAAGACACATTTTCCCCAGCCCCCTTACCGTCACCTGGCGTGGACTTCTCGGGCATCCTCCCGCTCTTGAGGTCCGATTCTGGTAGGCGCTGGGGCAGGCTTTGACCGTGGCCACGGGAGGCCTTAACATATCCCACTTTTCACTTGGCTGGCGGGATATGTTCCTCTGTAGTAGCGGAGGCAGCATCCGCTGCGGTGTCTGCCGACGGCTCTGCAGCAACTGAGACATCCTCATTGGCCACATCCATGACAGTCGATGCGGTGCGTGTGGGCCTGGCTGTGGGAGTGCAGGCATCTTCCTCGGAAGTAACGATGCCTGTGATGCAGTTGACCCGGTAGACCCGGGGCTTCTCAGTGGGCTGGTCCACCTGAAATAGGAACTCTCCACAGGATGCATATCTTCCGAAAGGGTGCAGTTGCACAGCCAGTCCGTGGCATTTGGGACAGAGCATTCCCAGGGCCTCCACATCTCGGCAGGTATACAGAGCGAAACGGCCCCGGGCTTGAGCCGGATCCCCGTATCCGTGAGTGGGGCTGTGAGTGGGGCAATGTCCATAGTGGAAGACATCGGGAACTCCTCCCCTTTTCTTCTTCCTGCACGTAGCTTGCAGGCTTTTCTTTTTCTGGAAACGCCCTCGAACTACGCAGTTGGAAAAAACACAGTTCTGTGCCCCTTAACCCCTTATTCTCTCTCAGAGTACAGTAACACAGTTCAATTTCTTCCATGGCCGACTTTCCAATCACATACAAAATAGTTCACTCATGCGAGATGCCACAAATCCCGGACGAGCCCCCACGTGTAGCACACACCACCCTGTTTCTGCTTTTCTGCCATTTCTGCAGTCAGGGCACACCTGCTATGTGCCCAGTACCCCCCCTTTTTTGTGGAGGGAGAGGGGCGAGCAGTGTTAATATTTTTGGGTCTTGCAGCGAGTTACCTCTCCAGAGTGGATCCCTGGCCTCCGTTGTCTGGGGAAGAAAGTCTCTTTGAATAAGGACAATGTCCACACATGAGTAAAACCCGAGCAACAAGGTTTTGTTCTTTTCTTGAGGAAAAATTGGAAGAGAGAGAGTAGAAATGACAGAGTAGGGCAGGGATAATTAATTAGCGGACCTCCAGCTGTTGCAGAACTACAAGTCCCATGAGGCATAGCAAGACTCCGACAGCCACAAGCATGACACCCAGAGGCAGAGGCATGATGGGACTTGTAGTTTTGCAACAGTTGGAGGTCCGCTAATTGCATATCCCTGGAGTAGGGGAAGGTTCAGGCACGCAACACTCAGAAAACACTTTTGTCGCCACTCAAGCCTGAGTGGGCATTGCTCACCCGGATAGTCACCTTGAGAGCGGTCCTAGCAACCGGAGTGGAGCACGGATGTCAGAGATGATGGATCCCCCTTTAGGTAGGCCTCCAGGCCTCTCCCTGAGACTGCAGTACCGTCGCTATCTCCGCTGGGACTGATCTTCCCCTGAAACTCCTTCCCTAAAGATGGGCCCCCTTCAACCGGGCAGCCTGGGATCCTTCTCCGAAGCGTAGGCCCTCGATAGGAGAGCCGGGCCTACTATGCAACAGCAGAGCCTCGGGTTAAAGGTGCCCCAGACCGAACACATGCATCCTGTGCCATGAGGGCCACGAGACACGCTCACTGGACCAGAGGTCCCCCCGAACGCCTTGGGGTCCCCCTGGAATCGCCTCACGCCAAATGGCGTCTGCCCCTTTTGTACCCTCTCCCAGCATGCACAGAGGGTAGACCACGCCCACTGCACGGCTGCCGAGAGAAGACACCCAAGGTGCTGTGATACCCCCGTGATCCAGCCTGTGCCGGCGGTGACAGTGCCACCTGAAGGCAAAGGAGAATAACACTGCCAGGCAGTATCACACCCAAAGCAGAGCAAACAATTTGAACTATAATAGGTCTGAGCCCAACTACTGGCTCAGACTGCCCCTAAATTTACACATATAGCGCCCCAAAATTTGGGTGGGCGCTACAGTTGTAAAGAAAAGCATCCCAAACTTTGAAATCTTCTTTGATACTTTTAGATATGCAAACATGTAAATAGGGTATTTTAAACCTCTAATGGCCAAGGCAAAACGTCTGGAAAAAATTCTAGCTAGTGGTCCTCTTTTAACAGCACTTTACACTTTGACAAGAATAAAGAGATTGCTGTTCTCAACCGATGTAATTTTTCTGAAGGTAATCTGAACTCCATTAATGAGGAGTCGATAGTAATCCCTAGAAACTCAATGCTAGTAGTAGGGAAACCATTTTTTCCTTTGCAAGAGGAACTCCAAAGGTTTCACAGATGTGAAAGAAAACATTTAGTGATTCAAAACAAAGGGAGGAATCTGATGGACCTATGAACAGAAAATTGTCTAAGTAATGAAGAAACCCCCCAGAAGGGGCATGAAACTCCAAAACCCAATGAAGAAATTTTGCAAAGGCCTCAAATTAAAAACATGATAATGAAAAACCCATGGGCATGCATTTGTCAAAATAAAATTGTTCTTGGAAGTGAAAACCCAGCGAATCAAAACCTTGGGGATGTACCGGAAGAAGGCGAAAGGCAGATTTGATGTCCGCCTTTGCTAACAATGCACCTTGATTAAAGTGCCTTAATAGCACCAGAGCTTCATAAAATGATGCATATTAAACAGAGGCATCAACATCTGAGACTTCTGAGTAATCCTCTGGATAGGACAGATGGTGGATTAATCTAAAACTACCCTGCTCCTTCTTGGGTACAATGCCCAAAGGAGACAGTCGGAAATTTGGAAATGCTGGAAGAAGGTATGGACTCGCTACCCTTCCTTCCCTGACTTCGTTAGTGATTTTATCCCGAACAATTTCAGGGTGAATTGCAACAGAACATACATTTTTAACCAATGTGCAACCTTTCCCGGAGAAGGAGGGAACCAAGAAACCTTCTCTAAAGCCATTATTAACAGATGCACCATCGAGCGATCTGGATATTGATCTAGCCAGGGTAACATTCTTGTTAGGCTCACTGGAGTCATGGCTTTTCCCACCAGCATCCCTGGATAGCGAAGGAAGAGAGTTTACAGATGACTTCCATTTGTGGGGTGATTTCCAGTGCAGTATGAGCATTAATGCCTATATATACAATTTGACAAGAATTTGCACTGCCCTTCATTGAAGGCCAAACATAAATCTTTATGAAAGGTATTCTGCAAGCTAATTGTTGTTCTAGGTGTGAATTGCTGTTTCTGAGGTAGCATAAGGTTCAACCATAAGCCTACGTCATTTGACCCCCAACGTAATGTAGGGTGAACTGCCAGTTTCTGCCTATAATTTTCGTCATACGTGAACCATGCTGTACCACCAAAATGACGAAAGGCTTTAGAAACTATGTCCAAGTGCTGGAATAAACCTGAACATTTTTCAAGAAATCGTTTACCTAATACTGCTGCATAAATGCAGAAGGCCTGCAGCCAATTCCGAAAAGTTTTGGGGATAGCTCTCTTCCTTTCCTCCTCAGTGCGGTCTTCCATTCTCTTTTCAGATTTGGATAGGAACTCCTTAGATGCAGGCAATAAAGACAATAGATCGATGAATTCACCTCCCCAAATTTTCACCTTAACCGAGTTGGCTAAGTGAAATCCCAAAGGATAAATTTCACAAGCCATTGGTTCTTTAAAGGAGGACTCCGCAACTATGGAGTGAGGGGGGCGTGAAATGGGGGCAAATTATTTACTGATAGAAACAGGCTTCTTAGACACATTATAATCGCCACCTTTAAAAGTCCTGTCTATAGTAGAATCAGACAAACTCTGCCATATTGGACTGATGTCATCCATGTCATTTTGTTGAAATAAAACATAATTTGAATGTAAAATAGCACCATCTGAATGTGCCCCCATAACTAGCCCTGTTATCAGAGGAATTCAGTGCACCAGAAGTCTGTGCTCCCACAGACTTTATTTTATTAAAAGCACCAACTGTGTGTGCCCCTTCAATATTTTTTAACACATTAGACAATGAATTAACCATTACTTGTAACTCTTAATATTAACATGAGAATCAGAGACATTAGTACAGTATCCTGTCTCACCAATAGGGGAAATCTTCCTCTGCTCACTGCTGGCCGCCTCAGAGGCTGGCTGAGTAACTCTCTTTAACTATTGTTGAGGTGTGTTCCTGAGAGGAAAACTGCTAGCTCCCTCCTGGCCCTCAGGCTGTGGAGAAGCATCCTTCCTCTGATGTTTCTTCTTTCTCCCTGGCTGCTGGCGCGGACTGTGCATGCTCGCTGCTTTTTCTTCCATGTTTGTGGGATGTGTCTCAAGCGGAGACTCCGACTGACCCTCCTCCCGGCAGCGCATAAGCCACTCCTCACCGCCGGAACTTTCAGCTCTCTCAATGAGGCGACGGAGAAGGTCTCTTCTGTCAGGTGAGCAGCGCTTCATCGCGGCACAGTCCCGGTCCTGTCCTGAAGGGAGGGGGTCTTCGGATAACGACCGGACTTCCTCCTTATATAGGCTCTGGATTCGCGGGCTTTGGCAACCCGCCAATTCTGTCCAATCCTCATTCTGTTGCTGCGCAGGTAACTACTGCAGCAACCAATGACAACCTGTCAAAATATTAATAGAAAACAGCATCCCCTTTGAGCTTTACCATGTTGGTCCCGCATACTGCATGAACCTTTCATTCCAGTAAACCCAGTTTGCAGACATTATTCTGTCAAAGTCTGTTTCCTTATATCCTCATTTTTTAGTTTGTTTGTAGTGTCTAATTGTGCATTACAATGTGATTCTCTAATAAGTGAGGGCAGTGTATGTTATAAATCACTTAAGCTGGGTACACACTACAGTGGGCTGCACGGACAAAAACTGTCAGCTTCGGTCGGAGTCACTGTACTAACCATGTGAGGTTCGTCCAGCATTCTTTTCCACTGAGCTGTTGTGTTCTGCCATTGGCTGAGACTGAGCACTGATCGGAAGCCGGTTAGCTGCTGGTTTTCCAGCATGCACTTTCGACAGAAGACGGCTGTTCAGTTCGCTTCTGTTGGACAGACCGACATAAATACGAGCCAAATGTCTGACTTTTTTTTTAACCGCTCATTGTTTCCCGTCATTCAGCCTGTGTGTACGGGGCTTTATTAAACTCTCTGCTGCCATTGTTCATTCGTGGATCTTTTTCAGATTCTGCCACATCAAGGATATTTCCACCTTTGGTCCACTTAGGTGTTCTTTGATGGTGTCCACTAAGGCAACACACTTATTTACTACCCTCATGACATTCTTCAAGATAGACTGCTAATGTGTCTCTTCAACTGGGTCAGAGGCATATGAAGGGGCATCTGCCAGGTTACTAGCAGTGGCTGTCAGGGTCTCATTCATGCTGCCATCCTGCGTGCCACTTTCTGCAATGCCTTTGAGTCTTTTGTCAGTAACAAAAATGGAGACCCAGTGAATTTCTAGGTGTAGTAGAGGATATCTTGTGTATTTACCCTGGAGTAAAAGTATATTTACCAGATATTTTCATGCAATATTTGCCTCTGTCCACGTTTTAAGGATACTGGTGCAGACTGGCCTACATGCCATGTTGGCTCCTCTGAGCCATGGTTTCTTCATTGTTCTTGTGGGTCATACTCATTGCACAGATGACTCACCAAGACCTTCAAAAGATCTATATTGGGAATTCTGTAAGTTGCTTCTACTCACATGCCCATGAATTCTAAAGAAGTATTTACAGAAGAAAATTAGAAAGTCTCTTCTATCAAAAAAGAAAAAAGAAAACCTCTAACCTGCTGGTAAATTTGTGTTATCCAAGCTTGGTTCTGCTTTAATCCATCTCACTTTAGCTGCATTTTTAACTTTAACCACTTAAGTCCCGGACCATTTGGTAGCTAAAGGACCAGAGGTGAATTCAGAATTTTGCACTGCGCTGCTTTAACTGTAAATTGTGCGGACATGCAATGTTGTACCCAAACAAAATTTGCGTCCTTTTCTTCCCACAAATAGAGCTTTCTTTTAATGGTATTTGATTGCCTCTGCGATTTTTATTTTTTGCGATATAAACGGAAAATTTTGAAAAAAAATGATATTTTCTACTTTTTGTTATAAGAAAAATCGAATAAACTCAATTGTAGTCATACATTTAGGCCAAAATGTATTCAGCCACATGTTTTTAGTAAAAAAAATGTCAATAAGCATATATTTATTGGTTTGCGCATAAGTTAGAGAGTTTACAAACTAGGGTACATTTTCTGAAATTTACGCAGCTTTAAATTTATGACTGCCTATCTCATTTCTTGAGGAGCTAAAATGACAGGGCAGTACAAACCCCCTAAATGACCCCATTTTGGAAAGTAGACACCCCAAGGAAATTGCTGAGAGGCATGTTGAGCCCATTGATTTTTTTTTTTTTGTCCCAAGTGATTGAATAATGACTAAAAAAAATAAAAATTACAAAAAGTTGTCACTAAATGATATATTGCTCACACATGCCATGGTTATATGTGGAATTTCACCCCAAAATACTTTTTACTGCTTCTCCTGAGTACGGGGATACCACATGTGTGGGACTTTTTGGGAGCCTAGCCGCGTACGGGCCCCCGGAAACCAAGCACCGCCTTCAGGATTTCTGAGGGCGCAAATTTTTGATTTCACTCCTCACTACCTATCACAGTTTCGAAGGCCATAAAATGCCAAAATAGCACAAAACCCCCCCAAATGACCCCATTTTAGAAAGTAGACACCCCAAGGAAATTGCTGAGAGGCCTGTTGAGCCCATTGAATATATTTTTTTTGTCCCAAGGGATTGAATAATGACAAAAAAATAAAAAAATAAAAAAAAATTACAAAAAGTTGTCACTAAATGATATATTGCTCACACATGCCATGGTTATATGTGGAATTACACCACAAAATACATTTTTCTGCTTCTCCTGAGTACGGGGATACCACATGTGTGGGACTTTTTAGGAGCCTAGCCGCGTACGGGACCCCGAAAACCAAGCACCGCCTTCAGGATTTCTAGGCACAAATTTTTGATTTCACTCCTCACTACCTATCACAGTTTCGAAGGCCATAAAATGCCAAAATCGCACAAACCCCCCCAAATGACCCCATTTTGGAATATAGACACCCCAAGCTATTTGCTGAGAGGAATGGCGAGTATTTTACAGCTCTCATTTGTTTTTGAAAATGAAGAAAGGAAATATATATATATTTTTTTTTTTTCAATTTTCAAAACTTTGTGACAAAAAGCGAGATCTGCAAAATACTCACAATACCTCTCAGCAAATAGCTTGGGGTGTCTACTTTCCAAAATGGGGTCATTTGGGGGGGTTTTGTGCTATCTGGGCATTCCATGGCCTCCGAAACTGTGATAGGCAGTGAGAAGTGAAATCAAAAATTTACACCCTTAGAAAGCCTGAAGGCGGTGCTTGGTTTTTGGGGTCCCGTACGTGGCTAGGCTCCCAAAAAGTCTCACACATGTGATATCCCCGTACTCAGGAGAAGCAACAGAATGTATTTTGGGGTGTAATTCCACATATGCCCATGGCATGTTTGAGCAATATATCATTTAGTGACAACTTTGTGCAAAAAAAAAAGAAAAAAATGGTCGTTTTTCCGCAACTTGTGTCAACATATAAAATGTTCCATGGACTCGACATGCCTCTCAGTATATAGCTTGGGGTGTCTACTTTCCAAAATGTGGTCATTTGGGGGGGTTTTGAACTGTTCTGGCATTTTATACACAACATTAGGAAGCTTACATCCACTCTTCTAACCACTTGAAGACAAAGCCCTTTTTGACACTTTTTGTTTACATGAAAACATTTTTTTTTTTGCAAGAAAATTATGTTGAACCCCCAAACATTATATATATTTTTAAAGCAAAGGCCCTACAGATTAAAATGGTGGGTGTTGCATTTTTTTTTCTACACAGTATTTGCCCAGCGATTTTTCAAACGCATTTTTTGGGTTAAAAAATACACTTTTTTTTATTTTAATGCACTAAAACACACTATATTGCCCAAATATTTGATGAAATAAAAAAGATGATCTTGGGCCGAGTACATAGATACCAAACACGACATGCTTTAAAATTTCGCACAAACGCGCATTGGCGACAAACTACATACATTTTTAAAAGCCTTTAAAAGCCTTTACAGGTTACCCCAGTAGATTTACAGAGAAGGTCTACTGCTAAAATGATTGCCCTCGATCTGACCTTCACGGTGATACCTCACATGCATGGTGCAATTGCTGTTTACATATGACGCCAGACCGACGCTTGCGTTCGCCATTGGGCAAGAGCAGGGCAGGACAGGGGTGCTTTTTTTTTCTTTTTTTTTTATTATTAATTTTGCTTTTTTATTTTATTTTTAAATTGTTCCTTCCAAGTATTTTTTTTTTTAATCATTTTTATTGTTATCTCAGGGAATGTAAATATCCCCTATGATAGCAATAGGTAGTGACAGGTACTCTTTTTTTGAAAAAACTGGGGTCTTTTAGACCCTAGATTTTTCCTCTGCCCTCAAAGCATCTGACCACACCAAGATCGGTGTGATAAAATGCTTTCCCAATTTCCCAATGGCGCTTTTTATATCAGAGGGGGGCATTCCCTCCCACTGCTTGTAAAAGCAGTCCAGAGGCTAATTAGCTGCTAGGATTGCTTTTACATGAAAGCCGGCCGCAGGCTGAAAAGAATGATACCAAGATGATACCTAAACCCGCAGGCATCATTCTGGTATAAACATTCAAAGTCCATCAACATACCAGTACGTTGCTGGTCCTTGTTGGACATGTATTGTAATCTTTTTTTTTATGCAGCCAGTTGGCTGAACGAAAAAAGAGATTGATCGGTGGGTATGCCCACCATTAGAATACCGCCCTTCATCCACCCACTTCCAATGATGGGCATACACGCACCATTTATATATGCCGAAGCATGGGGGCATCCTCCCGCAAAAAAGTTATGCCGCACACACATGGTCGGACTTTTCCACGGGCAAGCCTCCGTCGGAATTTCGACCATATGTACGCGGCATTAGGAGCAAAATCGCTCCTCCGCCCCTGCTGCCCCAATGCTTCGGCATATTTGCTTTTTTTTTAACTGTGGTGGTGAAATCACCTCCTACAGCACTGGAGTCGCAGGGATCAGGCCTGTCTCTGCGAACGCTGCAGTTATGTGTGTTTTTGTTTTGTAAGTGACAGTGATCGATCGATACTGCACTTGGGTGGCCTGGGCTGGACGGAGGGGCAAAACGCAGGTGCCAGCAGGTATCTGGGCTGATCCCGCTAACACTGCGTTTTTGGGAACCCTAAACTGCTGGGGACGCTAGTATAGATCTGATCAGATCAGATATTGATATGTTCAGATACTATACCACTAAGGGGGGTGTATGCTTCACGCGTGGGTGTTAGCGTTACTGGCACTAACCTGACGCTGCCTGGGGTGTGACTCAGACCCTCTCTGATGCTAAAACCTAATTGATATCACCCGCCGGGCGATCAGGGGGTTAAACCTTTATTGGGTTATATACACGGCGGGTGCCCTGACACTATAAAAAGCAAACTAACTAACCAGCGTCACCCGTAACACTTATATGGTGATCACTGGTGAAAGGGTTAACTAGGGGCAATCAGGGGGTTAAAACCTTTATTAGATAATATATGGGGGTACCTGACGCTATAAAAACCTGCGGCGAACCTAAAAAAAATTACCAGCTACCGATCTGCATCACCGACACTAAGACAGCGTTTAGAAAAACAATCGCTTAGTGACAGTGGTGATGGGGGTGAAAGGGTTACCTGGGGGTCGATCAAGGGGGTTAAACCTTTATTAGATAATATATTGGGGTACCTGACGCTATAAAAACATGCGGCGAACCTAAAAAAAATTACTGGCTACCGATCTGCATCACCGACACTAAGACAGCGTTTACAAAAACGATCGCTTAGCGACAGTGGTGATAGGGGGTGAAAGGGTTACCTGGGGGGCGATCAAGGGGGTTAAACCTTTATTAGATAATATATTGGGGTACCTGACGCTATAAAAACCTGCGGCGAACCTAAAAAAAATTACCAGCTACCGATCTGCATCACCGACACTAAGACAGCGTTTAGAAAAACGATCGCTTAGCGACAGTGGTGATGGGGGTGAAAGGGTTACCTGGGGGGCGATCAAGGGGGTTAAACCTTTATTAGATAATATATTGGGGTACCTGACGCTATAAAAACATGCGGCGAACCTAAAAAAAAATTACTGGCTACCGATCTGCATCACCGACACTAAGACAGCGTTTAGAAAAACAATTGCTTAGCGACAGTGGTGATAGGGGGTGAAAGGGTTACCTGGGGGGCGATCAAGGGGGTTAAACCTTTATTAGATAATATATTGGGGTACCTGACGCTATAAAAACCTGCGGCGAACCTAAAAAAAATTACCGGCTACCGATCTGCATCACAGACACTAAGACAGCGTTTAGAAAAACGATCGCTTAGTGACAGTGGTGATAGGGGGTGAAAGGGTTACCTGGGGGTGATCAAGGGGGTTAAACCTTTATTAGATAATATATTGGGGTACCTGACGCTATAAAAACATGCGGCGAACCTAAAAAAAATTACTGGCTGCCGATCGGCATCACTGACGCTAAGACAGCGATCAGAAAAATGATCGCTTAGCGACAGTGGTGATAGGGGGTGAAAGGGTTATCTGGGGGGTGATCAGGGGGTTAAACCTTTATTAGGGGGGGTTAGGGGGCTACACTGGACCTAAGACTAAACTTTGGTGACACTTTTACAGTCACAAATGTCACTGATTGCAGTGATCACTAAATAAATGGTCACTGCAATCAGTGACACTGTGACTGGGGGCTGGGGGGGTGATCTGGGGTGTCTGGGGGGCCTGGGGGGGCGATTTATGTCCCTATGTGTCCTGGTGTCAGTGTAGTGTTGTGTGCACTGACCTGATGTCTTCTCTTGTACGGCGCTCGGTATATGTGAGCGCCGCACGAGAGATGACATCACTTCCTCCTGCTCCCTCTGTCTGACACAGACAGAGGGGGCATTTCCATTCGCCGGGAGCGATCGCGAGGGGGTGGCCAGAAACGAATGGCTGCCCCCTCATCCCGGAACGCTCCCGGACACTTAGCCACCGCTCACTGTATAGGAGGGGGGTCCGATTGGACCCCCCAACTATACAAAGGCAATCACGTATGCTCTACGTGATTGTGCCTGTCGGTGCCATTCTGCCGACGTATATATACAGTGAGCTGTCGTTAAGTGGTTAAAGTGGTTGAAAAGCTTTAATTTTTTTTTTTTTAAATAACACACAGGTCATACTTACCTCCACTGTGCAGCTCGTTTTGCACAGAGTGGCCCCGATCCTCATCTTCTGGGTTCCCTCGGCGGCTGTCTCAGCTCCTCCCCACTTCTGGTAACCCCCCTGGGAAGCACTCTCCCAAGGGGGTTACCTTGCGGGCGCGCTCCCGAGTCCTGTATTCGGCATCCATAGCCGCCAATTACAGGACTCGGCCCCACCCCCTGGCCCTCGCGTCATTTGGAGTTGATTGAAAGCAGCGCGAGCCAATGGCTGCGCTGCTATCAATCTATCCAATGAAGATCCGAGAACAGCCGAGAAGACCGGGCCGAGATCAAGCGCGTTCACGAAGTGGTTATTTCGAGGGCTCAAGTAAGTAAACCGGGGGGCTGGGGGCCGGAAAACATCAGATGTTTTTTCACCTTAATGCATAGGATGCATTAAGGTAAAAAAACATGAACCTTTACAACCCCTTTAATCTGCCCTTCGTTGAGATAAAGGGTCATCTGGTGCTTATGAAAAGGACATTGGAGCATAAACTTTGTTTATTTTTAAATTTTTTTGCTTCCTTACATGAAAATCTAATTTTGTACACTACTATATAAATATACATTGTTGTAATATTGAGAAATGTTTGATGAACAAGATTATTGAGCAAGTTATCATCATCTGGATAGTTTTATTGGTGGAGGAATGGTGTTCATAGATGGGTAGATATCATGCCAGGTAAGTGGTGAGATAGCTGTTCATTTATCAGTTAGTCCCTAAATGGGATACTTTGCTCCACTTTTATGCATAGAAGGGACATCCAGGCTGTAGAATGCTATAATTTAATAAGAGATTGAAATCACGCTCTGATCAGTAATCATTTGGTAATGTTAATTCAGGTGCCCTTCTGTAGTCTCAGAAAGGCAATGGCATTAGGAAAAAAATTGTGTTAAAGCTATTAATAAATAATGTAAATGAAAAAAAAGTAAATAAATAGTAAATATAAATGTCTAGTTATAATTTTCAGGAAGATAAATCATCAGTTCTGAGGGCTTTCCACAGTACTAATTGTCATTATGATTTTTTTTACAGAATAAACTTAAATGTTCATATTATGTAAAACCTTAAACTGTACATCAAAGTATTTATTTTACATGTAAAATTCAATTGTATACATCTACTTGTTTTACTAAGGTGTCTGACTTACTATTTCAAGACAATAACATTTTTAAGGATTGGTAGTGCTTCTTGTTCATAGCGATGTAACAATAACAATCACCTGAACTGGAAAATTAATCTTTTCCCCAAAGACTCTTCTTGCCAGACCAATGATTAGATAAATATTAAAGACCCTACACTGCAAGTCTACAATAACCCATGAAACACACCAAGTAAGAAAATCAGCACCATTAGAATTATTAGGATTAAATGTAAAATTTAAGTAAAATAAAAAAGAATCACACAATGTATTTGACATAGTGTAATTAATATGATGCAATACAGACTGTCAGAAGGATTAACACAGAAGAGTTTGTTTTTCTGAGTCTCCCCATAATAGTTTTTTTTTTTTTTACGTCTTGGTCCTGCCAGCAGATCAGTTATTTTCTCACTAAATGTAAACACCCTGCCTCAGTACTCCTCTTAAGAGTTTATAACCTGGATGCAAACAGTGAGCTGGCTATTGGAAGAAGTTATGCACAATTTAAAATGCCTTGATAGGTTGATGTCAGTCTGAAGGAGTGGGCATTCTGTTTTTGCACGCAAACTGCCCTAGGTAACTCCAAGATGTGATGTTAAGGCCTCATGCCCACGGACGTTTTTACAGCCGTGTTTTTTACAGCTTAAAAACGCCTGTCCATTATTGTATACATTTTTCGACCATATTTTTTGGGAAAAAAACAAAACGCCGGAGCTCAAAAACGCAATTGCGGCGTTTTTGCGCTATAGACTAACATGGACAGGCGTTTTTAAGCTGTAAAAAACGCTCAAAAACGCGGCTGTAAAAACGTCCGTGGGCATGAGGCCTAAGCCTCCACAAATAAAAGAACTGAACTCTAATTAATGATGGTGTAGGTCAAGGACAGTCAGACTAGATGACACTGATCTTCCTACAGCCAGCAAATGAGATGGGCACTATGTGACTTGTTGCAGCTTCTAATGCACATTTTGGTAAGCTCACAGTGAGAAAAGACTGTATAACTATACAAAACTGAAGGTAAGGCTGGAGTTAAACTTTAAAAAAGCATCAGAGAAAAAAAGAAAATAAACTGTCAGGATCAACATAAATTTAAGCCTCATGCACATGGGCAAAAAACCCACTGTTATTACATACATTTAGATAAAGATATTTAAATAGCTCAGCTGTGCCTTGAGACTTAAAGCGTTTGTTAGCCGAAAAATAAAATGGATCCTGCTCCTTTAAAGTATGTTATATGACACAGTGCTTTTCCTGTGTCATTTGGCCCCCTGTAACACCTGGCTGATCCTGCCAGTTTCTCCCCACCCCTCTGTAAACTGACCATAGTGTATCATCACTGCTGAGACCAGACACCGTGGTCAGTTTACATATCTCTGTTATCAGCAACCTGTTATCTGCTCTCCTCTCTGCTTCTGTGTCCTCCTCCCCCTCCCCTCTCTGTCTGTGTGTGAGCCGCCTCTCCCCCTCCTGCTGCTCTCATAACACTAACCTGTATACACCATCAGCACTGCCTCCTATTGCAGTGTCCCCATCTGTGAACGATTTATAAATATAAATGCTGTAAATACCTAATTTAGGAGCCGAGATTGGGAACACATGACCAGCCAGCTCTCTCCTCCTCTCCTCCAGACTGACATCAGCAGGGAAATCTCAGCCCCGCCAACTGCATCTTTCAGAGCAGGAAAGGAGAAAGCTGGCCAGTCATGTGATCACAATCTCGGCAGTGAAATTAGGTATTTGCAGCATTTATTTGTTCCTCTATATTCTGTATCGCAAATACAAACAATAATAAAATGTTATTTGACAAAAAAGAAATTAGGTACTTTGGATATGTAAAACAAATATTATGTGAACTGAGTAATAGACAGCTGATCAATCTATAGTTGGTAGAGCTATCTATTGTATTTAAAGGTGTATAGTTTAAATCTAAATTAAATAGAATTCTGAATAAAGAAAAAAATCACATTTTGTTTTGTAAATAATTATGGATGTTAATTAAGGGATATGGCATTACTTCATTTAGTTGCTAAGCATGGACCATTTACCTATATACAGTGGCGGAATTTTCAGGGTCGCAACAGTCGCAGTTGCGACTGGGCCCTGCAACTCCGCCAAGTCCGGGGGGCCTCGCAACCCGTCCGTGTACCCCGTGTGAATGGCCCACCCACCTGACTGTCACTCACTGAAAATGTGTGCGGCGCGCACTGCGTGCTGTTCGTTCGGCTGCGGACAATGCAAGACAGACAATGCAGAGAGCAGGGCAGCTGAGGCAGCACTCACTCTCACTGACTGAGAATGTGGACCGCCTCCGCCCCGCCTCCGCCTATCCAGAGACACAGAGGTGTAGGGAGGCGGGGCGGACTCTGAAAAATAAGAGAAGGTGGGGGAGAAGCTTTCTCCTCTATGGCAGCGTGGAGTACCTTCCCAGCGTCTACCCAGGCATGAGGCAAGGCAGAGTGGCAGAATTTTCATCCTGGCGGGAGAAGCACACAGTGACCCAAAGAACAGAATTCCCGGGGAATCGATTAATTGACGGTAAGTCAATCAAGTGACAGAGCTCAGCTCAGCAATCGATGCCAACCTCCACCATCTGTGCCTCGTCTTACTGATCCCATCCCCCCACCACTGATCTCATTATCCCTATCCTCCCCATTACTTCTTCAACAGAGGTGATGGGGGGGATAGGGATGAGATCAGTGGTGGGGGAATGGGATCAGTAAGAGGCACAGGTGGTGGTGGGAGAGGATGGCACCACCACTGCCACCGCAGCCACCCCCCTAAAGTACCACCGCAGCCACCCCCCTAAAGTACCAACGCAGCCACCCCCCCTCAAGTACCACCGCAGCCACCCCCTCAAGTACCACCGCAGCCACCCCCCCTCAAGTACCACTGCAGCCACCCCCCCTCAAGTACCACCGCAGCCACACCCCCCTCAAGTACCACCGCAGCCCCCCCTCAAGTACCACTGCAGCCACCCCCCCAAGTACCACCACAGCCACCCCCTCAAGTACCACCGCAGCCACCCCCTCAAGTACCACCGCTGGTACTTGAGGGGGGGTGTGGCTGTGGTGATACTTGGGGGGTGGCTGCGGTGGTACTTTGGGGGTGGCTGCGGTGGTACTTGAGGGAGGTGGCAGTGGTGGTGCCATCCTCTCCCACCACCACCACCTGTGCCTCCTTACTGATCCCACCCCCCCACCACTGATCTCATCCCTATCCCCCCATTACTTCTACAACAGAGGTGATGGGGGATAGGGATGGGATCAGTAAGAGGCACAGGTGGTGGTGGAAGAGGATGGCACCACCACTGCCACCGCAGCCACCCCCCTTAAGTACAACCGCTGCCACTCCCCTCAACACCAGCACTTCACTGATCCCATCTAGGGTTGCCACCTGTCCGGGATTCACCCGGACAGTACGGGTTTTGAAACATGTGCCCGGGTCTCTGCCCGCCTGAGACCCGGGCACATTATTCAGACCCACCAGTGGCTCCCTGTGCCTGTGCCAAAGCCGTGCCGCCACCGCCGCGTGCGTCTCGAGTTCGGTCTGCTTTATTCTGCAACTGCTGCATTCCTATCTCCCCCCCCAGCACTGTCGGTTCACCTCCGTCCACTCTGTGTGCTGCAGATGGGACACAGAGGCAGAGACTGAGCCTCCATGTTGCCAGAGACACTCCTCTGGTTGGCTGCAGCAGTGCAGAAGGGACAAGGAGGTGCGGTTGAAGGCAGAGCCTCCCCATTCCCTGCTGCTCTGTTGGAAAGTGTGCAGAGATCGCGCTGGGATTGGAGCTTGGCTTGTAAGGTAAGTTTTTGCCCCCCCCATACACTACCATACAGTTCTGCCACCCCCTCCCATACACCATCCATACATCCAGTTTTCCCTCTCCTTCTCATACACACATTTATCATCCCCTCCATACACCATCCTTATATACAGTCCCCCCATATATATAGTTATCCCCCCCATATATATAGTTATCCCCCCCATACACCATCCATATATACAGTTCCCCCATATATATAGTTCTCTTCCCCCCATACACCATCCTTATATACAGTCCCCCCATATATACAGTTCTCTCCCCCCCCATACACCATCCTTATATACAGTCCCCCCATATATACAGTTCTTTCCCCCCCATACACCATCCATAGATACAGTCCCCCCATATATATAGTTCTCCCTCCCATACACCATCCATATATACAGTCCCCCCACATATACAGTTCCCCCTATACACCATCCATATATACAGTCCCCCCCATATATATAATTCTCCCCCCCATACACCATCCATAGATACAGTCCCCCCCGTATATACAATTCTCCCCCCATACACCATCCATATATACAGTCCCCCCATATATACAGTTCTCTCCCTCCCCCCCATACACCATCCACATATACAGTTCTCCCCCCCCATACACCATACATCTATACAGTCCCCCCATATATACAATTCTCTCCCCCCCATACACCATCCATATATACAGTCCTCCCCATATATACAATTCTCCACCCCCCATACACCATCCATATATACAGTCCCCCCATACACCATCCATATATACAGTTCTCCCCCCCATACACCATCCATATATACAGCCCCACCCATATATACAGTTTCCCCCCCCCCCCCATACACCATCCATAAATACAGTTCTCCACCCCCCTATATACCATCCATATATATATCATTCTCCACCCCCCTCCCATACACCATCCATATATACAGTTCTCACCGGGTGAGACCGTCCACTGCCCTACTGACACCGTCCACTGCCCTATTGACACCGTCCTCTGCCCTACTGACACCGTCCTCTGCCCTACCGACACCGTCCTCTGCCCTACCGACACCGTCCTCTGCCCTACTGACACCGTTCTCTGCCCTACTGATACTGTCCTCTGCCCTACTGACACCGCCCACTGCTCTACTGGCTGACAGTGTCCACTTTCAAGGTAGGCTAGTTTCATATTTTAACTGACATTTCTTTTATTAATTGAATCATATTTTATGGGTACACTAATGATTTTTTTTTTTTTATTTAATCATGCCCCTTTATGTCCCCCGCCACTGTTTATGCAATTTGGCCACAGCCACTGTTCATTGTAGCACACCTCATTACTACTCTCTTTGGGTAACCCAAAAGGTGTCCCAGGTATTTTACAATCCTATAGCGCGTAGTACAAAAAAATTGCTGTGCACCGCGAAAGTGTTCGGGTTTGGCTTGAAGAAAAGGTGGCAACCCTAATCCCATCCCTCCTCCCCACCAGCACTGTTACTGATCCCATTCCCCAGGTCAGATTTAATTGATCCTATGATTGCTTCATAGGATCAGCAACTGATGTATTGCTTCATTTATGTGAAATCCCTGGTGATATGGCCAGTCCCTCTTTGTACAACAAAGTCCCCCTTTGTTGTACTGTGTAAAAAAATTAAGTATCAAAATCAGGCTTTTCGGTGGGGGGGGGGCCTTCATGATTTCTTGCACTGGGGCCCTGAAGTCTCTAGTTACGCCACTGTCTATATAGAGTTCTATGTAGAGTGGTAGGCATCCATTTGTTTTGGACCATGTTTGTATATAATCCGGCAATGTATTTGTTTTATTTCTATTTTTTGGATACTTGATTGTGATTAATATTGCTATATTTATTTTACATCAATCCTAGGTATCATGGCAGAGTTTAGAGGTAGTGATCGGAATAATTTGATGACAAGGAACCAACTAAAGCATGGGGAAAAGGAAAATATCTGAGGCAGACTTTTCTTCTTTGTTTTTCAGCTTGAGGAAGGTTTTGTCGGGGAAAAAACCCATTAATATACTGGCATGTTAAATTGTTTGAGAGATACATAAAAGAAGAGTATAACTCTATGGGTTTGAGAATACAGATCTTCCCAAACCTACCAAAAATCTTGGTTGAATTTAAAAAGCGGTGGAAGGAGAATTTGACATTGTGCTCAAGAAATATGATGATTTTATATGAAACTTACTGTATATACTCGAGTATAAGCCGAGTTTTTCAGCACATTTTTTGTGCTGAAAATGCCCCCCTCGGCTTATACTTGAGTCTTCACATTTGTGCGCCTGATCCCGGCCAGCCGTAGATCCCCTGGACCCCAAACTTGGCACACATGTAGCCCCACTCTTCCTCTACAAGTGTGAAAAGTTTTGTCTGGGGAACCTACAGCCAGGGAGAACCAATTTTTCAATCAACCCTGGGCACCTCTTCCATAGACTCCCATGTTAAACAGTATTTTCTCTGGTGATTTTGGGGACCCGGTACCAGCCGGCCCTAGGTCCTCTGGACCACAAACATGGCGCACATGTAGCCCCACTCTGGGTAGCACCAATTTTTCAAATCCGGGCATCCCTTCCATAGACTCCCATGTTAAACGTCAGTCTAGTCACACAGCGCCGGAGATCAGGTAGGGAGATTGGGCACAGTGAGGCATGGACACAGTGAGGCATGGGCACAGTGAGGCATGGGCAAAGTGAGGCATGGGCACAGTGAGGCATGGACACAGTGAGGCATGGGCACAGTAAGGCACAGTGAGGCATGCAGATGGACACCCTAGGCTTATACTTGAATCAATAAGTTTTCCCAGTTTTTTGGGGTAAAATTAGGTGCCTCGGCTTATATTCGGGTCGGCTTATACTCGAGTATATACGGTATATGGTATTTGGGACTATAAATCCCAAAAGGTAATATTAGACAGTAAGATACAACATATATATACCTTCAGTTGCTGATTTTGACCTAAAACTATTGTAGCAATACAATACTACTATTGATCAAAAAGAAAAAAATATTTTGTAGAGACAAAACAGCAATCATGAGGAACAATGCAGTACTGAAGCCGACTGTTGACCGATGTCACAGAGCCAGTCTAGGCTTGGGCAAAATCACAACAATGAAGTCAGGATCCACCCACATGCCTAGACCGCCACCCGGCTCAGCCTCTCAGCGAGCTGCTGAGAGCCTGAGCAGGCCGCTCCCACCCCTGTCCCCTCCACAGCCAAGTGCTTCAGTGAGTGAGGTAGGGCAGAGAAGAGAGCAGTGACTGACAGTCACCATCTATCTGCTCAGGAAGCCCTGAGAACTGAGCGATAGGTGGTGTTTGATTGTTCAGTTCTCAGTGTTAGAGCAAGTGGGGGATAGATGCAGTATCAGATGCAGTATCAGACTGAAACGCCATACTTCTCTTTTAAAGATGGCATACTCATGTAGACAAAAGGAGACCCAATAATGATAGAGAACAGATTATTCAGGTTGATTATGAACAAATCAGCTATTCAGTTTCCTCTTCTATATCTACACAGATTTCACATATTGGCCATATAAAACAGTTGTTTTGCAGAAAGCAGAGAAATTATTGTGATGGGTACAGGATTCAACAGAATGATAAAATACTTGTGGTTGAGCATCCTACAATAGAAATACAAAGATCAAATAATAATAGGTCTATTGTGCACAATTCTTTACAACAACAATCATTTGCAACATCCTTCACAGTTGGATGGTGTTCTGACAACAGTAAGACATAACAATGACTCTTTTTTTGGAATACCTACCCATAAAGTGCACCCCCCCCCCCAGTGTCTAATACTTGATTGAAAGTTATTCATCTGTCCTCCTGTATGCTTTCACAGGACAAAATGGAGGTCCTTTCTTTAGGACTTAGTGCCTGTCCCACATACAACACATACAATCTAGATAAATTTGAGATAGCAATAGATCTTCAACTTTTTGATGATTTATGCTAAAGATACAAGATGTAAACAATCTCAGAAATTGCCTTCAGACTATTCTAGTCTTTCAACATAAGGGCTTAAAGCTTTACATGATCTTACCGTTCAGTTTCATGAGGATACACAGATTGATTCGATTTACTGAATAGATTTTGGATCAGGTACTCATCGATGTATTAGAGGAATCTAATAACGCTTCTCCTAGTACCCTTAAAATTAATTTGCAGAAATTCCCTTTTATAAACGTGAATCTAAAAGTGGCTGTGTTTCTTAAACATGTCACTAACGAGATTGAGGACTTACCAAGAATGATTAAACATCACCATTAAACCCTGCCGATAAAAGCAGTAATACAGTAAACATGGATAATACTAACTATGAGAGGATGTGACTGGATATATTAAAAAATAGACAAGGGTACCATCCGATTCCATCATTTTATACACTACCAAAGATTAAAAAAAATGCTAGACCCATTATCTCAGGCAAAAACAGTCTTACCGAAAATGCCAGTAAATGGATAGATTTGTATTTAAGGCCATTTGTGGTCAGTTTACCCTCCTATGTGAAGGACACCATTAATTTCTTACAGATTATTGAGGATCTCTGGATTGCTGGCACAGGTTTGTTAGTTGTTAGGGATGAGCCGAACCCCCCCCCCCCGGTTCGGTTTGCACCAGAACTTGCGAACCGAACATTCAAAAACATGCAAAGAATGTGTACGAGCACGCGAAACACTGTTAAAGTCTATGGGACACGAACATGAAAAATCAAAAGTGCTAATTTTAAAGGCTTATATGCATGTTATTGCCATAAAAAAGTGTTTGGGGGCCCAGGTTCTGACCCAGGGGACATGTATCAATGCAAAAAAAGTTTTAAAAACTGCAGTTTTTTCAGGAGCAGTGATTTTAATAATGCTTAAAGTGAAACAACAAAAATGAAATATTCCTTTAAATATTGTGCCTGGGGGGGTCTCCTTAGTATGCATGTAAAGTAGCACATCTTTTCTGTGTTTAGAACAGTACCACAGCAAAACGACACTTCTAAAGGAAAAAATGTCATTTAAAACTCGCGGCTGTAATGTATTGTCGGGTCCCGGCAATATAGATAAAAATCATTGAAAAAAAATGGCATGGGTTAAAAAATGTATAAAAAATTGCGTGGGGGTCCCCCCAAAATCCATGCCGGGCCCTTCAGGTCTGGAATGGATATTAAGGGGAATCTTGCGTCAAAATTAAGAAAACAATGGTGTAGGGGTCCCCCCCAAAATCCATACCAGGCCCTTCAGGTCTGGTATGGATTTTAAGGGGAAACCTGAGCCAAAATGTAAAAAAAATGGCATAGGGTTTCCCCCTAAAATCCATACCAGACCCTTATCCGAGCACACAACCTGGCAGGCCGCAGGAAAAGGGGGGGATGAGAGAGCACCCCCTCCTGAACCATACCAGGCCACATGCCCTCAACATGGGGAGGATGCTTTGTGGTCCCCCCAAAGCACCTTGTCCCCATGTTGATGGGGACAAGGGCCTCATCCCCACAACCCTTGCCCAGTGGTTGTGGGGGTCTGCGGGCGCGGGCATTATTGGAATCTGGAAGCCCCCTTTAACAAGGAGACCCCCAGATCCTGGCCCCCCACCTATGTGAATGGATATTGGGTACATTGTACCCCTACACATTCACCAAAAAAGTTTATTTTCAATGGTTTTTATCTATATTGCCGGGATCTGGCAATACATTACAGCCGCAAGCAGTTTTAAATGACATGTTTTCCTTTAGAAATGTCATTTTGCTGCTCTCATTCATAAAACTATGTACAACTGCCGTGTAAGCAGCCTTACATAGTGTGGGAGCGTGGACTCAGCCCCCTGAGCCATGATTGGCCAATTATGGCTCTCACAGCAGAGCGCACTGTGATTGGCCAAAGCATGCAGGTCAGGTGCATGCTTTAGCCAATCAGCAGGTGTCAATGCACTGGGATCTCCCAGTGCATTGACGGTCTCGCCATTCATTATGGAGCGTTCTGCAGGTGCTCAAATTTCCTGCGAACGCCCCATAATGTTCGGTATTCGGCGAACAAGCGAACACCTGATGTTCGAGTCGAAATTACGTGCAACCGCGGGCTCATCCCTATTAGCTTTTGAAGCTCTCTGTTGCTTATTTCCTCACAAGACAGGTTTGAAGGTAGTTGAATACTTCTTCCAACAGGGAAGCAAACATACATGGGAAAATCTGGCATTTATTATTGAATTTATCCTTTATCACAAATACTTAGTCTATATCAGAAAAACACCAGAAAAGATGACCCATTCACTTGTATTATCATGAGATGCAGGAGCCATCATTCATAAATAAGGAAATTTGATATTAAATATTGGTAGCTGTTGACCTCAGATCCTAGAATTGTTAAATTTGTTTTACCCACCCTCCAAAATACATTTAGTAGAACTACATTACTGAGGCACAAATTAGTGAGTGTGTGGCAGAAGTGATCCTTGTAAGGATTTGGAAACATTTAAGTGTGGAAAATGTGGTTACTGTAAATACATACACATGCAAAAAAAACTTATCATGGCTAATGTAAAAAAATATTAGCCCTTTCACAAACATTTTGTGCATTGAAACACTGTTGGTGTGATCTATTTTATGGTATGCTCATGTGGGGTGTACCACGTGGGTAAAAAAAAAGGGAATTCTGGAAACTAATTTGATTGCACCCATGCTGCTCAGATCAGAAATATAGACTCACTTATAGGTAAACATGTTGCTGAAGTTCATGGAAACCATGTGCCTAGACTTATTTCATGGCATGGAAAGAGTGCACTCTGACACACAAGGGATGACTGGAATAAGGCTATAAGCCACCACCACTCCTGGCCAAAATTAAAATGTAAGCTATACAACTTTCTTGGAAGGATTTACCTCTGGTAAACCTAAAATCGCAATTGTTGTTTTATAGTACTGATGGGGTTGGTGACTTATTTTTATTGATCCATGTTCAAGCGTAATGTTTATTGATTTATCTACATGATTGGATTGGCAGTCCCTAGTTTATAATGCAATGGAAAGTGATGGGAGTCCATGATTCCTGGTGTCCATTTTGTGGACCTGTGCTCAAAAGAATCGTTTTGACGCTCAAGCTCATTTAGTAAAGCTGTGTGATTAAAACTAGACTGGTCAAAAAAATTATGTGATAATAATGCCCAATTGGCGCTCATGCTCATTTAGTAAAGCTGTGTGATTATAACCTTATTGGCCAAAGAGATCATGTGATATAATTTCCCAATTACATCTTTGAATTTACACTATATCCCACTGTTTTCCTTTATTTCCCATTCACCACTATTGAATCAGGCTGTTTGGCGTTGTCTTTATGTCAACAGATTTTCAATGTTTTTATAAGGTCTGTCTATGCAAGATGGTTTCATTTTATTTTTGCACAAACCCTTATTACGGTATATCTGTTTGACCACTTAAAACATCTTGGTAATTTAGAATGTTTTTTTTTCTGCAGTGTGGGCTATCTATTCGCACCACATGTGGGACTGACAAATTGGTAATTTTTGTGTATTATAGGGTCCTTCTGTGTTCATAGGGCTTCATGGTTGTGTCTCTATGGAGGACTCTTGTGTCTGTCTTTCCTCTCTGATAGTGCAGCATATGGTGATCATCAGTTTTGACCTGTAGGATTGAGCTATCTATAAATTTTCGGTACACCTGAAGCCTATTTTACAGAGTGTATACAGTATTTTAAAAATCTGTATAGATAGTTTGCATGTTATTTTTAATCAATATACTCTTTTGCATTTTCACACAGTAGTATGTAGTTCACAATGACCCCTAAAGAAGATCTAAAATTTATGATACCGGTTTGGTTATATACTGTGTCTATTGAAATTGGGTACTTTGAATATGTAAAACAAGTATTATGTGAATCGCTAATCGATGTGCAGCAAGTAGAGTGTCCTACCTCTATATAGGCATCAACTCTCACTGCTTTTAAATGTTTATATTTTATCTAAATCAAATAAAATGTTGAACTTTATTATATACTGTATGTGTTTTGTGCCATTCATGGTGCCTTAAAAATCACATTTTGATTTGTAAAAAGTTAGCGTTGTAATGTATGATGACGTACATCTGTACAAAGTTTTCATTCACTTCCAAACACCTCATCCAGTCTCAAACATTGTGTTAAATCAAGCTTTATTAATATAACTTTACAAATTAAAAATATTTTGGCAGGTAGAACAGTTCCTATATATGTTTTACATTGTATTTTGGCTGATGTTTCCCTTTATCATAGGTAGTGGTTACTTTAAGTGCTAATTCTTCAAATCAGTAACCTAAAGCAACCAATCAAAATGTTCTCCTCTAAAGTCAGACAACTGCAAGATAAATTTTAAGCACCTAAAAATAAGAACTCAAGAATGAAGGAGGCCGATAATGGCAATAATAGATACTGCAAAACTGCATTTTAATGCTATAATTTGAAAAGCTTAATTTATTGCTCAATCAACTTACTCAAAATGATAAAAAAAAAAAAATCTATTTACTCTACTAAATGCTAGTATATGAAGAAAAAAAAAAAACAATTAAACATATGAAAGAAAGCCTAAATCTCAGTAATGTTATTGATTATCATTCATAATTATAACGTTTTTGGTTATAGAATACCAGTGGTAACAATCTAGACTTGGAAATACAAAATGCATGTTTCTTATAACTAAGTAAAAAAAAAATCTGAAAATTCAAAGAACATGTTATGTTTTGGGAAAGACACTGCATGACTAAGATAACTAGCACAACTGCTTTCAGTCACTAATAGCCATATTTGGTTCAAGCTTTCATTCTTAAAGGGGTTGTAAAGGAAAAAGTTTTATCACCTTAATGCATCCTATGCATTAAGGTAAAAAAACATCTGACAATACCGCCCCCCCCCCGAGCCCCCGTTTTACTTACCTGAGCCCTCGAAAGTCCTGCCTCGCTGTTCAGCCTGGCCGTTGATTGTCTACAGTGGATGGATTGAAAGCAGTGCAGCCATTGGCTGGCGCTGCTGTCAATCACATCCAAGGGCGCGGCATGCCAGGGGCGGGGCCGAGTGATACAATGAGCGGCAATAGCCGCTGGCTGTATCACTGGAGCGCGCCCGCAATCACTCACCACCATGCAAGCTCGCTCGCATATAGGTGGTGAGTGATTGCTGGGAGGAGCCGAGACAGCCGCAGAGGGACCCCAGAAGACGTGGATCGGGGCCACTCTGTGCAAAACGAGCTGCACAGTGGAGGTAAGTATAAAATGTTTGTTATTTTTTTATTTTTATTTTTTTATATTTTTTGTTTACAAACCCTTTAACTAATAATTCTTAAACGTAGCAACCAACAGTAGCCTAACAAGAATCATTTTGCTAACGGATTAGTGCACTTAAAAATATTAACTATTTTCTTACTGACTATGGTTGTAGGTATTTAGAACTCGGCTTAGCATAAAGGTAAGCTCAGAAAATTTAAATCACAGATTGCTGTCTATTAAATAAATACTTTTTCATATACAGGTTTTACAACAAAACTTCAACATACCACTAAAACAAACTAGACACATACTAAGCTTCTAACATTCGAAACCATTATTTCAACGAACCAAGGCTTCATTTCTTTTTTACCCTTTTTTCGTTCCAATATATTTTATTAAGGAAATTCAAAGCAAGTGTACAGAGATGGCTGGATATAGAATACCAGAATTTACATGGGCCCAATGGCCTAAAGATATAAATGCATACCATAACCATAACAGTGGTTTATAGTTTAATCCAAATATAGCGACAAAATGTTGTATAGCAACACTATAATGCGTTTAAGGAAATAAAGAAGATTAGTAAAAGTTGTAAATCCATGTTGGAGTTAACTGTGTTGTAAATTGAACTGGTTTCTTGAGATAAAAGAGATTAGTTAGGGAAATCTCTGTGTAGAGGTGTGTGACAGGAGGGTCACGTTGGACACAGGGTGAGCCAGGAAACCATGGACATTAAGAATATGGCTTGGATTGCTTGAAATTGAAATAGTAATATTAGTTCACAATATTGTTTTATTCTGAACTTAACAGGTTAATTGGGAGATGTGTTCAGCCTCAATCACCTGTCTGCCTAGTGTAATGCTAATGAATCGCAGCTTCTAAAAGACCTGTTCATTGTTTGTGGTGATGTGGATTGGGGAAATTAAGTCTATACTTATGTGTAATTGTACTCAGACAGACAGGCTACAAATCTTTTCATTGTGAGATGTGTATTGCAGGTCATGGGTCTGAGACAGCAGCTGTAGCTAATTGACTCATGTAAATTGGGTCTGATGGGTATTGGGAGACAAAAGCTAACCTGTTGTCTTTTAGGAGGTGGCAAAATAATGTGTATTGAGTCTTGTTATGTTGTGGGTGGAGCTGGACCATTGTTCATTCAGGTTAATGCAGAATTGGATGTGTATAAGAGTTTCAATGTTTTTGGCAATAAAGGCAGTCTATTTTTGGAAAGATACAGAGCGTGTTGTCTCGTTCTTTGGAAGGATTAATTCCTATGGGAAGTGGTCTTCTGGCTGTGGAGGATCGACAGGGAAGTTGTGTCCAGGAGAGGGAAGGGATTTAAACGGCTTTTACCCCCTTTGATATTTGGGGTGCCGTTACAAGGTGGATGAGAATAGTCTGTGGAATGTGACATTGCATAGGGTGGTATTTATATATGTCTAGGGTGTTTCCAAGGTTGGCAGACCTGCTGACACCCAAGGTTAGGTAAATTAGTTGGTTTGGGGTGATAATGATGTATTTTAAGGAGGGTGGTGAAACGGGGGGAGAGAGGAGAAGGGATTGGAAAGGTGGGTGGAGAATGGGGAGGAGGATGAATGTGAGAGTGGTAGGGGATATGGATGGGGTAGGCCAAAACAGGGGGGACATATGACTCCTATCTAGCCCTGGTGTATGGTCTATGCGGCCTAAACTATCCCCAGAGCTTTATGTAGGATAATTCGGTGTGAGGTTATCCATTAAAGATGGGAGATCCTTGATAGTTTCTCTCTTCATTTAGGTTTGGAGTCTATGGTTTGAATATATTCAGTGGTGGTTCTAAAATGCGACCAACAAGACCAGGAAGTAGTGTGTTTTGAGATGTTGCCATGGGAGATGGCTATGAGCTCCTACATTTCAGCGATTTTTTCAATTCTCCTAAACCATTTTTTTATTGAGGGGGCATGTGTTTTGCCCAACAAGGTTGGGACACATAGCTTAGCAACATTTAGCATGTGCATAGCAAGAGATTTGAAGTAAGAGCGTCTTGGTATAGGAGTATAGTGTAAGAGAAATTGGGAAGGAGAGAATTCTAATGTGAGGGTAGAGACCCTCGAGGTTATGTCGTGGACTTCGCTCCAGAATGTTTGGATGATGGGGCATGACCACCAGATGTGAAAGAGAGAGCCTGGTTCAGATTTGTACCTTCAACATAAGTTGGATATTGAAGGTGCAAACTTGTGGATAATGGTCGGGACTCTGTACCACCTAGTGAGGACCTTATAGCTATTTTCCTGGGTGGACACATTTATTGAGCCCTTCAGGATGTTTTTGAATATTTGCTCCCAGTGTTTATTTGTGAGGTCTAAGGATAGTTCTTTCTCCCAAAATTTACATGCCTTGTTTTTCGTGGGGTGTTTGGCAAAGATTAAAGAGTAGATGGTTGAAACCACATGTCTCTGCAGTGTGTTTTCTGAGCATAGTGATTCTAGGGGAGTAAGCTGATGGGTCCAGTGAGGTTTGTGGCTCGGACCTAAGAGAAGATTTTGTTTTTGGAGATATGTCCATAGTGGGAACTTGAGGTCTTTCATTTGGGAGGCTAGTTCTTTGCGTTTTAGTAATGTGGCCCTGTGGAAGAAGTGTTTAGCCAGAATGTGTTTATGTGGCCATGAGATTGATAAGAATTGTTTGGAAAATCCCAGGGGGGGGGCGATTTAGGATTAGGATGGAGTGGCGTCATGAAGGCATCGTAGGTTGGGACCTATGAGCGGGTGATCAGAGATAGTGGACGGAATGTGTTTGGGCAATTTTGTGGATGCATGGATGTTCCAGTCCACTATTTTGGTGAGAAGGCATTCTCTATAGTAGTTACGTATATCTGGAAAGCCTATGCCTCTTTTGATTCTGGGAAGCATGAGGTGTTCGTATTTAATGCGTGGACGTTTGTTATGCCAGAGAAATTTTGTGCAGATGGCTTTGTATATGGAGAAGAATATGGGTGGTAGATGAATGGGGATGGCTTGCATGTGTCAGGGTCACCTGTGGCCAGGTGACAGATGCACACCGTAGGGGGACAGGAGTGCACCGCGAGGTAGTGAACCCTATGGCTGGCTTCTGCGGATAGGAAACTGGGTGGTTGTGGAAAGCGGGACCAGAGGAGCACAACCGGGATCCTAACGGAAGCTAGAGCCAAGATTCCCCAGGGCGCGGAGTCTAAGACCCAGCTGGTCTTCTCCAGGGCCTCTAGTGGTGAGGATGTTATGCTGCAAGCTGGGACCAGGTCGCGGCCCCTGGAGTTTCCTAGCTCACGCCCCGTAGGATAAGGGGAAAAGAGGGGAAGCAGCAGAACAAGATAAGAGAGAACCGAATAACAAGCTGAAGATCAGGGGCCACAAGCAGACAAGGATAACGAAAGAACGAGCCGAAGGTCAAGGGTCACGAGCAGACAGGGATAGTCGGGGACAAGCCAATAACGTAACAGAGAGACAGACGTAGCACACGGCAGGCAGGAACCCAAACACACAATGCCTAACAAACACGTTGATCAGCAAAGCAGGCTTGCAGTGCACAGGTTAATATAGTGTTCTGTGATAGGGCCTGGGGTGGAGTCAGGCTGGGAGGAGATTATAAAGGAAGCCAGGTGAAGGAGGTCTGGTCTCTAGATGAACACATGAGGAGGAAGGTAAGATGGCAGACAGACATTAATGCATATCCATGACAGTACCCTCCCTCTTACGAGGCCTCCCCCTTCCCCGCCTGGGCCCAGGTTTAGAGGGAAACTTCAGATGAAACTCCTTTAACAGACGAGGTGCAAAGACCTCAGATGCAGTGATCCAAGACCTCTCCTCAGGACCAAACCCTTTCCAATGAACGAGGTACTGAAGAACGCCTTTACAGAGTCGGGAGTCCAGAATTTGACTGATCTCGTACTCCTGATTATCCTCAGAGACTGGCGCCACGGTAGGGAGAGGACAAGAGAATTTATTGAGGACTAAAGGCTTTAGAAGAGCAACATGAAAGGAGTTAGTGATTTTAAGGCTCTTAGGAATCTGGAGTTTGAAACAAACCGGATTCAGTTTAGCAGTTACCGTGTATGGACCGATGAATCGTGGAGCAAACTTCAGAGAAGGAACTCGGAGCTTGATGTTCCTGGTAGAGAGCCAGACTTTGTCCCCTGGCTGAAGAGAAGGCGGTTTACGCCTGCGGCGGTCGGCAAAGCCTTTGAATTTTTCAGCAGCTGCCCGGAGGGAATCATGAACGTGACCCCAAACGGAATTGAGAGACTCCTGAACCGAAGCCAAAGCTGGAATGTCTGGAGAACAGATCATGGGAAGAGGAAGTTGAGGGTGTTTTCCATAAACTGTGAAAAAGGGTGTCTTCTGCGAACTGGTATTCACATGATTGTTATGGGAGAATTCTGCCCACGGGAGTAGAGAGGACCAGTCGTCATGGTGAGAAGACACAAAGGTGCGAAGAAAGACCTCTAACTCCTGATTAACCCTCTCAGTCTGTCCATTGGATTGGGGATGGTAAGAAGAAGAAAAATCCAAGACAATATTGAGGGATTTGCAAAAGGCTCTCCAAAAACGAGACGTGAATTGGACTCCCCTGTCGGAAACAATATGAGAAGGGACCCCATGTAGGCGGAGAATTTCTCGAATGAAAATGGGAACCAAGGCAGGGGCAGAAGGAAGACCAGGAAGAGGAACAAAATGAGCCATCTTGGAGAATCGATCGATTACCACCCAAATGACTGTATTATTCTCAGACAGTGGGAGATCGGTGATAAAATCCATGGCAATATGAGCCCAGGGTTCCTTAGGAATGGGCAAGGGCATGAGGAGACCAGCAGGAGCTTGTGTGGAGGATTTGGACTGAGCACAGACATGACAAGCTTTAACGTAATCTTTGACGTCTGAGCGGAGATTAGGCCACCAGTAGTGACGACTGATGAGTAGGAAGGATCGGAGGAATCCAGAATGCCCTGCCACCTTGGAATCATGTCCCCAACGAAGGATCTTAGCTCTTAGCTCAGTGGGGACAAAGGTCTTACCAGGCAGGATTTTTGACTTCAGGGTGGTAGAGTGGGCAACAATGCATGAGGTTGGAATGATCGGCTCAGGTTCAGGGGCGGACTCCTCGTCCAAAGTGTCAAATGACCTAGAGAGCGCATCAGCCCGACCGTTGCAGGAACCAGGTTTGTAGGTAATCGTGAAATTAAAACGGGCAAAGAAGAGACTCCACCTGGCCTGTCTAGGATTCAGACGTTTAGCATTCTGTAGATACTGTAAATTCTTGTGATCGGTAAAGATCGTTATGGAGTGAGGGGAACCCTCCAAGAGATGACGCCACTCCTCTAACGCCAATTTAATTGCGAGAAGTTCCCGATCACCGATGGCATAATTCCTCTCTGCCTGAGAATTTTTTTTGGAGAAGAACGCACATGGTTGGCGTCTCTTCTCAAAGATTTGAAGAAGCACAGCTCCCACCCCCATTGAGGAAGCGTCCACTTCAATAAAAAATGCATTCCCAGGATTTGGTCTCCTCAAGAGGGGGCCAGAAACAAAGGCCTGTTTCAGGTTGTGAAATGCAGAGACAGCTTCGGGAGGCCAGTCTCTGGCATTCACACCCTTCTTGGTCAAAGCGATAATAGGCGCGGCAATGGAAGAGCAATTCCTTATGAACTGCCTATAATAATTAGTGAAGCCAAGAAAGCGCTGTGTGGCCTTGAGGCTAGCAGGAAGAGGCCAGTTGGTGATAGCCAAGACCTTCCCAGGGTCCATACGAAGACCCGAACATGAGACGAAGCACCCCAAAAACAGGACCTCAGAACATTCAAAGGAACATTTCTCCAGCTTGGCATAGAGATTGTTCTCTCTAAGACGTTGAAGTACAGTGCGGACATGGTTTCTGTGGACGAGCAGATTTTCAGAAAAGATCAGAATGTCATCCAGATAGATGACAACAAACTGGTACAGCAGATCTCTGAAGATTTCATTGACAAAGTTTTGAAACACGGCTGGAGCATTACACAGACCAAAAGGCATCACCAGATATTCATAATGCCCGTCTCTAGTGTTGAATGCAGTCTTCCATTCATCACCCTCCCGTATTCGAATGAGATTGTACGCGCCTCTGAGATCCAACTTGGTGAAAATGGAGGCACACTTCAACCTATCGAATAGCTCAGATATTAAGGGTAAGGGGTATCGATTTTTAATAGTAACCGCATTTAAACCCCGATAATCGATGCAGGGTCTTAAGGTACCATCCTTTTTGGCAACAAAAAAGAACCCTGCCCCTGCAGGCGATGAGGATTTCCGGATGAAACCTCTCCAGATTCTCTGCGACATACTCCGACATGGCCTGGGTCTCTGGGATGGACAGAGGGTAGGTACGACCCCTGGGTAGAGTTGCTCCGGGGACAAGATCAATAGCACAGTCAAAAGACCTGTGGGGAGGAAGCACCTCAGCTGATTTCTTACAGAACACATCCCGGTAATCGCTGTATGCAGCAGGAAGATCAGAAGAAACAGAAGTGGCAGCAACCGGAAGACTCTCCTTGGGGGTCACCTTGAGAAGACACGACGAGAAACATGAGGAACCCCAGGCCAGGATCTGCCCAGAGACCCAGTCCACATGTGGAGAGTGGAGCTGTAGCCAGGGGAGGCCCAATACAACTGGGGTAGAGGCCTTGGGTAGAATAAGAAAGGATATCCACTCCTGGTGGAGAATCCCTACCGACATCCTAATGGGTAGCGTCTGGAAGCGAATAGGGCCCCCTGGGAGAACAGTGCCATCAATTGCCGAGACTACCAATGGGGTAGTGAGAGGTGAAAGGGTAAGCTTCATAGAAGAAGCAGTTCTCCAATCCATAAAATTGCCGGCAGCCCCGGAATCCAGGTATGCAAGGGTTGACTGAGGAGAAGTGCCTACATGAAGGAACACCGGCAAGAGCAAGCGAGAAGGTGATGTTTCTGGGTCCAATACTCCACCTTCCAAATGTATTAGACCCGAGCGTTTCCCGGACGAAGCGAGCAGGAGTCACGAAAATGACCCTTGCCCCCACAATAGAGGCACAAGCCCAGAGTTCTGCACCTAGCACGTTCTTCAGGGGTTAGTCTGGTCCGGCCCAGCTGCATAGGTTCTTCAGCAGGTAGAGGATGCTCCACGGAATGAAGGGAGGGGAGCTCAGACTGGCTAGGACCCAGAGAGTGCTGGCGTCTTTTTTCTAAGGACCTCTCTTGAAAACGAATGTCGATCTGGTTGCATAATGAAATTACATCGTCCAGACCGACGGGAATGGCTCTTCCCGCTAATTCGTCTTTCACTCGGTCAGAGAGGCCATGTAAAAAGGTAGCGACCAGGGCCTCATTATTCCAGCTCAATTCAGCTGTGTGGATACGGAACTGAAGAGCATATTGCCCCACTGAACTAGATTCTTGGCGAAGACGTAAGACAGCACTAGCCGCTCAGGAAGCCCGAGCCGGCTCTTCGAAGATATTACGAAAGAGCTTCAAGAAATCGGACAGACTGGAAACCACCGGATCGTTCCTCTCCCACAGGGGGGCAGCCCAGGCCAAAGCTTCACCGGAGAGGAGGGAAATGATATAGGCTACCTTAGCCCGGTCAGACAGGAAGCTTTGAGGCTGAAGCTCAAAATGAATTGTGCATTGGCTGAGAAACCCCCTGCAGGCCTTGGAGTCCCCAGAGAAACGGGACGGAGCTGGCAATCTTAGTGAGTGTGAGGCTGCGACTGGTGCGATAGGTACAGCCGCTGGTTGTACTTGGGGTTGCGGATTCGGGGTTCCCAAGGAGACCTGAAGCTGCTCGAATCGAGAAGCCAGATCCTGGAGGAATCGCATCACCTGAGTCTGATTTGATTCCTGGGTTTCAAGTCTGCGAACTATGCCCTGCAATGGATCATCCGCGGGGAGCGGGATGTCAGCCGGGTTCACGGCTGATCAAACTGTCAGGGTCACCTGTGGCCAGGTGACAGATGCACACCGTAGGGGGACAGGAGTGCACCGCGAGGTAGTGAACCCTATGGCTGGCTTCTGCGGATAGGAAACTGGGTGGTTGTGGAAAGCGGGACCAGAGGAGCACAACCGGGATCCTAACGGAAGCTAGAGCCAAGATTCCCCAGGGCGCGGAGTCTAAGACCCAGCTGGTCTTCTCCAGGGCCTCTAGTGGTGAGGATGTTATGCTGCAGGCTGGGACCAGGTCGCGGCCCCTGGAGTTTCCTAGCTCACGCCCCGTAGGATAAGGGGAAAAGAGGGGAAGCAGCAGCACAAGATAAGAGAGAACCGAATAACAAGCTGAAGGTCAGGGGCCACAAGCAGACAAGGATAACGAAAGAACGAGCCGAAGGTCAAGGGTCACAAGCAGACAGGGATAGTCGGGGACAAGCCAATAACGTAACAGAGAGACAGACATAGCACACGGCAGGCAGGAACCCAAACACACAATGCCTAACAAACACGTTGATCAGCAAAGCAGGCTTGCAGTGCACAGGTTAATATAGTGTTCTGTGATAGGGCCTGGGGTGGAGTCAGGCTGGGAGGAGATTATAAAGGAAGCCAGGTGAAGGAGGTCTGGTCTCTAGATGAACACATGAGGAGGAAGGTAAGATGGCAGACAGACATTAATGCATATCCATGACAGCATGATATATAGGAGTCTAGGTAGAATGTTCATTTTTAGTATAGCAGCTCTTCCGAACCATGAAAAGGAGGGTATATACCACTTTTGTGAGTCTTCTTCAAAGTCAATGGTGGTGTGAAATTAAGGGAATATAGGTCAGCCAAGTGGGTTGGGAGATGGATACCTAAATATGTAATTGCTTTGGTTTTCCAGATAAAGGGAAAGTTATTTTGGCAGTGTGATACTGTATCTTTTGATAAGGAAATGTTTAGGGCGTACAATTATTCTAAATTTATTTTGAGGTTAGAGATATGCTGGAAGTGGGCAAAGTCTCTCAATAGGTTTGGGAGGGTAATGTGTGGGACAGAGAGGAACAGTAAGATATCATCTGCAAAGGCTGAAATTTTAAATTTGCACCCAGAAACCGAGAGACCTGAGGTTGAGAAATGGCTCTAGCGTAAGTATGTAAAGAATCAGGGATAAGGGGCAACCCTGTGGAGTTCCGTTTTGATCATAAAAGTCATTCGACAGTTGGCCATTAACTCTCCCCTGTGCAGTAGGACATGTGCAGAGGGCTAGGATCATATTAAGCATATTATCCCCAAGTCCAAGGGATCGTAGGGTTTCAGCCAGGAAGTCCCAGGCCACCCTGTCGAATGCCTTCTCCACATCTAATAAAAGAAAGAAGCCGCTTTGCTTAGAGGAGTGCATCCTTGAATATTTTATAATATGTGGCCGTATAGCCGTCCGGGCCAGGGCTCTTACCTGGTTTCATTTGTTTGATCGCTTGGGATAGTTCCCCATCTGAAATAGGGTTTTATAGAGATTGAGCTATATCTCGAGGTATTGGTTTGGGTGTGTATTGTCTCAAAAAATCTCAGTTGAGTGTCAATAATTTACGCGTCAGGGCAAATTTATGTTTTGTTATTTGATTTAGCTCATCTAATAGTAGGGATCTTACCCGTGTGAGTTCTTGTAGGGCTTGGGTGGTTTGGGACTTTCTGTCTGACGCTTCCAGGTTTTTTATTTGATTTTCAGGTCATTAATCTATTCTTGTTTCTGTAGTTTTCGTTTGGAAGCGAGCGTTAGTAGTTCCCCTCTGAATGGTGCATTTTTGCGCTTGAGATTGAGTCTGGGGTACATCAGGAGTGTTGTTTATTTGGAAGAATGATTTGATGCATGAGTGAATGTTGTCTATGTTGGCTTTGTCTGTCAGTAGTGAAGCATCTAGAGGCCACACTTTTGATCTTTCGACTGTCGTTGGGAAGGTCACGAGATAGAGATGGGATGATGGTCATATAGAAACCTGGGTTCAATCGTGGCTTTGGTTAGGAAAGATAAGTCCTTTTGGGTTAGGAAAAAGTAATCGATTCTGGAGTACCGATTGTGCGGGACTGAAAAATATGTGTAATTTTTATCTCCTGGATAAAGGGTGTGCCATGTGTCATGTAGCAGAAGATCAGGAAATGGAGAATGTATCTGACATAAAGCTCGGAAGGTAAGAGAAGAGTAGCTTGTGGAGTGTAAGATGGGGTATAAGGGGACATTGAAGTCGCCCCCTAGGATCAGTATCCCTGATTGGAAGGAGGAGAGAAGAGAGGTGATTTTGCGGAAGAAGGGGATTAGGAAATAAATCGCGACCTTCAGGATCAGCTATTGAATCGGTTATCTCTATGGGGCAATGTTTCCCTATTATGATGGAACTGATTTTGATTCTGAGAGGGAGTTTGAGGCATGAAAAGCTATAGGGAGTGGGTGTTGTTAAGTTTAGGTTGGCAGTTTGTTCTGAAATGAGTTTCCTGTAAACAGATGATGTCTGCTTTATGGTTTTTCATTGAAGCATGAACCTGTGAGCGTTTTTTGGGAATGTTTAGGCCCTTCACGTTTAGGGAAATAAGTTTTAACCAATGCTTCATTTTTATTTTTACCAAAGAGAAGAAAATTTCAATAACAATTTGTAAACATTTTAGTGTATCTTTGTTTAAAGTAGTTTTAATTTTTTCATTTTTTTCATTTTTTTCTGAAGAAAAATCTGTACTGAGAAAAATAATGGGGCTGACTTCTTTCTGAGAAAGATAAATACTTGACTAGGCATCAAATTCAGAGTGAAGCTAGAAATCTAACGTGCATTGTTGTTTTAAGTCAATGAATGAAAAAGTGTTAAAGGCTTGCTTGGCCCTCCTCTTGTTTGGTGAATGTTTGCAGCCATAACAAAAAGTCTCAAAATACATACCCATTTTCAGTCAGGTGACATCTCAGGTCTAGTGTTGAGCGGACACCTGGATGTTCGGGTTCGACGGGTTCGGCCGAACTTTGGAAAAAAGTTCGGGTTCGGGACCGAACTTTAACCCGAACCCCATTGAAGTCAATGGGGACCCGGACTTCTAAGGACTAAAAAGGCTCTAAAAAAGTAATGGAAAGGGCAGAGGGCTGCAAATGGCAGCAAAATGTTGTTAAGAGCATGGCAAGTGCTCTGCAAACAAATGTGGATAGGGAAATAACTTAAAATAACATTAAAAAAAATAAAAAATGAAAAAATATGCTGGAGGCCCCCTTTTCAGCAGAAGAGGTACGGGAAGTCATTAAGAACCTCAGAAACTCAACGGCACGATGCCACACATATTGTGGGAATGCCCCAGAATACGCTCTTTCTGGAATAAATTATTCAATTTAATGGATAAGCTAGTGGGAAAATAAAATACTTTGAAATAAAAATGTAGCGGGGTGCTAAATTTAAGGGAAGTGTTTGAGTGGTAAATAGGCTCAAACACCCTAATTCTGTAGGATTCATGGACCATTTTGTCCTGCGGCCTACAGGTGGCGCTGCCATGGTAGGCTAGGGTTGAACCACCGATACAGTGCTGTGCCTTTTGTGTCCCCTCTTGGCAGTAGTACAGCGGGGCGGGGAACCTGCTGTGCATGCCGGGAGAGCATATAAAAGGGGCAGACCTTTGGCCTGGGGGCTGATGTCCAGTGGGGTCCACGCCCAGGTGCCTTCGGCCTGGGTGCATGTGTTCCTGTTCCATCTCGGGTACCTTTAGCCCGGGGTGAGGTACTATCCTGGAGTTCCTGCTGCCCTGGGTATGGAGGCCTAGGTGCGGGAGTAAAGCCTGGAGTCCAGAGCCTTCGTCTGGAGTCCACTAAGGGTCGAGGAGTCTTAGGGTGCCGCCTCGTGTAGGGGACCATGTTCCAGGGAAGGGAGGATCATTCTGATGGACCGATGCAGGAGTCACGGTGAAGGAAGGGTCTGTTGACTCCCTGGAGAGATGTCTTCCCCTTGATATGGGCTAGGTTCATAGAAGGAGAAGCTCAAGGTCATCTTGACTGTATCAGAGGCCTTATCCAGCCGGCCCGTGGCAGGGGCCTTATACACCCTGGTCTGTGGCAGAGACCAAAGTTCTCCAGGTCCGTGGCAGAGGCCTTGTACACCCGGTCTGTGGCAGAGACCAACCTCAAGGTTGCACCTAAAACTGTTTGAGAAACCTAAGCAGTGAAGTGAATGTGCTACGTTTGTGCCTGGACCTCCTCCACACCTTAAGCTGTCCTGTTTCTTTGCTCTAACCTTTTCTATCCGAGTAGAGTTTATTTTGCCATGAGAGAATAAGAGTTGTAATTTCAGCTGGTGTGGACATTGACTTTACTGGGAATTAAAGGACTTGCCTCTACCTACAGTAGAGGTGAGAATCATCCTCTGGAGGAGTTTTGACTCCGGCTGTGGACACGGCCCGTCAAGTACACCGCTCAACCTCTTTATATAGGAGGGTACGGGCTGGTAGTGTGGTGTGCCTTTCTCCCTCCTGCGAGGAGCCAACAACATAAAGGCAGGTAAGGGGGAAAGGATCTGTGCGCTACAAAAAAATAAAATAAAAATTATAATCTTGACCTAGGAGGACGAGGTCCATATGGAGTAGGAGGTTGAGGTGGCGGTGGATGTGGCTGTGTAGGTGGAAGCGGCGGTGGAGGAGGACGAGGTAGCCAACACTGGTTCAAAAATACAACAATGGCTGGGTAAGGCCAGTGATGTGTTGAATTCTGTCCCCCGTCGAATAGTGTCCACCCTGTACTGCGCTTGCTCAGTATGTAGGACAAGAGGATTTCGAAAATCTCCCAAGATGAACGGCGCCTGCGTGGTGAGTTCAGGTGAAGGCCACACCATCCGTGGTTCAAGCCGAGCCAAGTGAGGCCGTGCCCGAAGCGTGGCGATCGAAGCGAGCCCGTGAGGTGCCCTGTTACTATGTGCTACCGTATGTCCACTTGGATGTTGGGGCTTGAAGCAGCACTCACGGCGCAGGCGCAGTTCATCTTCGGAGATTTTGTGAATCTCCTTGTCCTCTGTACTGCGCAAGCGCTGCGCCTTCGCAGTACGGGCCGGACACAATCCGATGGCCGGAGAGTTTTTGTCACAACACCGGTATACATGTCTATTCTGCAGAAGGTACGGACAAGTCCTGTGGGATCCATGCCTGGTTCATTTTAATGAACGTGAGCTTGTCCACATTGGCTCTGGACAGGCGGCTGCGTTTGTCTGTGATAACGCCCCCTGCCGTGCTAAATACACGTTCAGATAATACACTGGCTGCAGGGCAGGCCAGCACCTCCAAGGCATAAAGGGCAAGCTCAGGCCATGTGCCAAATTTGGAGACCCAGAAGTTAAAGGGGGCAGACCCGTCATCCAGTACGTGTAGGCCTGTGGACACATACTGCTCAACCATGTTGGTGAAATGCTGCCTCCTGCTAAGACGTTCCATCTCAGCTGGTGGTGCTGGTTGTTGTGGTGTGCTGACAAAGCTTTTCCACATTTCAGCCATGCTAACCCTGCCTTCTGAGGTGCTGCCGGTGCCCCGGCTGCATTGGCGACCTCTTCCTCCTCCTCTGCCTTCGCCTTGTGCTTCCACCGTACGCCCGCTGTCATGTGGGAATGCCACCAGCAGCGCGTCTACCAGCGTGCGCTTGTACTCGCGCATCTTACGATCCCGCTCCAGTGAGGGAGTTAAGGACGGTACGTTGTCCTTGTAACAGGGATCCAGCAGGGTGGCCACCCAGTAATCAGCACCAGTTAAAATGTGGGCAACTCGGCGGTCATTGCGGAAACACTGCAGCATGTAATCGCTCATGTGTGCCAGGCTGCCCAGAGCTAAAGAAAAGCTGTCCTCTGTGGGAGGTGTATCGTCTGTGTCCTCTGTATCCCCCCAGCCACGCACCAGTGATGGCCACGAGCTGGTCTGGGTGCCACCCTGCTGTGAAAATGGCTCCTCCTCCTCCTCCTCCTCCATCTCCTCCTCCACCTCGTCATCCTCCAGAACTGTGCCCTTTCTGCCGGACAATTGTGTACCTGGCGTTTGTTGGTGCAGGAACCCACCCTCGTAGCCACTTGTGAAAGACTGCCCTGAAAGCCTTTGAAATGATCCCGCTTCCTCCTCCTCCTCCTCATCCTCCTGTGCCACATCCTCTTCCATCATCGCCTGAAGCGTTTTTTCAAGGAGGCATAGAACTGGGATAGTAACGCTGAGAACGGCGTCATTGGCGCTGGACATGTTGGTGGAGTACTCGAAACAGCGCAACAAGGCACACAGGTCTCGCATGGAGGCCCAGTTATTGGTGGTGAAGTGGTGCTGTTCCGCAGAGCGACTCACGCGTGATTGCTGCAGCTGAAACTCCACTATCACCTGCTGCTGCTCGCACAGTCTGGCCAGCATGTGCAAGGTGGAGTTCCACCTTGTGGGCACGTCACATATGAGGCTGTGAGCGGGAAGGCCGAAGTTACGCTGCAGAGCTGACAGGCGAGCAGCAGGGTGAGAACGCCGAAAGTGCGCACACACAGCCCGCACTTTCTGCAGCAGCTCTGGCATATTGGGGTAATTTTTAAGGAACCTCTGGACCACCAAGTTCAGCACATGCGCCAGGCAAGGGATGTGCGTCAAACCGGCTAGGCCCAGAGCTGCTATGAGATTTCGCCCATTATCGCACACCACCAGGCCGGGCTTGAGGCTCACTGACAGCAACCACTCATTGGTCTGTTGTTCCATGTCCCTCCACAACTCCTGCGCGGTGTGGGGTTTTTCCCCCAAACAGGAAAGTTTTAAAACTGCCTGCTGTCGTTTACCCCTGGCTGTGCTGAAGTTGGTGGTGAAGGTGTTACGCTGACCGGATGAGGAGGCGGTAGAGGATGAGGAAGCGGAGTAGGAGGAGTTAGCAACAGGAGGCAAACTGAAGCGCCCTGCAATCCTCGGTGGTGGAAGGACATGCGCCAAACTGCTATCTGCCTCAGGCCCAGCCACCACTGCATTTACCCAGTGTGCTGTTAGGGAGATATAACGTCCCTGACCGTGCTTACTGATCCACGCATCCGTAGTTAGGTGGACCTTGCCACAGATGGCGTTGCGCAGTGCACACCTGATTTTGTCTCCCACTTGGAAGTGCAGGGAAGGGATGGCTCGCCTGGAAAAGTAGTGGCGGCTGGGCACGACGTACTGTGGGACAGCCAATGCCATCAGGCTTTTAAAACTCTGCGTCTCCACCAGACGGAATGACAGCATTTCAAAGGCCAGGAGTTTTGAAATGCTGGCATTCAGGGCCAGAGATCGCGGGTGGCTAGGGGGGTACTTCCTCTTCCGCTCCAATGTTTGGGAGATAGAGAGCTGAACGCTTCCATGGGACATTGTGGAGATGGTTGGTGACCCAGGTGGTAGTGTTGCTGGCAGATCCTCTGTTTGCGGGGTGGCAGGTGCCACTGTCACTACAGAGGTGGATGAAGAGGCCGAGACTGCAGCAGAAGAGGAAGCAGGAGGAGCCAGAGACCTTTCTTGGTTTTTGAGGTGTCTACTCCACTGCAGCTCGTGCTTTGCACTTAGATGCCTGGTCATGCAGGTTGTGCTCAGGTTGAGAACGTTTATGCCTCGCTTCAGCCTCTGATTGCACAGCCTGCAAACCACTCGTGTCTTGTCATCAGCACATTGTGTGAAGAACTGCCATGCTAGGGAACTCCTTGGACCTGGCTTTGGTGTGCTCGGTCCCTTGCTGCGTTGGGCAGTAGCAGACATACTGTCTAGGGGACGGACGCTCCGCTTTTGCACCCTGCTCCCTCTTCTGCTGTGGTGGTGGCTCTGTGCGACCACCGCCTCTTCCTCCAAACTACACTGGTCACCTGCATAACGTTCATTCCATGTGGGGTCGAGGACCTCATCGTCCTCCACATCATCTTCCACCCAGTCTTCACCCCTGCCCTCCTTGTCTGTCTGCACAATTGCGAAAGCAGCAGCAGTTGGCACCTGTGTTTCTTCATCATCCGAGACGTGCTGCGATTGTCCTCCCATGTACTCATCATGAAACATAAGTGGTTGGGCATTGGTGCACTCAATCTCTTCCACTTCTGGGGCAGGGCTAGGTGGATGGCCCTGGGAAACCCTGCTAACAGAGTCATTGAAAAGCAGAAGAGACTGCTGCATGATTTGGGGCTCAGACTGCTTGGCTGATTTGCAAGGGTGTGAGGTGAAAGACTGATGGACATGGGTTTCAGGTGCCAACTCTGATCTTTCATCAGAAGAGTGGGTGGGAGACAATGTGAAGGAACCCGAGGCACTGTCAGCAACCCAATCTACTATCGCCTGTACTTGTCCTGGCCTAAACATTCGTACAGCCTCATTAGGCGCGACAAAATACCGCCGCAGGCTCGGTCGCCTACTCGCACCTGAGGAAGGTGTTTCACTTGTGCGTGTATCTGGCACAGATCCACCACGTCCTCTCCCTGCAACAGGAGCTCCACCAGCAGCACCACGACCGGGGCCACCATGTCCCTTTGACCTTCTCCTCATATTTTCCAAATTTAGGATGTTGCCCTAAATGGGTGTTTTTGGAAGAGCAGAACACACCCACAGTACGTAACCGCTGAATCGCACAGCTACAGAACTGCAGAAAATGCTATTAAAAAAAAAAAAAATTTAAGTATAGCACAGTAGAAGAAAACTATATATAAATTGTTTATTTCACACACCTCCACATATGTATAACACACTGCAAAATATTTTTTGTGGCCCTAAATGGTGTTTTTTGGAAGACCACAATACACCCACAGTACGTAACCGCTGAATTGCACAGCTACAGAACTGCAGAAAATGCTATTCAAAAAAAATGTTTTTTTTTTAGTATAGCACAGTAGAAGAAGACTATATATAAATTGTTTATTTCACACACCTCCACATATTTATAACACACTGCAAAATATTTTTTGTGGCCCTAAATGGCGTTTTTTGAAAGACCACAATACACCCACAGTACGTAACCGCTGAATCGCACAGCTACAGAACTGCAGAAAATGCTATTCAAAAAAAATGTTTTTTTTTTAGTATAGCACAGTAGAAGAAAACTATATATAAATTGTTTATTTCACACACCTCCACATATGTATAACACACTGCAAAATATTTTTTGTGGCCCTAAATGGCGTTTTTTGGAAGACCACAACACACTCACAGTACGTAACCGCTGAATCGCACAGCTACAGAACTGCAGAAAATGCTATTCAAAAAAAAATTTTTTTTTTTAGTATAGCACAGTAGAAGAAAACTATATATAAATTGTTTATTTCACACGCCTTTTTGCAAAAAGAAAAGACCCATTTAGGGCCACAAAAAATATTTTGCAGTGTGTTATACATATGTGGAGCCGTGTGAAATAAACAATTTATATATAGTTTTCTTCTACTGTGCTATACTAAAAAAAAAACATTTTTTTCGAATAGCATTTTCTGCAGTTCTGTAGCTGTGCGATTCAGCGGTTACATACTGTGAGTGTGTTGTGGTCTTCCAAAAAACGCCATTTAGGGCCACAAAAAATATTAAACATTAAAGTGCAAATTTTTTTTTTTTTGCCCTAAACGGGTCTTTTTTTGCACGAGCAAAATAAAATGGAAATGTTTTTTTTTTTTTTGCCCTTAATGGGTCTTTTGGAAAAGAGCACAATAAAGTGACTTTTTTTTTTGTCCTAAATGGATCTTTTTCCAAGAGCAGAATACACCCACAGTATGGAAACGGTGTATCTCTCAACGTAATATATGCAGTGCTGGTGCACTGAGCTTTCAGATAAAAGGTAGATTTTCTCTGACACTGGGCTCATAGCAGTGTAAAAAGACTGCACTGCAACACAAACAGGTAAACCTATGCAGATCGCTGAGTTATATCTCTGAATCTGGACTCCTATTCCTATATAATATATCTCTCTCCCTAAAAGCAAAAAACAGGAACCTGGCCCTACACTACACTGTCTCTCTATCTTTTCCCTCAGATTCCAGAATCAGGACTAACTCATGTATTTTTCTATCTCTCCCTAAAAGCAGCAGCAGCAGACTAGATCCTCTCCCTATCTATTCTGAAGCAGAGTGACGTGTGTGCTGTGTGCCTCTAGCTTATATAGAAGCTGGGTCACATGTTGCACTGACCAATCACAGCCATGCCATTAGTAGGCATGGCTATGATGGTTTCTAAGGGCACACTAGCTAATCAAAAGGTGATTGGCTGGCCCCTGAAGCATTTCTAACTGCGTAATTAGATTGCCGAACCCGAACCCGGACTTTTGCGCAAAGTCCGGGTTCGGGTTCGGGTTCGGGAAAAAGCTAAAGTTCGGTACGGACCCGAACTTTACAGTTCGGGTTCGCTCAACACTACTCAGGTCCTCTTCACCCCTTTCCTCCTCCAGCAGTGAGCAGAAATACTGCAAGGAACAGCATTCTCCTGTTATTCCAGAGTAGGTACAGAGACATAATGTTCAAAGAAAATAGGTTGAAAGATACTGGGCATTTTATCTAAATATAGGTTTTCTTGGTATTAAAAGATGCTCCATTGAAAAAGGAACCACACCTTGTTTTAAGCAATTGCAATAGCCATTCTCATTCTAAGAAATTTTCATATTTTTGATAGGAACTCCTTTTTTCACCCAGTCTTTGATGGAATCAGCATTGTTCTTTACAATGGCGTGTTTGTCCAGAAGACTGAGAGATCAAATATTTAAAATAATTTATATAAGGAGTCTCAGGTCTGCTTTCAGAAACATCCTGACCTCTGTTTAAACTCTGTGGCTGCAAAACACTTCTTCAACTTAGTGCATAAGCTAATTTCAACTCAGACTGCAGAGCCTGTAAAGTTTTATCACTTCTGTTTCATCCCCGTTTTGTCATTTCTGCAGCTAGTGCAAAAAGTAACAATGTTGGTCCATTTAAAAAAATCTTATAATTTGCACTGTGTAGGGGATGATGTGAATTCAATTTTTAATATATATATATATATATATATATATATATATATATATATATATATATACACAAATATTTTATTTGTCTTTTCAATGTGTACCACATAAAGGTATTCTGGCATTTATTATGGAACAGATTGTGTTGGGATTTCTACAGGACTGCACTATGGCAATACCGATTAAGCAATTAACCTTGATGTCACTGTAATTATTAGGATACTTTAGCAAAATGAACTAATTTCCCCAAAGGATGTTTTTCTGAAATTAACTTCCAATATTTTTGGAATGCCAAAACAGGAAAAGTTAATAGAAAATGAGGATGTCAATTTTATACATCTTTTGGATCAGAAAAAACATGCAAATTCTGCACATTTTGCACCAAATAAAAGTATAGTGCCCCAAGATTTGAAATACCACCAAAATTTGTTCAAGTAATAAAACAGTTTTCACTCACTTTATATTTTTTAGGTTACTTAAAAATATAAATCTCTGAAAACTGTGTAAAATTAATATAGTGTTTTCTTTTAGAACAAATAAATTATGAAAAAGACAGAATTTAGAAAGAAAATATAGTTTTACGCATATTTGTCAAAAATCAAAGTATATCATTAAAACTGAATTAATGCAAAATTACTTTTTATATTCAAGCAGCCATTGTAACTTATGTTTTTCTGATGCTTACTTGCAATTTAAATCACCAACATTTCAGCAAAACACTGTATAGGCTGAACGATGTTGACATTGATCTGTCATAAAGCCAATACAAAAAAATTCTGCGCTTCCCCTAAACCCCCTTAGCCCAAGTTACTATATAAATATCTGATTGACGATCAATACATATTTTATATATTTGTTAATGCATTGATGTATTGATTTAATGCACTTTTTTTATAGATTATTTGTTATGATATCAATTATTTGTTTTTTTATATATTTACTTTTGGCTAGCGCTTATGTTGCATATAAAATTACATTGATTTGTGAATGTGCAGTTCAAATGACTGTTTAAAACCTCATTCTTTTTAAATCCTATGCAACTATACGACGAAATTAAAGAGTGTGGCTATAAACCGTATTTATACCTAGCGAACACAGTAATTCAGAAATACGCCCTTAAATTAAAAAAACTAAAGTGTACTTTAAAGTGAATGGAAAAGTTGAAGGTTTTTTACCTTCATGCATTCTATGCATGAAGGTAAAAAAGCTTTAGTATGCAGCTCCCCCTTTGACTTCCCCAATACTTACCCGAGCCCAATCGTGATCCAGTGATGTGCAGAAGAGTGGCTGCTCTCCCGAGTTTATGCCTCCTCACTGGCTGAGAGACAGTAGTGGGATCCATTGGCTTCCACTGCTGTCAATCACAGCCAGTGAGGAGGGAGCAGGAGTGGGGCCGAGCACTGTTCTGTGTGTCTTATGAACACAAAGAGCGGGGCTCGGGAGTGAGCATGCATGAGTGCTCCTATAGCAAGTGTCTTGCTATGGGGGCATCCTGCAGGGGGAAGGAGTTTAGAGTTCCAACAGGGGGACCCAAAAAGAGGAGGATCAGGGCTGTTCTGTGCAAAACCATTTCACAGAGCAGGTAAGTATAGTTTGTTTAATTTGAAGAATTTGTTTTTTTAACCTTTAGTACCCCTTAAATCCTACCCACAGCAGACACCACATGGTATATGCTATTTCTTCACTGATTGGCCAAGATATTTTGGCCCTTATATGACCCTAAGGTATTTTTCAAAAGGGCTTCCATGGGATGGTAAAACAGGCAGTTGAGTCATGGTTTTCCCATCCCTGACCTCCCTCGTAAAGAACATGCACATGCAGCCACTCAGAGATGTATATGCAATGAGGCTAAAATGCCTTGTTACATGGCCACAGCAAAAACAAGCTGCCAAACACATCACCTTTAAGTGAATGGGGCTGTGACAAAACTACCATGCAAATGTGTGCAATGCATGTGCTTTTAGCATAGTGGTTTGGACTTTTCAGTTAAAACAGCCTGTGAGAAGACAACATATCACCTCCCAGATGCCTGTCAACCACTCACTGAAAAGTGATCCACCACGGAATGTTTTTTAGAGGGGCAAGAAGGGCTGAAACCCAATTGAATGAGGCATGGCTCATCAGACTGCTGCAAAATGCACTTATGCATGCTAAAACAGGCTCTCAGTCTGTATTATCATATGTCATTTTAGCATGTCCTAAGTGCTGTTTATCACACTCTGCATGCAATTGCAACTGGGTAAATTAGAGCCAATAAGAATGATAATTTACTTGAACTAAAATAAATATTTTAGTAGTTTAATAATCTAGTAGTTTATTTTTTAATTTATGAATGTGTTATAATTGGGTATACATTATTATCTTAAAAGTTATATATTAGAGCATAACAAATAGTTTCTAAAAAAATAACTTCACTTTCTTATCACTAATTTTAAAATATTAAGGAGTAGCATCTGTTTTTACCTGTGTTTTTGAGATAAATGCAATACATATGTTTGTCTGGGATACATTCTTTCCCATATACAGGATCACTGCAGATCACTGCATCAACTGTAGTAGGAACAGAATGATTGTAATGACAGAAACACTACCTAGGAAATGCAAATTTTGTCCTCCTGTATGACTGATTGGACAATTTCAGCAAAAATTGATTGTTCTGTCACCTCTTTGAGTCAACTAATGACATGTTGTTCTTCCAAAGAGACTCAGCCCTACTTGATAGACTTGGCCTCAGGTATTTCACTCAACTCTCAAAAGGAAGCAAGCAATAAGTAAGGTAATATAAAAGGCCAAAACCTATTGAACTGAAATTAATTAAATGACCAACAGACCTTTAAGCAGCTAATTATCATAAGTGTTTGTGGAATTCTCATACAAAAAAAAAAGAAACCAGGTTTGAATGAAATAAAAAAATATACACATACAGGACATGTACTTTATGTGCTTGTGTGGGGTGCATTAACGCAGAGCCTTTACATAATTTTTCAATATTCATGCTTAAAAATATAGCCCTGATTTACTTAAAAACTATAGCAGCCATCGGCATGCAGTGATCTATGGTACAGTGTCGTAATCATTCCTCAAAACATAAGTAAATTCAGTGCACATTTAACAGATTTTTTATTTTTTTATTTTTAAATAAATGCAACTTATGAATGCAATGATCTATAACTTAAGTATATATTGTATCTACACTTTAATGAAATATTTTGCTTTTGTCCATACCCTGCAGCCTATTATGGGTTACCTTACTAAGAAATAATTCTGTTTCTAGTAAATGCTTTCTTAAACAAACTGTTCCTGGATACCACTAGAGGGTGAAAGACTTTTAGCTGAATGAGCTCTAAGAAGCATTTTTTTCACAGCACAGCAGGATGCACTTAGAGCCGGGAGGCCGCAGGCAATATTGATACAACTAGGAATTAGAATTATCATCAGTAAGGGTAACTCATGATATTGGAATTTTTTCATAGGCTGAGGGGGCGAATACATACATAATATATTTAGCGCTCTTATTTTTAACGAATTATTATAGGAAAAATAACATTGAAATATTGCGTGTCACTATCTTGTCAATCCCTTCAAATCGAAAGACTCACTTTTAGAACACTGCCCTGCTTGACCTGGCAGAACCAAACATTGACTATATAGGAGTTATATTATGACTTAACCTTTAATATTGAAGAAATAATAAGAAATGCTATGTGTAGGGCACCGTATAGCCTGGTAGCATGATTTATAGAATATGTAAGTTTCCTAATACAATGGATTGTTTGTACATAATATCAAACTAAAAATACATCTGTGTGTGTGCAAATGCTTTATGTCAATGACTGCAATGCAAAAAAATGGATAACTTTAGCAGCATCCAGAAGTAGGGTGCTGGTAGCAGCAGTTCAGCTAATGTCAGGCTGGAGATTGCTTCAGCAGCAAATGGGATCACAAAAAGCTCTTATTAAAGTAAACATCAATTTCATTATAAAGATTGCAAAAAATGCGTACACGAGCAAATAAGAGCATTGTACTTTAGTGCATACAAGCAAATAGTCTCACACCCCTATTTTGGCCAACTACCGTATTTTTCGCTCTATAAGACGCACCTGACCATAAGACGCACCTAGGTTTTATAGGAGGAAAACAAGAAAAAAAAAATATTCTGAACCAAATGGTGTACTAAAATATTTACCAGTGCCCATGAAATGCAGCCTGACCTGTGCCAAAGAAATGCCAGGGGCTGCGGACATGGACAGGGGCTGCGGACATGGACATGGACAGGGGCTTCGGACAGGGACAGGGGCTGCAGACATGGACAGGGACAGGGGCTGCCAACATGGTCAGCATCCTTCTTCTAATACATTTTCCAGTCATTATTGCTTACATGTTACATCACCGTGACCGTCCCTCTGCTGAGCCAAGCCGACGTCAAGACCGACCGCCCGAGCATAGCCGAGAACAGCCGAAGTGAGCTGAGCGGGGACCGCCCCGTCCCATTGAGTATAGCCGAGCCCAGCTGAGCGGGGACCGCCCCTCTTCCCGAGCATAGCCGAGCCCAGCTGAGCAGGGACCGCCCCCTCCCACCCGAATATAGCCGAGCGGGGACTGCCCCTCTTCCCGAGTATAGCCGAGCCCAGCTGAGCGGGGACCGCCCCTTCCATCCGAGTTTAGCTGAGCCCAACTGAGAGGGGACTGCCCCCTCCAGCCCGAGTATAGCCAGGCCCAGCTGAGCGGGGACCGCCCCTCTTCTCGAGCATAGCCGAGCCCAGCTGAGCGGGGACCGCCCCCTCCTGCCCGAGTATAGCCAAGCCCAGCTGAGTGGGGACCACCCCAGGACATTCACTTTATGCCGCTTTACGGGGGACTCTATTTGTGTAGCCATCGGAACTCGTGGGGGGCTTTTTTTCGTACGTGGGGGGGCTTTCTTGGAGTGGCAGGGGGAGTTACCAGCGGCAGTGGGGGCGATGCCGGCAGTGGCAGGGGCGTTGCCAGTGGTGGCGGGGGGCGGTGCCTGATGTACATTCGGACCATAAGACGCAGAGACATTTTCCCCCATATTTTTGGGGGAATAAAGTGCGTCTTATGGTCTGAAAAATACGGTAATTGCCTCTAAAAATATTTCCTGCCTGCAGTTAGTGAGAGTGACAATCCTGAAAAGAAAAAAAACCTAAGAAAAGCAACCAAGAATAGATTGGCTAAATCTGACTTTTGCTGGACAGACAGGCAGATTTGACTTTGATCTAGTGTGATCTCAGAATGCTCAGCCTTAACAACAGTAAACATTATTGCAATATGTGCCCTGCAATGTCTCAGAGATGGTAATGATGGCTATACCTAACTATCAGAACTCCACAGGGCTTAGCAAGTTTTTTACCACATGTATGAGTGGATCAACTTATATACCAGAGCTGCTACCCAGTTCAATGCTAAAGAAACAAAGAACACTAATGACATAATGAAAATAACTTAGAAGATTTAAAGTAAAAATCAGCACAAATAATTGCGGGTCACACAGGGGCAACCCGACTTACAGCGCGACTTTGCAAGGCAATTTCACTGCGACATTGGCTGTGGCCAATCACAGAATAATCAGCTCTGTGGGAGGGAGGGGTTTGCCTGAGTAAACTATTTTCTTTTCCTGTAAAGTTGCTTCAGTTAAGATGGAGATCCGACTTTGGAGGCAACTTCCATTGAAATCTATGGGTACAAGTTGCTTAGAAGTTGCCTTGAAGTAGTACAGGAACCTTTTCTGAAGTCGGAGCGACTTCAGTAGTGTACATTAAGACGGTATCTTTCCAAAAAAGTTCCCCCGGCAGATAGGGACCCACCTGTACTGCGCATGACTATGACACATGCCGCACGCTGACGATGCTAGTGCTACTCTGCAAGGGGTGAGGGTGATTTTACCAATAAAGTACACGTCTTAGCGGGCAATTGCAAAATCCGCCCATCAACATTGCAAAATCCACCCATCGACATTGCAAAACCAGCCCTTCATTTGTTTTAACACCCCCTGCTAAGACGTGTACTTGATTGCTTAAATCACCCCCCGCCCCTTGCAGAGTAGCACTAGCATTAGCAGTGTGCGGCATGTGTCATACTCATTGCGCAGGCGCCGTGTAGAGCTGACATGCTCAGCTCTGCATGTTCGGCTATTTACAGAGGCTCATTGAGGTTCATTGCGCAAGCGCCACGCCTGCGCAGTACAGGGGGGTCCTTATCCGCCGGGCGAACCTTATTCGGCAGAACAACGGCTCTCATTGACTAACATGGGATTTCTGATGTCAAGCGATTTGGGGCGATTTGAGGTCTGACAAGTCAGATCCCAAGTTGCTGTAGTGTGAACCGGCACTTACTTCTAATAATATAAAGTATTAAAGATAATATTATCTTAAAACAACCCAGATCATTGTAGCTTTTAAGGGTCATTACACAAAAGCCTATAGAATTAAAACATAAATAACACCGAAAGCCTATAGATTATGACACAAGATCAACAAATAAATAAATTAAATAAAATATGCGCTCAGAAGATGCTATATGACCTGCAATGAAACAGGTCAAAGAATACATGGAATCATGCATGTACTAATATATAATATATACATCAACCTTTCCACATTTAGTACAACAATTTGCTTTGTTAAATCCTAAAGGATGTATAAGCTTTTTAGATCCCCAAAGTGATATTTTGCTGGCTTCCTATATAATAAAAAGAATAAATGCAGTTAAAATAATTCAGTAGGAAATTGACAGTATTGTTTGTTCAAGAATCGCAACACAGCTGTTAAGCTACAGACTTTGGGACCTGATGGCAAAATGATGGGGGCCTCTGTCTATGTCAACTGGCAGTGTCAACTGTGACAATATGTGTCAGTGATTTCAACATATAGTATGCCTGAATTAAGTGCTGGTAGCAGGAGAACTGTCAGCATAGTCATTGCACTAATAGGTGCTAGTTCTCTAGATAGAAGTTATCTGGGAAGAGAAGCAGTTAAGGAAATTAAACTTTTTTTAAACTCTGTTTTTACTTACATGACACATATACATAAAAGTCAATTGAGTACAGGTAGATATTGACACTTGTCTGTGTTTACATTTTGGCAATAAGCAAACAGAAAATTATAAAAGGAAATATACTTACAAACAACTCTCCTTCTCACATGTCTCCCCAATCAATGGTAATGATTAACTAACATATCTCACAATACACTTGGGACAAATTATTAATCGTCCTGGGGATCCCTCTGCAATTTCTGTGGGTTATAATCAATGGGATTATTTGGTTGACCGATGATATCCACTGGGCCAGTGGAAGAGCAGAGGAATACATCCAATTAAAGGCTTATCGTCTTACATGCCATAAACAGAAAAATTCTGCCATATTTCCTCATTTAAAATGGCTAACAGACATATTTTTGGGGTACAGGGTACAGATGGAATAGTAAGGAGGAAAGCTTAGCAACTACTTGTTTCCAGTAGATGGATATTGCCAGGCAGGACCAGATCAGGTCAACAAAATCCATCTGAAGTTCTGCATATTTCACACAGTTTGAAGTGGGTATATGTCTAATAGTGTCTAAGTTGGCTGGAGTTTATTGTCACAACCAGTGACACCGAAAGATTAGAGAAAAAATCTTTATCAGACATAGAGGGTATGCTAGACATCGGTTTGGACCTTACTGCCAGGGGTGTTTTACCAAATTTTGTTTGTAATAAATAGGTTTACAAAGCAGAGACCAGACATTAAGTTCCTTTGGATTTAATTATCCCAATCAGGGGATAATCAAGAATTCAGACATCCTCATTTCTAAATTGGGTGTTTGATACACGTCAAAATTGCAAATGTCTGTAGAAGAATAAAATCCCATTGTGGTAAATGTCAGATATGCTTTACCTCTATATATTTTTATGCATTTCAGTCTGGGAAAGTTTTTAGCTTTGGGAAAATTAAAAAAATATCCCAAAAAAACAAATCAGATGACAGCTTTTTGACCTCCCTCCAGACCAACCTACAGTAGCCAGATTTATTATAGATAAACAGTATAAACTTTGGTAACAGCAGTCGAGGTGCATCCAACTAAAGTGAGTATATGTTGAACACATTCACCAAATGGGTCTCAGCAGTTAATGGGGCTGTAAGTGAGTTGCATGTTGTTAAAGGTTTTATTTAACCTGCCAAACAGTATAGGTAATTATCTGACAGTGTAATGTTCTTATCCTGTAATATTCTTATCTCTCCACTGGGGCTCCAACATCTCCACCAACTCCGTGTAATATTCTTATCCTGTAATGTTCTTATCTCTCCACTGGGGCTTCGGCATCTCCACCAACTCTGTGTAATGTTCTTATCCTGTAATGTTCTTATCTCTCCACTGGGGGCTCTGACATTTCCACCAACTCCGTCGCAGATAGATGATGTCACAGCGACATCACCCGACTCCTCCTCTTATCCCTGCTTAAACAGCCGCCGCCATTTGCTTGACGTTCGTGCTACGAACCTGATGCCAGGCAAATACCTCCATCAGAAGACTGCCGTCTTCACTCACTATTGGGCCGGTCAGAGCCCCGACTGCCATCTCTCTTTTTTGGGCCGGACAGAGCCCCGTCTGCCTCCTCGCTTTTGGGCCGGACAGAGCCCTTCCAACTTACAGCTTTTGGGCCGGTCAGAGCCCCTTCCTCACTGGTAGTCAGAGGCTATCCACTGACCTACCCTCAGTCAGCCTACTCTGCTGGCCGAACTCCCTACCTATACCACTACAATAGGAGACCAGTATATCTCTCCAGAAGCTACTGGGTGACACCAACACCAGAAGTCCACTCACAGCAAGTATCCTTTCATTTACTATAAACTGTATTCCTGTGTACTGTTCCTACACTCAAGTTACCTCGGGTGCTCCCCCTTATGGCTGTGTATTACCACATAAAATAAAACCACTTGATTTTCCTATTTATCTGAGTCTTCCTTCCTGATGTCTGTCAACTTGAAGTTAACTGTTTAGTATATCATATTCATAGACTTCCGAAGCTGTGATCCACGCCAACCATTATAGTTACACTGCCTGAAGCATTACAGACAGTGCCATTCCCCTTTATATTTGGGCCTTCACAAGTTATTGAGTTTGACTTATAAAAAGACAAATAATATTATGCCAATTGTTGGACCAAATGAGTGTAGAAAATCGCGAGTTCAGGTCTGTAAAGGAGATTTTAGCTATTGTCACTGGTATGTGTGGTAAAATCTATAAACATTTTGACTATAGGATCATTTGATTAGTTAACCCTACAGAAGACTGAAAGAGGCAGCAAAACCCAAAACAATAGTTTATGTTTATCAAAATCAGCAGCAATAGCCTGAGAGGGGTCCCTAGTAGTAACTATCCCTAAAGAGGTAACTAATTTAAGGTGGTAGAACTCAGGATTAACTGCCTGAGTTTCAATGTTTTAAATAGCAGTGTCGAGAATATGTTCAGTATACTGGAGCTATAATGTTTGTTAATAATCATCAATGTAGATGCCCACCGGATCTGTTCTGTCACCTGGGATGATTCTCTTAAAACACTGAAGTAGATGGATTCTGAGGATTCAATTGCCATTACAAAGAGGAGAGAAGATAAAGAGCATCCTCCCTTACTACCTCTGTAGAGATAAAGAAGGGTGCAGCGGACCATTCACCAATATATTGGAGTCCAGGTGAGCACATACAACTGTAATCCGTTTGCAAGACCCAGGGCCAAAGCATCTGAGATATGCCTTGGAAAAGAGCTATTCAATGCAATCAAATGCCAAGAAATGCCAAAGGACAAGTCTCTGGTATATGACAAATCAGTTGTGCTATTATCTGCATCCTGCAAATATTTATAGAGGTGGATTTGCCTGGCATGAACTCAGGTTTAGTCATTGTGGATAGCAGAAAGAATGCCTGCATTCAGTCTAAAGGCTAGATTTTTTGCTATAATTTCATAATCCAAGTTTAATAGGGAAATCAGCCATTTGAAGAGCAGTCCTTTGGGACTTTATCTGGCTTAAGCACTTATATAATAGTGGTATCATGCATTGAATCATGCAATATGCCTTTTTCAAATTCTTCTATATACATGTGCAGCAACACATAGGGCTACTATATCCAGGCACCTATTGTACACCTCTAAGGGATAGACCATCAGGCCCAGAGGCCTTACCAGTCACTATTGCCACAATAGCTGCCTTCACCTCATGATCAGTGATTTTCTTGTGTCACGTGCCTGATAGCAGAGCCTGATATGATGAGGGAGGCCTCTCCTACACCTCTGACTGTGAGCCCCTGATAGCGTGAACAGGAGGCACAGGAGTGCAGAGTGACACAAGTGCCTGCAGGTCTTGCTGTCAGCAGGGCAGATTTCCATGCCAGGCAGAGGATGTTGTCAGTGGTCCTCAGTGAACAAGGCAAGCTGGGTGGAAGCCGGTGAGCAGTAGGCAAAAGCAGGCTTGTACTGGTGACAGCAGACAGGTGAGGTATAAGCTGATAGCAGGCAGAAGGTAAGCAGGCACTTATGGGTGGTAGGCAGGTGCCAGCAGCAATAGCAATGGTAGCAGAGTCAAGCAAGCTGGGTCATACACTGACACATAGATCAGATACAGATGTGTAGGCAGAAGCATGGTCAGAGTGCAGGCCAGAGTCGGTAACAGATTAGCAAAACAGCATCAGTGGGGACAGACACATAGCCACCTGGACATTTGTCAACTGAGAGAATGTCATATTAGTAAGATCTTTATCTTCAGATGATCCAGTAAGCATGGAAGCATACATGTTAGTATAAAAGTCATAAAAACACATAAGAATATTATTAACAGGAGGTATCACACATTTTGGGGATGACGTTACTAGACTGCTGTTGTCTAGCTAACTGCTGTTGGGTGCTCAAAATCTACTGGATTATCATATTCAAAATATTATTGCTTAGTAAAAAATTATTTTCTTTTGCCATTTTTGTACATATTATTCATGTATAAGTGGAACATGTCCTCCGATACCATTCAATTATAATCTGTGGGTGTTGCCATTTACTTTGATTCCGCTGTTGCATATGCATCAGCCAGTTCCTCACTGCCTGCTTAGAAGTTCTTTCAAAATAAGTTATGGTAGACTTTAATGAAAAAAAAAGAAGCTTTAAAAAGTCCAAAAATAAACTATTAGCACTTTCCTACCCATGCACTTTTAAGAATACAATAAATGGGACCTATCAAGTTTAAAGAGAAAGGATGAATCTTCCATTTAGGTACGAGACCTGTGCACCTCCCAGTCAAATGTAACAGAAGCATGGGGTGATCAAAAACACCTCTTGTTAGATAAGAAACTGACTGTAATCTGATAAGAGCCCTGTCATCACCTAGGACTAGGTGTGTAAATGATAGACTCCCCCTTCCTGTAACAGACCAAGAAAAAGCCAGGGTGTCCTGATAAATGTACCTCCACAGATCTATCCACCCCATTTCAGTAGTTTTGAAATACGCTGTGCGGGAGTCAACTGATTGGCTGAGTTTGGATGGAAATAACTAATTGTTGCACCTTATGTGAAGAAGCCAAATTATAGTACACTTATGTGTCCTTTTATCAAACTGCGGTAAAATACTGCTATTCAGTTCTCAGGTAGGGATGAGCTCGGTGTTCGAGTCAAACGCATGTTCGACTCGAACATCGGCTGTTCGCCTGTTCGGCAAAACCAGAACTTTGTGGGCCGTTCGCGCCAAATTCGCGTGACGCGAACGGCCCACAATACACTGCGCCATCGCAGTGCATTGCCGGCGCTGTGATTGGCCAAGCATGCACTGTGACCCCACATGCTTGGCCAATCACAGCGCCGGCAGCGAGGAAAGCCACAATTGGCCACAGGCAGGATGCCTGTGGCCAATTATAGCTCAGGGGGGTTTAGTACACGCCCCACACTATAAAAGGCCGCCAGCACGGCGGCCTTGTGTAGTGTGTTGGCGTGCAGGGAGAGAGAAGGATAGGCAGGGACAGTGTCAGTGATATTCTTTGATAAACCTTGTGAATTTACAGTGTGTTGGCATGCAGGGAGAGAGAAGGCTAGGCAGGGACAGTGTCAGTGTTATTCTTTGCTAAACCTCCTTCACAGTATACACCTGAAGCTACCCCTTATTGCTAATTGTGTTGATCTGTTGTGTAACACAGACAGGCATCTGCAAGCAGTTACAGTGGGTGTAGGTGCCTCCTGCACAGTATACGCTACCCCTTATTGCTCGTGGTGTTGTTCTGTTGTGTAACACAGACAGGCATCTGCAAACAGTTACAGTGGGTGTAGGTGCCTCCTGCACAGTATATGCTACCCCTTATTGCTCGTGGTGTTGTTCTGTTGTGTAACACAGACAGGCATCTGCAAACAGTTACAGTGGGTGTAGGTGCCTCCTGCACAGTATACGCTACACCTTATTGCTCATGGTGTTGTTCTGTTGTGTAACACAGACAGGCATCTGCAAGCAGTTACAGTGGGTGTAGGTGCCTCCTGCACTGTATACCCTACCCCTTACTGCTCGTGGTGTTGTTCTGTTGTGTAACACAGACAGGCTTCTGCAAGTAGTTACAGTGGGTGTAGGTGCCTTTTGCACAGTATACACCTGAAGCTGCCCCTTATTGCTTGTGGTGTTGTTCTGTTGTGTAACACAGACAGGCATCTGCAGACAGTTACAGTGGGTGTAGGTGCCTCCTGCACAGTATACGCTACCCCTTATTGCTCGTGGTGTTGTTCTGTTGTGTAACACAGACAGGCATCTGCAAACAGTTACAGTGGGTGGAGGTGCCTCCTGCACAGTATACGCTACCCCTTATTGCTTGTGGTGTTGTTCTGTTGTGTAACACAGACAGGCGTCTGCAAGTAGTTACAGTGGGTGTAGGTGCCTCCTGCACAGTATACACCTGAAGCTACCCCGTATTGCTGGTTTTCCCATCTCCCTGCAGGCCATTAGAATGTCTGGAATGCCAACAAAGAGAGGCAGACAGTCACGAGCCAATAAAAGAGGGCAAGCAGGCTCTGTGTCTGGGGGCAACAGTGCTGGTCGTGGACGCGGTGCATTGTCATCAGCACGTGGTCATGGGACACGCTTGTCCTTATTTTCGGCAGCTAGACGTGTTGAGCTGCATCATGCCGAAGACTTGGTAGAGTGGATGACCAAGCCCTCCTCATCCCCCTCATCCTCTCTCACCCAGGCTCAGGGTACTGGCAAAGCAGCTGCCAATAGGTCCTCTTCCCTCGTATCAATGTCATCATCAGTCACTCCTTCCCTAGACCCACCATGTCCTCCTGAGGAGTCCCCCGAACTGTTTGAGCACAGTGTTGGGTACATGCTCCAGGAGGATGCCCAGCGTTTTGAAGAGTCTGATGATGATACCCAGCTAGAGGAAGGCAGTAGCGTGAGCGCAGAGAGAGGGGATGCTCAAGAAGGACAGCAATCTGGCAGTCATGTTCCAGCAGCTGCAACATACTGCCAGATTTGCTCCAGTGATCAAGAGGGAGAGGATGATGAGGTCACTGACTCCACGTGGGTGCCTGATAGGAGAGAGGAGGAGGAGGAGGATGAGGAGGAGGCACATCTCCAACGAGGCAGGATGCCCTCCGGGGGCCAGCGTAAGGGCAGCACACCGACTGAATCACACCGCAGAGCTCTGCCTGTGCAGGGCACTGCCTCTGCTCGTTATTCCAAAAGTTCTTTGGTGTGGGCCTTTTTTGAGTCGAGTGCATCAGATTGCACCGCTGCTATTTGCAACATATGTCTCAAGCGTATCTCGCGTGGCCAAAACATCAGCCGCTTGGCACCACATGCTTGACCAGACATATGTTGACCTGCCAGGCAGCACGTTGGCAAGCGTACCTTAAAGACCCATACCAAAGAACAAAGCGGACCTCTCCTTGCTCCTCATCAGCTGGGAACTCCAACCCCACTATATCTTCAGTCCTCTCTGAAACCTGCACTGAGAGGAATGAAGGTGTAGAATTAGGTGTGTATCAGCCAAGTACTTGCGGGCACTCTGCTAGCAGTACACCAACGTCCGGTTGTAGCAGGCAAATTTCCCTGCCCCAGCTGCTGGACCGTCAAAAGAAGTTCACTCCCAGCCATCCACATGCCCAGCGGTTGAATGCTAGCTTGGCTAAATTGCTAGCACTTCAACTGCTACCTTTCCAGTTGGTAGACTCGGCCCCTTTCCGTGAGTTTGTGCAATGTGCGGTTCCTCAGTGGCAGGTTCCAAACGCCACTTTTACTCACGGAAGGCGATTCTGGCTCTCTACCGGCATGTGGAAGGCAATGTCCATGCCTCGCTGGACAGAGCGGTCAGCGGTAAGGTGCATATTACCGCTGACTCATGGTCCAGCAGGCATGGACAGGGACGTTACCTTTCTTTCACGGCCCATTGGGTCACTCTTTTGGCAGCTGGGAAGGATGCAGGACAAGGTGCAGTAGTGTTGGAGGTTGTTCCACCGCCACGCCTCAGAAATGCTACTACTTGTTGTGACACACCTCTCTCCTCCACCCCCTCCTTTTCTTCTTCCTCCATGGCCTTTTCCTGTGCTTTGTCCTCAGAACCAGCGGTGCTCCGTAGGCGTTCAAGGGGCTACGCAAGTACGCAGGCAAAAATATGCCATGCCATGCTTGTGCTGGTGTGTTTGGGGGACAAGAGCCACACTGGGGCAGAGGTTCTGTCAGCTCTGCAGGGGCAAGCCGAGAGGTGGTTGACGCCACGCCAGCTTAAGCCAGGAATGGTGGTTTGCGACAATGGCACCAACCTCCTCTCCGCCCTCCGACAGGGACAACTGACCCATGTGCCCTGTGTGGCTCACGTCCTTAACCTGGTGGTGCAGCGGTTCTTGGGAAGGTACCCGGGCTTACAGGATGTGCTGAGGCAGGCCAGGAAAGTCTGTGTGCATTTCCGCAGATCATATAATGCCAGTGCTCGGCTGGCTCAGCTGCAAAAGGAGTTGAACCTGCCCAAGGACCGCCTTATATGTGACATGCCTACCAGGTGGAACTCAATGTTGGCCATGCTGCAGCAGCTGCACATGCAGCAGAGGGCCATAAATGAGTACCTGTGTGACTACGGCACCAGGACAGGGTCAGGGGAGCTCTGTTTTTTTTCACCACGCCAGTGGGGCATGATCAGGGATGCATGCACTGTCCTAGCACCATTTGAGGAGGCCACGAGGATGGTGAGCAGTGACAGTGCATGCATCAGTGACACTGTACCTCTTGTCCACCTGTTGGAGCATACGCTGCATGGAATAATGGACAGGGCACTTGAAGCAGAACAGAGGCAGGAAGAGGAGGACTTCCTTGCCTCTCAAGGCCCCCTTTACCCAGACAGGAGGAGGATTGTGTCAGCATGGAGGTGGAGCCTGGCACTCAGCATCAACAGCAGCAGTCTTTTAGGGATGATTTACAGTCCCAAGAAACCCGTGGACTTGAACGTGGCTGGGAGGAGGTGGCTGCGGATCATGTCGTCCTTAGTGACCCAGAGGACTCCGGACCGAATGCCTCAGCTAACCTACGCTGCATGGCCTCCCTGATCCTGCAAAGTCTGCGGAAGGATCCTCATATTCTTCGGATCAAGGAGAGGGACCATTACTGGCTGGCCACTCTCCTTGATCCACGGTACAAGGGTAAGGTTGCGGACCTTATCTTGCCGTCACAGAGGGAGCAGAGGATGAGACATCTCTGGGAGGCCTTGCAGAAAGGTCTGTGCAACGCGTTCCCAGAGACTGGGAGGTTACAAACTCCTGGTCCTGGACAACGAGTTGCTGAGGCTTCGGTCAGTAGCAGAAGAAGCGGTGGAGAAGGTGGCCATCTGACCGATGCGTTCAGACAATTTTTTAGTCCGCAGCTCCAAGGTATGATCGGTTCCAGCAACCATCGCCAGCATCTGATATACATGGTGCAGGAATACCTAGGGGCAAGGTCATACTGGACACCTTTCCCACCGAAAATCCTCTGGGTTACTGGGTCTTGAGGATGGATCACTGGCCAGAGCTTGCACAGTATGCAATTGAGCTACTGGCCTGTCCTGCATCCAGCGTTATTTCAGAACGCACATTCAGTGCTGCTGGAGGCTTTGTCACCGATCACAGGGTGCGCCTGTCCACCGACTCGGTTGATCGACTGACCTTCATAAAGATGAATCAGTCTTGGATCACCACCAGCTACCAGGCACCTGAAGCTGATGTAACAGAATAATTTATTTTGAAATGTCACATCCCTTCAAGACTGCCTATGCTGATGCTGAGTGACTGTCCTGTTATGTTGACTGACTATCCTCTTCCTCCTCAATGATCCTGATGATAGCTTGGAAGAACATTTTTGTTTCTGGGTGCCGCCACCAGTGGCTAAGGCCCAATTTTTCAGCCCCTGTTTAACAGGGGCATGTAATTACAATTTTTTATGCAATGCTTTGCAGCAGGGCTTATTCCTGCACTCCAACTAGAGTATCTGGGAGAGGATGCAGTGTCGTGGCACCAGCACCAGTGACTAAGGCCCAATTTTTCAGCCCCTGTTTAACAGGGGCGTGTAATTAAAAAATTTTATGCAATACTTTGCAACAGGGCTCATTGCTGTGCGCCAAGTACAGTATCTGTGAGGGGTTCAGTGTTGTGGCACCAGCACCAGTGCCTAAGGCCCAATTGTTTAACAGGGGCGTGTAATTACAATTCTCGATCTAATAATTCACAGCAGGGCCCATTCCTGCGCCCACCAAGAGTAACTGTGAGGGCTTACAGTGTTGTGGCAACACCGTCCACCACCACCGTCAAAGGCCCAATTTTTCTGCCCCTGTTCAACAGGGGCATTCAGTTACAATTCTTGATCTAATAATTCACAGCAGGGCCCATTCCTGCTCCCACCAAGAGTAACTGTGAGGGCTTACAGTGTTGTGGCAACACCACCACCACCACCAAAGGCAAACAAATTCTGCCCCTGTTCAACAGGGACATGCAATTACAATTCTTGATCTAATAATTCACAGCAGGGCCCATTCATGCGCCCACCAAGAGTAACTGTGAGGGCTTACAGTGTTGTAGCACCAGCACCACCACCAAAGGCCCAATTTTTCCTACCACTGTTCAACAATGGCATGTAATTACAATTCCTGATATAATAGTTCACAGCAGGACGTTCCAGCGCCCACCAAGAGTAACTGTGAGGGCTCACAGTGTTGTGGCAACACCAACACCTAAGGGGCAAATTTCTGCAGAGTATATACGGCAGGCCCCTACTTTCAAACATCCAACTTACAAACGACTTCTACTTGCAAACGGAAGGAGACAACAGGAAGTGAGAGGAAATCTACCCCTAGGAAGGGAAATTCTCTCCTGTAAGAGTTAATATGGGAAAAAGGTGTCTCCTCTCTACTGATGCTTTATTACCAATCCTTGTTTCAATAAAAACCCCACTTTTCCAAAAACATTTGTCATTGGGACAGAAAGTGAGGTGAAATGTTCTGAAGAGGTGCACAGACAGCAAAACAAATGTTACAGGGGTGATAACCCTTCCCTATGTTCTCCAAAAAGCTTAAAAATAGATTTTTTTGGCTGCAGCTACACTTAAAAATTAAGCTGTTTCAAATTACAAACAGATTCTACTTAAGAACAAACCTACAGTCCCTGTCTTGTTTGCGCCGCCTGTATACTGCTGTCCAGAGTATATAGGGTTTTAGGTATAGGGTTTTATTTTGGGTGCAGGGTTCCCCTTAATATCCATACAAGACCCAAAGGGGCTGGTAATGGGCTGGGATAGGGGGGGGTGATGGGGTAGTCATGCCATTTTTCTCAAAGATTTTCATCCATATTGCCAGGACAAGACATGACATTAAAGCCGCAAGCAGTTTTAAATGGCTTTTTTTTCCTTTACAAATGTAATTTTGTGCAGGGACAGTTCTAAACACGGGAAACACATGCCACTTCACAGGCATATTTTAGACACCCCCCCCCAGGTACGATATTTAAAGGAATATTTCACTTATTTTTTTTCACTTAATGCATCATTAAAATTACTGCTCCATAAAAAACGGCCGTTTTAAAACGTCTTTTTGCATTGATACATGTCCCCTGGGACAGAACCCGGGTCCCCAAACCCTTTTTAGGACAATAACATGCATATTAGCCGTTATAATTAGCACTTTACATTTCGAACGTTCGCGTCCATTGTATTCTGGTGCGAACCGAACCGGGGGGTGTTCGGCTCATCCCTATTCTCAGGCATTCTCAGAGGAGATCGCTCTCCTCTGAGTGCCTGTTTGTGATTCTCTGTAGCTCGCTTCTCATGTTGAGTTGAGAAGCGAGCTACAAATTCCGGGAACTCCTGAGAATGGCTCCTCTCACTGTAATCTCGCACGATGTAGCGGGATTACATTATGAGGAAGTGTAAAATACAAAAGTTGAACACGAATCAGCACACATTATACACCACATATTAATAAAATAATAAAGTTACATTCCCATCAAACAATATACATTAACCTAATTATTAAAAAACATTGTTTTTTATCAATATTTAAAGATCATACATGTGCCTATTTGAATGTGAATGGTGTATAGTAAATTAATGGAATTCACATATGTAATGCAGCATAAATTTATAATCATTAAAAAATTTTTTTAATAAAGTATACAAATATAAATCCTGTATAACTGTAATAGGTAAAACCATATTTTAGGGTTTACAATTTTTTTTTACTAATAAATTAAAAATGATATAAAAATGACTTTAATAATAGCATTTTAATGCAGGTAGAATAATATATATATATATATACATGTATAAAGAAAAGTTAATAACAGTGATTTCAGCTGCCATCATCACAGTATAACCACTTGCAGTACAGCGACTTACTGCTATGTCACTGGTCATCAAGTGGATATATTATTTAGATGTGTATGTGCATATATATATTTATACATAGATATACAGTACCTCACAAAAGTGAGCACACCCCTAACATTTTTATTTATTTTCTATTATATCTTTTCATGTGATAACACTGGAGAAATGACACTTTGCTATAATGTAAAGTAGTAAGTGTACATCTTGAAAAACAGTTTAAATTTGCTGTCCCCTCAAAATAACTTAACACACAGCCTTTAATGTCTAAACGGCTGGCAACAAAAGTGAGTACACCCCTACGTGAAAATGTCCAAATTGGGCCCAAAGTGTCAATATTTTGTGTGGCCACCATTATTTTCCAGCACTGCCTTAACCCTCTTGGGCATGGAGTTCCCCAGAGCTTCAGAGGTTGCCACTGGAGTCCTCTTCCACTTCTCCATGACGACATCACGGATCTGGTGGATGTTAGAGACTTTGCACTCCTCCACCTCCCGTTTGAGGATGCCCCACAGATGCTCGATAGGGAATAGGTCTGGAGACATGCTTGGCCAGTCCATCACCTTTACCCTCGGCTTCTTTAGCAAGGCAGTGCTTGTCTTGGAGGTGTGTTTGTGGTCGTTATCATGTTGGAATACTGCCCTGCGGCCCAGTCTGCTTCAGTATGTCACATTACATGTTGACATTCATGGTTCCTCAATGAACTGGCCCCAGACCATCAATGAACTGGCCCCAGACCATGACACTCCCATCACCATAATTGACTGTAGGCAAGACACACTTTCCTTTGTACTCCTCACCTGGTTGCCGCCACACACGTTTGACACCATCTGAACCAAATAAGTTTATCTTGGTCTCATCAGACCACAGGACATGGTTCCAGTAATCCATGTCCTCCTTAGTCTGCTTGTCTTCAGCAAACTGCGGGCTTTCTTGTGCATCATCTTTAGAAGCCATGCAGACCAATTTGATGCAGCGTGCAGCGTATGGTCTGAGCACTGACAGGCTGACCCCCCACCCCTTCAACCTTTGCAGCAATGTTGGCAGCACTCATACATATTTTTCCCAAAGACAACCTCTGGATATGACGCTGAGTCCGTGCACTCATTTTCTTTGGTCGACCAAAGCCTGCTCTGATTGAGAACTGTCCTGTTAAACTGCTGTATGGTCTTGGCCACCGTGCTGCAGCTGAGTTTAAGGGCCTTGGCAATCTTCTTATAGCCTAGGCCATCTTTATGTAGAGCAACAATTCCTTTTTTTCACATCCTCAGAGAGTTCGTTGCCATGAGATGCCATGTTGAACTTCCGGTGACCAGTAGTCAGAGTGAGAGCGATAACACCAAATTTAACACCTTCTCCCCATTCACACCTGAGAGCTTGTAACACTAACAAATCACATGACATCAGAGAGGGAAAATGGCTAATTGGGCCCAATTTGGACATTTTCACGTAGGTGTGTACTCACTTTTGTTGCCAGCGGTTTAGACATTAATGGCTGTGTGTTGAGTTATTTTGAGGGGACAGAAAATTTACACTGTTATACAAGCTGTACACTCACTACTTTACATTGTAGAAAAGTCATTTCTTCAGTGTTGTCACATGAAAAGAAATAATAAAATATTTACAAAAATGTGAGGGGTGTACTCACTTTTGTGATATACTGTATATAGATAGAGAGAGAAAGAGGCTGGCATCACAGATATTGCATGTGATGCATTGCTGTGCATATCACATGCAATGTTTGTGCAATGCAAATTGAAATCATATTGCATTTGCACCAAAATGGTACAGGACCCTTTATTTGGTCCGCACTGAAATTGGATCGCAAGGGTGTTCACACCCATGCAATCCGATTGCTGCACCATTTCATAGTTCGCACTGCGATCTGTGAAATTATCTGGGGGAGTCATTAACTTTACATTGACACCCGCAGTGGTGCACAGATGTCAATGCAGGTGCGATGTGGAAACCCGCACAGGAATCACGCTGGTTCCCGCATCGCACAAGCGTGAACCCAGCCAGAGACGTGAACATCTAATATATATATATATATATATATATATTGTGACAGCAGGAAGGTAAAGTCACCTGGTTGCATCCAGGGGGGTAGATATATTTCTCCCAGATTCAGGCTTTATGCTGACTTATACAACTAGGGAGGGAGTTGATGAAGCCCAGCTGGGGCTAGTGGGCTCATGGATGACTCATACCTCTAGGGAGAGGGCTGGGCGTCGTGCAGACAGGGAGTTGATGAGACCAGCTGAAGCTTGTCAGCTCATTTAGGCCTCTATAAGAACTCCCAGCTTCATTAGATGTTAGCTCATGCCTGGACCCAGACCTGTGTGGACTGTCTAGGGAGAGTGAACCCCTGTGCGGTGAGGCAAAGCCTGTGTGGCTATTTGTTTGGACTTTTACTAAACCAGGGACTTAGGGACTAGGACAGCACCAGGCTGATCCCAGTTGTTAGTTTAGGAAACCTGCATGTTTAGTCAGAGGTCAAACTGACCAGGATTTATTTTGTTTATGTTTCTTTTTGGCTTTGCTGTGTTTTTGTCACTGTACATAGAGAAATAAACCGCACCTTTTGATTTTGAAAACCACAACCTCCGTCTGCTGGCCCTGTTTTTGTGTGGGGAGCCCAACCAGGGGGTCACACACACCCGCTGCCGAGTTAACCCCTTCACAATATATATATAATGTGTGTATGTGTATGTATATATATATATATATATTTATGGTCGGAGCCCTCAGTCCGAAGAGATATGGATCACATAAACACATCACAAGACTAACAACACAGATAAGACCTGAAGTGTGGCCTGGCCTGTTGGACGGTATGCCAAGAGAAGGGGCAATACCTAAGATAGAAGTAATGAATAATTCTGTTGAGAATTGTTTGAAGGGAAGTGCCCTAAAAAGGGGTATGGGTGGGTGGGTACCGCGCACTGGAGCCAACACTGACGATGGTGGACGGCCTGCTTTAGTACCCCTCGAACTCCTCCCATAATTTCAGGCCAGCATACTGGCCTTCCTATTTATGGTCGGAGCCCTCAGTCCGAAGAGATATGGATCACATAAACACATCACAAGTCTAACAACACAGATAAGACCTGAAGTGTGGCCTGGCCTGTTGGACGGTATGCCAAGAGAAGGGGCCAAAAAACACACTTGGTTAGGGAAGGAATTGTTTCACTGTACGAGGCAATAACAACTGAGCGAGACTGTTGGAGACTCGTGACAATCCGTTTGAGGATTAAGGACGTATCGGGCGAAACGCGTGGACTTCCACCTGCCCATCATCCTGATTGCGTGGTCTGGAAACTCTGCTACGCGATGCGGCTAAGGCTGCTCCCACACGAAAGAATGTCCTGAGTAACGACCTGGGTTTAAGGCCTAAGATGCATAGGAGTGTTCTGACTTAACTGATGAACTGGTACTTGCTTAGAGGTACAGTTGGGAAACGTAGAAGATTCTGTCCTCTGAAAGGACGGGCAGTAGAGTATACCAATTGCTTTTCAGAACGGCCATAGGGCACCAGGCGTTGTGTGTCTGGAAAGTTTGACGTCTACTGTGGGACCGGATTGTAGCGTTTCCCGACACCGTCGGGTGTCGGGTGAAACGACTCTGGTGGTGAGTCGGGTGGTGCCTGCGTAGTACTTGGTACTCGGGTTCGTGACAGTAAATTCGCTGGGCCGTAGAAAACCGGGGAAGGCTACGTGATGGCTGCTTAGATTACCAGGCTGGGTCATAACCGAAGGGGGAACGTGGAAGCATAGCAGACATGTGCTGGAATACGGCGTTGGTCACTGGTAAGCGTTAGGAACCAGTGTGTGGTTGCTGCCTGTGGATGCCACGCGGTATGATTTTGACCGCCTGAGCGGTGAACAGGGAAGGTTTGGTAGGGTCTAGTAGAGAGGTAAATGCTGGATGCCGGCTGAATAGAGTCTGATGGTATTGTGTGACAGAAGGAACGAAGGCCAGATATGTCTGAGTTTCCTGGAACCGCCCCGGGGTTAGCGGCTAGGAACCAGCCGGGTCTACCAGGCAGTATGGTGGCCTTTAGTGTATTGGAAGAATAGAACACATCGACGAGGGAGGTAGCACCAGGAGGTGCTATCTCGTTGCAGAGTTGGTTGCGACTAAGGTGGGAAGCCGGACATGGTCGGCTCTGGGCTCCGGTGAAAGGATGAGGCATAGTTAGGCGGGAACGTGCGTCGGCCAAGGTATAGCATTTACCAGGGATGATGGACCCTGAGGATACTGAACTGAGGTTGTAGGGACAGTAGCACCAGGCCTGCGTAGGAAGGCCATGGTGGCCACCGATATTGACCAGCCTCTATTAACCACTTAAGCCCCGGACCATTTCGGGCCATTAGGACCAGGCCTGTTTTTGGGATTCGGCACTGCGCTGCTTTAACTGTAAATTGTGCGGACATGCAATGTTGTACCCAAATGAAATTTGCGTCCTTTTCTTCCCACAAATAGAGCTTTCTTTTAATGGTATTTGATTGCCTCTGCGATTTTTATTTTTTGCGATATAAACAGAAAAAGACCGAAAATTTTGAAAAAAAATTATATTTTCTACTTTTTGTTATAAGAAAAATCGAATAAACTCAATTTTAGTCATACATTTAGGCCAAAATGTATTCAGCCACATGTCTTTAGTAAAAAAAATGTCAATAAGCGTATATTTATTGGTTTGCGCAAAAGTTATAGCGTTTACAAACTAGGGTACATTTTCTGAAATTTACACAGCTTTAAATTTATGACTGCCTATCTCATTTCTTGAGGTGCTAAAATGGCAGGGCAGTACAAAACCCCCCCAAATGACCCCATTTTGGAAAGTAGACACCCCAAGGAAATTTCTGAGAGGCATGTTGACCCCATTGAATTTTTTTTTTTTTGTCCCAAATGATTGAATAATGACAAAAAGAAAAAAAAAATTACAAAAAGTTGTCACTAAATGATATATTGCTCACACATGCCATGGTTATATGTGGAATTGCACCCCAAAATACATTCTGCTGCTTCTCCTGAGTACGGGGATACCACATGTGTGGGACTTTTTAGGAGCCTAGCCACGTACGGGACCCCGGAAACCAAGCACCGCCTTCAGGATTTCTAAGGGCGCAAATTTTTGATTTCACTCCTCACTACCTATCACAGTTTCGAAGGCCATAAAATGCCAAAATAGCACAAAACCCCCCCAAATGACCCCATTTTGGAAAGTAGACACCCCAAGCTATTTACTGAGAGGCATGTTCAGTCCATGGAATATTTTATATTTTGCCACAAGTTGCGGGAATATGACAAACTTTTTTTTTTTTGCACAAAGTTGTCACTAAATGATATATTGCTCACACATGCCATGGGCATATGTGAAATTACACCCCAAAATACATTCTGCTGCTTCTCCTGAGTACGGGGATACCACATGTGTGGGACTTTTTGGGAGCCTAGCCGCGTACGGGACCCCAAAAACCAAGCACCGCCTTCAAGGTTTCTAAGGGCATAAATTTTTGATTTCACTCCTCACTACCTATCACAGTTTTGAAGGCCATAAAATGCCAAGATGGCACAAAACCCCCCCAAATGACCCCATTTTGGAAAGTAGACACCCCAAGCTATTTACTGAGAGGCATGTTCAGTCCATGGAATATTTTATATTTTGCCACAAGTTGCGGGAATATGACAAACTTTTTTTTTTTTGCACAAAGTTGTCACTAAATGATATATTGCTCACACATGCCATGAGCATATGTGAAATTACACCCCAAAATACATTCTGCTGCTTCTCCTGAGTATGGGGATACCACATGTGTGGGACTTTTTGGGAGCCTAGCCGCGTACGGGACCCCAAAAACCAAGCACCGCCTTCAAGGTTTCTAAGGGCATAAATTTTTGATTTCACTCCTCACTACCTATCACAGTTTTGAAGGCCATAAAATGCCAAGATGGCACAAAACCCCCCCAAATGACCCCATTTTGGAAAGTAGACACCCCAAGCTATTTGCTGAGAGGCATGTTGACCCCATTGAATTTTTTTTTTTTTTGTCCCAAATGATTGAATAATGACAAAAAGAAAAAAAAATGTACAAAAAGTTGTCACTAAATGATATATTGCTCACACATGCCATGGTTATATGTGGAATTGCACCCCAAAATACATTCTGCTGCTTTTCCTGAGTACGGGGATACCACATGTGTGGGACTTTTTGGGAGCCTAGCCGCGTACAGGGCCCCAAAAACCAAGCACTGCGAACGCTGCAGTTATGTGTGTTGTGTTTGGTAAGTGACAGTGATCGATCGATACTGCACTTGGGTGGGCTGGGCTGGGCTGGGCTGGGCTGGGTGGAGGGGCTAAACGCAGGCGCTAGCAGGTATCTGGGCTGATCCCGCTAACACTGCGTTTTTGGGAACCCTAAACCGCTGGGGATGCTAGTATAGATCTGATCAGATCTGATCAGATACTATACCACTAAGGGGGGTGTATGCTTTGCGCGTGGGTGTTAGCGTTACTGTCACTAACCTAACACTGCCTGGGGCGACGCAGACCCTCTCTGGCGCTAAAACCTAATTGATCTCACCCGCCGGGCGATCAGGGGGGTTAAACCTTTATTGGGTTATATACGGCGGGTGCCCTGATGCTATAAAAAGCAAACTAATCAACCAGCGTCACCCGTAACCTTTATATGGTGATCACTGGTGAAAGGGTTAACTAGGGGCAATCAGGGGGTTAAAATCTTTATTAGGTTAAATATGGGGGTACCTGACACTATATAAAAACCTGACGGGTAACCTAAATAACTAAATAACTTACTGGCTAACCAGTGACACCAGTGACGCTTATACGGCGATCACTGGTGAAAGGGTTAACTCTAGGGGCAATCAGGGGGTTAAAATAATATATGGGGGTACCTTACACTAATAAAAACCTGCGGCGAACCTAAAAAAAAATAACTGCCTATCTAAAACACCAGCGACACGAATACAGCGATCGGAAAAACAATTGCTTAGTGACGCTGAAGTTAGGGGGTGAAAGGGTTACCTGGGGGGTGATCAAGGGGTTAAACCTTTATTAGGGGGGGTTAGGGGGCTACCCTGGACCTAAAGGGGCCTAATCCTAACTGCCCTGCAACTTTTTACAATCACAGATGACACTAAATGCAGTGATCAGTAAAATAAATGATCACTGCAATCAGTGACACTGTGATTGGGGGCTTTGGGGTGACCTGGGGGGTGATATGGGGGTGACTGGGGGGTGATTTGTGTGCCTATGTGTACCTACGTGTCAGTGGACTGTTGGTGCACTAACCTGCTTCTTCTCTGCTCGGCGCCGGGAACGAAAAGACCGCGGCGAGGGAGATGACATCACTTCCTCCAGCCTGTGTTTACATCACATGGCGGAGGAAGCATTTTCATTGGCCGGGAGCGATCGCGAGGGGGGGGGGGGCGGAATCGAGCGCCCCCCCCCCCTCATGCCTGATCGCTCCCGAACACTTAACGGCCGCTCACTGCAGTGAAGGGGGGTCCGGATGGACCCCCCAATTGCACAAAGGCGATCACGTAGATCTACGTGATTCTGCCTGTCGGTGCCATTCTGCCGACGTAAATCGGCGGTGGGCGGTCGTTAAGTGGTTAACGACTGTGACTGTGGCCTGGTTATCTGTGGCGAACGTGGCGGCCTGTCCTGCCCAGGTGCGGCCTCATACTTGAGCCGCTGCAACTATGGGGTAGATCTCGAATAGAGAGGAGGACTGACTAACCGCGGATTTGTGAGTATCTCTGACGGGCACGGACCCGCGAACCAATGATGGCCAAAAATTGCAATGAAGCTTGTGGAAGCTGCTATGTCTTTGACTATCTGTGGTGACGAAGGGATGCTGATGGGATGAACGTGGGTCTACTATGCTAGTTCTCGAGGAAGTGGGCCCAGATGGCCAGATCTGCTTCAGCGGCTGCGTCTAGCTAAATGACTTGGTCAGGGTCTTGTGCCTGGGAGAGGGACACTAAGAAGCGTGAGACAAAGGATCGCCCTTGAGAAATGAACCAGATCGTGAAGTTGAGCATGCCCAGTAGGGATTGTAGCTGTGTGTTTGGAGCACCCTGGCGTGACGGTGACATATGGGCGACAGTCCTGTGCGGGTCAATCTACCGAGAGGTGGGCTGGCCTGCATGGCGCGTTGTCTAGGATGATGTCCGGAAGGAGATGAGCTAAGCCAGGCTTCCTACGTTTCTTGTTCATACATCACGGGACACAGAGCAGCATAGTCATTACTATGTGGGTTATATAGAATTACCTTCAGGTGCTGGCACTGGCAACTTCCAAAACAGGAAGTACCCTCCCCTATATAAGCCCCTCCCATCCGGGAGTACCTCAGTTTTTTTTTGCCAGTGTCTAAGGTGTTGGCCAAGGTTAAAATGTATTCATCTGGGCTTGTGTACAGGTTCTCTGGGCCTTAGCAAGCTATTCCGGATCCGACCAAAAAAGCTTCATAGCTAAACGGTCGGTACCCGGGCCTTGCAGAGAAGAGCAGGGTTTTGCCTGTAATGCCTCTCTTAGGAGGGCTGGACCAGAGCTCTGGTCATACCCAAAACCAAGAGGCTATCTGTGCAGGGTGCTATACAGGTCCAGGGGAGTGGAATCCTTGGGAACCCGGTCCCTGAAGGTCTAGTACAATGCCTGCCGTGAGAGGTGAAGTTTGGGCTTCTGTGGACCAAACAAAGTCCTGCGGCGGGGAAAAGGTAAGTGGGGGGCCCCTCAGGAACTTGGTTCTATTGAGGGGACCCCCAAGCCTAATATGTCTTTCTGCCTGTTACCTAAAGGGTATTCCCGCTAATAGCTGTATATGCCTAAGAAATCCTAGAAATGTTTTTTCATGAGGGAAGTTTTAAAAAAAAAAAAAAACTGTAAACCTGGAAATGTTTTTTCATAAAGGAGGTTTTAAAAAAAAAAAAAAGACAAAAGTGCGGTACCTGTGTTTGTCCACTAGAGGCCGCTGTGGAACGTCTTTTTTCTTGGGACTATTCCTTCCATGGTGAAAGTCCAGGCAGATGATTGAGCTCTCTATCAGGGAAGCTGCATTCCTCTGTCATGCTGCCAAGTAGTTTCCTTCCATCCCCGAGTCCTGGTGAAACAGGGACCCTGGCTCCTCTCCCTACATGGCGCCAAGAGCGCACACGTGCACGCGCGCGCGCGCACACATGCTTTCCTTTTATAAGGTTTAGCTTCAAAAAAGGGGGCGGAGCCTGGCGGATGACACGCTCTGTGCGCCCAGCGCTTCTGCGCATGTGCGGGCGTCCCAGCAAGATAAAAGGACTCAGTCCACGCTGCTTGCTATGGACACAGAGCATGAAAAGGAGCTGGTAGCATGGTATAGGGGCTTACAGCGGGCGGTTGATACAGGCATCCCCAGAAAGACGCATTAGTAGACACCCACTGATGTACATAGCAGCAAATTGCATTAGACTATTTCAGTAAGGGGTGTATTGCGGCTGGAATAAAAGCAGTGCAGCGCAGCAAAAATAAAAATAAAACCCAAAATAAATCATAAAAAACAATAATACTGAGAACGGTAGTAAATAGTTAAAAAATGTGTCCATAGAATTCCTCTTAGCAAGAATAGAAGCCCAAGACAGTGTCCATATAGGAAGTGACTCCTAAAGATTATTAAATGGTGACTTATGTGATATTCCTCCACCACCGAAATAGGTTTGCAGCTCACCTCAGAGCATGGACCCCTGAACCAGTCAGTCAGGTCATGCAAGCATGTTTCCCTTGTGGGACAGATATTCCAAGGTAGATAAACTCAGGAAGGCAATACGATAGGGGGAAATCCACAGGTCACTAGATCAGAGCTCCGGTCCAGGTGTAATAATATGCAAGAGAATATATAGAGATCTAATTCTCTCCGTATGGTACAACATATATTTATTTTAGAAAAGAAGAAATGCACTTACATACATAGCACTGTATAAACCCCAGTGCATGGGAATGCCGGCATGTAATAAAACGGGTGTAGCGAGTGTCAGCATGGAAGAGAGGCGCGGGTGACGTCACATCTGCTCACGTATTCCGTACGCGTTGCGTCCTAGCACTGGGCGGGACTTCATCAGCGGTACGGAACAGCGTGAATCACCCGCTATAAATGTCAATGGAACGTGGAACCGGCCAATCACAGCACAATCAACAATCGATTGTCATGGAAACCCTGCCAGCAGGGGAATAAGACGGAGGCCGGTAAGGACCAAAATAAAGAAAAAAGCAAAGATCCCTTAAAAGGGAAAAACTTTACTGCACCACTTACGTGGAGCATATAATTTTGCTCAATTGATTATCAAATCAAGAAACAAATGAACAGTATGTGAATCGTAGCCCACGTCTCCTGCTGACACTGAAAATACAATATATACTATCCCAATATGTTAAGAAAAAAATCTAAAAGAAAGGAAAGATAGCTGGAATCAGGGAAATCAGTGACAGGTCATGCATATCTAAAATACACTGTTGACCCTATTGAAAAATTCCTAAACAAATAATTTAAAAAAAAAATAAATAAATAAATATAAAAAATACATATAAATATATACATATATGTAAAATAAGCATAATAAAAATACCACAGAAATTCATTTTAAAATCAGGCAAAATAAAATAAAATATGGCAAAATTAAGATCGTCCCAGTCTTGATTACTTTATCGGGACAATGAATGAGAATACCAAGAATATTAAATTAACCTGGAATATTAGTATGAAAAATATTGTGTTCCTAGATTTGGAAATCTGGAAGGATAGTGAGCAATTCCGCCTGTGTAATTATCTTAAGCCTACTGATCGTAATGCATACATACCACTTGATAGTTGCCACCATAAATCGTGGCTATGCAATATACCGAAAGGTCAGTTTATTAGGCTCAGGCGAAATTGCACAAGGGAGGAGGACTTTCTCACACAGGCACAGATTTTGTCATCCAGATTCCAACAGAAAGGGTATAATAGGGACTCTTTAGATAAAGAGATAGAGAATGTACAGGGGATAGGATAGGGGATAGGGGATAGGGGATCATTGGTAGCTGATAAAGTCAGAGAAACCAATATTAGTATCTCGAATTTCAAAATGGTACTCAATTATAACGTACAATATAAGAAATTTGAAAAACTTGTTTCAAATAACTGGTCAATACTAAAGCAAGACAAGGTTTTGGGCCCGCTGTTGCCATCACGCCCAGCATTTATCTATAAGAAAGCTCCGTCTTTGCGTGATTGTCTGGCACCAGGAGTTGTTGACCCTCCAGTGCATTCTGAAAACAGACTCTTCTCCTTCCTCGCTGGTTTTTATGCTTGCGGGCGATGCACAGCCTGCAAGCATTCTAAGTGCAATATAAAAAAGAGGAAAGATTTTCTTGCCACTGCTACCAAAAAAATCATATAAGATAGGTCAGTTGATTACGTGCACCACTATAGGTGTTGTTTACATGCTAGAATGCGAATGTGGTCTTCAGTATATTGGTAGAACCTCTAGACCTCTTCACGTTCGTCTAGGGGAGCATGTGAACAACATTAAAAGAGGAGTTAAAACACACAATGTGTCTAGACATTTTAAATTGATGCATAATCAAAACCCTAGAGGTTTGAAATTTTGGGGCATCGAACGAGTAATCAAACATTGGAGAGGTGGTAGTTTTATACGCCAGTTAAGCCGCAGGGAATCTCAGTGGATACACGAGACACAAGTTTTAGTACCTGCTGGCTTGAATGTTGAATTTGATTTAAATTGTTTTATCTCTGATCGTTGAATTTTTAATTTTGCCATATTTTATTTTATTTTGCCTGATTTTAAAATGAATTTCTGTGGTATTTTTATTATGCTTATTTTACATATATGTATATATTTATATGTATTTTTTATATATATATTTTTTTTTTTAATTATTTGTTTAGGAATTTTTCAATAGGGTCAACAGTGTATTTTAGATATGCATGACCTGTCACTGATTTCCCTGATTCCAGCTATCTTTCCTTTCTTTTAGATTTTTTTCTTAACATATTGGGATAGTATATATTGTATTTTCAGTGTCAGCAGGAGACGTGGGCTACGATTCACATACTGTTCATTTGTTTCTTGATTTGATAATCAATTGAGCAAAATTATATGCTCCACGTAAGTGGTGCAGTAAAGTTTTTCCCTTTTAAGGGATCTTTGCTTTTTTCTTTATTTTGGTCCTTACCGGCCTCCGTCTTATTCCCCTGCTGGCAGGGTTTCCATGACAATCGATTGTTGATTGTGCTGTGATTGGCCGGTTCCACGTTCCATTGACATTTATAGCGGGTGATTCACGCTGTTCCGTACCGCTGATGAAGTCCCGCCCAGTGCTAGGACGCAACGCGTACGGAATACGTGAGCAGATGTGACGTCACCCGCGCCTCTCTTCCATGCTGACACTCGCTACACCCGTTTTATTACATGCCGGCATTCCCATGCACTGGGGTTTATACAGTGCTATGTATGTAAGTGCATTTCTTCTTTTCTAAAATAAATATATGTTGTACCATACGGAGAGCATTAGATCTCTATATATTCTCTTGCATATTATTACACCCGGACCGGAGCTCTGATCTAGTGACCTGTGGATTTCCCCCTATCGTATTGCCTTCCTGAGTTTATCTACCTTGGAATATCTGTCCCACAAGGGAAACATGCTTGCATGACCTGACTGACTGGTTCAGGGGTCCATGCTCTGAGGTGAGCTGCAAACCTATTTCGGTGGTGGAGGAATATCACATAAGTCACCATTTAATAATCTTTAGGAGTCACTTCCTATATGGACACTGTCTTGGGCTTCTATTCTTGCTAAGAGGAATTCTATGGACACATTTTTTAACTATTTACTACCGTTCTCAGTATTATTGTTTTTTATGATTTATTTTGGGTTTTATTTTTATTTTTGCTGCGCTGCACTGCTTTTATGCCAGTTTACTTGGGGATTTGATATTTTGACCCTCAGTGTCCAGCTGCAATTCTTTTTGTGTTAATTTTATTTGCGCTGGTTGATCTGCTTTAGTACTGCTTGTTTATCAATATATCACAATTCAGCTGCATTTATGGATGTATTTCAATATCTAGAGATACGTGAGGTCAAATTAGGGGATGTTTTCTCCCGAACCCCACCCAATGAACAAATTAATGATGTGGCTCATTCGTTCAAAAAATTGGGCCACTTATTTGAGAAAAAGGTTAAAATATGGTGGGACATTGCATCTTTTAGACAGTATTTGGCTGCTAAACTGGTTCCACGCCGTTTAAGATGGGATGTCCCACCTAATGATGGGCTCTTAGATGATGAGTCGATGAAAGAGTGGGGAGAATTTTTTGTCCTAAAAGGTTTACAATTGCTGGAATTTTTACTTTCACGTAAAGAAAGAAAAATGTTAGCGATAGAATCTCAGATTCGGGACATAAAAAATCTTATAGAACCCCTCAAAGAAAGTGAAGAGTTCCTGCGGTTATCAGCTGAACTCAAAAACAAATTGTGTAAATGGGATATAGAAATCCAAAATAAGAAAAAGAAAAAATTCATCCGGGATTTTGATGATTTTAATAAAGGCAATATTTTTAAATGGCAAAATGTCAACGTTTCCAACCCGCTTGTCTCAGATAATGTTCCTATTCAGGACATTATTCCATCATCTGCCCCCACCCCTATTAGAGAAACGATTCATAGTTATGATTATTCTGTAGTAGGCCCCCCGCCCCAGAGGGGAGATCAGCCATATAGAGGTAATAACTTTAGGGGAAAGAGAGGTGGTGGTAGAGGTAAAAGAGGAAATGCATCCTCTTATCAATCTCCATCTACAAATTACCCCCACCATCAATATCAATATGAATCCCCCCATGGTTGGGAGAGTCATGGATATGATCAAGTCCCCTATTCTCATAATCAAAATAGAGGCAAACCTACATTCCCACGAGGTGGTCAGGCACCTATTATAAATAGATTTACCCCCCTCCAAAATCAGGCTATAAGGGAGGGAGGGGATTTTTCAGGGGCCCAGAGTGGGCCAGGGAGGGGTCCTCCGTACAATCAATCGAACCAAGGGTCAGGGAGGGGTCCCTCATACCAACCGAACCCAGGCGATTGGTGGAGGCACCAACCTCAACAGATTCCACAAGGAAATGGTCAATCTCAAAAAAGAAAGGCCAGAGAGGAAGGAGAGGGGGAAGGAGAATACAAAAGACCAAAACCCCAATAGGCACAGGGATCTATAATTTGAGCAGTTGTACTTTGGATGATGACGAGTTACGAGTGTTGGATAGGGGTTTGAAGTTTGCCCCAACAAAAAATCTCAATAAATTCCAAACTTATGTCAACATTCAAAAATTTGTTAGAAACCTCAATATGAAAAAATATTTTTTGACTAACCCCATAAAATCAACTCGAGTAGCTGATGGTGTCCACTCCAACCTACGTAATAAGTCCACTTTTAACCCTCTGAATGTTGATAATAAATACTTAGAGGTGTTTAAACATATGATGTTCAATGACTTAGATAAAATGAGGATAAGGAAAGTGATGGACCCACAGTACATTAAAAAGGGGATGGAATCTCTAGAAAAACGTAAAGAAATTATTATCCGTCCGGCGGATAAAGGGGGTGGATTGGTTATTCTAGATAAAGCTGTTTATACAGCAGAAATGGATCGGTTATTGAGTGATCATGACACTTACCGTATTTTGAATAGGGATCCTATGCTGACATATAAGGATGAGCTTCATCTGTTAGTAGAATCAGGACAAACTATGGGTGTCCTTAATAAAAAGGAGGCCCTCTATTTAGATCCTTTGTTCTGTAGAACACCAATCATATACTGCCTTCCAAAAATCCATAAGGATAGTGCCAACCCTCCGGGGAGGCCTATCGTTAATGGTATTGACTCCATTAGCTCGAGAGTGGGGCAGTATATAGATTCATTCCTGCAACCCCTGGTGTCAGAAACTAGAGCCTACCTTAGGGACACCAAACATATTATTCAATTATTGGAGGCTGTCACATGCTCACCATCCAGTATCCTTGTCACTGCGGATGTAGGCTCACTGTACACTATAATAGGACATGAGGATGCCTTGTCTTCCGTGCAGTGGGCTTTAGCATCTTCAGATCTTCCGGCTAAACATAAGGATTTTCTTTTGACCAGTCTGGGTTTTTGTTTATCTAGAAATTATTTTTGGTACAATCGTCAGTTCTTTTTGCAGACAAGGGGGGTCGCGATGGGAGCCCGTTTTGCTCCCAGTGTGGCCAACCTTTTTATGGCCCACTGGGAGGAGGACGTGGTTTTCAAGAATCGTCCCCCCCAGTTAGTCTGTTACAAAAGGTACATAGACGATCTCATTCTAATTTGGGAGGGGGATCGTCCCAGTCTTGATTACTTTATCGGGACAATGAATGAGAATACCAAGAATATTAAATTAACCTGGAATATTAGTATGAAAAATATTGTGTTCCTAGATTTGGAAATCTGGAAGGATAGTGAGCAATTCCGCCTGTGTAATTATCTTAAGCCTACTGATCGTAATGCATACATACCACTTGATAGTTGCCACCATAAATCGTGGCTATGCAATATACCGAAAGGTCAGTTTATTAGGCTCAGGCGAAATTGCACAAGGGAGGAGGACTTTCTCACACAGGCACAGATTTTGTCATCCAGATTCCAACAGAAAGGGTATAATAGGGACTCTTTAGATAAAGAGATAGAGAATGTACGTTCCTTGGATAGGGGATCATTGGTAGCTGATAAAGTCAGAGAAACCAATATTAGTATCTCGAATTTCAAAATGGTACTCAATTATAACGTACAATATAAGAAATTTGAAAAACTTGTTTCAAATAACTGGTCAATACTAAAGCAAGACAAGGTTTTGGGCCCGCTGTTGCCATCACGCCCAGCATTTATCTATAAGAAAGCTCCGTCTTTGCGTGATTGTCTGGCACCAGGAGTTGTTGACCCTCCAGTGCATTCTGAAAACAGACTCTTCTCCTTCCTCGCTGGTTTTTATGCTTGTGGGCGATGCACAGCCTGCAAGCATTCTAAGTGCAATATAAAAAAGAGGAAAGATTTTCTTGCCACTGCTACCAAAAAATCATATAAGATAGGTCAGTTGATTACGTGCACCACTATAGGTGTTGTTTACATGCTAGAATGCGAATGTGGTCTTCAGTATATTGGTAGAACCTCTAGACCTCTTCACGTTCGTCTAGGGGAGCATGTGAACAACATTAAAAGAGGAGTTAAAACACACAATGTGTCTAGACATTTTAAATTGATGCATAATCAAAACCCTAGAGGTTTGAAATTTTGGGGCATCGAACGAGTAATCAAACATTGGAGAGGTGGTAGTTTTATACGCCAGTTAAGCCGCAGGGAATCTCAGTGGATACACGAGACACAAGTTTTAGTACCTGCTGGCTTGAATGTTGAATTTGATTTAAATTGTTTTATCTCTGATCGTTGAATTTTTAATTTTGCCATATTTTATTTTATTTTGCCTGATTTTAAAATGAATTTCTGTGGTATTTTTATTATGCTTATTTTACATATATGTATATATTTATATGTATTTTTTATATATATATATTTTTTTTAAATTATTTGTTTAGGAATTTTTCAATAGGGTCAACAGTGTATTTTAGATATGCATGACCTGTCACTGATTTCCCTGATTCCAGCTATCTTTCCTTTCTTTTAGATTTTTTTCTTAACATATTGGGATAGTATATATTGTATTTTCAGTGTCAGCAGGAGACGTGGGCTACGATTCACATACTGTTCATTTGTTTCTTGATTTGATAATCAATTGAGCAAAATTATATGCTCCACGTAAGTGGTGCAGTAAAGTTTTTCCCTTTTAAGGGATCTTTGCTTTTTTCTTTATTTTGGTCCTTACCGGCCTCCGTCTTATTCCCCTGCTGGCAGGGTTTCCATGACAATCGATTGTTGATTGTGCTGTGATTGGCCGGTTCCACGTTCCATTGACATTTATAGCGGGTGATTCACGCTGTTCCGTACCGCTGATGAAGTCCCGCCCAGTGCTAGGACGCAACGCGTACGGAATACGTGAGCAGATGTGACGTCACCCGCGCCTCTCTTCCATGCTGACACTCGCTACACCCGTTTTATTACATGCCAGCATTCCCATGCACTGGGGTTTATACAGTGCTATGTATGTAAGTGCATTTCTTCTTTTCTAAAATAAATATATGTTGTACCATACGGAGAGCATTAGATCTCTATATATTCTCTTGCATATTATTACACCCGGACCGGAGCTCTGATCTAGTGACCTGTGGATTTCCCCCTATCGTATTGCCTTCCTGAGTTTATCTACCTTGGAATATCTGTCCCACAAGGGAAACATGCTTGCATGACCTGACTGACTGGTTCAGGGGTCCATGCTCTGAGGTGAGCTGCAAACCTATTTCGGTGGTGGAGGAATATCACATAAGTCACCATTTAATAATCTTTAGGAGTCACTTCCTATATGGACACTGTCTTGGGCTTCTATTCTTGCTAAGAGGAATTCTATGGACACATTTTTTAACTATTTACTACCGTTCTCAGTATTATTGTTTTTTATGATTTATTTTGGGTTTTATTTTTATTTTTATTTTTATTTTTGCTGCGCTGCACTGCTTTTATGCCAGTTTACTTGGGGATTTGATATTTTGACCCTCAGTGTCCAGCTGCAATTCTTTTTGTGTTAATTTTATTTGCGCTGGTTGATCTGCTTTAGTATTGCGGCTGGAATACCTCAGCTTTGAACTAAGGAATATGCCGCCTAAAAAACTCCGAGATATACCTCTCAGGAAGTGTAGGGGGTCTCCATCGGGCTCTGAGGATCTGGAGCAGTCATCTGCACCCTCCTCCCCTGAGAAATCAGAGGTTAATACCCATAAGGAACCCCCGGGAGTGCCAGGTACTGCGGCTGTCCTCAGTCCACCTGCTCCTGCATATATAACAGAGGAGGTTTTTTCCTCAACTCTGGAGGGATTGGAGCAGAGATTGGCTGCATTGATCGCTTCTTCTCTACAGGAAAGAAAGCGCACCAGATCTCCATCACCTCCATTAGAGTGCCTGTTGGCAGAGCAACAGTCTCAGGAAGGGACCGACCTACCTGAAGGGGATCAGGAGGAGGTTAGCTCTGTTTTTGAGGAATCAACAGTAGATGAACCATTTTCAGCATCACAGACTGAAAGATTGTGGGTCCAGACCCTAACTGACATGGTTCGATCTGCATTTAAAATGCCTCTTGTTGAACCATCAACTACTGCTGTCTCCTCATTGGGGTCGCTAAAAGCTCCCCAGGTTAATTGCTCCTTTCCAATACATCCATTATTGGAAGGACTTATATACCAGGACTGGGAACATCCTGATAAACTATTTGTTCCGCCTAAAAGGTTTCCGGTGATTTATCCCATGGAGGAAAAGTTCACCCAGAGATGGAATGTTCCTACGGTGGATGCAGCCATCTCTTCTGTGAACAAATCACTGACATGTCCAGTAGATAATGTTCAAATGTTCAAAGATCCAGTGGATAAAAAATTGGAATCTTTATTAAAATCTGCTTTTTCCACAGCAGGGGCTGTTACACAGCCAGCAGTGGCAGCTATTGGGGTCTGCCAAGCTTTAAAGGATCAAATGAAAATGGTCCTGAGGGATTTGCCAGACCAGCAGGCCCAGGCTCTGGCTGATCTGCCTAGAGCATTATGCTTTGCGGTTGACGCCATCAAGGATTCTATCCATCAGGCCTCCCGCCTCACGCTGTCTTTGGTACATATGCGTAGGCTTCTGTGGCTCAAAAACTGGTCTGCTGAAGCTCCCTGTAAGAAGCTCTTAGTTAGCTTCCCATTTCATGGGGAACACCTTTTTGGCGAAGACCTGGATAAGTATATCCAGAAGATTTCCAGTGGTAAAAGTACTCTCTTACCGAGTAAAAAGAGGTCTAGGGGTCCATCTTTTAAGAGGACTACCTCTCCTATCCCTGCGTCGTCTGCTACTAAGCAGTTCCGACGGCCTCCTCGGTCAAACTCAGGAGGTAAAAATCAGGGACAGCCACAGGGTAATAAAAAGCCCTGGATCCGAAGAGGTACTAAACCAGCCTCCAAGTCAAGCCTATGAAGGGCTGCCCCCACTCAAACGGGTGGGGGGAAGACTTCAGTTGTTCGCAGAGACCTGGCGGGAGACGATCAAAGACAGATGGGTGCTCTCCGCAGTAACTCTGGGATACAAGTTGGAGTTAAAAGAGTCTCCTCCGTCCCATTTTATGTGGTCAGGCATGCCAAGAGACCCTCTGAAAAGAGGGTCTCTCCTATTGGCGTTAGAACAACTATTGCTCCAAGGAGTAATTATGGAGGTTCCTATGGAAGAGTGGGGGTTGGGTTTCTACTCAAACCTTTTCACAGTCCCGAAGCCAAACGGGGACATAAGACCCATATTGGACCTAAAGAGTCTAAACAAATTTCTAAACGTCCGGTCTTTCCGGATGGAGTCGATCCGATCGGTCACCGCTGCCCTACAAGGGGAGGAATGGTTAGCCTCGATCGACATCAAAGATGCTTACTTGCATGTTCCCATCTTTCCAGGTCATCAAAAATTCCTACGCTTTGCAGTAGAAGGGCGCCATTTTCAGTTCAGAGCCTTACCATTCGGTCTGGCCACAGCACCACGAGTGTTCACAAAAATTCTGGCCCCACTGTTGGCCGATCTAAGAACACGGGGTGTAACGATAATGGCATACCTAGACGACCTGTTGTTGATGGACCACTCAGTTGCCAAGCTAGAAGTGGTAATTGTCGATACAATCAAGTATCTAGAGTCTCACGGTTGGGTCATCAACCTGGACAAGTCAGCCCTACAGCCAGTGAAAAACCTGGTATATCTAGGGCTACGGCTGGATTCAGACCAGAGGAAGATTTTCTTACCTCTAGACAAGGTATCCTCTTTGAGGGCCTTGGTCCGTCTGCTTTGTGCAAAAGGACAGCCGTCCATACGCCTGTGCATGAGGCTGCTAGGAAAGATGGTAGCATCATTCGAAGCTGTGCCATACGCCCAATTCCACTCAAGGAATTTACAAAGGGCCATATTGTCAGCCTGGAACGGAAAGGTTCAGGCTCTAGACTTCCCGATGGCTTTGTCCCCTTCCGTTCGGAAGAGTCTCTGCTGGTGGTTGATCCCCCAGAATCTCCAGAAGGGAAAACCCTTCAGCCCGATATCTTGGAAGGTGGTCACTACAGATGCCAGCCTTATAGGCTGGGGGGCAGTACTGGAGCAATGGTCTCTCCAGGGCAGATGGTCAAATGTAGTAAAAACCCTGCCCATCAATCTCTTAGAGATACGAGCAGCCCGGTACGCCCTAGTAGCCTGGACATCCAGACTCCAAGGGTCCCCTGTCAGAATTCAATCAGACAATGCCACAGCAGTGGCATATATCAATCATCAGGGAGGCACCAGGAGTCGTGCAGCCCAGAGGGAAGTAAGTCACATCCTGGAATGGGCAGAAAAGCATGTCCCATGTATATCAGCTGTCTTCATTCCAGGGGTGGAGAATTGGAAGGCGGACTTTCTGAGTCGCCAACAGTTATGCCCAGGGGAATGGTCCCTTCATCCCGAGGTCTTCCGAGCAATATGTCAGCGGTGGGGAACACCGGATGTAGATCTGCTAGCATCCAGATTCAACGCAAAGGTGGACAGATTTGTCTCCCGGACAAGGGATCCCCTCGCTTGCGGCTCGGATGCTCTGGTGTTCCCTTGGGATCAGTTCAGACTGATATATGCATTCCCTCCGCTACAATTGTTGCCTCGACTCCTTCGCAGAGTCAGGTTGGAGAAGAAGCCGGTGATCCTGGTGGCTCCAGCGTGGCCCCGAAGGGCCTGGTACGCGGAGATCATCAAAATGTCTGTGGGGAGTCCTTGGACCCTTCCACGTCGTCCGGACCTGCTTTCGCAAGGACCGATATACCACCCTTCCTTACTAACTCTAAGTTTAACGGCCTGGCTATTGAATCCCACATCCTAAAGAAGAGTGGTCTCTCTAACTCTGTGGTATCAACTATAATCAATGCCAGGAAGCCTGTATCCAGGCAGATCTACTATAGAGTTTGGAAGGCGTACATCACTTGGTGCGAGGCCAGAAAATGGCATCCACGTAAGTACGTTATAGGCAGAATTCTGGACTTCCTGCAGTGGGCTGTAGACAGGAAGTTTGCCTTAAGTACTATCAAGGGCCAGGTTTCGGCCTTGTCAATACTATTTCAAAGGCCCCTGGCTATGCATTCACTTGTCAAATCCTTTATGCAAGGTGTGACTCGTATTATTCCACAGATTAAGGCTCCCATATGCCCATGGGATCTAAATTTGGTTCTGTCGGTTCTGCAGAAGCAGCCATTTGAACCTTTGCGGCACATTTCCTTGGTTCTACTCACCAGGAAATTGATATTTTTAGTAGCCATATGCTCGGCTAGAAGAGTGTCGGAATTAGCCGCCATGTCCTGTAAAGAGCCATATCTGGTTATCCATAAAGACAGAGTAGTATTACGTCCTCATCCAGCCTTTCTTCCTAAGGTGGTATCGAGGTTTCACTTGAACCAGGATGTGGTTCTTCCTTCTTTTTTCCCCAAACCAAGCTCGGTAGAGGAAAAGTTATTGCATTCTTTGGATGTAGTAAGAGCAGTTAAAGCTTATCTAAAAGCCACTGCTCAGATTCGTAGAACGGATTCTTTGTTTGTTCTGCCGGAAGGCCCCAGAAAGGGTCAGGCAGCATCAAAATCTACTTTAGCCAAGTGGATTCGACAGGTCATAATACAAGCCTATGGCTTGAGAAGTAGACCGCCTCCGTTCAAAGTTAGGGCGCACTCCACGAGAGCAGTTGGAACTTCATGGGCAGTGCATCACCAGGCCTCCCTGGCGCAAATTTGTAAGGCCGCAACATGGTCTTCAGTACACACGTTTACTAGGTTCTACCAGGTGGACGTTAGAAGTCAGGAGGATGTCGCCTTTGGGCGCAGTGTGTTGCAGGCCGCAAAAGATCCTCATGCCTGATGGCGCCCAGCTTATGTATGGTGTATCCCCCCCCTCATGTGGCATTGCTTTGGGACGTCCCACATAGTAATGACTATGCTGCTCTGTGTCCCGTGATGTATGAACAAGAAAGTAGGATTTTTAAAACAGCTTACCTGTAAAATCCTTTTCTTGGAGTACATCACGGGACACAGAGCTCCCACCCCTCTTTTGGGGACACGTATTGCTTTGCTACAAAACTGAGGTACTCCCGGATGGGAGGGGCTTATATAGGGGAGGGTACTTCCTGTTTTGGAAGTTGCCAGTGCCAGCACCTGAAGGTAATTCTATATAACCCACATAGTAATGACTATGCTGCTCTGTGTCCCGTGATGTACTCCAAGAAAAGGATTTTACAGGTAAGCTGTTTTAAAAATCCTACTTTTTCTCAGTTACGGGCATATTGATTTAAGAGATCTCTTCTAGAATTCCTAGGACTGCTGGGGGTTTAGTATTTGGTGAGAACTCCTGTGAGGGAGTTTAACTGGGTACGGTTTAGAAGAATGAGGCGCGGATAAGTAGTAGACTAAACAAAGTTTATTGGAAAACTTGCCCTCGACAAGATCGAAGACTGACTCTCCGTACTGTGAACGGTGACTGCGAAAAGAGGGGAGGGGCTGACCGCATGCCCCCGGTCCATTTCGACCTGAAGCGGAGTGCTGATAACTTCTACGTCGGGGCTACTGAGAGCGTGTTTTTCCCTTTTTTTTTTTTTTCTGGGTAGAGACGGGTAAAGTGATGAGTCCAGTGTGGAACCCTGTAGTGAACACCTGCCCTAGAAAGGCTGCTAGAGGGGGAGTTGGATGTGAGGAGAGAAGCCAAGCCGCCCGACGTGCGTGCGGCCTAGATAAGCTGGGTTCTGCTGCTCGGTGCCGCAGGTACTTCGAAGGGAGCCGTCTGGAGTAGGAGACAGATGTGCCGAGGTTTGCAGTGTGGGTAAAATCAACCCTAGAAGTTTGTTGGAGATGGCTGCGCCCCCCCCGTGCACAAATTAGACGTCCTAGTGTGCCTGACTGGGAGGACTGTGGCATGCTGATATTCTACGAGGCGCATAGTCTGCGCCTCAGCTCGGAGCACCAATTAATCGTGAGGGTGGCAGATTGACAGAGTGGGAAGCGAAGGTCGGTGAAGTGGCGGTAGAATGGTTCTGTGTCAATAGTGCTCCAGTTGGTGTTAGCTGGCACTGTGCCAGCCAGTGGAGACTGGGGCTAAGGGGGGCGTGGCTGGTCGTGTTCTAGGGCCCCTTACTCTAGCCTGGACATCGGTGACTGCAGTTGCCAGTGTGGTCGCCAAGGCGTGCAGCTGAATAATTGCAGAGTATATTGACTGCGATGGAGCTTGTGTGTCTGGCAAGGCTGCCACTGGTGGTGGAAAGAGCAGCCTAAGCTTGGCTTTCCTGGCTGAGGCCAGGTAGGGGATGCCCATACGTCGTAGTTTGGCCGAGGCCTGGGGGTGGTCCAAGGTCTGGGGAACTGTGTATTGCCGACCGCCGGACCCGCGAAGGGTGATGGTGAGGCAAAGTTTTCTGTCGGCTCGCGGAATGGCGTTGGTTAAAAGGAGGGGAATGCATATGTTCAGAGTAAGTTTGCGAGGTTTGGAGGGGATAGAAGGGTTTAAGAAAACGGGGAGGAAGAAGAAGAGCAGTGAGGACAGGGCAAGGAGCGATAGGCGTAGATGACAGATTAGTTTGCGTACGAGCGCGGTTGAGTGAATTTTGGAAAACTCGAAAGAATGCGAGGCAACTGAGGTGAGCCAGGAGGTGACTGGCTAGATAACCGATAGCTCAGGTGCCGTCTGTGCTCGGCACAGACTAATGAACCAGAGCCCCCAGGGCGTGCTGGGGCGAGTGGCTGAAGTCTGGTATGCTAAGTAGGAATGTTTTGATCTGTAGTGGTTGACGTGTGGTCGGTCTGCTAACCCTCGCACTGCCAGCAAGGTGGATGTTAGGCGACCTTGTCTGTGTGGTGAAGGATCTCGGATCGCTCTTCGAAAACAGAGTGTAGTGCACAGAAGTATGTGACAGTTACTAACGCCTCACAAGCGGTCAAATTGTGTATGTGAAGAAACATATGTCGTGAAAGAGTGCGAGGAGAAAGCAAGGAGGGGCCTTGCACTGACGCCCTGACTTGTGCGCCAGTAGTTTAAGTCTGGTCGAGGTCGAGACATGGGTCGATCCGAAACCTGTGACACTGAGCTGCATGGGGAAAGCGACAGAGAAAAGGTGAGTAGCCGTGTTGCTACTGGAGATGAGGAGTGGCTGATTTGAACCACTTGTTGAATGCTCGCAGCGATTGCAAGGGAAAGTAGCCTTGCTGAGAGGCGAAAGAAGGAAAGTTTGTGAATTGTGAGTATGTAGGGATGACCGTCCGTGATGAACCTGGAGTAATTTAAAGTAAGGTGTGTAATGCATGAAGAAAGTTGCATTTTACTACTAGTAATTTATTTACACTCGACTATTGTTATTTATTGGTTCATTTATTATTTGTTTTTTTTTGTTTTTTTGTTTCTTATTTTTATAATTTTTTTTTTTTTTTTTTTTACTTTTTTTATTTATTTATTTATTTATTTATTTTTTTCGGGGAACGATTCAAGCGTGAGGCGCGGCTAATGCGACCGGTAATGTACTAGCACTTCGAATGGCCAATGAACTAAACGTCTGAGCTGCTGCTACGACTGAGTACGGATCGATAGGATGGGTCTGTAGTGCTGGGAAGCTGAGTTGCTGCGCTGGAGGTGCGACTGTACTAGAATTGATAGTGTTTGAAAAGGATCCGAATCTTAGAGCCGACGTTACGACTGGATTCGGATGGATTCGAAGGTTTGATGCTGCGGATCTGACCGTTTGAGCCGGTGGTGCGACTATGCTCGGGTCGGTCGTGTTAGCGGAGGATCCGCACCTTTGAGCCGATGCTACGACTGGGTTCGGATCGGTTGGATGGGTCTGATCAGTTCTAAGTTTGATGTTTGTAGATCCGAGCCGATGAGCCGGTGGTGCGACTGTGCTCGGATCGGTCATGTTAGCGGAGGATCCGAACCTTTGAGCCGATGCTACGACTGGGTTCGGATCGGATAGGAGGGTTTGTTGCTAGAGATCCGAGTCTATTGAGCTGGTGATGCGACTGGACTCGGAACGAGTGTAAATGCCATAGATCCGAAAGTTTGAGCCGATGCTGCGACTGAATTCGGAACAGTTCGAAGTTTGATGTTTGTAGATCCGAGCCGATGAGCCGGTGGTGCGACTGTGCTCGGATCGTTCGTAGATGCTAGAGGACCGAACGTCAAGGCGATGCTACGACTGCGTTTGGATCGGATAGAATGGTTTGTTGCTAAAGATCCGAGTCGGACGACCCGGTGCTGCGACTGGACTCGGATCGCTTGGGAATGCCATAGGTCCGAAAGTTTGAGCCGATGCTACGACTGAATTCGGATGGTTTAGAAGTTTGATGTTTGTAGATCCGAGCCGATGAGCCGGTGGTGCGACTGTGCTCGGAACAAATGTGGATGCTAGAGATCCGAATCTCTGAGCCGATGCTGTCTGTATTTGGGCTGATAGCGGGTGCATGGAGGGGTTTGTTTTGCCGGGTCCGAATCATAGCGCCGGAGATACGGCTGGACTCGGACGGCTGTTCGGTGTTTCGAAGTTGAAGGGGCTTGTGATTTGCCGAGGGTCCGGCCTGTAGTGCCGATTGTTAGCGACCAGAACCGGACCGGACTGTTCGGTGTATGGTGTGAGTAGTAGGAGGTGTGGGGCATCAGTAAGGTGAAGGGAGAGTATCGTAGGAGGTGTAGGGCATCAGTGACTAGGGATAAGGAAGTGCAGTGTGGGATACCAGTCCGACGACTGGGTATCAGATGTGCGACTTGAGGTAAGAAACTTGCAAGCTGCGAGTAATTCGTACAACATAGCTCAAAAATAGAGATACCTGGGGGTCGGACTTTGAAGGCAAGGACACATAAGATAAACAAAAAAATATTTTATTTATAAAAGACAAGACAGAAACTATAATAGAGTAGATTAAAACACTGTATACGAGATGATTGTACAGATGTGGTCCCTGTGTGCGTCTACGCGTTTCGCCGTGAGGCTTCTTCAGGACGAACAGTGATAGTAGGTAAACACGCCTTACTATCTGTAATACAACATATTCCATGAAAAGACATGTGTATACATAATCAAAAAAACAACATATAGTGAACATAAAAAAGAAGGATTTTATCTAAAATGTGCTCAACAGACAGGTGGTCATAGCAAGTAGGACTCTCATAAATACCTTGGGAGCAGGAGGGTATAATATTATCCCTTGATCAAAAAGTTTTTTTGTATATATTATTTTATAAGCAGGCCCAGAACCGTTGTAGTGAGCGCGGAAACAATTCACATCTGCAGATACAAATAGTAGTAAATAGCCCTCAGTAAAGAATATATATATATACAAAAGAGAATAACAGATATAGCTCATAGAGCTTAGATCATATCTATATTTGATTAAATATAATAGCGTAAACAGCAAATACCTCGCAGAAAAACAGGATGAAATTTCAGATGCTTCTTAGAGCAAAAGGCAGCTAGAGACGAAAACCTCAAGACTCAGCGTACCAGCTGAAATAGCAGCTAAGACATAAAAATAATACATAAATCAATAGATGAGCAGCTATCCATTAAGTGCTATATGCAAGGAATACGTAGGAAGTACTTACTCTGTATGCAGAAAAAGACTGCATGGGGACACCAGTGAGCAAAATTGAGGCTAACAAAATAATGCAGCCAAGCATGTATAGGAAACAAGTAGATCCCTTAGATCCAGCCAAAATTATAAGCAGAAAGTAGATCAAGCCCTCTAGAAAGATATAAGTAAATATGTACTGTGACTAAAGAGAATACACAGTCAGAGATTTGTACAGAGCAATGGCTGCAGTTTGCTAGATGTATACTTACAGTGGCCACAGATAGTATAACACGCAGATGTCCCCAGGAGACAGCAGGATGCTGTACACATCCCCTGGGGCAGAAGACATCATTTAAATAGCCTCAAAACGCCCGCGAAAGTAAAATCGCGGCACCGGGTGATGACATAGTAGGCAAGCGCCGTGAAAATGTCAGTGGGTAATGTGCCAGAAAGAAAAATGGCGATCCGAGTTATCGCGCATGCCCACTAGCGCCGCGGGACCGAAATAAGCACTGGTTAGCTAAGATGACAGAACAAAAGCGGGTGGTCATCCATCTGAAATGTAAGAGGAAGCTGGTAATGCTGTTAGCTGCCCGAGGTCGCCCCCGAGTGGTCAGAAAGTATAAAAAAGCTAAATAAATAAATAAATCAACACATTTGGCTGACAATGGAGGTCTCCCCCCAGTGGTCAAAAAACAGAATTACGCCGAAAAAAGATGTAAAATGAATGTGATATAGCACAAAAAAGAAAAAAAAAAAAGCAGCTGAATGTTAAGCATGTCAACGGACATATTGTGATAAAAGATATGCATGAGGCTAAACAAGCGTTGACCAAAAGTCTGTAGAGTATTAGACGAGCAAGACAAAAAATTCCTTTTTTATTAAGCATACCATTCTCAGATATATAGATGAAGATATCTAGATAGGCAATCCTGATAGGACTGAATGTCATGGTGAACTTGAGGTTGAAACTTTGACCAACGGGTATTGCAGTGCGAAACCAAATGGGTATATAATCTACGAGCTACTGTTCACCCTGGTATGAACGATAT